>CM076578.1:761780691-762980691 GCA_034641835.2 Pinus albicaulis | reverse complement strand
GTGGATGAAATTGTAAGTTAATTTATGTCGGTTTTCAAGACGTACTCATGTAGTCTTGTGGATAACAGAGTATTATTATAAAATATGCCCATAATTCTACTTGTTATTTTGATTTCACATTGTTTAAATTTCAAATTATTTATGCTACATAATGTAGATATTATTTATGTTCTTTTTCTTTAATTCATTTCTTTGTTGCACATAATTTTCTTTTATTTCAGTATATAAATTTGTTGTACATAATTTAGTTATAATCCATTTTAGGGAAATAAACATTGGGCTTCATCCCATTATCTCATCCACCCTATGAGATTCAAGGAAGTTTTTACGAAATCATAAGAAACTTCACTCATCTACAACTTTTGGCAACCATACTAGGGAATTCAATTAATTGATCCCTAGTTCTATAGCTTCCCTTCCCTACATGACCATACCATCCACAAGTTAGTTTGGCCTTCGTAATCATCTAAACGATCAAAGAATAATTTCCCATTCATTGTTCAACTGCATACTTGATCATTTTAACTCCTTGGTTGAATTAGAACAATATTGGGGTGTTATAGCTCGAGACATTGATTTGCAAGAAAAGAGAGAAGCCCTTGAAATGTGTCTCAGATCGTATTGTTCGAAGGAAGATGGATTATGACTAATTAAACTTGTTCTTATAGGAGAATCCATGTTTTGAGTCTTGAAAATAAACTTTTAGAAAAAATCCAAAGATGAAAAGTTATCCTTGCTACTCAAGCTTGACTTAAAGTCTATAAGGATCTCACTTATTCTTCTAGAACAATCTCTCCACCACTTAGAGTCATGTTAGGAAATCATTATTCATATCAATATACTTTCTATTCTATGAAGTATTCATCGACTACATCTTCATCCATCTAAATTGGATCTCTATATTCATATTTTAATCCAATACAATCTACCATCAATATTGCCAAAGTAATCTGGAATTGTGGTTTATTTCAATTTGAATAAGATGAAAATGCCACTCCTTGGGATGTGGCCTCCTCGTTAATGTTAACACCCGCTAATATATCGTTACCCAAATTTAAAGATCATTTTCCCAAGTTCTTGGGTAATGGAACCATCACTGCAAACAAGCATCTAATTTATTTTTTCTAACGCATGTCATAATATTGGTGCCAATGATAATGACACCTGTTAGTGTCAATATTTGCATCCTGCCATCAGTGATCAAAAATCCTCTTTTCATATCATTTTAAAGGGTCCCACTCAAAAAAAAATTATCATTCCACTAGGTCATGCAAAAATTTAGTCATTGATGGTAGTCCTAGTCCAAAAACATCACTCTTCCTCAAATTTGATTACTTGTTGGCATAGTTGTATACCTTGGTGACTGTACACCATCCATAAATTCAATATCATCATGTCATCAAATCAGTCATGTCATTATGAATTTTAGTCCTTCAAGCTCTCATTAGGTCTTTTAGGTTTTTTCAAGATTGTCATTATGTCATTAGGGTTTCCAAGGTCCAATAAAACTTCATTTTCATTGCATAAGACCAGCAAGTAAAGGGTGATCAAATAACATCTCTTCAGTATATGAAGATGATTTTTAATGAAAAAAAAATTGTTTCAGCATGTAAATTTGGTTTTAAGATGTAATTTTTAATTTTCATTATGTAATTTTATGTCATTCAAATGTAATAATTAGTTCATGATTCCCAAGCTTCTAAATCAAAGTTCCAACATGCCAAAGCATCAAAATTTCAAATCAAAGAGTTCTTAAAGTCACTAGATGATCAATTTGTCAAATAAAATTTCAAATGCAAAGGTAAAGATTCAGAGTTTAAAGTGAAGTGAAGAAAGGAAAAAGTGGGTCCCAAGGCCCAATTCATTCAAATGATGAAGTATAAAGACCGCCAAGACATCAAAATCAAACTCATTTTCACTCCCAAAAATCGAGCGTGCACTCCCTTAGCCGGAAAAATCAATTTGCAGGGTCAGAGGCTGAATTTTTTTAGTGGAATTTCACTTTCAGAGAGTGGTGATGCACTTTCATAAATGGAGTTGTGCTTAGAGCAGGCAGCGTTTCGCTTTTCTCCCACTGGCACTGCACTTCTGGGCAAGGCACTGCGCTTTTGTTCAGTGAGCTCCCCAAGCTCCAAAACACCTCCAAAATCCTCCAAACCTTCATTAAATTCCTCTTACACACTCTTGCAAGTAAGTACAACAAATTTTTTTCCTCCTTGCACTCCTAAAATTTGAATTCATAGTGTTTTTGTTCTTAAGTGAAATTGGCATTTCGTCTAGTGAGCAAAACCCAGTTTTATTCCTAATTCCCAAATTTGATGCCCTAATACCCTACATTTCCTTCCCACATATCTAAAAACCCTATCCCTACCCCTACACTACCATTTCCTAGTCCCTAAATCCCTTTCCCTAAAAACCCTAAGTCCTAGGCTTCTAAATTTCCTAGGCAGCCCTTCCCTTAAAACTTTAATTAAATTTTCATTTCCAACTCCCTTGACATTTCAAACTCCTATCACCTCCCAAAGCTTCATAATCCCTTTCCCCATCTCCCTAAATTTTCCTAGACTTATCCCTATTCCCTAGAGCTATTTCCAGTCCCCATTCCCATCCACCTCACCCCTACGGTTTTCCTTGCAACCAAACACTATGGAGGAAGACAAAGACATATGGAAGAGGAGTATAGACAAGGAGAGAAGAATAAAGAAAAGAGAAGGCCTAACAAAGGAGGAAGAATCCTAATGATAGGTCCCTATATCACTAGTATAGTCCCTTATTATTGTTAGTGTAACCCCCTTATTGTTATTATTAAACCCTTGTAACCCCCATTTTGTTATTATTGTGCCCTTAAATTATTATTTTTAGGTCGGCTAGGATTACATTGTGGACCACTAGGATTACATTATGGCCCCATGGACTTCTATATATAGAAAGGAGGTTTTGTAAATTGTATCATCCAAGAATTGTTCATTTATGTAATGTATTGGAGGTTTCCCCCTCGAAGTGGCTCATTTCTAAGGCGTTGATATCTCTTTTCTTCTCTTTTTGGAGCTGGTCACACAACATTTGGTATCAGAGCTTTGGATTCTATGGTTTCGCTGCTCCAAACAGGTCATCGTGGCATTTTCACTATAACTTTTTTTCTAGGACGTTTCAGAAGCTGAAATTTTTAGGGTACAAAGCTGCAATCCTGAGGAATCTTGTCTAAAAATTTTAGAGCTTGTTTCGCAATATTTTCGGAGATATGATCTGTGGAAGTTAGGTCTTTTTTCAGGCTCCTAAACAGGTCATCGTGGAATTTGCGCTATAAATTTGTTTCTACGAAGGTTCAGAATCTGAAATTCGTATGGTACGAAGCTGAAATCCTGGGGAAATGTGTCAAAAAATTTCAGAGCTTGGTTTACAATATTTTTGGAGATATGATCTGTGGAAGGTAGTGCTTTTTCAGGCTCCTGAATTTCATCTCAAAGAGGTGATCGTGGGAAAAGTTCAATATTTCTCTCTCTGGGCATCAGATTGGAGTGCCGTAAAAATTGGTCACAAGTACACAGACTTTAGTTTCTTGGCTATTAATTTCAGAGACAAAGGACGAAACAGTGACACGTGTCAAGTCGTACAAGTTCGCTCCACTGAACCAGTCCATAATTAGGTCATTGTGGGAGATTGGACACAACTTTGTCTTGGAGAATCCAAATCAGGTCAGACCTGTGGCATTCAAAAGAGAATTCATAGGGCTACATCATTGCTGAATTTCAGATATTTAAGATCCACAATCACAAAGATAATACAATTTCAATATTGAGCTCCTCAAAGCAAGTAAAAGGTGTGTGTTTTTTTTTCCAAATTGCATAAGTCTTGTTTGAAGAATCAAGTAGAATTGATTGCAAGGGCCTATTGTAGAATAGATATCAATATTGGATTTTAAAATGGCCCCTAAAAAGAATTCAACACCCATTAAGCCTTTAGAAGGCTCTACTATGACTCATGAAGACGAAGAATGGCAACATGACATATCAAAATTACAAGAGCAAGTGCAACAAATTTTGCTCTCGCAAAGAACAACAAAAAATGAAATGGAAGTTTTGAAGAAGGGCATGGAAACTAATATGGATGGTTTGAAGAAAGGCGTGGAAGCTAAGATGAATGGTTTGGAAGCTAAGATGGATGGCATGGAAGTGGGAATGGAAGCTAAGATGGATGACATGGAAGCTAAGATCGATGAAAAAATGAAAGACAACATGGAAAACATGAAGAAACATCTAAAAGTAGACATCGAAGGTTTGGGAAAGTTGATACAAGAAATGTTTCCTAATGGTGAAAAGATAGTAGAGGAAACTCATGATGAGAACAAAATAAATGTTAATCGTGATTTCATAAACTCTACTGTTGGAGGGAAGAACCACCATATTCCAAAAATGGATATGAGGAATTTCGATGGAAAGGATCCTGTAACATGGATACTACAGATGGAGCAATATTTTGATCTCCATAATGTGCAAAACACACAAAGGTACGCATTGCAACTTTACATTTAGAACAAAATACATTTGTATGGTATCGATGGCTTTGCTCCCGTAAAAAAATTGTCACTTGGTCAATTTTTACGGAGGAAATGATAGCACATTATGAGGATACAAAGAGTAACACCTTCTTTAGCCAATTGATAAATCTCAAACAAAAGGGTTTAGTGGGGCAACACATTGAGGACTTCCAAAAATTGAATATAAGGGTAACTGATATTCCAGAGGAACATAGGATCGATATCTTCATAGGCACTTTAAAGGATAACATCCAACATGAAGTTCGCATTTTGGAACCTGATTCATTGGAGAAGGCATTCAGGTTGGCAAGAAAAGTTGAATGTAAAATTATGGCGACAGGGAAGCCTACCACTCAATTCTATAAAGAAGGAAGTGTTGCTACGCCTAGATTTCCACTACCTACAAGGTTGACACCACAACAATTGGAAGAAAAAAGAGCAAAAAGGGCTTTGCTACAGTTGTGATAGCAAATACACTAAAGGTCATAAGTGTGCTGAGAAGAAATTATTTTACATAGATTGTGAAGAGGAAGAAGAAAATGAACAAGAAGAGGATATACACCAGGAACCAGCCCTAGAAAAGGAAGAAATGAATCCGACCATATCGTGTAATGCACTGGCAGGAATTACCACTCCTCAAACTCTCAAGATAGAAGGACAAATCAAGAAGAAAAAGGTAATAGTTTTGATTGATTTAGGTAGCACCCATAATTTTATTCATTGTAAGGTAGCCAAGGAATTAAATTGTTTCCTATACCCAGCACCAGAATGTCAAGTGATGGTTGCAAATGGAGGAACTATAAATTTCTCTGGAAAATGCCATAATATCAAACTAACCATGGGGGAATATGTATTGACTAGTCCAATGCTCTCCATTCCTATGGGAGGTGCTGATGTTGTACTAGGAGTACAATGGTTACAATCTTTGAGGACGGTAGCTTTTAATTTTCAAGAACTTTTCTTGAAATTTTTTTCAGAAGGAAAGGAAGTCGAATTACGGGGTATTGAAGGGAAGCAGGGAAGGATAATAAGCTCTAATGTCATGACAAAGCTTCTAAAGAAAGAACAACGAGGCGTAATTGCACAATTATGCTCACTAGAAGTTCCGACATCAAAATCATCTATTTCTGGAGATCTCCAACAAGTCTTGGACAATCATTCCAAGGTGTTTGAAACTCCCAAAGGACTCCCACCTATTCGTGATCATGATCATGCTATTCATTTGATTCCAGGAAGTGTTCCTCCAAACATCAGGCCTTATAGATATCCTTACTTCCAAAAGAGCGAAATTGAACGTATGATTGCAGAAATGTTAGAGGCGGGTATAATTAAACCTAGTCAAATTTCTTTCTCTGCTCCTGTAGTATTGGTACACAAGAAGGATGGATCATGGCGAATGTGTCCGGATTATAGGGAGCTCAATAAGCTCACCATTAAAGATAAATTTCCCATTCCTATGATTGATGAAGTATTGGATGAATTACATGGAGCAATTTATTTTACCAAGTTGGATCTTCGTTCAGGATGTCATCAAATTAGAATGAAGACTGAAGATATTCCAAAAACAGCATTTCGAACTCATGAGGGTCATTATGAATTTTTGGTCATGCCTTTTGGCCTTACCAATGCACCTTCTACATTTCAGGGTTGATGAATTCCATTTTCAAACCCTTCCTTAGAAAATTTGTGCTAGTATTTTTTGATGATATACTAATCTACAGCAGGTCTTGGAAGGATCATGTTGAACATGTTGACAGGGTGCTCAAACTATTGCAGGAGAAACAATTATATGCAAAAAAATCCAATTTTTTCTTTGGAGTACAAGAGGTGGAATATCTGGGTCATATTGTATCTCACGAGGGTGTTAAAGTAGACCCTAACAAAATTAAAGCCATTAAGGAATGGAAAGTCCCCACAACCATAAAAAAGTTGCGAGGATTTCTCGGGTTAACAGGGTATTATCGCAAGTTTGTTAAGAATTATGGGAGAATAGCAGCACCTCTAACAACATTATTGAAGAAAGATGCATTTTCATGGACTCCTAAAGCAACCAAGGCCTTTGAACATCTTAAAGAGGCAATGTGCCTAGCACCAGTCTTAGCTACGCCAGACTTCACAAAAACCTTTATTGTGGAATGTGATGCCTCAGGAAATGGAATTGGTGCAGTTTTAATGCAGGAAGGAAGACCCATTGCTTTAGAAAGTCGTCCAATCAAAGGAAAGTATTTACAGAAACCTATTTATGAGAAGGAAATGTTAGCAATACTACATGCACTAAAGAAATGGCGAACTTACCTAATGGGAAGACACTTCAAGGTAAAAACTGATCATGATAGTCTTAAACACTTTTGGAACAAAGACTATCGTCAGAAGAGTAGCAAAAATGGGTCACAAAGATGTTGGGTTATGACTTTGAAATAATCTACAAAAAAGGAAAGCTTAATTTTGTTGCAGATTCACTCTCAAGAAAGAATGAAGAGGTGGAAGCATTGCTTTGTGCCATTTCTATTATCCAACCAGATTGGATAACCGAAGCAAGAGATGAATGGAAGAAGGACAAAGATGTATGGACACTCATTAAAAAGTTGCAGCAAGATCCTAGTACATCTGATACATTTAGTTGGAAAAATGATTCCTTATGGTACAAAGATCGCTTATATCTTTATAAGAATTCCCAACTAAAACAAAATATTCTTCTGGAATTGCACACTTCTCCTTTAGGAGGACACTCAGGATTTTTAAAAACTTACCACAGGGTGAAGAAAGAATTTTTTTGGGATGGCCTTAAATCTGATATTCAAAAGTTTGTGGCGGAATGTTTGGTTTGCCGGCAGAATAAAGTGGAAACAATTAAGACCCCGGGACTTCTACAACCTTTATCCATTCCAAGTCAACGTTGGGAGGAGATTTCAATGGATTTTATCACGGGTTTACCTAAGTCCGAAGGAAAGAGTGTCATCATGGTGGTAGTTGATAGACTTACCAAGTATGCACACTTTTGTGCATTATCTTATCCATTTAAAGCAAGTACGGTTGCTACTACATTTATGGATAGAATTCAAAAGCTACATGGAAGCCCAAGGGTTATTGTGAGCGACAGAGATCCCATTTTTACTGGAAATTTTGGACGGAGTTATTTTCTTGTTTGGGTACTCAATTAGCTCATAGCTCATCTTATCATCCTCAATCTGATGGTCAAACTGAGATAGTAAATAAATGTTTGGAAGGATATCTTCGTTGTTTTGTATCTGATAAACAAACACAATAGGTCAAGTGGTTACCTCTTGCTGAATGGTGGTATAACACTTCCTTCCATACTGCAGCAAAAATGACCCCATTTATGGCACTTTATAGATATCATCCACCATCCATCACATCATCTTTAAGGGAAAATTCGAAGGTTCAAGCAGTGGAAGATCACATCGAGCATCAGCAAGAAGTTCTCCAACTCTTAAAGGATAACCTGAATTTGGCACAAAATCGAATGAAACAACAGGCAGATCAACATCGCAGCAAGAGAATTTTTGATGTAGGAGATTGGGTATTTTACGGCTACAACCATACAAACAAATGTCCCTCAAGCAAGCTAAGAAGGATAATAAATTATCGCCAAAGTACTATGGTCCTTACAAGGTGTTGCAAAAGATTGGTACTATGGCATACAAATTGGAGCTTCCTGCTTCTTCACGAGTGCATCCAGTTTTCCATGTTTCATGCTTAAAGAGGGTTATAGGTGAAAATCTTCCAGTTCAAACAATATTGCCAGAACTTGATGAGGAAGGAAAAATCATATTGGAACCAGAAGCGGTCATGGAAACAAGAACTCGACAACTACGGAATCGATCAATTTCAGAGTATCTCATCGAGTGGAAGAACTTACCCACTGAAGATTCTACATGGGAGGATGAGAATTTTATACAGAAGCACCCGGAGCTACTCAAGCGTTGAGGACAACACTTTTTTGAAGGAGAGGGGCATGTTAGGTCCCTATATCACTAGTATAGTCCCATATTATTGTTAGTGTAACCCCCTTATTGTTATTATTGTACCCTTGTAACCCCCATTTTGTTATTATTGTGCCCTTAAATTATTATTGTTAGGTCGGCTAGGATTACATTGTGGCCACTAGGATTACATTATGGCCACATGGACTCCTATATATAGAAAGGAGGTTTTGTAAATTGTATCATCCAAGAATTGTTCATTTATGTAATGTATTGGAGGTTTCCCCCTCGAAGTGGCTCATTTCTAAGGCATTGATATCTCTTTTCTTCTCTTTTTGGAGATGGTCACACAACACCTAAGGCTAAATCCCACCAACACAAATGAACTCATGGCCTCTCTTCTGACTATCAATTGTTTTGAGTATGTAGGCTGCCTTGATTTTTGCAACATGATTAAGAGGGTCCAATATCATCCTATGTTGAGTAGAGTTTTCATTTCGAACCTCAAAGACAATCAGGTGACCCTTGCAGGTGTTACCTTCAGTATATCTACATTTGTCATTGTTGCTGCCACAGGGATTCCAAATATGGTTGAGAAGTGGTTTAAATCCAAATATTTGGAGGATAAGTATCATGAACCATTCATTAAACCAAGATATAGAAATGAAAGGAAGAGGGTTTTCCCTTTAAGCTACCTTCTTGATAGGTAAGCACCCACGATGAAAATAATCATGAAGTACTTATCATGTGAAGGGAGGATTTCTAGGCTCTACACATACCACATTAGACTGTTGACGCACTTCACAAGAGTAAGATTTCTGAATATCCTATACTTTCTATTTAGGAGCATAGACCAAATGGAATTCATTGTGCAAAAGAGAGAGTATGACCAGCATATGAATAGCCTCTTTCACCACTCATTGATCAAAATCATTGTACTCCATCACCTTGATCACTTGGGCATCTCATGGGACACCTTCATTGCAAATGACATCTTCACTGCTCCACATGCTAAATATGTGCCTTCTTCATCTCATCTTGCTACATCTATGCCTCCACCTTATTCCACTTCACCATCTCTTCCATCATCACCATCATCACCATTTCATGGTCAGATTGAGTCGCCTAGCAGAGCTATGGGATACAAACCTAAAGAGTGTAAAATGAGCACATTGTCAAAGACATATCAGGAAGGGCATAGGCAGGTGTTTTCCCCATAGATTATGGGAGGGTCCCTACCTTTTTCACCAACAAAGAAGGTATATAATGGAAAACAAAATATGGCAGAGGAAGATGTACATGAGGAAGCCATTCATGAGGAAGAAGACCTCCATGAGACAGAAACAGATTTTGACCTTGTTGACTTGGATGAGCAACATGATGATGAGGTCTCCAGTGTGATTATCAAGGAAAAGGATGCCAAAATCAGGTAGCTTCAAACCAAATTAGAGAGATATAGGTTTTTCATTGCATACTATGAGTAGGAAAATGAACAACTCAAAACCAAGCAAGTAATCATGGAGGTGCAACTACTCAAGGAAAAAAGAGAATAAAAAAAAGCAAAGGCTTTGCTTGATGAAGCTTATGAGAGCTATGGTGAGATAATGAGGTAGAACAACAAGTGCCAAGAAGAAGACCTAGGAGTAGAGGGCTAAAAAGAGCTCTAGAACTAGAGAGGCAAAAGGAGGCTGAGCTTCCTAATGAGCTAACTTTGAATGAATAGTTTTTCATCGTGATAAATGGGAAATGGGAGCATTGGATTGACAGGGCCAACCATCATCTTTAGAAGCTCCTAGAGAAGTAAAATAAGGACAATGACATACTGAGGAAGAAAGCCAAACACTACTTCAAGAGAAATCAGATTGCAAGCTCAAAGCTCCAAAAGGCCAAATCAAGGCTTGAAACCCTAACCAATAAAAATGAAGACGAAAAGTTTGATATTCTTTTTGAGGCATCACTCATTGCCTAACACACCTCATCAACATTCGATAGAATAATTTGAAGATATTTGAGCAATTTTTGAAATTTTTGGAAATTTTTGCACTTTTGGCAGTTTTACACAGTCCCACTGTCAAAAGCACAGTGCCCTAGGCATTGTGCATTTTATAGGGACCTCCAATGGCCAAAATGAAAGAACCATTGGATTTATAAGGCAATTTATAGTTAGGAAAACAAATTTACAAAAAAAATTGGGTCAAAGGAACAGTCAAAAAATCACATTTTTGCCCTATTTTGGAGGTTGGCGTTGCGCTTTCGACCAGTATTGGAAGAATCAATTTTTGGAGGGTCAAATCAATAGAATTTTGAAAAAAAATCATAGATCTAGAAACTAGACTAAAAATTATTTCCAATGAGCTATTCTGAGCTCAATTTTGACACCTCGAACCCCCTCAAAAGTGGAGCTTAAGTTGGCGATGCGCTTTTGACCTTGGCTTTGCGCTTTTGACAAATTTTCTGAGTTTGCTGATATTTCAAAATTTTCTCAGTTTTTTCCAGTTTCACTTGAGGAAATGATGTTTTACCTCTGTAATTAAATGATGTAAATGTAATTTTGGTGTTTTTATACTTATCTAGGGTAAATACATTAGATGAAAACTTTTGATGATGATGTAATGAATCTGTTTCTAAAAAGTGAGGGATGAGTCAGTTTGACCTCCCTACACTCTAGGTATCAGTTCAAATTTTGGTGGAACTACTCCTCCAATCATGGATTCGACCCCTGAGGATGGGTGGAGTTTTTGTTTGGTCTATATCTTGTATTTTTTTACTCATTTCAGAAGTTATATGTTGTTGTATTGATCAGAGACTCTAATGTAATCAGTATTTAGCAGGAAATTAATGAAAGAGTTGCAACTATTTCTTTGGGTTATCTATGGTATGGAAATTTAGCATAGTTTCTTCTTATGTCACATATGTATGAATTTTTTGTTTCATGATACATTTCATCTCTATTATATGTTGGTTTTCAAGTTGATAAGTAGAATACATCTTTCATGCTTTGTTTTGGGAAAATATTCATAGTTTGTTCATTTTATTCATTTTAGAAAGAATACATGCTTTGCCTTGCTCTTTCTAGCTCCTTATCAATCTAATCCATCTCACTGTGAAAACTTAAAGTGTTAGCCTTCCTACCTACCTTTCCCCATTGAATCTCTGCAACCCTAATCTTATTTGCCCTGATCTAGCCTCTTTGACCTAACAGGAAAGGCAACTGCATGTGGTTGTTCGTTAACTCCTTAACAGGAAAGGAAGCAACCGACTTTTTTTAACTTCCTCCTAAGGAATTTTCTACATGGATGGAGCTATATTACTAGTTCAAATCTACTTATGGCCAACCTTAGAGCCTTGTTGATCTCCTTTGAGAATATAATAATGTTACCTTTACAAAAGGTGAAACTATTAAATCATTTAATCTTTGATTCACCAAATTGTATAATCAAATTCCCAAGATCATTATGCCACAAAATCAAGTAGTCATGATGCATTACAAAAATACTCTACCTCCTACTTACCACCATAGTTTAGAGGAGAAAAGTGTTGATAATCTAGGTTCTGCTTGACATATACGTTTGGAATATGAATAATAGTTGTGTTGAACTAGTCTTCCACTTGAAGGCTCAATTGACCAACCTCATATATCTTTCGTTCTTCAACTCATGCAAGACTTGAGAAATCATCTAATATCTTTTGAGAAGAAGGTGGTAGTGCAACCTCGTGCAGAGGCTTCCACTTTGACTCTCATAAGAAACTCTCCACAAAAATATCAATCGAATTTTCTTCTTTATCGACCATGTTGTAACTTCTGCGAAGATTACCATGATGAAAATAAATATGAATTTAAAAAGAATGCTTAGGAAAGGATTTTTGGTAAAAGAATATACTCCAAAATTTCAAACTTGTATTGGGACAATGATAATGAAGTAATGATGGTTGAAACAAGGAGCACTTTTAGAGCTATAGATGCTAAGAATCAGCCCTCCAAGGAGGATGATAACTGAAAAATCCCAGATACCACTCTCTCGTGTCTAAATGTAAATTATACCACCCCTTCCTCTACATTTGTCTCTCAATTTAATATTCTAAAATAAATGGATAGCATCAAATTTTATGTTGCATTGCTTGATATGTCCACCATTCCTAAATAGTAACAATATTTAAATAATTTTCTCAAAGGAAAAATGATTGCTCCTGTATATTTCCTCGAGGATCACCCGGAAGAGGATTCTCCCGAAGACAAAGTTTTCGTTGTAAATAATTCTATAATTTTTGTCAAAAAACATCCTTTTTATGTATCTATGAAAGTATGTGATAAAATTTCTCATTGTTTATTAGTTGATGATGGGTCAGGCATTAACATTTTACCTAAAATTACTATAGAGGAAATAGGATTGCATTGCTCTAATTAAAGACCCGAGAAAATGGTGGCCTCTAACAACTCCCAAAAAAAATATTGGTGAGATTAAGGATGTCATGTTAGTTTTGTGTGCTCATCATGAAATCAGAACAACATGTAATATCAAGGTTATGGACATGCCAATCAATAACTATTCAACCATTCTTGCTAGAGATTGGCAAAGTAGAACATGTAGGTATATGTCTTTGGACAACACTCATATGAGCCTTCCTAAAGATGGTAAGAATATTATTGTTTTAGGGGAAGGAATATTCTCACCTTATATTGAGAATTTACATCACCTGCGTGTGAATTGTATCAAAGAAGACCTTGGCGTTTACTCTCTTTTCACTTACAGTGAGTCACTTCCTCCTTCCTCTGTCAATCAAAATGATCGATTTTTGCATATGCACTTTGACGGTGCATCTTTGAATGAAGGAAATGGTGTTGGAGTCATGAAATATTATCCCCTTAGAAATATACATCAATTCTCCTTTAGACTTGAATTTTATTCTACAAATAAAATCATTGAGTTTGAGGCTTTACTTTTAGGTATTCAACAAGCCCTCATCCTAGGTTTTAAACACCTGATTACTTTTAGAAACTCTCGGCTTATTGTCAATTTAATTAAAAAAGTATATTCTCCTTCAATTAAGTTAATTAAGCGATATATTCAAGCAGCATCGCAAAAAATGTATGAATTACTTTCCTTTAACATTACTTATGTCCACAAGGAATTAAATCCCTTTTCTAATTGACTGGCTATATATGTTGCTACTACTCAAAGACAAATTTTGTCTGAAAGGCTCGATTATATTTTACAATTATTATATCAGTCTCATCTAGCAAAAAATGAAGAAGATTGGCAGGTATTTTCAAATGATAAGATCATTTTCTCATTTATCCAAGGAAAACCTTTTGATAAGAAGGAAATTATTTTACTTAAAGACAATAAGTAAGCTAAATGGATTTCTCCCCTTGAAAGTTATTTTCCACCCAAAAATGTGTCAAATAATAAGGAAAAACATAAAGAAGAATAGAAAAAAAAAATATGTGAAACTATACTTTTGGATATTGGAAGCCCAATTTCATAAGTTGAAGGATTTCTTTCCCTGGTGTTATATTGATCCACATGAATTTGAATCTAATACCATCCAAAATGATATTTTAATCAAGGAAGATGATAGGCAAAGACAAAACTCTATTAATCTCGCACCTAAGATGACAATCAAGAAAGATCCAAAAACATTATTCCTTCCTCATATTATCTTTTATGTTAAGTTCTTTGGACAAGTTGCACATCCCATCCTTCTCATAAAATAAAATAAATAAATAATCACAATGCATGTCTTTGTGACGAATTTCGTATTGAAATAGGGTAAGCATTGAGAATGACTCCCCTTCTCCTCATGCCGATAAATGATTAAATAATTTATTCTAGACTCTTTTTTGTACATGCAGAGTTTTATTCTTTTGAGTTTTTTGTTTCTATTGTTTTTTTTTTTTTCTTTTCATGAATTTCTTGGTTTCTTTTACTTTTGTTGCTTACCTTTTATTTTTACCAGTCATCATTGAGTACAGTGTTGTCTTCCCTAAATCTAGACCATTTCTAATAAGATTGTTAGAATCTACTAGTTTTGCAAATTTTGTACTAGCACTATTTAATTAGCTAAATATATTAATGAGCAAGAAACATAGTGACTATATGTTGGTACACAAGAAGATGTTGCTAATATACTCGAAATTTCCTCATCATTTCTTCTGCATAAAAACATAGCAGGCGATGCTTGATCCCATTTTCTCACATCCATTCCTCCTTTACCTGCATGAAAATTTGCCTACCCTCTCTACCCACTCCATGACTATTTTATCACATGATCGCATAAATTTTGAGTTATGGTCTGTTACATACAACCCTGCCTATGAAGGAAGTCACCAGATGTTGAGCCACTTTCATAAAAAATTATGCAAACCATTACACTTCATCGTGACTCCTCTTCTAAAAATGCATAAAAATAATACATCCAAAAAAAATTAAGCCTCAATCGGTGTGGTCCCTTGGAGAAATAAGAAATTCTCACATGACATCGTTTCATAGGTTTATATTTTCATATCAACATATGGTGTTACAAGGAGTTATATATTGTTATATATTATTTCATATACATTTTAAGCATGGTTTCAAGGCCTTAACTATACTAATAGTATTAATATATGCACGAAATTCATAGTTATAGAGTCATTATGGGTAGACTTTTGTCATAACTCCATGATAAATCTTTGGTATAATAGAAAAAAAAACGAATACTTCCTTCGCTGATTAATTATGCTTCACAACATGGTCATATTGTTTAGCATAAAAACAATGAATAAATCAAAGTTCAAATGTGCAAACGTGACAAGTTATGGATGGCATGAAAGTATGGTTATCAAAAATTTATTTAAATCAATAAATATGATATGATCCTACCAGTGCCTGGTAACACGTATATTATGGTTTAAATGGCGCAAAACTACACCATTGTGAGGGCATCCACGAGCCTCTGATTTTTGTGAATGTATAAAGATGATATGTCAACACTATGATAATGTTGCCTTAACCATACAATTGGAAATGGGATAATTGTCTCAGTTTACAATATTTGACAAAAGTTAATTCATTATAGCCCAACGTGCATGTCGTGATTTTCGACAACTTGAAGATAGTTGGCATAGAGGTTGCCAACCTACCTTTGCTTCTTTTTCCAAAACTAGAAGCTCCTGTGGAGAAGCTTAGTTCATAAACTCATTAGAACCCTAGCTTGATGCTCACAATTGTTGCAAGGAACCACTAATAACCAACTGTTGGGAAAATAAAATCTAATTGGTCATAGGTATGTATGAGAAAAATTTAGCCTCAACCTCTGTTGGATAATGGTTCCTCAATGCAAATTTTTGTTTTGTTTAAATATGTTAAGCATGATGCTATGAGTTAATCTTGTTTCATGGTTTCCTTTTCCATTTACTTCTTGTGTTGTGTTACTATCATGCATGCAATAGATTTAATTTCTCTACCCCAGAATGATTTTCTTCAGTATACAAGTAATTCATTTTTGCTCATGCACAGGCATGCAATCTTTACTACCATGTTCTAGTTTCTAAAGCTGCCCCTGGCTCCAAAATCCATAATTAAACCTAGTTTTGGTCTTTATAGTTCAAATAAAAACATACCTCTCAGTAGATGTGGAATCACTATATCCTAGAATCCCAAATTTTTTATTAGAGCCCCCGGCCATGGTAAAACACACTAAAAATAACATGGGCATAGCAGGCTCCCAACCCGCATTTCTATTTCTCAAATAGGGGCGCATAATCATTTCATTTACATGTAATAAAAGGTTGTATTTAGATTGTGCCATGCCATTTCAGTTTAAATATTAAAATTGTGCCATGTTTTCTTAGCGGCCCATCATACAAGTTAAAAGGGTTCTTTGTTTCCTTGTGTTTTTTGACCCATGCATAATATTTAGATGCTCTCTCACCGTGAACCCTACACATGATTTTTTGTGTTAATATAAATTCAAATTGATCACCTATAAAATTCAAAAATAACCATTTGTTCATAGTGGGTGTGCTCTGCATTCCATACTTACCACTTTATGCCTCCCACGTTGAGACAACACCCCCTACCCTGAATTTTTTTCAAAATTCACAATTCAAATTAAAATTTCCCTTGGTGGGTAGTTCACAAAGCTTATCCATGGCTTGTGTATTGTATTGGGAAAAGAATCAAAAGCATCAGTCCTTAATTCACCCACAGGTGACTATATATGCTTGCTAACTTCGGTCATATATGTTTTTATAATGATTTCCCAATCATGTATACATGTGCTTCTCGATGCAATTATCCACAACCACCATGAAGTAACAAAAGAAAAACTTTGAATATTACTTTTCACTTATCCAATTTCAAATATCTTATGTTTCTACCATTATACTTACTAAGATATATCTTTTGTATATTATGTTTTCATACACACCAGGCATGCTTCAACCTGTGACATAAACAATGGAAAATATCTTAGAGTTGGTTGTCTTTATAAGCACACTATAACACCATGTGTATCACCCTCTGCACATAGGTTCTTGATGTTTCGATAAATTATATAATGGGCACGAAAATGTTTCATTTCTTTTGTCATGTTTATTCTATCATCATGTTGTCCAAAACACTTCTTATTGTTGCATGTATAGACATTTCCCTCCATTATTTAAAGTATTTTCCCTTGTGCATGTTTACAAAACACTCCAAAATATATGTGAAACATGATTTTAGGCAATCCTTTATTTTTTTGACTCCTAATTTATGGTCAGGAATTAATGGCTTCATGATAGATTTCCTTGGTCACAGTATACCATGAGTTTCTTTAGTAGAGGTTGTCAGGGTAACCAAAGGGGGCAAGCTAGAAGAAAAATTCTATGATGGAGAGATAACATAAACAAGAGAATCATATTTTCCATGCACTTTGATGTGGACTTTGAGGATTTTAGTAAATTGACTCAGACTTGAGTCAATCAAGGGTGAAGCTAACTTATTGTGATTCTTTGAAAGTTGATGCTCCTATTTACATGTAGCTTCTTGGTATTAATTATTTATTTAACTCATATTTTGCCTCATATATATTTTTCTTTTGTGGTCTTTGGGTTCATGCGACATTTGAGAGAGTCCCAATTGAATAGCGCAAGGGAATTTTTTTACTATATAAAGGGGACATATCAATTTGGTATACAATCTTGCATTTAGAATGAAAATTGTTTGGTTAATTATACCAAAATTTATTTGGAATATAAATGGAGATGATAGGAATTTTTCTTTGATTATATATTTTATCTTGAACCTAGACACAATATTTCCTTGAAAAAAGTAGGAGATGGTTTTTATGTTGACCTTATAGATTGAATATAGAAGTACAGTTAACATTGGCATAGAGATAGTGTGGATTTAAACCTAATAGTTGCACTTAGATATCCTTTTGGGAAATCAATTATAGTGACCTTGTGATAATAAAAGTGTAATACAAGTAGTTGAAAATATTATTGCTCATAGTAAAATGAAGCCTTTGGAGCTTCGTACCCATAATTTAATATAGTTGGTACAATAAAATGTTGTATTAATATTGTTTATTACGAGACAAATGATTGGATCATCAATATCCTTATAAAATTGTTCATTAAAAAAAAATTGTGAAACTTTTGGCTATGCTTGGACTTCATAAAACTTTAATAATTTAGTAGGGAGTGGAAAAGGGTTCTTGGAACAATAGATGCAAAACATCTTTGTATTAATTGGAGAGCATCAGTAGATAGTTGGTTAGGAAGTCAACTAAGAGATCAATTGGGAAATCTACTAGTCAAATGGACCAACTAAAGGTAGTGTTGACTTAGTCAGTTGGTGCATATATCTTATCTGAATTAAATCCTCATTCAAAAATTTATAAAAAAGGGAAAACCTTGGAAATTTTTGAAGTTATAAATCAACTTGCAATTCAAATGCAAAAGGGACTCAAGAAGGTGAAAAGAATAACCTTAATGGTTGGCTTTCAAAGGTAGCTCTGTAATAAGGAACACTACTTGATGTAAAAACAACCAAGTGAGATGGAGTCAAAGCAAACTTTAGAAGATGAAGGGTAGTAAATGAAGCATTTGGAAAGAATAAATCTACTCAAATCTTAAAGGATGGAGGAGTTTTTGACCCTCCCCTAAAAGATAAAATATTGTCCCTGAGTCTAAATCAACCTACAAGGTACAACCAATGAGTAAGAATACACAAATTATATTTGTATAACTTACCTTTTGTGACATTTTCCTAAGTGAGAATAATAATTAAATCTCATAAAATGATGGTTTTCCCATTTAGGTTTCCAAGGAAAAAAAATTATATGTTTGGGTGTGTGGTTGAGTACTCTACCCTATTGTTGTTTTATTTCTTTTTATGGTTATCATCTAGCTGATTTGTTAGGTTTAAATTTATGATTGTACATTTTTTAATTTACCCATAGTGGAACTATCCCACATCCATTACAATCTTCTACCCTAAGATCTATTGTTAGCCTTGAAGTGAAGCCTTATTTGATGTGCAATTGTATGTTCCAACTAAATGTTTGAACTTGTAAATGTTAATTGGAAAGATATAGCTATACCCCATTACCATGCATTTGGTATTTACCTTTGTCATCATAATTTAAACCATTTAATGCCATTTCCTTGAGTTGTTGGTTCGATAGTGTTAACTACATTAAGTTAGTTTCAAGCTCGATTTAGACAATGGGTTAGATGAGCACCATCCACATTATCTATATCAATAGAAACTATTGTATATTATATTAGTTGTTGAAATATGTATGTGACTATGTAGATTAGTAGTTGGTCTAAGAGTTGGGCATGAGTTCTATTATGTAATTCTAGTTGTATTTGCACATGTAATTCCATAATGCATGTTATTTGACTGATTTTATTTATAGCTTTCATATACGTAATTTAGATGTCAGATGGTTCACAGAATGCTTGAACACATGCAAATATAAATTAACCATAAGGACATAGTACAATACTTAGGTTAACAAAGAATTCGAAAATCCATATAGGTTTTTCGGTTTGAACCTATGTACATAGAAGTTTTGTTTTTACAATGTTGTGAAACCAGCTCCAAAAATAGAAGAAAAGAGATATCAACGCCTTAGAAATAAGCCACTTCGAGGGGGCAACCTCCAATACATTACATAAATGAACAATTCTTGGATGATACAATTTACAAAACCTCCTTTCTATATATAGGAGTCCATGGGGCCATAATGTAATCCTAGTGGGCCACAATGTAATCCTAGCCGACCTAACAATAATAATTTTAGGGCACAATAATAACAAAATGGGGGTTACAAGGGTACAATAATAACAATAAGGGGGTTACACTAACAACAATAAGGGACTATACTAGTAATATAGGGACCTAACATGCCCCTCTCCTTCAAAAAAGTGTTGTCTTCAACGCTTGAGTAGCTCTGGGTGCTTCTGTATAAAATTCTCATCCTCCCATGTAGAATCTTCAGTGGGTAAGTTCTTCCACTTGATGAGATACTCTGAAATTGATCGATTCCGTATTTGTCGAGTTCTTGTTTCCATGACCGCTTCTGGTTCCAATATGATTTTTCCTTCCTCATCAAGTTCTGGCAATATTGTTTGAACTGGAAGATTTTCACCTATAACCTTCTTTAAGCATGAAACATGGAAAACTGAATGCACTCGCGAAGAAGCAGGAAGCTCCAATTTGTATGCCATAGTACCAATCTTTTGCAACACCTTGTAAGGACCATAGTACTTTGGCGATAATTTATTATCCTTCTTTGCTTGCTTGAAGGACATTTGTTTGTATGGTTGTAGCCGTAAAAATACCCAATCTCCTACATCAAAACTTCTCTCGCTACGATGTTGATCTGCCTGTTGTTTCATTCGATTTTATGCCAAATTCAGGTTATCCTTTAAGAGTTGGAGAACTTCTTGCTGATGCTCGATGTGATCTTCCACTGCTTGAACCTTCGAATTTTCTCTTTAAGATGATGTGATGGATGGTGGATGATATCCATAAAGTGCCATAAATGGGGTCATTTTTGCTGCAGTATGGAAGGAAGTGTTATACCACCATTCAGCTAGAGGTAACCACTTGACCCATTATGTTTGTTTATCAGATACAAAACAACGAATATATCTTCCAAACATTTATTTACTATCTCAGTTTGACCATCGGATTGAGGATGATAAGATGAGCTATGAGCTAATTGAGTACCCAAACAAGAAAATAACTCCATCCAAAAATTTCCAGTAAAAATGGGATCTCTGTCGCTCACAATAACCCTTAGGTTTCCATGTAGCTTTTGAATTGTGTCCATAAATGTAGTAGCAATTGTACTTGCTTTAAATGGATGAGATAATGCACAAAAGTGTGCATACTTGGTAAGTCTATCAACTACCACCATGATGACACTCTTTCCTTCGGACTTAGGTAAACCTGAGATAAAATCCATTGAAATCCCCTCCCAACGTTGACTTGGAATGGATGAAGGTTGTAGAAGACTAGGCGTTTTAATTGTCTCAACTTTATTTTGCTGGCAAACCAAACATTCTGCCACAAAATTTTGAATATCAGATTTAAGGCCATCCCAAAAAAATCTTTCTTCACCCTGTGGTAAGTTTTTAAAAATCCTGAGTGTCCTCCTAAAGGAGAAGTGTGCAATTCCAGAAGAATCTTTTGTTTTAGTTGGGAATTATTACAAAGATATAAGCGATCTTTGTACCATAAGGAATCATTTTCCAACTAAATGTATCAGATGTACTAGGATCTTGCTGCAACTTTTGAATGAGTGTCCATAAATCTTTGTCCTTCTTCCATTCATCTCTTGCTTCAGCTATCCAATATGGTTGGATAATAGAAATGGCACAAAGAAATGCTTCCACATCTTCATTCTTTCTTGAGAGTGCATCTGCAACAACATTAAGCTTTCCTTTTTTGTAGATTATTTCAAAGTCATAACCCAACATCTTTGTGACCCATTTTTGCTGCTCTTCTGAAGATAGTCTTTGTTCCAAAAATTGTTTAATACTATCATGATCAGTTTTTACCTTGAAGTGTCTTCCCATTAGGTAAGTTCGCCATTTCTTTAGTGCATGCAGTATTGCTAACATTTCCTTCTCATAAATAGGTTTTTGTAAATACTTTCCTTTGATTGGACGACTTTCAAAAGCAATTGGTCTTCCTTCTTGCATTAAAACTGCACCAATTCTATTTCCTGAGGCATCACATTCCACAATAAAGGTTTTTGTGAAGTCTGGCGTAGCTAAGACCGGTGCTAGGCACATTGCCTCTTTAAGATGTTCAAAGGCCTTAGTTGCTTCAGGAGTCCATGAAAATACATCTTTCTTCAATAATGTTGTTAGAGGTGCTGCTATTCTCCCATAATTCTTAACAAACTTGCGATAATACCCTGTTAACCCGAGAAATCCTCGCAACTGCTTTATGGTTGTGGGGACTTTCCATTCCTTAATGGCTTTAATTTTGTTAGGGTCTACTTTAACACCCTCGTGAGATACGATATGACCCAGATATTCCACCTCTTGTACTCCAAAGAAACATTTGGATTTTTTTGCATATAATTGTTTCTCCTGCAATAGTTTGAGCACCTTGTCAACATGTTCAACATGATCCTTCCAAGACCTGCTGTAGATTAGTATATCATCAAAAAATGCTAGCACAAATTTTCTAAGGAAGGGTTTGAAAATGGAATTCATCAACCCTTGAAATGTAGAAGGTGCATTGGTAAGGCCAAAAGGCATGACCAAAAATTCATAATGACCCTCATGAGTTCGAAATGCTGTTTTTGGAATATCTTCAGTCTTCATTCTAATTTGATGATATCCTGAATGAAGATCCAACTTGGTAAAATAAATTTCTCCTTGTAATTCATCCAATAATTCATCAATCACAGGAATGGGAAATTTGTCTTTAATGGTGAGCTTATTGAGCTCCCTATAATCTGGACACATTCGCCATGATCCATCCTTCTTGTGTACCAATACCACAGGAGCAGAGAAAGAACTTTGACTAGGTTGAATTATACCCGCCTCTAACATTTCTGCAATCATACGTTCAATTTCGCTCTTTTGGAAGTAAGGATATCTATAAGGCTTGATATTTGGAGGAACACTTCCTGGAATCAAATGAATAGCATGATCATGATCACGAATAGGTGGGAGTCCTTTGGGAGTTTCAAACACCTTGGAATGATTGTCCAAGACTTGTTGGAGATCTGCAGAAATAGATGATTTTGATGTCGGAACTTCTAGTGAGCATAATTGTGCAATTACGCCTCGTTATTCTTTCTTTAGAAGCTTTGTCATGACATTAGAGCTTATTATCCTTCCTGGCTTCCCTTCAATACCCCGTAATTCGACTTCCTTTCCTTCTGAAAAAAAATTCAAGAAAAGTTCTTGAAAATTAAAAGCTACCGTCCCCAAAGATTGTAACCATTGTACTCCTAGTGCAACATCAGCACCTCCCATAGGAATGGCAAGCATTGGACTAGTCAATACATATTCCCCCATGGTTAGCTTGATATTATGGCATTTTCCAGAGCAATTTATAGTTCCTCCATTTGCAACCATCACTTGACATTCTGGTGCTGGGTATAGGAAACAATTCAATTCCTTGACTACCTTACAATGAATAAAATTATGGGTGCTACCTGAATCAATCAACACTATTACCTTTTTCTTCTTGATATGTCCTTCTATCTTGAGAGTTTGAGGAGTGGTAATTCCTGCCAATGCATTACACTATATAGTCGGACTCATTTCTTCCTCTTCTAGGGTTGGTTCCTGGTGTATATCCTCTTCTTGTTCATTTTCTTCTTCCTCTTCACAATCTATGTAAAATAATTTCTTCTAAGCACACTTATGACCTTTAGTGTATTTTCTATCACAACTGTAGCAAAGCCCTTTTGCTCTTTTTTCTTCCAATTGTTGTGGTGTCAACCTTGTAGTTTGTGGAAATCTAGGCGTAGCAACACTTCCTTCTTTATAGAATTGAGTGGTAGGCTTCCTTGTCGCCATAATTTTACATTCAACTTTTCTTGCCAACCTGAATGCCTTCTCCAATGAATCAGGTTCCAAAACGCGAACTTCATGTTGGATGTTATCCTTTAAAGTGCCTAGGAAGAGATCAATCCTGTGTTCCTCTGTAAGATCGGTTACCCTTATATTCAATTTTTGGAAGTCCTCAATGTGCTGCCCCACTAAACCCTTTTGTTTGAGATTTATCAATTGGGTAAAGAAGGTGTTGCTCTTTGTATCCTCATAATGTGCTATCATTTCCTCCGTCAAAATTGACCAAGTGACAATTTTTTTACGGGAGCAAAGCCATTGATACCATACAAATGTATTTTGTTCTAAATGTAAAGTTGCAATGCGTACTTTTTGTGTGTTTTGCACGTTATGGAGATCAAAATATTGCTCCATCTGTAGTATCCATGTTACAGGATCCTTTCCATCAAACTTCCTCATATCCATTTTTGGAATATGGTGGTTCTTGCCTCCAAAATTAGAGTTTATGAAATCACGATTAACATTTATTTTGTTCTCATCATGAGTTTCCTCTACTATCTTTTCACCATTAGGAAACATTTCTTGCATCAACTTTGCCAAACCTTCGATGTCTACTTTTAGATCCTTCTTCATGTTTTCCATGTTGTCTTTCATTTTTTCATCGATTTTAGCTTCCATGTCATCCATCTTAGCTTCCATGCCCACTTCTATGCCATCCATCTTAGCTTCCAAACCATTCATCTTAGCTTCCATGCCTTTCTTCAAACCATCCATCTTAGTTTCCACACATTTCTTTAAAACTTCCATTTCATTTTTTGTTGCTCTTTGCGAGAGCGAAATTTGTTGCACTTGCTCTTGTAATTTTGATATGTCATGTTGTCATTCTTCGTCTTCATGAGTCATAGTAGAGACTTCTAAAGGCTTAATGGGCGTTGAATTATTTTTAGGGGCCATTTTAGAATCCAATACAGTATATACAATATTCCATTGGAATCAATTCAAATTGATTCTTCAAACGCGACTTATGCAATTCGGAAAAATAAATACACACATTTTACTTGCTTTGAGGAGCTCGATATTGAAATTGAATTATCTCTGTAATTGAAAATCATAAATATCTGAAATTCTGCCTTGTAGTACCCCTCTGAAACTTCTTTCAAATTCCTGGGTCTGTTGGGTTAATTCTTCAAGACAAAGTTATGTCCAATCTCCCACAATGACCCAATTATGGATTGGTTTAGTAGAGCGAACTTGTATGACTTGCCATGTGTCAATGTTTCTTCATTTTTCTCTGAAATTGATAGATAGGAAACTCAATTCTGTGCACTTGTAGCCACTTTTTACAGCTTTCCAATCTGATGCTCAGAGAGAGAGTTATGAAGATTTTCCCATGATCACCTCTTTGAGATGAAATTCAGGAGCTTGAAAAAGCCCTAACTTTCGTAGACCATATCTCTGAAAATAATAGGGCTTATTGCTCTAAAATTTTTTCAAAAATTTTCTTATGATTTGTTATATAAAAAATTTTAATATTTGAATATGTATTTTCAAAAAAGTTACATGTAGTATACGATAGGCTTCCCATTTGGGTTATTTAGTTATACGTAAAAATGACCTAACACTTGAATCATATCTCTAGTATTCCTGAACCAAGCTCTGAAATTTTGCCGACGATGTTCTCGAGTTTTTTTTCTTCGCACTCTAAGATTTTTTTAGCTACCGAACATTCGTAGAAAAAATATATGTAGCAAAAATGCCACGATGACTGTTTGTAGACAACGAAACCCTGAAATCTCAAAAGCTCGATGCAAATGTTGTGAAACCAACTCCAAAAATAAAATAAAATACATATCAACACCTTAGAAATAAGCCACTTCGAGGGGAAAACCTCCAATACATTACATGAATGAACAATTCTTGGATGATACAAATTACAAAACCTCCTTTATATATATAGGAGTCCATGGGGCCCAATGTAATCCTAGCCGACCTAAAAATAACAATTTAAGGGCACAATAATAACAATATGGGGGTTACAGGGGTACAATAATAAAAATAAGGGGGTTACACTAACAACAATAAGGGACTATACTAGTAATATAGGGACCTAACATACAACCAATGATGAACCCAAATAGATTAGAGACATATATTTAACCCTCAAGATTAGTGATCGAAAATAACCAATTGCATTTTATTTTATGTAAATGATCTATTTTCATTAGGTGTGTGGGAAATAAATCCCTCATTTATGAATCAAGTTTGAGGCAGAAAAGCTAAAGACCAAGATGCATCAAATATGATCAAAGTTGACTATGTCTTCAACATGGTTACCAACTTGATGTGAACCCTCTAAAATTCTATTTTTTTATAGGTAGAATTTAGTGATCGTTTTTACTCGTGTTTAAAAAAGAGGTGTTATTGGAATATATATATATATATATATATATATATATATATATATATATATATATATATATATATATATATATATATATATATGTTTGTTTATTTGAATATTCTTAATTATAACATGTCAACATTATTTTTTCAAATCTTGTTTTTCAATTTTTTTTTCATTTTTATTTTTGTTTGTAATGTCAAATTTTTTAATGGTTTTTTCAAAAATTTCAATGTTTTCTTAAAATTGGGATTTTTAACATTATTAAACAATTATATCGGTCATTTATTTTATTTTTAATTCTATTTTTTTTTTAACTATATATTCTTATTTAATTTAGTATGTCGTACATTTTAAAACAATGTAAAATATCAATTTTTAAACACTTTTATAACTTTACTTCAATGCACTTAGTTGATAGTTGTAGCTAAATAATATTATTTTTGAACATTCAACCCAAAAAAATGTGTAGTTAAAAAATATTTATAATGAAAAACATATATATTTTAGAAGCATTTTGTTTAAAATGCCATGTCAATTAGAGAATTTTATTTTCAAAGTAGAGGGACAACATTTTTGTTTTTTACATGTTTTTATGTATTTCATGTATAAAAATGACAATATTTAACTGTATTTTCGCTAGAGTAACAATTCAAAAGGCATTGAATGATAAAAGTGAACCAAATAATATGGTAAGAATATACTAAAAATTATAATTATATATATGTCAATTGTGTCTATCTCGGGTGGTAGGGAGGAATGATTGGGCATCCTACCCACCCTGGTTCAATTCTCGCAAGTGACATGATGAGCTTTGGTGTGATAGCTTCAAGCCTTGTTGTTGAAAATGAATAGTCCCTCGAGGATCAGAATATACATATTCATCAATTTGGAATATAAATTTATTTTCAACGTGGATTTATATATATATATAATGTTTCTCCTAATTTTAATGCTTTTGTTTTTTTAAATGATTATCAATTTCAAAATGTATATTACAATGTTGAAATGGTTATAGTCCTATTTTTTTCGGGTTGTAATGACCCCAGTTTTGATGCTAGCTTATTTCGGGTCTGCCAAGTAATAAACATGTAAGGGTGTCAACTAGATTCCTCAGTCAATCTAAATTTGTATTTAAAGGGACTAGTTAAATTTTGGTAGGTGCGGGTCTATAATGAGCTTATTTTTATAGTCCTTAGGGATTGTCACATGTATATTCCATTTTTGGAATATATGTATATATATATGAAATTGAATAATAATAACAATAATATTTTTTAACCTCGTTGGGGATAGAAGAATATGAATAACTTCCTTGCATTGAGGAGCAGCTCTGTAACAATCCAAATCATACAGCTCCAATCAATACAGGCATTCCAGAAAATATTGATATTTCCACGTCCTCTTGATGATGGTGTGGTTCCTTGAGACAACCCCCAGGTTGATAATAGGGTCAGTGCCTGCGACATCTTAAATTCCTTTTAGATAAATCAGTATCTCTCAAGGGTTTAAAGATATTAGAGAACTTGAAATTGACTCAATAATCACATCAGAGACCAGATATATTACACACATTGAAAATATATTGTTCCAAAGTAGTAACGTTCAGTCATAGTGGCCTACACACAAGTAGTGGAGCTTATTAAGTCGTCGTAGTATAGGTGAGTGAAGAAGTAAAGACGAAATTCTGGTGCAGAGGGATAATTAATTGAATCATATGCATTCAAATTCGGTAGAGTAATGTATAGACAAGGAGAATGAGATTATAAATCATGGAGCACAAATTAAGGCTTTCAATCTTACATTTACAGGTACCATCTGCCAAAACATGACATAGATAAATATTACATACAATATTTATTTCTAGCAACTACAATTACATGATTTCTAAGAGGAAAGGAACACATATGTAAATGATACACAGAGAAAAGAACACATACTCCACATAAAAATGCTTGGAATCACTACAAACTTCTTCATTAGAATTTTAGAACATCATACATGTCTTATTCTTTCATAAACTTACCAAATTTGAAGAAATAGTGGTCTCTTGAATAGAAAATCAAACCCTTCAAATGATTTTGCTCTTCCCTCTTATAGGGAGATCCATGACAAAAATAGTTACAAAAATATCTCCTAATTTTAAAATTGGCTAAACTAATCAGTTGTGCAAGTGTGTTGGAGGCCTAGTTGTTCTAATGATTACGTAACAACTTGATACCTTCTTAAAAATAAAATATATACAAATTTCCAAAATGGCAGAGATATGCTATGATTTTCAAATCAGGAGAGATCCTCAATTCTAACTCTCTTGATCCTTAGAAGTGGTCCCATGCTCCACTATCCACTTTCGCCATTATTTTTGCAAGTTGAGGAGTAACACCAACTCGGGAGAAGATTAAGGCTTGATATGTGTCTGACTATTGAATATCATTTCTTGTAATAGTGGTAATGTTTGTGTACAGATATTTGTGAGTGATTTTAGAACCAACCAATTGGGTGATGTTTAACTAAAAAGTGCCAATTGGATTCAATATCAATCTTGCTTAGCTATTTGATTCTCTCTGTGAACTTAGACCCCTATTCAAGCCAATTTCCCTACAGGATTTCTATATCTGGTAGGGAATCTCTAGGATAGCTAGAAATGAGATTTGACTCGGGGTAAGGAATCATTGACGGATTCCACCAGGGAATTAGATATCTCTCGCGCATCGTCAATAAGATTCTTTACTGACTGTATCTACGTCTTCCATCCTTTGATGATAATTGATTTGTGCATTGGATCAATTTTGGGAAAGTTGGTTTTTATTCCCTGAGCATTTGCTTGCCACTCCAACATCTCATTTAGGTCATTTTTAGCTTCATAAAAATGCGACATCATATCCACTAAACTCATCTATCAAATTATTCCCAACCTCCATTGTTCTTTAATTAAATTCAGTCTCTCACGGAATAATTCTTGTTGTTTCTGCAACCATTCATTCAAGTCACGAGCCTCCTTCTTGAATTCTTTCAGTAAAATGGTTCTCCCTTGCAATTACTTTAACTTTTGTTGGGACTCTCATACTTTTTCATCCTTGTATTTCTTTATACTTTCCTCGTGAGGATGGTAGAGACTTTATGGGTGAATGGGAGCATAAATTGTTGTGAGAGCATGAAGGTTTTTACTCTGACGGGGAATTTACCATAGGAAGCTATAGACGAAAGGGTTGAAACAATATGGTGTTAAATAGGCAATTTGAAAAGCAATGGTAACCGTCCAGAGTACAATAGTCAATTCACAGGGATTTTAGGTAGGAAACATACTGAGACGATGCGAGTAAGACATGTGGCAGAACTGGATTCAGTGAAGGACAAGGGAGTAAAGGAGATCCATTAACTTATTTTTGTGCTCGCTTGACATGCTCTCTTGCCATGCTCGCTTGATAATGGTCTGCACTGCTCACGTGATCTGCACGCCATACTTAAAGGTGGTGGCCCCCTTTAATCTTCCTGGAAAGGTGCCTGGGTGGAGTTGGAGTGAAGGCTCATGCCCCCAGAATCAATATCGCTTGTTGATTTGAAGACACTGCTTTGTTGACTCTAACCTTCCAGGGGGGACAGCGTTGGCTTAACGGCCACGCTTGTCTGCCTACCGGAACACTTTTTTGAGTGATATTTCTTTAGGATAGGCAGTGATTATTTTAATATATTTCCACTCTTTAATCATTGATATATGTCACTAGTGGAAATTTTAATACCCTTTGGTGGTTTCCCCTTACTGGAAGCGATGTTTGTCATCGATGAGTTGTAACTCGATAGCTTAAGCACCCTGGCCCCTTAAATCCCGGAAGCTTGTCTCTCTTTAGAATACAATTATAAGTAATTTTCTTGATCCTTCGAGGTCTGCCAGGATGACGTCATATTGACGTTCACCAAGCTACATGTCAAACTTCCAGAGAACATTTGTTGACATCATCTTTACTCAATAGCGTGTTACCACCTGTATGTCGAATGAGAAAATCCTCGATCCCTGACTGTGAATGGTACAATCCCTACTTCTTTGAGAATTAAGTTAGCAAAGCGCTATGGGGATCTGGAGTTGTAGGATTTGAGCCTCAATTTTCCATTACAGCATTTTTTCAACAAATTCCCCCGGCTTCAATAATTGACGGATTTCTGTTCTCTGGTCCCTGGAGCCTTTTATAATCAGTTCCATAATGGGGAGCAGGATTTCATGGTTCCAAGTTTTTTACTTTTACATGCTCATCACTTTTATTCTAGAAACAATTCCAATCTTTGCTATGTTTTTCACAACATCAGCTCCAATTGGAGACAATGTATTTCTAGCAAGGCACTAAGAAACCGTAAACTAGTATCCTTTGTTGGGCATGGAGTCAAAAATATCCAAAACTGAAAATAAAACAAACACATTAGTACTTACTCGCCAGTATTTACAATGGATGTGGGTACCCAATATTATTATTGAAAGTAATGGACAGGCAACTCAATCACTTTGACGTCAAGCTTTTCCAATAGGAATGTATTATTTCCTTTGGTCACATCTATCTTGAACATTCCAAACCATAAGGGGTCAAATTTTCCATGTTTTCCCTTGTCTTTCCTTCTTACATCCCACCTAATCACAAGATCCCTTGGCTGGAAAACTCTGTCTTTGGCCTTTCTATCAAATAGGCCCTTCATTTTATCCTAATATTTGAGAAATTATGACTTACCTGCTCCCTATTCTCTTGCAATTCAACCAACTGGTTTATTCTTTGAATGAGTGTATTTGGCTCCTCCTCTGCATCCTGCATTAATTTAGCTACTGGTCTAGCCAATTGACTGGAAAATAGTGCAGTAGCGCCATAGACTAGCTCAAATGGTGATTCTCCAGTAGACCTTTTGTTGTGATTTTGTTTTCCTAGGGAGAAAATTTGAGATGGGAATCCCACTTCTTCTTGTTTTCCACAATGATTTTATTTAATATTCTTATTAATTTCTTGTTTGATGACTCAGCCAACCCATTTAATTAAGGATAATAATTGGTGGAATGAGCAAGAATAACATTGTACTTCTGACAGAAATTGACAAGCCTCCCAGACTTGAATACCTCGGCATTAGTTGTCACTATATTCTTTGGACATCCAAAACTGGAAAAAAAAATTTCTTCCAGGAACTTCATGACCACTGAATTAGTTGAAACCGAGGTAGGGATGCCTTCAACCCACTTTGTGAAATAGTCAATTGTTTTCAAAATCCATTTGTGCTGCCCACTTGAAGGTGGGTGAATCTCTCATATAAAATCCAATCCCCACTTCCTAAAATATTCTTCCACAAAAATTGGAATCAGAGGCAATGGATCCAACTCTTTCTTTTTAGAAAACATTTGACATTTCGTGCATCCCCTGACTCGTTGATAGACATCATAAAATAAGCTAGGCCAGTAAAAACCAGCCTTCAGAATTTTATGAGTTGTAACCTTCCAACTGTAATGGCCTCTGCAAGCATGACCATGATATTCATCAATAATCTCAATATTTCATCATCTGTTAAGCACAACAACAATACGGCACCAGGGTCCTTCCAAATTTGATCATTTGTGATTACACATTTCTGAGATTTCATCCTTAGATACATGTATTCAACTTTGTCTAAGCCAGTTGGGCAACAAAGAAACATCAAGTAGTGGACAATAATTTTGTACCATTTCGAGCAAAGGTATTTATAAGAAATTATGTTATCTTTCTCACCCGTCTGACTATGCTCACCTGCTATATTTTCACCTAAAATATCTACCAACAAATTTATCCCCATCGCTTGACAATTCACCTCAGAAAAAACATTAGCCAAAACCTTGCCCTTTTATCAATTTGGTTGCTTTATATCCATATCATATTCCTATATCTTTGCTATCCATTTGCCCCTTTTTCCTTCATTGTATCTTTGTGTAATAATATCATTCACATCTATTGTAGGGACATAAGAAATATTTTTTTACTGTATAACATAAGTCCTGAAGGCTTTCATGACCTTAACCAATGCATAGGATTTTTTTTCCAATATATCATACTTCAACTTTGCATCCCTCAAAGCTTAGCAAAAAAATGCCAGTGGTTGTTCCTTTTCTTCTTCATTCTTTTGAAGTAATACAGTTGCAACCGTTTTTTCGGATACAAAAGAAAAGATAATAAATGGCTTCTTATAATCAGGGTTGTCCAAGACCGGAGCTTCTCAAAAGGATTTATTAATTATAGAAAAAGGTTATCTTTCCTCCGCGATCCATTTAATTTCTTTGGCCTTTCTCAACATATCTATGATTTATTTTATGATCTTGGCATAATTAGGCAAAAACCTCCTTTATCCTCCCTAGGAAGACCTATATCTCCTTTTTATTCCTTGGAAAAGGGATGGTATTGATTTCTTCTACACTATTTGGGTCAATTATGACTCCTTTCTATGAGACTATATATCCCAGGAGTTTTCCTTCATTGAGGGCAGATTGTGACTTCTTTGGATTCAAGGACAACCCATATTTCCTAAAATTCTAAAAGTTGTGTTAAAAATTCTCTTCATTAGACTTTGAGAACACAACTATGTCATCTAAGTAAATCACCACAAATTTTTCTTTCTCCCCAACAAATTTTATATACATGGCTCTTTGGAAAGTAGCTCTAGCATTCATGAGACCAAAAGGCATTCAGGCATACATGAATGTTCCCCAAGGTGTGGTGAAATTTTTCGCCTTCTGATATTCAAGATGCACATCGATTTGATTAAATCTATAGAAACCATCAATCATGGACAACCTTGATGACCCCAACATCTTTTGAAAAATATATTCCATTTTGGGCGAGTAATAGTCCTTCAGGGAGGCCCTGTTTATATTTTTGAAATCCACACACAATATAATCTCCCCATTCTTCTTTTTAACAAGAACCAACTTAGCCACCCAGTCTGAATATCTTAAAGGTATAATAATTTTAGCCTGGAGCATTTTCTTGATTTCCTTCTCTATCGAAGGGAGGATTTTAGGATTGATGTGTCTCAATTTCTACTTATGGGATTTATTTTATGGGTTCGTTGGGATGTTATGTTGAATGATGTTGATATCACAAGTTTCAAATCATCATAAGACCAGGAAAAAATATCACCATATCTTGTCAAAAGTTCAAGGTACTTCTCTTGTATCCCCCTGGAATCCCTTTAGGCAACTTAATTAGTTTTTGCTAATGATTTGTACCAATATTACTGTCCTCTATATATTTTTCAAACTCCTTCTTAGTTATTTTGATTACCACATCATTAGAATCAAAAAATATTTCCAATGGAATTAATCCCCCTGGGATTATGTTCCCCTTCAGCCGGAGAATTTTCTACGTGACCACAGATCCATCCCAAGGCTCTTGCTTCTCAATTTCTTCCATTTCTTCAACATCTTCATCTTCTTAGTCTATAAAAGAATGTGAAAACTCCCCTATCACTTCCATGAATATTTTAATCTACTCTTCATCTTCAAATACCTACCAGTATTTAATATTGTCAGGCACTGGGGGTATATTCCTAACTTCGATGTCATATCTCGGCAGGGGATTTTGCGGGGGCCTAAAAGTACTGGCTGCTACATCCAAAGAGTTTTCCATTATTTTTTACCCCTAGGTGAAAATTGAATATTAAAGGAAAGAAATAAATTTTCAACCAAATCCCACACCTCATTTTTGTAATATATCAGCCTGGGATGCTTAATTTGACACTGGTTTTTTATTTGTTTCACAATTATTTATGAATCTCCAAAGACTATCATGAATTAATTTTTTTAAGTCTATGATAGCTTGTAGACCCAACACCAATGACCCATATTCAGCAATATTATTTTTAGCTTCAAATTCCAATTTGTATGCAAGAGGGATGAGGTTTCCCTTGGGGTATTTCAATAATACTCCTGCTCCATTTCCTTCCTTGGAGTAGGCTCCATCAAAGTACAATTTACAGAGACAACCAACTTTAATTTGCTGCAAATTACCTTGTTAGGGGATCTCCACTTGGGTATTCTCTATAACTTGCTCATTTGTTTCTAACAGAAAGCATGATAGGTCTTTTCCCATGCCATATACTGGAGAATTGTTGGAATTATTTTCTCTTGTGACAGTTTTCACAAATCTAGATTCTTTGTATAGTTTTCATTCTTCTCCACTGAAGACTGGAATAGTAGCATATGTGAGGTATAATTTAATAGAAACTCCAAGCTTCATTCCCCAGGATCTGGAGAGGAGCATACCAAATCTTGTCGGGATATCTGCTACCACAATATCCATTACCACACTCTTTGCAGGAATTTGGGCCAGATTGAAAACTAAGTCTTTGATCATTCCCAGGCACTTGATTCTTTTGGAATCAAAATCATAGAAGTCCTTAAATTTTTTAGTTATTTTTAGACCTAGTTGTTCCATAACAGGCAAAGGCATGAGATTATGAGAGGCTCATGAATCAAGCATGCAATTATGCAACAATAAATCATGTATCACTAGGGTGACGTAGAATGGAGGAGTGGAAGGGTCTTGATCCTACACATGAGGACCAAACATGACCACTTTCTTTCATCCTGTAAGTTAAGGTTGTCTTGAGATGAGGCTCTGAGAGATAATTCCATGAACTTAGAAACTTGTTTTTTATAACTAGGTTGCCTCGATAATTCAATTAGAGGAATAGATATCTTAACCTTTTCTAACTATTTTTGTAGGCTTAAAATAGAAGAATTCCTATCAACTTTAACTGACTCAATTGGTTCATTACTTTCTTGATGTATTGGATTTTTTTTTGTTGGTCTTCTCTCTGCATGTTGGACTTCAAACTCAGAATTTTCACTACAAGGAAAAGACCCTCTAGCGGATTTTTTTGAGGAACCCCTTATAAAAATACCCCAGACATCTGTTTCTAATGGAGGTTACTAGAGAAGGCTGGCAGGTGGAGGTTTTTGCAGATGTTTTTCGTCCGATGCGCTTATCATCTTAAACCGCACCGGTGCGTTCAACAAGAGAAAGCACCGTTGCACAAAAAACATCAGCTCATCGGACACCGTGCGCTCCGTAAAAACCCACTTGATGTGTCTTATTATTGTAGTGCACCGGTGCTTTACAAATATTCTGCACCGGTGCATCGTGAAACCCCGCACAAAAACTGAAACTGCACCGGTGCGCCTATAAAACCCCGCGCACCGGAACAGGGTTAAATAAAAAAAAAATTACGACCAAAAATCCGCCTTATTCACTTTTCTCAATGCTCCAGTGTTCTAAAGCACCAATGCCATTTATCCTTGTCTGAGCCGCCTTGACATCGGTGCTCCCATTGCAACCATTGCACGCACTGCTGCTATGCATTTCCCACCAATCTCCAGCTTGAATTTTGCAAAACGGTGGGAAAATTTACTTTTGCAAATTATACAACCAATATGCCTCCTTGATGGCCAAATGTACAGGTATTTTTCTTGTTTTTCCATAATTAATCCTTTTAGCGGATTAGAATTGTAAATTACCTTAAAATTAACCATTTAAAAAAAAAAATCACGTGGTGCGCTCGAGCCATTCGACTTGCACCATTTCGTGGTGCTACCAGTAAATTTATAGGCCACGCCGCAACCGGTGCTAATGGTATCCACACCGATTCTAGCGTGGTACTGAAAGGTGCGCCGTTCTATTTTAAAATTTAAAAAAAGTGCAGTGTGGTCGATTACCCGGCCGCATTGTTGACCCTGTGGAATAGCGGCAATGCAGTGCGTTTACTTAAATATCCACCTCAAGTCGAGTATTTTTGTTAGTGCACCACATTCCAGCATTTCGACATAGTCAACAGTGAAGCCTGGTAAAATACCGCACCATTAACTATGTAATGATGTCAAGAGGTCGATGCGCTGACTGAACTATCCGCCTCGGGGTGTATAGTTTGGTCAGCGCACCGCCCTCCCGACACGGTCCATAGTCAACGTTGTAGTCTATTATACCACCGCACCGTTGACTTAAGTACAATGCCAGGAAGGTGGTGCATTGAAAATTTTCAGGTGCACCGCCACCAGTGCATGACAAAAAAAGGTGCACCGGTACCGATGCATGCCTGTTTTTTGTGGCGCACCGACTTTTTTTTTTCCAAAAAAAATTATATATGTATATTCCTAAATACTTGTCTCATTTAATAAAAAAATTTCATTTAATATTTCAATCATTCAGAGACGTGAAAGGAGAGAAGAGAGGGAACAACAGCAACAACTTTCAAACCAATATAACATGGTTCGCCTGTGGGAGGCACAAGAGAAGGAGAGAGATGTGTACCCTCGCCCTATTACAGCAGCTACCCAGGGGCTCCTAAGGCAGGTAGGCCTCCTCAAGTTCTATGAGGAGGCTACTTCCCTAAAGGGCCATGGTTTGTTTTTGAGACATCTTATCTACCGGTGGAATGCCCGCCTACAGGGTTTCCGTGTTGGTCCTAACTAGTGGTATGCGCCCACTGAGGAGGACATATATTTCATTATAGGGCTATTGATGAGAGGGGTGGATTTTCCCTCATTCCCAAAGGTTCCATTTGGCTATGCAGTAGGGATTCAGCTAATGTACTCCCAGAGATACATTAGCGTAGATATATTATCTTTTTCAGATTTTCAGGTCTCCAAAGGTCAATTACATATTGATGCATTTGGTAGTGAGAAGGTGAGGTGCTTCTCACTTCTGATTTAGACCATTTCACACAACACCAGCGACAAGCAACGCATTAGTTTCCCGTTTCTATATTATGTTGATTCTTTAGTACAGGAGTCACGACTTGTCAAGTGGTCTGCCATTTTTTTGTGTCAGTTCTGTACAGCGTTAGATAGATGTCATGCTCATGCACAAGGGAGGGTCAACTTCCCTTTTGCTTTAGAGATTTTTTGTTTATTTTTTGAGAGGTTTCCAGAGACGAGGCCTAATTTTGTTTGGCAGCCTCGTAGGCCGATGTTGGAGGCACGGATGCGCATGTGGGGACAGATGGTGCCCAAGAGGGGCGAGACTAATTTTTCCGCGAGAATATCGTATGATGCACTAGAATTGCTAGCCAATATTGACGAGGATCCCTTAATTATGGTACCTGTCCTTATGTTGGTTTAGATTGGCGAGGATGTGCCAACATCCTCTTCACAAATGATGAGTCGCTGGATGATAGAGGTCATATTACTGTTTTATTTAAATTTATTCTAACATGTTCTTTAACTTGTTTTTATTAAATCGTGTAATGAAATTTTCTAATTATTGTTGTGTACTTGTATATATTTTGCAAACATTGGGTCTTTTGATGGCGAGGACATGCCAGTGCCACCACATGATCCAAGTGTGGATCCTGATGACGATCAGGATATTCTAGATGATGAGGATCATCAAGAGGCCAGTGTAGAGAGACCTGCTCCTGCTGGTGCGTCGGTGCCACCTTTTGCTAGGCGCAGTAGGCTTGATAGCAGATTGAAGATGGATTTGGGCGACCAACTCTGTGCATTGATTATTGAGGCGAGAGTCAGGCCCGCTACTATGAAATACATACAGGCCGATGGTAGGTTGGTACATATGTGGAGAGGCATGCGGCGTGACGTGTACAGCCTGATGTAGCATGTCGTAGGAGCTACGACCTTAGTTACGCAGCTGAGGAGGACCCTTGCATGTTATAGGCATGGTCGAGATGCAGCACATGATCGACAGTCTGCGAGCAGCACCGACGCATCATCTAATGATCACGATCAGGGGAGTGATCATCATTCACCACGCGCCACTTCAAATGATCAGCCTCCACTAGCATCGAGCAGCAATCATCATGGAGAGCAGACTGGACCATCGGCCACGTCGAGTCAGCATCCTGTAGTACTCATGATCATGAGCAGGATGGACCATCGACCATGTCGAGTCATCACGATGAGCAGTCGAAAATTGATCCTAATCAGCATGAGGCACCAGTACCAGATCAGCAAGCACGTGATGATGAGCATGTATCTGAGCTAGTCAAGGCTGCACCATTGACTGAGCAGACCTCGACTAGTATTGCTATTGATGATGTACCACCAGCTGATATATGACATTTATATTACAGTTGTATATTTTTGACATTATTCAGTTATATATATAATCTGCACATTAAATGAACATATATAACATGACCTAACAATATACACATCATGATGATCACCAACATGTAAATTAAGTACAACTGCAACATGAACATAAAATACATGGACCATATAATTACATGTTGGTGATCATCATGATGTGTATATTGTTAGATCATGTTAGATATGTTTATTTAATGTGAAATTTGTAGAAAGATGTGTATGTGATAGCAGTTATTTCACATGAGATGTATATTTGATGTTTGTGTTGTGATGATGTTATACAATGCTAATTTTGTTTTGTTAGATTATCATGATCACGATGATGTTAGCGAATTTGAATGTGTTTTTTAGTCGAATATGATGTTTGTACGATGATTATCATGATCGTGATGTTTATTCATTAATTTAATATGAAATGATCATGATATTGTAAAATTGTAATATTTGTAATTCTAATTGTATGTAAAATTGTAATTGTAATTTGTAAAATTGTAATTGTAATTGTAAATTTTAAATTTGTAAAATTGTAATTGTAATTGTAAACTTTAAATTTGTAAATTGTAATTGTATAAATGTAAAATTATAAAATTGTAATTGTAATTATAATTGTACGTGATATACTATAATCGTATCGGGAAAGAGCTCTCGGAATGGCGTCTAGGGTTTTTTCTTTCTCCTCACAGACAGCCGCTCTCTCCTCTGATGCTTCCGCGCCGGCTAAGACTGCGGCTCAGAATCCTCTTCCCCCTGCGGCAATCGATTCTGCATTGGTTCCTCAAGCCACGCAATGCCCCCTCCCTATTGCATTGATACGTACGATTCTGATCAAAGGCCGAAAATATGACTGGCGTGTTGATGGCCCTGGCCGAGCGCCTGAAACCCTGCACAACAGCAGTCTTATCTTCTCTCTCACGCCAGAGACTCTGGGCATGTTTGCAGCGGCGGCCCCTCTCGAAGCACAATATACAGGCAGCGATACAGGGGTTTATTTGCAGCATATGAACCGTTGCCCCTCCTACAGCTATGCCCCCGTGTCCTTAGCAACGGATTTGGGCTGGAGCGGCAGTCTCCTTACAAGGGAGAAATTGCCTCCTCGACCGCTACCAGGTTTTCAGGCTCTCGAAGACACAAAATAATCTAGCATTGGATCAGTCCAGAGGGAGCTCAAAAATATCTCTGCATCATTCCAGATTCAAATCTCACAACTTTCAGGCAAAACCATTCTGCAATGGGTTTGCTCCTAAGACTTGGTGCAGAATCTCAAGGAAAATCTGAAACGCCGGATCGGGATACCCTCTGCCCTCCAGAGACTTCTTTTTCGAGGTAAACAACTCGAAGATCTTCTTCCTCTCTCTGCTTACAACATAAACAGAAATGATTCTTGGTTTTTTCCCTTCATTTGCGAGGAGGCGCTGTTGGGCAGTCTTCTTCTGCTCCTCCCTCCTCCTACAAAGATGCAGTTCACTCTGAGGTTCCCAAACCCCCTGAGGCCCCTAAACCCAGGCCTTTCTTGGTTGACAAGCTAGAGGAGGTTCCTTCTGTTCAGATCTCCCATCCTGGCCTAGCAAATGATCTTCAAAATTTTGCCGAAAGGGCCATCATATGCAGGTTCAATGGGCTCTGGCCGCGATCTAAGGAACTTTATGACTGGATCCATGCTAGCTGGACTCACCAGTGCAAGGTCAGCTTTTGTTCAAAAGGATATTTCATAGTTTTGTTTGACAAGATTAAGCATTACAATCAGGCCTTAGATGAAGGCCCCTGGTTTATGGGAACTACTGGGCTTTTCTTAACTCCATGGTTCCCATATTTTGACCCAGCAACTGCAGTTATCACCAGGACGCCTGTATGGATCAGGCTACCAAACTTACCAGCCCATCTATGGCATATTTCAGTCTACAAGGGCATAGGCAACACCTTGGGCCGCTTCTTAATGGGGGATTACTAGCGGGAAAATCAAGGGCTTTACACATATGCCAGAATATGTGTGGAACTTGATTTGAGCAAGGGACTGCCAGATCAAATCAATCTCAAGATCAACGACTTTGTCTGGACTCAAAACCTGGATTACGAGAATACTGCTTTTCGTTGCCGCCATTTTAACCAAACAGGGCATCTGCAAAATTCCTGCCCATCTCTCCCTGCAAAAACGAAAAAAGATAACATCTCTAAGACCAAACCCAAGCGATGGACTCCCTGCTCTCCGCCGCCGGCCGTAAGCTCTGACTCCTCAAGCTCGGAAGACGAAGAGAGCGATGCAGAACCTGATCATCCGCCTCAGACGACGAGCCTATCTTTTGTTGCTCCTGCACGTCCTCTTGTTACAGATATCACCCAGAAACGGGCTCATGAGACCTCCTCGTCAGAATTAGATAAGGAGACTCCCCAGTTGGAGGACTCCAGTCTTCAAGTTGTTTTAGCTCATAATCCCCAGGGTGGCTGGGTAAAAGTCAATAAAAAGAAAGGGAAAAAACTTTGTGTGGAGACTACTGCCCATGTTGGGTAGAAGTCGGTCCTTCTCGAACTCTAGTCATTTGTTGTAGCTCCTTGCCTGGATCAGTCCATCTCCGGGACCGAGGTTGATAGTTTTATCATTTCCGGTCGACCGGTGTCTTGTCTCTCTTGTTTGTACTATATTTTACTTAACAGAAATAGTTCAATTCAGGAAAAAAAAAAATTGTAATTGTACGTGAAATTGTAAAATTCTAATTCTATGTAAAATATTTGTAAAATTTTAATTGTATTACTATGAAATGATCGTAATTGTAAAATTGTAATTGTATGTAAAATTATAAAATTCTAATTCTAATTTTAATTGTAATTGTATGTGAAATTGTAAAATTGTAATTCTAATTCTAATTTTAATTGTAATTGTATGTAAAATATTTGTAAAAATTTTAATTGTATTAATGTAAAAATTTTAATTGTATTAATGTGAAATGATTTTATTAAAATTTTTAAATTTGTAAATTTGTAACATTTTAAATAATTGTAAAATAATAAATCTAGAATAATATGAATTTGTGTAACATAATAAAGTTTAGAAAATAATGCAAATAAATTCATGTACTTTAGAATTATTATTATTTTATTATGATCTTATATACAAAAAAAAAGAACTTTGTTTTTGAGATCAACATAATTGCAAATTATCAAGTGAAATATTGATTTTAACATTAACACAATGCAAATTACCAATTAATTCAAAATACATATTATAATGTTTCGAAAAAACCATCTTAAAAAGTATAAATGATCTGTACAAAATATATGATATCAATTAGTAAGCACGTTGACAATATTGCATGATTAATTGGTTTGACATTTAAATAATTACATTACTCAATATACCAAACAATTATAATTATTACCATCATTGTCCAAGGATTGTGGCTAGAAGATGCAATATTTTTACAATTAGCAGGGTGAAGCGGCTGTCCATTTTCATCTACCAAATGCGCCTTGCGGTATGTTGCTCCTAATAACAGCTTCCGTCGTTTTGGAGCTGTTTGAATATTTTTTGCATCTGAACTTGATTATGAATATGCATGAACCTGCAAATTTGTATACATTATAAATTTAATTAAGTTGTGCATGATTGACATGGATAAAAAACATAAATTAAATTAGATAATGATAATATAAATAAAATCTGAAGTAAATATTACGTCTCGAGATGGATAGGGAGAACTTTGTGATGGACTTTGAGAAATATTATGGAACGAACTAGATTTTGGAGAATTGTCCATTCAATATAATTATGATATTTTCTCCCTGCATTTGAGCAAAATCAACAATAAATTTTGGTGTACACACCTAAAAGTAATTTCGGTGCCTTAAAAATCGACTTCTTGTAATCGGTGCTAATGTACAGATAACCACACCGGTGCATTTTACTTACTGTGCACTGGTGTCGTGTTATCAATGGACGCATCAGTGCGGTGCTACTAAGTGACGCATTGGTGACGACTAACCGCAAATAAATAAAAGTGCAACTCTATTTTCTTTAAGTGAAAAAAAGGCAGTAAATTGAAAAATGGGCAGAAAAATATTTTTGAAAATCTAATTAAATAAAAAAAAAAAATTCTTTAAATACTAAACACTTTTCATTATTTCAATATTTTTGCAAAAAAATCAGCCAGAGATTTGCAGGAGACATACCTGGAGCAAGAGAGCACGAGAGCCTTGTGGAGTAGCGAAATACGTTCGAACAGAAGTATTCAAACAATCAGAATTCCAAAACTCTGGCGATTCAAACCTTGTAGCATAGAATTCAAATGATCTCGTGATTAAATTTTATTGTTTTTTTTACTTTTTTTGCAGTTTTTTTTACGCAGTAAGAAAAAAATTCCAATTTGTTTTTCATTTTCAAAAACAAAAATAAAAATAAAAATCCATTTTTACCCTAAACCCTTCATTCTTTTTGTTTCTGCCCTTTCTTCTCCCTGTTTCTGTGATTTCAAAATTAGGGCTTTTCATTTTAGATCTATAGTTTTTGTATTTCTATATATAGGCATATGACATCCAACCCACGGGACGACTTGCATAGTCGGATCCCAATCCATGTCGGCCCTTGCGTGAATTTTTTTTAAAAAGAATTTTTTTTTTAATCGATGCGCCCAGCATAACCTAACACACTGGTGCAATGGATTATCCCAGTGCACCGCGAAAGTACTGTGTGATAAAAAATTTAAAAATATTTTTTTTAATCAGTGCGCCATATGTAAAATAAGGCACTGGTGCGCTATTTCATTATGGCGCACTGTGCGTGTGCTATTTCACAGAAAAATGTTTCATTGTGTTAATCTATGCACCATGTAACATATAACGCATTGCACTGGGTCCCCTAGTTGACAGACAACACCGTATGGTGGTCCCTTGTTTGCAAGGGGCATTTATGCTACAAAAACTAACACTGGAAGATTTTTATTATTTTGTCTGTGTTAATCAGTGCGGTGGTTAACGTGTAACGCATTGGTGCTCCTTGTTGACATAGGACGTCGTACGGTATATTATACTGTTTTGGCGGTGCTTTTATAAGGCCCCCATGCACCGACGTCGGTGCGTACACCATGGATGGCGCACCGGTTTCTTGAGAATTTTTTTTTTACCTGAAAATTTGACATTTTATTTATAAAATATATTAATTAATGATATGGTACAGGTTTCATATTGATAAAGAAATGGCTGACAAGATATCAAGTAACAAAAATACTGATAACACATCAAGAAAAGAAAAAAAGGAAAGTTCTTTGTAAATTCATTACAAAAAATATTATTTTTGAACTATATGTAATTTTAACTTATATGTATTGTTTACAGTGTATCATGCAGAGCCACAAAATGACAAATCTCGATAATATTATTTCTGATTTAGGACAAGAAGAGCATAAAAGCTTGATGGAAAATTTGCAAAAGGATGAATCAGGTGAATGAAAAAATACTATCAATCCAATATGAGTTTCTTTTTTTAAGTTTCATTAATAATATACTTAAAATTATCAGATAACATGTGTCAAAAAATCTATTAATTCACATATGTTTAATGTACTACAGGGACCAACAACTCAGAAAAGAAATGTTGTTCTAAGAAGAAGAAAAAAATAGAACATGCAAATGAAAATGAATTTCTCTTTAGCTCATCTGGAGTGGTGTTGGAGGTTAACGAAAGCGGGGGAAACTTTTACAAAAGTTTGAGGGATCTAGTGGAACAAATGTATAGACGTTCTTTCCACTTATAATACAAAAATAAATCCAATTATTCCAAGAACCAAATTTTATCTAAACTACAGGAAGAGTTTTCAGAGAATTGGTCAATGAGACATGTCAGAATTTTAATAGAAAAAATGTACAACAACAAAAAAGAAGGAATGAAAAATTAATATTCCTTTAAATGTTTGTGTAGAATTATTTATAAATATAACTTTTGTTATATTTACTTTTCATATATCAATATAAAAATTAAATAGTTTATTGTCATGTTCCATTTTCAAGTAGATTATGAAAATCTCAAAAGATGAACGAGCTGATATCAGAAATATTCCAGTAGGAATGTCCAAAAAGGTGTACAAGGAGATGGTCAAAGAAATGGGAAAAATTGTGTCGCAGGAGGAGCCATCTCAACAAAAACGTGCTTCAAATGTAATATGTAATCATTGAATTTTTCAATCATTAGGTACAATAAATCAACAATTTAACATTAAATATTAATTTTCAAGTATTTTATTGTAGAAAAGAAAAGAAAATGGAACCCATTCAGCACATAAAACAAGACGACAAGGAATAAAAGGGTTGATATCTAAATTTGTGAGTAATTGTTACTTCCTTATAACAACTTAACTATATTTCATTTTTGTATTTTTTAAGTTTTTTTACAAAAATCATCATTGAATGCCTTCAAACAGGTGCTAACATACAAAGAAGAACCATCAGACGAATTGATTGAGATTGGTTTAAATATGGGTTGTGCGTATATGTTGGCATATCAGAAATTAATTGTGGAATTTGTAAGCATCTATCGATCTTGTTTTACTTAGCTCTGTCTATAATTAATAGAACAAAAAAAAATATTATATTAAATGTTAAACACAAGCATGGTAAACACACATAAGAGATAGGATAAGCGTGAGTTCCTATTACCATTAATATTATGTATATTTATAATACAATGATGTGACTCTTTGATTCCACATTCCAAGGTCACTTGGACTCCTTTTATCCATTTGGCTTCCACACCTACCCATATAGGATTAGGTGTCCAACATTCCCCCCCTTAATTCGAAGGGGTATGTGTGAGTTCAAGAAGAGAGTTGTAATAAGAATCTGAAAAGTATTCATGGAAGCACTTAGGCTGAATCAGCTCTCTAAAATGTTGGCATAAAGAGGTGGTTTACGTTGAGATTCAACAAGATGATGATCCTAGTGAAAATTAAGCACCTACACTAGGTGGGGCTCGTGGGCTATTTTCAGGTGTATGTCTATTTTTAGAATAGTGAGAAAATTCTATTTATAGTGGGAGTGTATTTATAGATGGTTGAGAAAATTCTATTTATATATGAGGTTCTATTTTTAGGTGCATGGGCGAAGTCTATTTATAGATCACATGTCTAAAAATATAATGTATGTCGATTATTATTATCTCTTAATAATAATTAGACAATAAATAATAATCTATTCTCTTGAAGCACTTGATTTTAGTTAACTGATGTGGAAAACCAGTTAGTTGAAGTAATTTCGAGTTCTAAGGTTGGTTGGTGGGACATGCAAGTGGACTTAGTTGTAACTCAGTGATTCGAAGTTGTAATAGAGTTGGATGTGTAGTTATGTGAGTTGTAAAGTAGTTTAACTCAGTTAAGTGAGTTAAACTCAGTTGTGCTAGTTGTAACTAGTTGTAACTAAAGATACACTAGTGAGAGATCAGTGAATTAAATATTAAATTAATTCACATGGAGTGATCTCACATGATACTGAAGATTTACTACTATTAACTACATGCATGTCAGATCCAGTGGAGACCCAGTTGAGAGATAGGTGAAAGGGACAGTCTGACTATCAGTTATGACATTAGTGGGTGCACTCTTGCAACCACACACACATTGGAGATGCCAATGAGGATTGCGCAGTCAAGGCAAGGCAGGATCTCATTCATTCATGGATTTTGATCAGGAGGGATTGTGCAGTGGAGGCAGACTGTCAGGAGGCAGTAAATTGGCGCATGTATTTTCCAATTTTTGTATGACAGTGTCAGACGACTGTACATTGTACTGAGAGCTCTTGGATTAGATTTTTGTATGAGATTGTTTCATGATTCATGATATATACATAATATATGATAGTGGGGATTTTAGATTTATGCTTTCCCGGCAAAAACATCTGTGTTATGTGTGATTGATCTTTCTTCATGTGTTTGCAATTGGCGATTATCTGCAAAGATTTTAGTAGAAGGAATTTGTATTTAACAGTGGCATATAATTTTTAGATCAGGAGAATCCAGGAAATACATAATTGTATTAAAATTTCTACATGGTATCGGAACAAAGAAGATTGAAATATTTAAGCAGTAGCTGAGTTTGTTGGTGGAAACAATTTGAATTTCCTGTAACAATTTCTTGGTGCGACAGTTGAGTAAACATCGAAATGGATTTCAATGGTTTGCGGCTTGAGTATGCACTCGAGGGTAGCTCAAACTACATTGCATGGAAGGACAGGATGGAGGCGGTTCTTGAAGATAATGGCTTGAAGGAATTCATTGACAGTGATGTTCTGAAGCCCACTTCGACGGATGTTGCATTACTTGACGTCTGGAAAAAGAAAGTAGAGAAGACGAGAAGGATTTTGTTGGAAGGTGTGCGATACCATATTGTCTCAAGCCTTCATGGGAATTCCACTCCATTTTCTATGTGGAAGGCTTTAACGGATCTTTTCCAAAGCAGCAGCAACCATAGGAAATTGGCACTGAAGGATAAACTCAGAAAGATCAACATGGAGAAGGGCGAAAATATTCCTAAGTATCTCACAAATTTTTTCCAATGTTGAGATGAACTGGGGAGTGTGGGAATCATAGTTCTTGATGATGATTTGGTGAGCTTGGCTCTCTTGGGACTTCCTAAGATTTTGCACAGTTATCAAGACTCTGTCAACAGACGGGAAAAAATGTCGGATTGGGAACGACTGTGGTCAGATCTAGTGCGAGAGGAATTCAGGCGGAACACCAGAGATGGCTCTTCATCAAAGCATGATGATGAAGAGGATTGTGATTTGTCTGCCAAGGTAAGGAAAGGGAAGGGGAAGAAATTCCACTCAAAATCTGAGTCTAAAGGCAAGAAGCTGGATTTGTCCAAGGTAAAGTGTTTTCACTGTCACGAACATGGGCATCTCACCACTAACGGCCCACAGAAAAAGAAGAACAAGATTGTTGTTGGATTTTCAGCTAGTAAGGCCCTTGCCTCGTAATTTGAACTTGATTTATCTTTGATCGCATGTTAGGTTTCAAGTGAAATGGGATCAGTGTGGTATCTTGATAGTGGTGCTTCCTTCCACATGACGGGAGATAAGGAGCTTTGCAGTGACTTGGAGGAGAAATATCTCCAAATGCATATAGAGATGGGTGACGATGGATGATATAGTGTGACCAGAATTGGTACCATTACCTTTGAAAGGGAGTCAGGTAAACCATTTCAATTGAAAGATGTTATGCATGTTCCAATTCTGAAGAAAAACTTGGTCTCAGTCGCGATGTTGGAGGATAGAGGCTATGACGTTGTTTTCAGCAGTGGAAAATATTTCCTACAACATAAAACAACAGGTCAAGCCAAGAGGATAGGGATTCGAGTTAAGAATCTCTACAATTTGGAGGTAGAAGGTTGCGCTGCAATGATGGGCAAGGCAGAAAAAGTGGTGAGTCAGGATGAGGGCGAATTATGGCACAGGTGATTGGGCCATCTTCATCATGGAGCTTTGCAATTCATGCAGCAAATATCTACTGGACTTCCAATGGGAACACTTACTCAGTTAGATCAGTGAAAGGGTTGCACCATGGGGAAGTATGCAAAGTCCACCTTTCATGAAAAGGAGAACCATGCTTCGGTGATCCTGGAGAGAGTTCATAAAAACGTGTGTGGACCATTCTCGGTTGCTTCAACAGCAAAACACAGGTATTATGTTATTTTTTTTGATGAATTTTCTCTTAAATGTTGGATCTTCTTCATGCAAAAGAAGGATCAAACATTCTCAAAGTTATGTGAGTTTAAGGCATTGGTTTAGAAAGAGTCGGAGAAGCAAGTGAAGGCTCTGCGGAGCGATAATGGTGGAGAATACATCTCGTACGAATTCAAATATTTTTGTAGCAGAGAATGAATTTGAAGAGAAATCATAGCGCCTCATAACCCACAATAAAATGGGGTCGCAGAGAAAAAGAAAAGAACGATCGTGGGTAATGCATGAGCTATGTTGCATGATCAGGGCCTACCAATGAATTTGTGAGCAGAAGCATGCAACACTGCGGTTTATGTGCAAAATCGTTGTCCTCATAGAGTACTTGGCATGAGTACACATGAAGAAGCTTTTACTGGTAAGAAACTGGATGTTTCTCACTTTAAGATTTTTGGCTCATCTATTTATGTGCATGTGACCAAGAATGTCAGGAAGAAGCTGGAGATGACTGCTGAAGTTGGAATATTTGTGGGGTAAAAAAAAACACCCCATAATTATCGTGTGTACTTGCCAAATAGTCGATTGACTATGGTGCGATAGGATATAAAATTCAATGAGGAGAAAGCCATGAAGTTGTTGCTTGAGAGGGAGCTAGACTTACATGCAGAGGAGGAACTCTTAGTTCCCAAAGATGAGTCTCTAGATGTGGATCAGCCACAGGAGGAGGTTCATGGAGTGGAGGATTCCACTCACACAGAGCCAAACATCGGAACTGGAAGAAGGCATACCACAGAAGCTGAGAGGCTGAAGCTTGATGCGAAATAGAATGTAGGAGTCCCTAATTCGCAACGCGGGAAGAGACAGTATCCTAACCGATTCATTGGATACATGGCTCTCATGAGTAAATGTATTGTGACTGAGCCATCTTCCTTTTAGGAAGCAGGGTAGGAACCCACATGGGTAGATACAATGGTGGAGGAGTATGACTCCATTGTCAGAAACAGTGCTTGGGAAATTGTTCCAAGGTCGCTTGATAAATAAGTGGTAGGTTCGAGATGGATCTACTAGGTAAAGCAAGCTGCTGATGGGAGTGTTGAGAAATAAAAGGCTATATTTGTGGCCCAAGGCTTCTCACAGATTGAGGGGATTGATTATGAAGAAACCGTTGCACCTGTCGCACGATATTCTTCCATAAGGACCATCCTTTATCTCTTAGCGTAGATGGGTTGGCACATTCATCAAATGGATGTGAATATTGCATTCCTTAATGGGATCATTGAGGAAGAAGTGTACATTACTCATATCATATTTTGGAAATAAATAAAAGGCTCCGGCATATAGATAGGACCTTACCGTTGAAGATAGAACCATAGAAACGATGAAACCCATGATTTTTTCTCATTCTCAGTGCAAGGTGAAGTTGCATGGCTTCATGGATGCAGATTGGGTGGGTAGCCCAACAGATAGAAAGAGCACATCAGGATGGGTCTTTGGGATCAAATCTACAACCATTTCTTGGTACAGCAGGAAACAGAGATCCGTGGCACTCAGTTCAGTGGAAGCGGAATACATGCCAGCAAGTCAAGCTGCATGTGAGGCTATCTGGATGAGGAAGATCCTAGTTGGTTTGTTTGGTTCTCATTTAGATCCTACAGTGATTCATTGTGATAATTAGAGTTGCATTAAACTCTCGATTAATCCTGTGTTTCATGATATATCTAAGCATATAGATATCTGGTATCATCATATCAGAGATTGTGCAGCGAAAGATCATGTTGGTTAAATACATTCCTACGAAAGATCAGGATGTAGATATTCTAACGAAGGCGCTCACCAGGAGAAAATTTGAATTCCATAGAGATAGGATCGAGGTGAAGGATAATCCCTTTCTTGTTGAGAGGGAGTGTTGAGATTCAACAAGATGATGATCCTAGTGAAAATTAAGCACCTACACTAGGTGGGGCCCACATGCTATTTTTAGGTGGATGTTTATTTTTAGAATGGTGAGAAAATTCTATTTATAGCGAGAGTCTATTTATATATGGTTGAGAAAATTATTTTTATAGATGAGCTCTATTTTTAGATGTATGGCTGAAGTCTATTTCTAGATCGCATGTCTAAAAATCGAATGCATGTCGATTATTATTATCTCTTAATAATAATTAGACAATAAATAATAATATATTCTCTTGAAGCACTTGATTTCAGTTAATTGATGTGGCAAACCAATTAGTTGAAGGAATTTCGAATTCTAAGTTTGGTTGGAGGGACATGCAAGTGGACTTAGTTGTAACTGAGTGATTCGAAGTTGTAATAGAGTTGGATGTGTATTTATGTGAGTTGTAAAGTAGTTTAACTCAGTTAAGTGAGTTAAACTCAGTTATGCTAGTTGTAACTAAAGATACACTAGTGAGAGATCATTGAATTAAATATTAAATTAATTCACATGGAGTGATCTCACATGCAACTGAAGATTTACTTTTTTTAACTACATGCATGTCAAATCTAGTGGAGACCCAGTTGAGAGATAGGTGAAAGGGATAGTTTGACTATTGGTTGTGACATTAGTGGGTGCACTCTTGCAACCACACACGCATTGGAGATGCCAATGAGGATTGCGCAGTCAAGGCAAGGCGGGATATCATTCATTCAGGGATTGTGATCAGCAGGGATTGTGCAGTGGAGGCAAGTTTTCAGGAGGCAGTAAATTGGCGCATGTATTTGCCAATTTTTGTATTGCAGTGTGAGATGATTGTATATTGTACTGAGAGCTCTTGGATTAGAGTTTTGTATGAGATTGTTTCATGATCCATGATATATACATAATATATTAAAGTGGGGTTTTTAGTTGTATGCTTTCCTAGTAAAAACATATGTGTTATGTGTGATTGATCTTTCTTCATGTGTTTGCAATTGGTGATTAAATTTCCGCAAAGATTTTAGTAGAAGGATTTGTATTTAACAGTGGCATATAATTGTTAGATCAAGATAATCCAAGCAAGACATAATTGTATTAAAATTTATACAGTTTAAGGATGACCACCAACACTGGAACACTTAGTGCAGTTCCCGCAACTCTTTAAAATCTGGCAAGAAGTTGAGGGCTTCTGCTAGAGGAAGTGTCCCTCATATTTGAAGAGGGAGACCTTAAACCTAGAAGAAGGGAGGTCTACAACCTGCGATGGTTTAAGGTTTACCACAAACTCTAGAATGCTTGATGCAATCCTTGGAAATCTACCAAAACTGGCAAGAATCTGAGGTCTTCTGCTAGAGGAAGTGTCTCCAATTCTTTGAAGAGGAAGAATATCAACCTCGCATAGATGGTTTAAGGTTGTCCACCAACCAAAGGAATTTTCATGGGCATCTGTGTCTCTGGCTACAACTCTAAATCTTGAATGACAAGTTGTGGCTCAAGCTCGCTTGAACTGTTGTGTCTCTTGCTACAACTCTGAATCTGGAATGAGAGACTGTGGCTCAGGCTCGCTTGATGTGGCTTCGAAGCTTGTAGATGACCACCATTTTCCCCTCTGTAAGGTACAAGGTGAGATGATGGAAAAAACTCAACTACAAGATTGTTCAATATTCTAAAATAAGTTCTGACATATGACTTAAACATCTTCTTGGTTGTTGATGCCCATTGCCAAGAAGCGATCCATCCAAGATGAATCTTTGTTATTGTAGGAGGTTTGTTTCTAAAGCTTCTGTGTGAAGAATGGGTGTGCCGAACACAGTGCTTACATTGGTGAAGATAAAAAAAAATGATCTTTCATATGGCCAACTCGATCACAGTGTTTTCATTTCACAATTTGTTGTTGCTGTTGTGGAAGAGGAGTAGAACCCGGAACAATGGAAGGTGAATTGTCATGAAGAAATCCGGCACTCTGAAATTTGATGGGTTTGGATTAGTATAAAATATGAAAGGACAACTGCTTGTCATATCCAAGCCCTGTTGTGTGCTTGTTATGGACAAGCTATTCCCAAGGTCTAATGATGGGCTTGGGAAGTGCAAGCTGGATTTTTTCTTCTTTCTGCAAATCTGTTCCTAAAATGGGTACTGCATCTGAAATTTCTTGTTGCTAATGGGAATCTGTCTCGATGTTCTGAACAAGAGCAAGTTCAGAATGATGACTCCACTGTTGTAATTCTTCTTGCTGTATCTGAGATTCAAGCTGCAAAAAGTCAATGTTTTCTTATGCGTTATGAAAACAGGTCTGAATGTGAGAGAGAGTTTCCTTGTTGACTATCATTGTATCATGATCAATGGAACATATCAAATTTTAACATAACTCTAATACTTCATTAATTTGAGCCATTTTCTTCATAATCAACATTGCACTTTAAAAAAATGATCACAATTCACTCATGACCAGCAAAATATGTTTTTAAGGCAAACAATACAAATGATTTTTTTTTAAGGGAGACAAAGAGGCAGTCATTCAGCGGTGATATTGAGAGAGTAGAATAAAGGCAATGAACCGCTATGAGCACCCACCAGCTTCATGTTTTAATTTATTTTTCTCGTGCCTTTTGTCGTAGGTGTTGTAAGAGATAGACAGCATTCACCAGTGCTTATATAAACCAGTGTTTATAAAAAATACTACACCATATTCAACGCACATCAACACACATTCAATAATATATGCACAAACCTAAATTCGACGCTCCAATCTTCATTTCAACACTCGAACGCTACTGAAATTCATCCATTAATATATTTATTACTCAAGATTTGACATTGTGGCCAGGTGATCTAACATATTCCATTCTCTTCGGTTGTTTTAATTACGGAAATCTTCCCATTATCACTGGAAAATCGTACAAGAAAAGACGGCATTATTTAATGTCAGGAAGAAGTATTTATAGGGCTGAAAGACATTAGAGAATCTGAAATTATTTAAAAATCTCTAAGGTCTGAAGAAAATATAAAATTTGAAATAGTCATAAATTCTTTTCGAGCAAAATCCTTCGATAAGTATGCCTTTGTGCGCCTTTTGACCCAAAAAAGCGTTCAATCCTGGGAGTGGCAGAAGTCACTTTCCGGGACCGCAAAAAGTACACTCCAGGACATTGATTACACACTTGAAGTTGCCTAAGGACAGCCACCCAAGCCTCCTTAGGACATCAAGGGAGCACACAATGGAATCATCCCCCTCTCTTGGGTCACCATCCACAATGTACCAAGAGAGGGAAGGAGGATTTTAATTCTCCTATAAAAGGCCACCAAGAGATGAGTAACTTGAGAGCACATTGTTATGCTAGCCAAAATTGCCCTAAGAAATACCAGCAATGTGTGATCCAGAGCAGAGATAGAGGGGACTCATTTGTTGGCCATCCAACAACTTCAGTCCACCATAGTAGAGAGAGGGATACTTTGCGCCAAGGCAACTCGGAAGTAAATACATCCTTGCATCGGGACTTAGGACCCCAAGTTCTAAGGGCCCCTTGGAAAGTGGGTTAAAGTTTCATCCTCATTTCCTACCAGCACTCAATAAGAGGGGACGTAAGTGTCGTCGTTTGGATTATTGAAGTTTTTTGAATCTATTTAGAGCTTTTGTGTTATTTGTTTTAGTTTTATTTTAATTTTATGTTTGAATATGTAAGCTATTTCTCTATCTAGTATGTTTATGTTTTAGCATGTTCCACTAACTTGCCTGAATCCATATCTTTTTTGCGTGTGAACAATAACTTAAGAGGGAAAACCACACCCCTTAAGTTGGTTTAATTTCATACATGCATGCACCAAACACACTAACACAGGATTGGCGACTCCACTAACGTTTATTTCCAAGTTTATGTGGTTGTGCCTTTTTTTAGAGACCTCTGTATGTGCTATGGAGTTGGGCTGAAATTGCCCCCTTTCTCTCCTTCAGTCCCTAGTTCATCCTAAGTGATAGACTAAAGCACAGAATCTCCAAAAACTTACTTTTGCAGTAATTTGCATGCTTTTCCCACTGACAGACATGCCCAGGCTGGGCGTTCAGAGCTGACCTGTGTGTAGACATTGCGTCTGTTTCAGCCTTTTGCGCGTAAAAGATAAAATGAGAAATTTCTCCCATATTTCTATCTTTTCCTGATTGTAAAGTGCTTGGCAACCCATAATACATCTGCCAGCACTGGTTGAGGTACCCCGCAGCTTGCTAAAGCTCACTCTTAGCTGCTTTTGGTAGGCTTGGTGTTATTTTTATTTCAAGTTAATTTTTACAAAGTTCACACATTATTTAAGAAGGGGGGAAATTAACTTGCATTTCGAAAAAAATGTATGTTTTGCAAATTTAGGTACCAAAACACCTAGATAATTAGCCAAATTAAGTGGCCCAAGTCCATGCATGTTTAGCTAGTTCCTTTTTTCTAGTGTAGAATTCATTAGTTTAGTTTAATTTTTGCACTAGGATTTCGGGACCAGGATTGAATTTGTCGATAGAAGAGCAAGTAATCTTTGTTGCCTTTGCACCCTTCGGTGATACTAGGCAAGCATATGAATGCTCTCTATTCACAACTCACCATCTCCTTGTAGTTGATCACATAGATTAACAAGGAAAAATTGAAATCTACCCATATCCGCACATGTTTTTCTTTTGAGCAATGAACAATAAAACATAGTTTAATGGGGGATTTTGAAAAGGATCATCGCATATCCACATGTTCAAACTATGTGTTTGTTCACTTTTTGTTCACACACATCCACACACTAAGTAAAGAAAAGAAACCTAAAACTAACTTAGCAAAACTCACTAAATTATCCCCACAGGGGCCATAAAAGAATTTATAGTCTAAGTTAGGATCAAGGAGGTAGGTATCCAATAAGCCGCCTTGATCATTCTTCATCTTGAAACATAGAAGTTGACTATTTAGGGAGCTTTCAAATCCACCTATCATACCACGAAAAAGAAAACCCGAGCGCAGTAGAGACCCATTTCAGAGGGGGTTAGGCTTAGGCACAGTGCGGACAAGTATTAGTTGGGGCTACCTAACTCAGCTGATACTTGAAACTGTTAGTTGAATTACCAAGAAGCCCAAGACTCGAACGCTCACGTGGGACGGTGGTACTTAGTGGACGAAATTAGGGCATCCTTTCCCTATAGGTGATGGTGCAGACAAGCACTAGATCCTCTACCTTTACCTTGGTGGATTTTCTTCGCCAAGATGGGGGCGTCGCCAACTCTTACGGGACATTGTCCAAGCACTCGCAAGATATATTCTCAAGGCCCAGTTACATTTGAGTGTGTGAGGACGATTAGGTCTTCTAGGATTTGAGTATCATATGCAAACAAATAAAAACCATATTTTTTGATTGACTAATCACATAGGAATAATTTAAAGGGAAAATTTATTTTATTTTCACTTTGTTTTATGTATGCGATCAGAATTTTTCTCTGATTATAATCTCTATCCTCTCAAATATTTCCAAATCTTGGCCTAGTCGACACCAGAACGGACCCAATGGGACCTCGTCAATCTAGACATCTTTTGGACCTCCCCCCATTACCAGGAGTGGTTCCAGGTCCTTCGCCACTTAGGCATCAAAGACGGAACACTTCCACCATTATCGGTTCGTCCTTTATTGGGGCATCCTTAGTTCGGAACCCTGTTCGGTCTCCTAACGCCACACCACATACCACTCCTCCCACAACCCCTAGAGGGTAGAGGAGTGCTACCTATTTGGGAAGCCAGTCGAATACATAGCAGGGTACGTCACAAATAAACCCTCTTCCTAACCATAACATTTTTTTTCACAAGTTGCAATGGCAACAACCTCGCAGTCACCTTTTCTAGCTTCGTTGAATCTACCAAATTTAACCAATTTGACGAACGACCCCATTTCACACAACACTATATGGCCTCCCATGCCCATGAAGCTCCCTTCAGACATTCCAAATTTCAAAGGAAAGCAAGCGGAAGACCCAAGAAATCATGTTATCACTTTCCCTGTGGTAATCATCGAACAGCATCGTGGATGATACTATTCGACTGAGACTATTTCAACGCACCTTGACAGGAGTAGCAGTGAAATGGTATGTGGAGCAACCCTCTGCTACACATGGAACCTTTAGCACCCTCGCCACTGTGTTCCTAACCTATTTTCAGTTACCCATCCACCATGATTCTGGAATGGAATTACTAACACACTTTAGGAAAACCCCCACCATCCATATCTCGGACCATCTCCATGAATGGTGGAAGCATCGTAGTTTATGTAAAGCCAAACTTGATGATCGGGTACCATTAGACCTATTCCTGAAAACTCTCACTACATAGATTTCGAAGGATGTGGCGCAACAAAGGCCCATATCTGAAGAGGACGCCATCAACAAGGCCCAACAGCTCGAGCTGATTTATACACAGTCAAGGTATATTTACAATATCTTGCCAAACGCCTCATGCCTGCAAATTTATAAATAATTTCCAAGCATGTCGAACTCTAAAAATGGTTTAATTGGGTTGTTGACCCAAATTTACTCATGCAGCAGTGTTCCAAACCTCAGTTTCACGTATGATTCTACCCAAAACTTACCACAACCCAACTACCAAAGTCATCATATGCCTCCGCAAAATTTTACCAGTAGGGCGTCATCCTATGCCTCCGCAAAAATTGACCAGTATCAACATGGAGGACCCCATCCTTTAGCTCAGTGGACCCATTACACAGATAGACATGTTGTCAGAAGAGCTCCCCCCCAACATTCATTAATAACCCAGGGACCACATTATCCTCAGTCACCATCACAAGACCCACCTATGCAGAATAATGAACAGGTGAACTTTGTGCAGCCTTCCCAAAACCAACCGTGTCAACCATATAACTAGGAGAAATATCCTCCTAACTTGGTTAAGAAAAAAGGAAAAACAAGCCCAAAGGAAATCATGGATAGGGGGACAACAACCAGCAGTTCCCTCCGCGATCTCAGGCTAGAAGCAACCCCAACCATAATCAAAACCAGGAGCCAAGCAATGCCCAACAGCAGAACAAAAGGCCACCTCTTCAAACAAACCACTCTTGTTCGATCTGTGGTGAGTACAGCCATTACACTCACCACTATCCCAACCTCCCTTAGCTGAAAAAGTTGCAGAATAACTGTGGACAAGGGGGATCAGCCTCGTAGCCAGAAAACATGCAAGATCCCTTCAACCATCAAGGGACCATTAGCACTCAGCAACAAAATCCCGACGACTCTGAAAAAACAGCCATGAAATCTACATGACTGGTGAAGAGATGTTTTTTCAAACACGGAACCGAAATTACAATACCCCAAGATACACCAATGCGTCAAGGCTAATACAAGTGCACCAACTACACCTTTGACCATATCAAAGATGCCTATCGAACCTTTGCCAAAGATGGATAAGGGACCAACTAGGCGAGCAAGAAACTATTCCAAAGTAGCCCATAATTATAGCATTGTGGATGATTTAGCTCAATCTCCCGCTACTATGTCATCTTTGGAAGTATTACAGTCATGCCCAAAGCAGCGGAAAGCCTTTCCTTCTGCGTTAGGCGCTATCAACCCTACCGATATGCGCCTAATGGATTTTGATTTAGACAAAGCCACCCCAGGCTTCCTTTGATGGTCACCTTTCAAATATCAGTATTCGTCCAAAATATTACCATTCACTGATGTGTCATCAACGAGGGTGCATCCACATGCATCATGTCAAATAAATTTTGGCAAAAGTTAGGGTCTCCCGAACTAAAGCCATCAGAAATCACGCTTAGAGCATATGATGGTCGCCCTTCAACTCCCGTCAACCTCTACCAAAACTTCCTAGCCTAGTTAGCCAGAAAGACGGTCCTTATAGACATTGAAGTCTTGGACGCTCACTTGGACTATAATATACTCCTTCGTCGGAGTTTTATGTATGCCATGTGAGCTATAGCCTCCTCCGTCTTCCGAACTATGATGTTCCCCATGAGGACCGCATCGTTACTGTCGACCAATTAACACATAGAGAAAAGCGGCCCCTAAAAAATATTGATGTCATTCTACCCTACGTAGATACATCCGCGAACACACTTTAACGGTACCAAGAATATGGCCCCGACTATTTCAAACAGTTGTCCATTCTAGGATCATTCCTAGAAGATCCCCCTATTTTACCTGAGTCATCACCTAATGTCACAGGGGCTCCAACGTGCATGATGTCCACATCAAGTGCCAAAGCTAGTCAAGACACAGACACGACTAGTAATGACACCGAGTCCTCGGCCACAGCAGCCTCTCTAGCCTACACCGCTTCCCAAACCCCTTTCCTCTACCCCCCAACTGGTTTCGTATCCCAGCAGGGTTTGGAAACAGTGGTGTTACCAAAAATATCGTTTGCAATACCTGTTTGGTATCTCATTCCCCCTACTAAGCACAGGAGCCACACACATCATTGCGATATGGTTAAATCCCCTCAGTCCCGAGGAGGCCCCACCCATACAAGAAATTGTCAAAAAAATCCCTGCAAAGGAAATTCCCATTGCAAAACTGATGATTACGGCTAAGAAAACCGAGAGAGGAAAGAGGGTGGAGAATCCCGCCATACAACAGGAATCACCAGGTTGTGCCATATGCGACATAATCGGACACCCTACCCATATCTGCCCAGAGCTGGACGAATTAAAACTGCTCCTCGGCTCTGAGGCAGACATCATGACACCACGTTCCCGTAAAAATGAACCTGCCACCAAAGGTAAAGGCAAAGCATTGCGTACCAATCATGCATGCGCTATTTGTAGAAATTATGGGAAATGTACCCATCATTTCCCAGAAATCATGCGATATAGGGACGCCTTACATGCCATCAAGTGATCCTATCAAGAGGATCCCTCCACCTAGTCATGTAGGGATGAACCTCGTACCATCCTGTACCTGTGGGAGGAACAACAGTCACTAGATAGATAGCCATTTGTCCCTCCTCCCCCAAGCCACCATACACCAACTAGGGACAGTGGAACTTGGTTGCCTCATCCTCTTGAGTTATCAGGTGCATCGATTACTGCAGACGGCTTGATCGGGTCTTTGACCCAAGGTCACCTAGGCAGCAGTAATCTGTATTCGGGGAGTGACCAAGTGTGTCAACTACTGCAGACAGTTTGATACGGGTATTTGAGCCAAGATCACCTAGGCAGCAGTAACAGCCATGATACTCAGTAATTTACCAGGTAGGTCAATACTGCAGAAGGTTTGATCGGGTCCTTTTCCAAAGATCACCTAGGCAGCAGTAGTACCATGCACGTCGATTCTGCAGATGGTTTGATCGGGTATTTTTCCCAAGATCACCTTATTTCCCTAAAATACCGGCAAGGAGATCAGTCATTTCCCTCCAGTCATAAACCTCCTTCCAATCACCCACAGTAGTACCATGTGCATCGATACTACAGATGATTCGATCAGGTCTTTGGCCCAAGGACACCTAGGCAGAAGTAATCAATACCCCGGATACTCATACGATTCTACTCAAAACATATCACAACCTAGTTATCATGAAAGTCACCCCAGTACACATATACTAACCAGGGACAAGGGAATTTATATCCCCCATTCCCCACACATAATAGACCACTAGCACAACATAATGTGCCATTCAATATAGTGCAACCCTTCCTAGGCTCATCAACAACCATACAACCAGGATAATTATGACAATCTTCCAAATGTTGCAAAAAGAATCCGAGGAACAAAAAAAAGGGGAGATCCTAGACAGGGGCAGTAACCAGCAATGCCCCCCGTGATCCCAATCTTGGGGCAACCCCAACCTAAATCAAAGCTAGGATCCAAGTAACAAATCCCAAGTGAAAACTGGAGCTTAGAGTATCTGATCATCAGACCGAAAGCATCATTGTGATCAGCACTCCATAACACCCAAAGGCAATGCCACACATTCGCACCCCCGAAAAAATAATTTTCAGCGTCGGCAAGTATTCCCTCTCTCATATTCTCTTTTAAAGCACATGTCTTTCAATAATATTTGATAAATAAGATGCTTTCACTTGGGGTAGTTTTTTTTGCAGGTAGAATGCAAACCATCCAACACTCCATCCAGTGAAAGTTCCAGAGCATGTATCATTCTACCCCCAGCATGATAGAGTCCCAGAAAAAGAACGTTGCATATCATGACATCATTTCTCCATCAGAAAACATCCATAGGTTCCACACACCCAACCATGTTTATCATCACCTCACCTTGTACATGATAAACATCCTCGTTGGTCGGTAGAGCCTCCCCCCTCCCCCATTGCGCTCGTCACCCACAGTAGACCATATATCACAGCAAAAGTGATGCCATGGCCATACCGCTTTAGTCCGGGAAGCACCTCATTCCCATTCAGTCATCATGCATAAGTTCAAGTTTTACCATATGTTAGGCAGATAAATCGTTCTTGCGGACAAGATGGATCTCCCTAGTATCACAAGGATAGCTATAAACAAACAGGAAAAGTTGTAAACTATTTTCTCTAGATTACATATGATTAAGAATTTTCTATGATGAAGAAAAGACCTACCTGTGATCCAATGCTAGTTGATTTCTTCTTTCCTATTGCTCCAAGAAGTCACCTCTTAAGATCTGCAAACAAAGACATAGAAGAGGATCAGCAGCACCTACAACATATACTAATTCAGAAATCACAAATCTATCTTAATGATCAAGGAATTTAAGAAATAATCTATTTAAGTAAATACATAAACAACTTTTTGATAAAATAGGATCCAATTGCATTATCTTTAAATAAAATAAGGATTCTTACAACTGCGTTCACCTTGATGTTGTACAGGTCCTTCCGAGGGTCCAGAACAAGCGTTTTCCTTAGGTCTAACAAGCCCTTCCACTCTTTGAACCAGCCTAACTACGAGTATGTAGTCATTCTCGCAGCTATCAAGAGACTATGTTTCTTCAACAATTCCCTTCTCTATCGTAGCTACCAAGTACAAAGCAAGTACTAAGTGTATACAAAATGCATAGAGAATTTTTACATATGTGAGCATGTACCCTTGAGACTGAACCAAAGCTTCAATTTATAGGAGAAGGAAAGTGGTTGCAGCTCCAAAATTGAAGGGATAGAGTCCCCTTATCAAGGGATTAAGTTCCAAAATCCAAGGAATAGGTTCCTTTAATGAAGGAATGAATGTTCATGATAATGGAAGGAGTAAGGCTTCGACTGGATAACGCATTCTAGAAGCTTCCAGCTGGGAGAATATTCGACCAGCTGGGCTTCTAGAATTCACTTCCGCCTTCATTTTACCTTTTACATAGGTCCACATTTTTAATGAAGAAAACGTGCAGTCGGCTCCACAATTTATGGAGCAAAAGAGTGCAGTGTCGTAGGTAAGACTAAGAAAAAGTGCGGTACAAGTATTTTTATGATTTTTACAAGCTTTTCTCCAAATTCAGAACTTGGTTTAGGAACTTTAGGGTTGTAGACTTCTAAGGGAGAATTATATAGGTATTGATGAACCCATATAGACATCAAAATGTCATGGTGAAAAAATAATGTGTAACAGATTGCCCCCTGAAGCACGAAATCTGAGATAATTTGAAGAGTGGAGTGTTTTATCATTCCAAGGATTAGCTTGTGGACACTGGTTGGAACCTGTAAAAACATTCAATGCAAAAATATATGTATATATATATATATATATATCATCGTTGAGGTAGGCATTCCCATACTCAGAGCAAAAACTAACTAAATCAAATCTTAACTAAAATGTTACGGTATAGAAATGATTCTAAGATTACATCAATAGTAGACACAATATGGACGCAGCCATTTGTCATGAATATTCTACTGCATAATGAATAATAAAATTCGTCGCAGCCTGGATGGTGGAAACTAGATCCAGGGTATTGATGTCCGCTACCTAAACTAGTATGATTATATCCATGCGATTGATTGTGTCGAAGTCAAACATGGTAGAAACCACTTCATTACCATTCAATGATGTGAATTGTTAACAAGTGTGAGAGAAACCACCAATAATGACAATGGTTCTCAAAGTACTCAGCACAATCCATGAAGTGTGAATAAATGATTTGAAGTCGAACACTTCACGGAATCATTCGATCGAAGATCAATGATGCAATCTGTTGTCGAAGGCGATAAATCTGCCATTAGGGCATGCAGGTTTCAAGGTACTGAAGGATTCTAGATCAACTTCCTAGATGATATGATGTCATCGATAGAAAGTGATCCATCGTAGGAAAGCCTACGACGTGAAGCCATTAGATCAAGTTTTGTAGAAATATTTTGCAAGGACTGACTCAGGGATGGTCAACGCGAATGGAGACACATTTTTGCAGATGAATGGTTTGTCTGAACTATCCTCTTGAACACATAACGACACTGCATATGGTTTGGTGACAATTGACCTGAAGCTAATACCCAGAAACCAGCTGAAGACTTTCAATATGGTTTGATTAACTGATAGGCAAAGGATTTTCCCAACCCAGGTGGAGGTGTGACAAAAAGTGTCATGTTCAAGAGTGGTATACTGCTTTTAAACAAAGTATGACAACTAGATCCATTTTCTCTCTTTTCCCCCACCATTTCTGGCAAGTACCTCTTTATTTTTTACAAGCTTGAGGAGGATAACTTTTTCTTGTTATATAAACTCATCCTTTGGATGAGTCCAACTTAGTTTAAAAATCAAACCCTAAGAAGGAGTGGTTCGTTCTTGTTTGTAATTTATAGGTCCTTTACTATTTAAATTTTAACGAGTCCAGTATAGGAGAAACTCAGTGTTTTTCAATTTTAGGGAGTCAGAAGAAAAACTTAAGGAAACTCCGTGGGTGTAATTTTTCGTAAATTTAGTCTCTCAAGCCCGAAAAGGGATAAAATAATACAGGAGAGAACTCTATTGACCATGATTATTCAACGTATACCTTTTTCTTAAATAGTCCATTTCAATCCGGAAAAGGGGTAAACTTATACTGAAGGGACGACTGTTCATTTTCTTTAACGATTTCGAATAGTCAAGTACTCGGCAATCTTTTCATGTTTAGAGAGTCTGAAAAGGGCTTAAAAGAGAACTCAAGTTTTCACTTTTTCATAATTTTTTGCCGAGTTTGAAAAAGGGATTAAAAGTGTACTCCTTTGTCAAAAATGATCATTTTACCCAAAAAATCCTATATTATGCACAAAAAACTCAAAAAATTAAACATACATGTTTATGATTAATAAAAATAATTCAGAAAACAACTTTTAAAAGTGAAAAATAAACAAAATTATATTTCATTTATTCAAAAAATCTTATAAAAAGGAGTTTTTCTAAATCATTTTTACCATTTGATTCTAGAGTGAAATTTGAGAGCTTTTGGTGAAAAATGTTCTAGAGGATATTACGGAAAATTCGCCTGTCGGAATCGAAAACCGTCAACTTCAGGTAATCCACATCATCCTTGCCTTCATTTTTGTCCGTTCATTTTCTTAATTTAGGGCTTAAATTGATTTTTGAGGAGAAAAATGTGTTCAAAAATTCGCTCACAGGGGTCCGCAGGTAATACATATGACACCTCCGGACCCCGACAATTTTTCAAAGAGAAAATTGTCATGGTCCCGCACTTTATGCATAAAACACGTGTGGATCCACGCACTGTTTTTGTGCAAAAAGTGCGGAGGTGGTGTAAAGAAAATAAAATGATGATTTTCTCCAAAATAAACCAAATTTCCTCACTCAAATTGTTCCTAATCTTTCAATTTTTTCATTGTAGGATATCTACAATGCTTGAGTGGAGAGAACGTGAACATGAAGAGGTTGACGAGGCTGCCATGGTACATCAGCCCACATTACGCGTATTGAGGGAATGTGGTTTTTATAAATTCTGGGTTATTCAGGGCATGAGGGCCCAATTATATTTACTTACCTGGTTAGTAAAAAAATGGGATGTTCAAGTACAATGTTTCATAGTTGGGGATCACCGGCTCGAAATTGAGCTGGAAGACATATATTTTCTCACTGTTTTATCAAATAGAGGTGAACCAATTTATTTGTTTGGGGATAGGGTAGGTGGCCAATCTGTCACTAGCCTTCAGTAAGAGTTTTGCAATGAGGAGGCAGATCCCAAAGATAAACGGATTGATATAAAAACAATCATCCGTCTTGAACTTAAAGTGGTTGCATTTACTATAACCCAGTTGTGTGGGAGCACAGCTCCGCACGTTGCTCCTAGGTACCAGAAGCAGACTATTGTCGATTGTTTCATAGGCACCATTTTCAATTGGTGTGAGGCAGTACTGGCCAATGTAAAAGGCCAACTAACCAGGGCAAAGAATGCAAAGTTGAAAAACTTTGGGTATGGATTTATTGTTGTCACATTTTCTCTAGACAGAATTCCTTCACTTGCCCCACAACCCATCTCAGTTGATCATGGTAGATTCAAAGAGCCTTGGATGGTTCAATGGGTTGCACTAATGTCCCATCATAGTGAGGGCGGCGAGATTGTTCGTTTTACCCCAGCTTATTTCCATTGGTTAGAGAACCAAATCTTCGCCATAGAAGATTTCCCATATGCATGGATAGACTTTCGTGGTGATCGAGAGATGTCTATTCCTCCAGGAACACAGTGGGATGACTCAGGTAAGAAACATTTTGACATGTGCTAAATTATAATTTTTATTTGTTTTTGTTTAAATTGTCTAATACTGATGACAAATATTTAAAATGCAGATGTTGGTCCACGCAGGCCAGCCACACTCCGTCGCTTCGATAGGAAGCAAAGAGAGCCCGTCACACCACCATAGGACCAAGCGGCTGAGATTCTAACTGACTTGGAACACAACCTAGAGAGGTTGACTTTGGATATCTTGGAGATTTCGATAGACGATGTCCCTCTCCGTCTCCAGAGACATGTCATTGGTGTTCCTGGTTAGTTCAGGAGATTCCTGAACAGAGTAGCATGAGTTGTCGTGTACTATCATGATCATCACCACGGATAGTGGATGATTGTGCAGAATATGAAATTTTGTTTTTTGTATCACTACTTTTGCCGATTATAAGGTGTTTAAACCTATAATCGAGGACGATGTAAGATTTTTGAAAACATTACTCTACTCTATGATATTTCTACTATTTCCGGCTATCTGTTCAATATGTTTATCGAATTTTGTTTTGAATTACTGATTTTAATGTTGCAAATGTATGTTTATAACACTAGTAGCTAATGAATCAGCTAATGTGTTTAAATTTCTCATAATGTGTTGATATTCAATGTAATCAAACTCTCGCTCCAAGAGACGTACCTTCAAAAATAATCTCAATAATACTGGGTTTTGAATTGTGTATACTCGATTTAAGTGTAATACAATGAGTTCAAAATTTAACCTAACGATCAAACATCGAATTCCAAATGAAATGGATTAAGATAATAACTCAATCACTGCGCTATATTCTACAATATTATTCGTTGCTTGACCGAGGCTTACCCCACGCATAGATATTAACTCATCAGTGGGTGAATAAATAACCCAAGCTGCGGAAGAAATGTTCCATGTACTACAACAAGCACCATCAACAAAACCAATATATGTTTGAAGGGATGTCAACATCTGCAATATCAAGAGTAATCCAGATAAGCAAGGATACAAAAAAACTTAAACTAGACACACTCTTCTAATCTAAGGAAACTAGCTACCAAAAGAAATAATATACAAAAAATATCTCCACATAAGATTTAAGCATAATATCTCTTCAGATAAAGCCCATTTCTGGGTTTGTCTAAAGAGACCCCGTCATAATCAGTCAATTCATAGGCTCTTTTTGCAAGCACTCTCTTGACAATATAAGGACCGTGCCACATGGGTTCGAATTTCCCAGCTCCTAGCTTATCATTAGCTTGGTCATATACCAATACTAGGTCACCTTCTGAAAAAACACGAGATTTAACATTCCTATCATACTGAGCTTTCATTCATTTTTTATGAGCCTCGGTATCTAATGCAGCGGTGCCTCAAGTCTCATCTATTTGAGCTAAGTATAAAAAGCGTTTTTCCTCTTCAGAGGTAGCTGGTAATAATTCTATGGCTAATTTGAGTGACGGTATTTCGCATTCAATCGGTAACACAGCTTCTAAACCATAAACTAGCTGAAAAGGAGTGAAACATGTTGCATTTTTTGCTGAGGTTCGATATGCCCAAAGTGCTGATAAAAGCATAGTATGCCAATTCGATTTATGAATTCTGATTATACTGGTTAAGACTTTATTTACATTTTCAACTTGACCATTAGCCTATGGGTGATATGGTGTAGAACTATCATGGCGCAGGCCAAGGTAGTCGGAAATTTCGGTCATCATAATGTTTCGAAAATGGCTCCCATGATCAGTAATGATAGCTTGGGGTACACCAAATCAAGCAATCACGCGATTGAATACAAAAGTAGTTGTAGTTTTTCCATCTGCCGCAAAATTAGGCATCGCCTCAGCCCATTTGGTAAAATAATCCACTGCAAGAATAATATACCCATGCCCCCCAGCTGAGTGAGGGTTACATGTAATGAAGTCAATGCCCCATTTTGCAAAAGGACCAACAGAAATGATTGGGTGAAGAGGAGTTGGTGGTGCACGCATCTCACGATCAAAGATTTGACAATTGTGGCATTTTCGGACGGCTACAATGCAATCTTTAAATAACGAAGGCCAAAAATAACCAGAGCGCAATATCTTTTGGTCTGTGGCATACCTATACATATGACCGCCACATGCTCCAGAGTGACAATCATTTAAAACCTTTTCAGCCTCTTTGAGTGTTAAACATCGTCGAAATACAGAATCCGCACCACGACGATAAAGCGTGTCTCCAACAATATGGTATTGCTGAGACTGGTAACGGATCTTTCGTCGTTGTGAACGTGAGAGTTCAGGCCGAAAATTTAGGGTTTGGAGATAAATGATGATATCTCCATACCATGGATCAAGGGTACTAATAAGAAACAAAGATTCATCATCGATCGGATGTTCTACCACAGTTTCTATCTCAGTATTTGGGAAGTCACACATCAGTTTGGCGAACACTAGTGATTTCTTTGATTTAGATTTTTCAAATTCTAAATCAAACTCTTGAAGGATTACAATCCATTTAGAGTATTTTCCCCCTAGTAATTGTTTGTTCAAAATATACATCATAGGGTTGCAATCAGAGATCACTGTTGTTTTTCGTAACAAGATGTAATGACGAAATCGTTGGACAGCTTGAATTGCTGCCAAGGCCAATTTCTCCACATGTGAGTATTTGATTTCAGTCGGATTTAAATTGCGACTAAGATAATAAATCACATGTTCGTTGTGAAATTCAACTTCCTGAACTAATACCATTCCAATCGTGGAATTAGATGTTGCTAAGTATAAAAAGTAATCTAGGTTGTAATTGGGTGGATGCAATAACGGTGCATCGGTCAACACGTGTTTTAGAGCATCAAAATATCTATCTGCGATCTCATCCCAAATGAAAATAATATTATGTTTCAACAACCTTGTAAAACCTTTAGTTAACTCGGCATAGTTAGGAATGAATCTACGCAAAAAAATTGCTTTCCCTTGCAAACTTTGGAGTTGGCGAAGTGTAGAAGGACGAGGTAAATTGATAATAGCCTCAACCTTCGAAGGATCGACATGAATGCCTTGTTTCGAAATGATAAATCCTAGTAATCGACTATATTGTACACAAAAAACACATTTGTGCGGATTCAGGCGAATCTTATAGTACCTACATCTCAGAAAAATTTCTCATAAGTGGGTTGGATGATCTTCTCTGTGTAAGGAATGAGCAGGTAGATCATCGAGATAAGGTTGGACGATGTGTTTAATGTCATGGAAATCATAGGACATAGCCCTTTGAAAATTTTCCCCAGCATTCTTAAGTCCAAATGGTAATTTACGTTAAGCGAAATTTCCCCATGGACAAATGAATGTTGTCTTTGGTTGATCAGCAGGGAGTATGTTTATTTGATTATAACCAGAAAACCCATCCATAAATGAAAACATTTCAATTCTGGCACAATCGTCAATGATTTGATCGATATAAGGGGTTGAATAATTGTCTTTGGGACAAGCTCTATTTATATCCCTATAATCGATACATACTCTAATTGTTCCTTGTTTTTTAATTAACAGGAACAATATTAGATACCCTATCTGTTAAAGGGATTGGATAAATAAATCTTGCGTGAAGTAATTTTTCAACTTCAGCTTTGATTGCAGCAGCTTTTTGTGGATGCATCTGATGTAATTTTTGTCGAATAGGTTTAGCATCCAGATATGTTTTGATTTCATGAACAACAATTTTAGGATCGATTCCTATCATTTCTTCATAAGACCAGGAAAAAATGTCGTGGAATTCTTGAAATAGGGCTTTGTATATATCTATTTCATCTTTTGTACAAGAAGCGCCTACATGAATGTTTTCAACAATTCCTTACTGATATGTCAATAGGAATTCTGGAAGAAATATTCCCCAAATTCACTTCAGAGTTTGAATGTGTGCTTGATATCGAATTTTGGGGTTCTTTGACATAATCAGTAGTGAAAATTGATGAAAAATAATCTTCGAATTTATCAAGCTCAGGTAAAAATGATGATCGATGATGGAGATCATCCCAGGGTAGGTCATCTATGGACAAAAATTCACGAATGTTTTCGTCAGTATAAAAGACTTCTGGAATAGTATCCGGAATTGATGTTATAGCTAAGCTTGAAGATGAAAATGATTTTTCATTGACCACATTCATAGGGTCTAAATCAGTTGAAGTTAAATTGGAAAAAGACTGTACTTCTTGATATGCCAACTCAAATGGAATCAAAGGCATCGTGCTTTCAAACGAATTCAGTTCTGACTCTAAAGGCACTATCCAAGTATCATCAAATGGAACAGTGCTTGATGTAATCATATTGATATTAGAGATAGTACGCGGTACGTTAGCTGGATCAAAGAAAAAGTTCCCAACAAAGCAGAATCTTTAATTAAGCCTACTCCTACATCCTTATAAGGGATAGTTGTTTTTCCAAAATGCTGAATGTTATCCGTAGAAGCTGGATCAGATGAATAATATGAGAGCTAATGGACCTTCAAAATATTTCCTTGATGAGGAAACATGATGATTCAAAAGACAGAAGATACTATATCAGTCATAGCATAAGACCAATTACGACCCAAGAGAAGGTTGTAATCTAGAGGGGCATCAACTACTTCCACATCTAGATTAGCAATTTTTCCTTCGACCTCTATAGGTAGATCCTGTAAAATACCATAGGGAAGGAATCCTCTTCCATCAAAAGCTTTAAGGATGGTTGGAGATCGGTTAAGCGTCGAAGAACCAAGTGATTTCCAACAACTCAACGACATGATACACGTAGAGGCCCCTTCATCAATCATAGTACGAAAGCAACATGTGTTTTTGACTAACACTGGAATCTGGAAAGCCATTTGACGAGGTAGGTGAGGTGTAAAATTTTCTAGATCAAAGATCATAAGATTCAAATCCTGCAAATCGACGACTCCTAAAACTGACAATAGTAATTTCCTTTTTGTTGGACATGATTTCAGCACTTCCAAAGCTGACATTGTCGAAGGGGAAATTGCCAAATCTTCAACGATGTTGTAATTTTGAGTAGCTCTCACATGTGGATTGAAAGTTGATTTACGAAGTACACCTTTAGGAGGCAGTTTGATTACAATGTCAGGATTTGGTTTTTCGATGTGAAGCGGATCGGAAACCAAAGTAGATGCAGCTGGTGAAGAATAAGAATTTTCTACTTCTTTACCAGTAATAGGATTTTTACTACCATAATCTTGTGATCGATTTGCAACCATCAAAATATCTACTAAAGGATTAGAAGAAGATGCAACCATTTTACTATCTTGAATTGGAAAGGGATCCTTCAAGACAACAGGAGTTGGTGAACTTTTGATGAACTTAGAAAATTCTTCCCTATGCTAACATTCCTTGGTGAAATGATCCTCGTCACAGATAAGACAAGGATAACGAGGTTTCCGTTTGTCATCAGTTGATTCAGTTTTATCAGTTTTTTCTTTAGGAGGTGAGATCTGTTTATTCTTTTTTTTCCCCTTTTTCTTTTTTCCAGATTTTGACTTAGTAGATGAATCTACAATGTGAATATCGGCAATAGTTTCCAAGGAAGATTCTCCTTTTGGTGAATCAGGTAAAGTTATTATAGGAGAAGTAATCTTTGAATATTTCTTCTTATTTTTAGTTGTATTAATCAAACCAATTACACCGTCAGCGGCATGAGAGCATGAAGGAGTTGTAGTTAACTGACCAGGTCATGGTAAATCGGGGATTTTCTCATACAAAGTTCCGGACTGGGTATATACCAATTCTAGATATTGAACTTGAGCAATAACTTGTTCTTTTGTAACAAATCCTGCTTTGGCTACATCTTTAGTGATTTTTGGTAATAATGATTTAACAAACCATTCTGCCAATATTTGATCCGGGATAAAAACTTTTACCAAACATCTTCTACGTCTCCATTCATGAATATGATCTGATATATAGGTAGACGTAGATTATTTTAGTGAAGTTAATAATTCCGTGCCATTGTCTTATCTGACGGGCAACTGAAAATGAGTTAAGAAGGCATTTTCTGGGGCGTTGAAATTGTTAAACAAGCCTCGTGGTAGTTCAATATACCACTTAGCAGCTAATCCTATTAACTTTCTCTGAAAAATTCTAAGTCGAATAGAATCGTCAATTAATGAATTAGATGTGCACCAAAGGTGGTAAGTCATAACATGATTGGAAGGATCCTCTCCTGTTTTTCCTTCAAATTTTGAGATATCACTGGGAAACTTATGAGGAATTAGTGGCCAATACGGATGATAATAGATAGGATCATTCATAAGGTGAGATAAATCCGGTAAATCTAAAGTTGCTATGAACGATAATCGACGAGTAGGGTCTTGTGGATAACCTTGTGAAACTAAACCAGTCCCAGGAGGAGGATATCTAGGATAACCTGGAATAGGATGTGCATTCGAAATCATATTGCCCCCCGAATAGCCAGGAATAACCGGACCATACTGAGGTTGAACAAGTGTTTGATATGTATAACCAAGGTACGGTTGTTGCGGGTAGACTAGAGTTTGTGAAACAGGTCCATATTGGTACAGCCCTTGATAAAGTTGATAAGTAAATTGAGGTTGACTCGTTATTACTGAACTGGTACCAAATTTTCCTGCAGGTATTTGAATAGTAGTTTTAATTGTTGGTCCAGACTGCGGAATAGAAACCTGAGGAATCTGTATCGAAGTTTGAGGGGCAGACGTAACAGAAACTGTAGACACTACAGGAATGGGTGTGATAGGTTGAACAGAAGTGTGAATAGTTGTTTGTGGTGGAGTATGAGGTGAACTCAGACCAGGTTGCTGAACAGGACCAGATGCAGGTATTGGATTTGAAGGCTAGACTGGTTGTTTGGGTTGATTATAACCAACAGGTTGTCTTGCTTGATAATAAGGTACTTGCATATTTGGTTGTAAATTCTGTTGGACTTGGGATGAATCCCACACCATTCTGGGATATGAGGGTCCCATTAAAGGTTGTACATAAGATGGCCCATAACTGGGTTGGATAGATGGCTGATAACTAACTGGATAATTTCTTCCTCCTTGTAACATTTGCTACTCTGTATAGAACTGTTGCGCTGAAGGAGGTGCCAATCCTTGAGAAGGATACTGCCCTTGAGGTTGATATTGACCTTGAGGCATGTACTAACTCTAGGGTTGATATTGACCTTGAGGTATGTACTGTCCCTAGGGTTGATATTTACCTTGAGGTATGTACTGTCCCTAAGGTTGATATTGACCTTGAGGTATGTACTGTCCTTGGGGTTGAGATTGACCTTGATGTATGTATTGTCCTTGGGATTGATATTGACCTTGAGGTATGTACTGTCCTTGGGGTGGATATTGACCTTGAGGTATGTATTGTCCTTGGGGTTGCCCCCCACGCTGTATCTGGTTATTTTGAGGTTGCCCCCTAGGCTATATACTACTACCTTGAGATGTGGAGTTTGAAATATTTCCAGACATCATATAAATTTGCTCATTGTTCGAAGTTCCAGTATTTGATTCATTCAAATCAAATGATGACATTGGTTTGCTTGGAAAATGAGATGCTCCTGAGAATGTGCCAGAGAGCAACTGATAGCCTGTAGGAACAGACGGACCACCATAGAGGAATGTTTCTGGTGATTCAGAAAACATAGATGACTCACCTGACATGTTTAACTGAGGTCTATGACCTATTGGTGTAGTGTAAAAAGGTATTCTGGGTGGTGAATACTGAGGACCTACATTTTTCAGAAACTTTGTCAATGAATAATACCAAGCGTCTTGTCTAAAAGGACTGTAAAAATTTGATTCATGTTGTCTAAGTTCTAAATTTTCCTGAGTTGAAGGGAGAAGGACTTCTTCTTCTATATCAGTGATTTCCTCAATACTAGTAAGACCAGGAGGAAGACCTTCTGTAATTCGACTCTTTAATCTGGGTGAATTAGGATAATCAGTGAATTCTAGTTGGTGATGAAATCCAACATCGTAGTATTTTAATGCAGAAATGGTAGTTGGAACAGTTACCTCGAAAACCTGCTTAATGAAACAGATCGGTGCAAGTTTCTCCACTTAACCCATCTCGAGTGAAGATAACCCTCTGGAGAGTCCAAGTGAGTCTAACCAACCTCTGTTCCAAGTACAGTGGGATCTTCCCTCCACCGTCACCTTGGGAAATAATCCTATATTTTATGGCCACTAAGGTCACCAACAGGAACAAATATACCTGGGGGAACAGTCTACGATCCGATACACACGCAAGGGCAGAGTAACAAAGCTCAATCCCCTTGAAGGCTCCTTAACATAATCCAAGGTTTACCAACAAGTGACCCCAGGCTCCTCGACAATGGTCAATCAGAGGTTTACCATTGTTAATACGTGTATATCTTCTATCGTTCCCAATGAGGAAGGATTGATTACCCCACTGGTTCGAATATGATCTCGTGCTTGACTCCTTTAAGAGGAGCTTCGTAGAGCATACATCCTACTATTGGAATTTCCCTACCGCAAGATTGACTACTTGTTTTTTTTTACTGTCTTGGAGAGTTAACTAAAACCTAATCCAAGACACTAGCCTAAGCTAAATTGGTGGAAAGAGCCCTAGAAAAATAAAAATTGCTAGGTTGATTTTAATTAAGTGTTAATTTTAATTGGTTGTTTCTTAGGACAATGGGTATGAAAGTGAAACTTCAATGGTGTATAATGACCCCACTCCAAAAAACACTAAAATGCATCTACATGAGAAAAAATTCGTTCCCTTTCAATGAAATCTATCTAAAAGAAAGAGTTGAGGAATGCAATTTCTTTAAAACTTCAATCCTTCTTTTTCAAAACAAGAATATACGAAAAGAAATCTTTTTCTATGAGAACTCAATGATTAATTGCTCAAAAAGAAATCCCTTTTATCATTCAAGTCTGAAACTACAAATAAAACAGTTTCCAAAAGAAAAGTATGATTACTTAAAACAAAATTCAAAACTAAAAACACTAATTTTGAACTTTAAAACTCTAAAGATCTAAATTTTAAGACTAAAAACTCTAAAAAATTTCAGGATGTTTTGCTCAGTTTGTAATCTAACCAATAAATTCTTTGCTTATCCTAGCAAGGAATCAAAATCATCCAATGGTGGTTTTGAAATGAGATTCAAGGCTTATTGAACTAAAAGTCTCTTCAGATTTGCAAATAAAAAATAAATCTAATTTTTATAGAAGCAAATTCTGCCATAAAGTCAAAGTCTTAGTAAGAAAACAATGAAATACCAGTGATCTAAGGTATCTCAAAGTTCCTGATCTTGGAGCAACACAAAGACAAAACAAAAATCACTTGTAAAATGCAAATCTTTAGAAAATCACTCAAAACATAGAAATGCTAGAAGAAAATTTCACAGTGAATACAAGTCTGGGTAATCACAAATAATCTTGTAAGCTAGTACCAGAAAAGAGAATTTTGAGTTTTTCAATAAAATTCTCAAGGTCCGCAGGTTGCAGGGTACAAAGGTGCGGTGCCACACTGTTCACACAAAGAAACTGCGAAGGTGACCGCACTGTTTTGAAAGAAAAAATGCGGAGACCAGAAAACTTAAAGAAAAATTAAAAATTCTAAATCTACTTTTCAAGGATTCTAAGGCTAATTTGCCCAGACTAGTACAGACTAATCAAAATCAGAAAAATGGTTTCAAAATTCAAAGTCAAAGAAAAATAAGTTCAAAACAAATTTCCCCAATAGAGTCGCCATTTTGTTAGGCGGATAAATCATTCTTGCGGACAAGAAGGATCTCCCTAGTATCACAAGGATAGCTAGAAACAAACAGGACAATTTGTAAACTATTTTCTCTAGATTATATATGATTAAGAATTTTCTATGATGAATAAAATACCTACCTGTGATCCAATGCTAGTTGATTTCTTATTTCCCGTTGCTCCAAGAAGTCACCTCTTAAGATCTGCAAATAAAGACATAGAAGAGGATCAGCAGCACCTGCAACATATACTAATTCAAAAATCACAAATCTATCTTAATGATCAAGGAATTTAAGAAATAAGCTATTTAAGTAAATACATAAAAAACTTATTGAGAAAATAGGATCCAATTGTATTATCTTTAAATAAAAGAAGGAGTCTTACAACCGCATTCACCTTGATGTCGTACAGGTCCTTCCGAGGGTCCGGAACAAGTGTTTTCCTTAGGTCTGACAAGCCCTTCCACTCTTCGAACCAGCCTAACTACGAGTATGTAATCATTCTCACAGCTATCAAAAGAGTATGTTTCTTCAGCAATTCCCTTATCTATCGTAGCTACCAAGTACAAAGCAAGTACTAAGTGTATACAAAATGCATAGAGAAGTTTTACATATGTGAGCATGTACCCTTGAGACTGAACCAAAGCTTCAATTTATAGGAGAAGGAAATTGGTTGCAGCTCCAAAATGGAAGGGATAGATTCCCCTTATCAAGGGATTGAGTTCCAAAATCCAAGGAATAGGCTCCTTTAATGAAGGAATGAATGTTCATGATAATGGAGGGAGTAAGGCTTCGACTAGATAATGCATTCTAGAAGCTTCTAGCTGGGAGAATATTTGACCAGTTGGGCTTCTAGAATTTACTTTCGCCTTCATTTTACCTTTTACAAAGGTTCGCATTTTTAATGAAGAAAACGTGCGGTCGGATCCACAATTTTTGGAGCAAAAGAGTGCGGTGCCGCAGGTAAGACTATGGAAAAGTGCAGTACAAGTATTTTTATGATTTTTACAAGCTTTTCTCCAAATTCAGAACTTGGTTTAGGAACTTTAGGGTTGTAGAATTCTAAGGGAGAATTATATAGGTATTGATGAACCCATATAGACATCAAAATTTCATGGGGACAAAATAATGTGTAACACCATACGAAATAAAACTCCTTTCCCAGATGACCAGGTTGTACAAGCATATCAAAAGCACACTAACGTGCCTCTGATTTGGCCCACCATACCTCCATCAAAATAATCCCATATGCGATAATTTTTCATATGCTTCATCAACCTCACACATGAGACCAAAAAATGGGGCCCCCACCCTCAGCAAAACACCTTCCTCACACCATCAGTGAGCGAACACTTTCATGTTTTGGGGCACCTGTCTCTGTATTTTGTACAAACCAAACCTCATTATTTTATTCTTTTGGTAAGTGCACAAAGACCAAAAATGGCGCACTATGTCTACCACCCACTCATTCATTTTTTTCCCCCATGGAAGCAATCCCTGGTCACCCTTGGTCGGAGTATCACACCCTCACGCAAAATCCACCATGACATTCATAACCAGATTACACCCACCCTAGAAGTCCTACCGACTCCAGGGATTTCCCCATCATAAATAGTTATAACTGTCGCCAATCTGCTTTTCATACTCTGACCTTGGGCCACTGAATCACCATCATCAGTTTTCAGTCATCCCTCGCCATCATGCCTGTGTTAAACCTATCACATCCAGGATCCTGATCCCCTGAATCAGTGACCCCCTCGTTCGGTTGAGGCTTCCTTTTTGCTGACTTCAACACCTATTTTCCAAAAAGGAAGCGGTACCTTGGATCACCCCTCTCCATAAAAGGGGTATCCTCAGGTGGCACTGTGGGAGACATCATTGCCCACAGATGTCATCAATCCTCCTTACATTTGACTACATCACAAGCTTTCATGTCAAGATGGTATCGTACCTCACAACCATTGCACTTTGATCAAATTCGTCGAAGACCCGTACCTTCATAAGCGTCTCTTTCAGCAATGCTTACACAGGAAGGTCCCATCCATCACCTATCCATACAATGCACAGTTATATGACATACCAATTTTATGCATATGGGTACCACATTCCACCTATTGTCAAAGAAAAAATGCCCTGAGGGCGTCAGTAGTCGTCGTCATCAACCAAAATATCACTACCATATTAGTGACGCAAACAAAACATGTATCTGTCAAACTAGCCACAGCATTACGAGCATGGGACATGCCCACCTCGTAGAAAATTTGTATATATTGTATTATATTTTCTTACAGGGGTCCCACAGGACATGGTCGTTCTTCGAACAGGTGCAGCGTGTCTCCAATTTTGAGCTACACGCAGGTCTCTCTCTCTCTCTACGCACAGTATACAAAAAAGAAACTATAATGGATTTTGGTTATACAATTCTTCCTAGACCTCACACATTAGGGGGGAACTATTATCTCTGGAAAATCGTACAAGAAAAGATGACATTATTTAATGTCAAGCAAAAGGATTTACAGGGCTGAAAGATATTAGATAATCTGAAAGTATTTAAAAATATCTAAGGTCTGAGGAAAAAATCAAATTTGAACTAGTCATAAATGCTTTTGTGCAAAAAAATCCTTCAATAAGCACGCCTTTGCATGCCTTTTGACCCAAAAAGCGCGCAATCCTGGGAGTGGCGAAAGTCACTTTCTAGGACCACAAAAAGCACACTCCAGGACATTGATTCCACACTTAAAGCCACCTAAGGACAGCCACCCAAGCCTCCTTAGGACATCAAGGGAGCACACAATGGAATAAATGTGGCACACAATGGAATCATCCCCCTCTCTTGGGTCACCATCCACAATGTACCAAGAGAGGGAAGGAGGATTTGAATTCTCCTATAAAAGGCCACCAAGAGATGAGTAACTTGAGAACACATTGTTATGTTGGCCAGAATTTCCCCAAGCAATACCAGCAGTGTGTGATCCAGAGAAGATATAGATGGGACTCATTTGTTGGCCATCCAAGAACTTTTTTCCACCATAGTAGAGAGAGGGAGAATTTGTGCCAAGGTAGCTCGGAAGTAAAGACAACCTTGCATCGGGACTTAGGACCCCAAGTTCTAAGGGCCCCTTGGCAAGTGGGTTAAAGTTTCATCCTCATTTCCTACCAGCACTCAATAAGAGGGGACGTAAGCGCCGCCATTTCGATTATTAAAGTTGTTTGACTCTATTTAGAACTTTTGTGTTATTTTTTTTAGTTTTAGTTTTGTTGAATAAATAAATAATAAATAATATTATGTTTTATTTTATTTTATTTTATTTTATATTTTACCTGAATTTCGGCCACATGCGTGCACCAAACACACTAACACACTTCCTTTCAGTGTTCTTTTCGGATCAAGGGTTTTTTTTTAGAGCGAAAATACAAAGTAAGATTGGAAAATACCAGGTGTGGAGCAAGTCAGAAACAACTTCGATGCCAAGAACTACGACAAGAACATGTAGAGTGTCCTTGGAGGAGAAGAAATTTATACTACCTGGGAGGAAATTAATGAAAATTTCGACTCCGTGGGGCTTCAGGAAAACCTATTAAGACAAATTTATGCATATGGTTTTGAGAAGCCTTCTGCTATCCAGTGGAGAGGAATTGTTCCTTTCTGTGAAGGTCTCGATGTTATTCAGCAAGCACAATCGGGAATAGGAAAGACTGCAACTTTCATTTTAGGAATTCTACAACAGTTGGACTACAGCCTCCCACAGTGTCAAGCACTAGTTTTGGCCCCAACCCGAGAATTAGCCCAGCAGATAGAGAAAGTTATGAGGGCATTTGGTGATTACTTAGAAGTAAGAGTGAATGCATGTGTTGGTGGAACAAGCATTCAAGAGGATCTTCGTATTCTTCAAGTCGGTGCCCATGTTGTTGTAGGGACACCAGGTAGGGTCTATGATATGCTATGTCGCCATGACTTGCATTAAAATTAGTGTTGCAGCACCTCCCGCCAACTCTATCAGAAGCTTCTCTCAGAGATCGGATCGATGCCCAATTCGTAGGCCGCTATAATTGGCTTTTTTTTCGACCACCCAACACTAGCAGTTTGAGTCGCATGCACCATCTCTATTTGGATGCATTCGTATGACAATAGGACGGCAGTATTGAGAAGACATTTTGATATATATATTATGGATAGCGTGGAGCATACTTGGAGGGCCGAGAGGCCAAGGTTGCAACGCCGATGGTCGGAGTGCGAAGGGAGGAGGCCTTGGGGTCGATATGAAACAGAGAGTACAAACCCATTACCAAAAAGATGCAAGTGGCTTGGCACCTTCTACACGAGCGAGGAGGCAACCAAGGCTTATGACAGTTGCCAGAAATATGAGAGCAGCCAACGCCAAAACCAACTTCCGGGCTACCTCCCTCCACAACGAAACTCTCATCATCTAGAGCGGCATGATCTCCATTACATGAACCTCTGGCTTGGATAATTTCAATTTCAGGCTTGTAATGGAAACAATGACTTCATATGGAAATCTAAGGGTTGTTTCCTATCAACAGGGCTCCTACTATCTAGATTTAACATGTGAGAAGCCAAACAGTCAATAAAAGAATGATGTTCATTTTCTTATGTACAAGTGAACAATTAAATTTTTATGATATCTCAGTCGTTGTTGAGTGATGTGCATATTCCGGAGCAAATGAATGGAGAGCATTATTTTTCCAGAAGCGTGAGTGATATCAATGGTAGATAGAATGTTCTTTTTTTTTATAATGGACAAATTCCAGGGCAGCGATAGCAACAGAAATGTCAGCCTTGGTGTTTCTGAAGGGCACAGAAATGTTATGGCAGTGTAAAGGGCACATAAACGTTATGGAAGTGATTGATAGAAACCCTTGAGAAAGATAGAGCGTAGCTTAGACTAGCGCTATTCAAGGAGCAGTGTGAGGGAATGTGAAGGGAGAGTTATGGACTAACAAGCTTAGAGAACATAGCTAGAATTTAGTTGATTGGAGCAGAGCCAACAATTGCCCGCTCTAATACCATGTTAAACACACGTATGGTAAACACACATAAGAGATAGGATAAGTGTTAGTTCTTATTACCATTAATATGATGTATATTTATAATACAATGGAGTGACTCTTGGATTCCACATTCTAAGGTCACTTGGACTCCTTTTGTCCATTCGGCTTCCACATCTACACATATAGGATTAGGTGTCCAATATTCAATATATGATTTGTTATGGGGTATAAAACTTGCAGGAAACAAAGTATGGAACTATGCTAATAGATGAAATCTTGAAAGCTGGCATATTACATGGTTTTGAAAGAATGTGTATAGTTCATGAGTGAATTTTTTCTATGGTACGTCATTTATTTTCGATTTACATTGATGTATATTATTTAATATTGAAATTTTAATTATTCTCACCAATGTATATACACATGTGTATAGTTCATGAGTCAATTGTTTCTATGGTACGTCATTTATTTTCGATTTACATTGATGTATATTATTTAATATTGAAATTTTAATTATTCTCACCAATGTATATACACTTATTACAGTTTATTTTTATGTTTTTAGATGGAAGGTGAAGAAGAAGAAAACAATCAATATTGTGAACAAAACATTCCTGAAAATAACCCAAGTCATGGAAGTAGCTCTAGTAGTGATAGCAGTTCAAGCGAAGAATGATGATCACTATGTTTGGATATAAAAGCAAGGCGTTGTATTTTTTGAAATATTTGTCTGTGAAATTAGACATTTTGTTTAATGTAATGGACATAGTGTCCCAATTGAAAGACAAAGGGATACCAATAATTGTCCCATTTTGTATGACAAAGATTGTCTTATATATATGTGTGTGTGTGTGTGTGTGTGTGTGTGTGTGTGTGTGTGTGCTTTAATTTATTATACTGTGTTCTCCATTGTCGCTGTGAAATGTAACACCACTGATTAAATTTATGGATGATTAAATATTATAATGAAGAGATGTGAAATTTGATGATATGATATAACAAATTAATCCAAACGTCACATCCAAATGCACCAATAAAAATTTAATTCATATGAATATTGTTATAAGATATATATGTGTCGACTTTTGATGAATAATGAATTTTTAAAAATCACAATAATTATGATATGATATAACAAATTTTTTCAAAGATCACATTCAAATGCATTAATAAAAATTTAATTAATATGAATATTTTTATAAGATGGGACGAATTTTGATGAATAATGAATTTTTAAAAACCACAATAATTGCACTGTCACAGGTCGATGTTTCTAAAAAATACAAAATAAACACTGGTGTGTGTCAGTTACTATACACAGGTGCATTTGTATGACACAGCACACCGGTGCGTTTCTACGACTTATAGGCACTTCACAAATACCAATACTAATTATAAATCTCGGTGCGTTTGTGTCATACTGCGCACTGGTGCATTAAATATGTGACACTACGCACTGGTGCATTTGTACGACCTATGGGCACCACAAAAATACCAATACCAATTAGAAAAATCGGTGTGTTTGTCTGATACTACGCACTGGTGTGTTTCTATAAGTCTACGTATCGGTGCGTTGAGACGACCTATGGGCACCACACAAATCCCAAGACCAATTAGAACGTCCTTGTGCGTTGTATCACCAACACTGCGCCCGATGCATTTTATACCTTGACAGCCCGGTGCATGCACCTAAAACCACCCCGGGCCACCTTCTAGATGACACGCACTTGTGCGTTGACACCTTAGTAGTGCACCGATGAAAAAAACATCCATAATAACCTCCGGCCACCCAGTTTTTTTAGTTGTGTTGAATTTCCGTTAAAAGCTCCACCAAAACCTCCGTAACCATAAACAGATGTTGTAGCAAATATTTTTTTTGACAATTTTGTCCAATTTTATAACACTAAAAACCTCCTTTATAACCTCCACTAGAGGTTCTTTTCCTGGTAGTGTTGTGGGTTGGGAAGCTTCTTCCCTAGAATATGGAAAAGGGTTGATAGGTTTCTTCCCTTTATCAACTGGTTTTGAGGAAGAGAGTTGAGTAGTTTCTTCATTTCAATCATGCACCCTAGATATTTTATCTTCTTATGCAATTAGGCTTACTTGAAATCAAAAACTTGTCTACAATAAGCATCTATTTCTTCTTCATTCAAATAAATTTTGTGATCGTCCTCCTCCCCTTCTTGTGCTTCTATTCATTTTCTTCTTCTAAGAGAGTAGAGTATTGGTTTTCCTAAATTTTGCTAGCATCTTCAATTTTTTCTTCGAGATAATGCTCTAGGTACAAGAGAGGTTGAATTTGGTCTTGTTGTTCCTTCTTTTCTCTATACAAAAGTTGCAAAGGGGATTTCCTATATTGGGGATTAAAGTGCTTTTTAGGCTCTTGTTGGATTTGTCGAGGAGGATTTTTTTTATCCAACTCTAGCTTCACAAGTTTATTTGAAAGGTTCCTAATCAACTTATTCATTTCATCTAGATTTTGTTCTTGGGCATCCTTTTCTTGGCCAATTTACATAGACCCTTCTTTTCCCCTTCTCCTATCACCATGATATCCCTTTCCTTTCCACTTTCCAACAGATGCAAAATTTGATTCAACCTTCAGAGCATTGGTTTGAATCTGGTCTAGTATGTGGAATTTCCTTTACTTGAGGGTAAAGTCGAACTCTAGCTCAAACACTCCAGAAAAGACCACCTTAGCTATTGCCTGTGGAGGTTTAATCTCAGCAGGTAGACTGTTGTATATCTTATTAAATCTTTTTATGAATTGTGTGACGTCCTCATTATGTATTTTCTTAATTGCATTGAACTCGGTGAGGAATACCAATGGTATTTCTTCTTTGCCCATTTTTGCATGAAATTATTCTCCAATTCCTCCCAAGTATTAATTTAGGCATTTGGTAAAGACTTAAACCATTTTCTAGCATCCCCATATAAGGATTGAACAAATAATCTTATAACTACATCCAAGTGTTCTACATTTAAGTTTTCAGCAAATGCACAGAAGACCTCAATATGTTTTGGGGATGAAATATCATCTTCCCTAGTGAATCTAGTTAAGATTTTAATATAGTCTTGAGGCATTCCATTCAGAGGTTGTTGCAGGTTAAGTGGGGAATATTTGTTAATTATAAATCAAGGGACAGCCATATTTTGCAACGGAGGTTGGAAAATATTTGAAACATGGCCTGATTGAGGAGTTGAGTGAGTTGTACTAAACGAGATTTGGTGCGAGATATTAGTGGGAATTTGATATGGATCGGTAATAAGAATATTTTTTACCTCTTCTAATTCTGGAAAGGTTGGAAATAAAAAAGGCTTGGAACTGAGAGATGGCTCTTCAAAATTAATCTTCAAGAGATGAGATCTAGGAGGAGAAAAATTGTTGGAGTTCTTTCTCTCCAAATTCCCTTAGATACAAATCTCTTTGGGTCAAACACAAGAGGATTTATTTGTTGTGAGGTATTTGAATGAGTATGAGGTCCCCTAAAATATAGGATGACCAACTTAAAACTTTACAGTGGAATCGCCAAGGTGAGATATATCAAACCACACTTCCTTCGCTCACCATATGAAAGGAATGTTCAAAATTGTTACTAGGGAAATATATTCAAATTTGTCCCCAACAACAGCGCCAAAATATGTTTTGGTTCCCGGAGACAACCCCTGCATTGATAATAGGGGTCAGTGCCTAGGACATCTTAAATTCCTTTTAGATAAATCATTATCTCTCAAGGGTTTAAAGGTATCAGAGAACTTGAAATTGGCTCAATAATCACACCCAGAGACCAGACATATTACCCACATTGACAGTATATTGTTCCAAAGTAGTAATGTTTAGCCATATTGGCCTACACATAGGTATTGGAGCTTACTAAGTTGGCGTAGTATAGGTGAGTGAAGAAATAAATACATAATTCATGTGGAGAGGACTAAATAATAAGTTCTTATGCATTCAACTTCAATAGAGTAATGTATAGACAAGGAGAATGAGATTAGAAATCATGGAGTGAAAATTAAGGCTTTCAATCTTACATTTACAGTACCATCTGCCAAAACATGACATAGATAAATCTGACATACAATATTTATTTCTAATGGGTACAATTCAGCTATTTCTAAGATTAAAGGAACACATATGTAAATGATATACAGAGAAGAGAACACATACTCCACATAAAAATTCTTGGAATCACCACAAACTTCATCATTAGAATTTTACAACAGCATACATGTTTTCTTGCTTTAGAAACTTACCAAATTTGTATAAATAGTGGTCTCTTGAATAGAAAATCTTACCCTTCAAATGAGTTCCCTCTTCCCTCTTACAAGGAGAGCCATGACGAAAAACGGTTACAAAAATGTCTCCTAATGTGACAACTAGCTAAACTAAGCAGTTATGCAAGCATGTTGGAGGCCTAACTATTCTAATGATTACACAAAAACTTGATACCTTCTTGAAAATAAAATATGTAAAAATTTCCAAAATGGCAAAGATATGCTATAATTTTAAAATCAGGAGAGATCCTCAATTTCGACTTTCTTGATCCTTAGAAGTGGTCCCATGCTCCACTATCCAGTTTCACTGTTTTTTTTGCAGGTTGAGGAGTATCACCAACTCAGGAGGAGATTGAGGCTTGATCTACGTCTGACTACTGAATATAATTTCCCATAATAGTGGTAGAATTTAAATATAGATAATGGTGAGTGATTTTAGAACCAACCAAGTGGCGTGAGGTTTAACTAAAAAGTTCCAATTGGCTTCAAGATCAATCTTGCTTAGCTGTTTGATTCTCTTTGCGAACTCAACTCCTTATTCAAGCTAATTTCCCCACAAAATTTTTATATCTCGTAGGGAATCTCCAGGATAGATGGAAATGAGATTTGACTCGAGTAAGGAATCATTGAAAAATTCCACGAAGGAATTATACATCTCTTGCACATCACTAACAACCTTTTTTTATTGACCGTATGTGTGCCTTCCATCCTTTTAGGATAATTGATTTTTGCATTGGGTCAATATTGGGAAAGTTGGTTTTTCTTCCCTCGGCACTGTCTTACCACTACAACATCTCTTTTAGGTCCTCTTTAGCTTCATCAAAATGTGACATCATATCCACTAACTCATTTTTCAAATTATTCCCCAACCTGCATTATTCTTTAATTAAATTCAGTCCCTCATAGAATAATTGTTGTTGTCTCTGTAGGTATTCATTCAAGTCACGAGCCTCCATATTTAAGTGTTTCACCCAAAAGGTTCCCCATTGAAATTGATTTATCTTTTGTTGAGACTCTCGTATTTTTTCATCCTTGGCTTTCTTTATACTTTCCTAGTGAGGACAGTAGCAAATTTTTGGGGGAATGGGTGGGTAGATTGTTGTGAGAGCACAAATGTTTTTACTCTGGTGATGAATTAACTAGAAGCAGTTATAGATGAAATGGATTGACATGGGATGGTGTTAAATAAATGATTTGAAAAGAAATGATAGTTGCATGGAGTACAATGGTTAATTCGCAGGGATTTTAGGCAACAAACATACCGATATGGCACAGGGAATACATGTGGTAAAACTAGATTAGGTGAAGGACAAGGGAGTAAAGGAGATATTTTAAATTATTTTCATGCTCGCTTGATAATGGTTCTTACTTCTGATGTGATTTGTGCGCCTGCACGACACATGGTGGCCCCCTTTAATCTCCCAGCGAGTTTCCTGGGTAGATTTGGAGTGCAGGCTCATGCCCCTAGAATCAATATTGATTGTTGATTTGTATACATTTATTTGTTAACTCTAACCTTCCGGGGAGCAATGTTGGATTAACAGCCACGCTTTTCTACCCACCAAAACTATTTTTCGAGTGATATTTATTTATGACGGGTGATGGTTCTTTTAATATATTTCCGCTATTTAATCATTTATATATATGACATGCGGAAAATTTACTACCATTTGGTGGTTTCCCCTTGTTGGAAGCAGTGTTTTTCACCGCTGAGTTGTAACCCGATATCTTAAGCACCCTGGCCCTTAAATCCCAGAAGCTCGACTCCCTTTCGAATGCAATTAAAAACAAGGTTCTTGATCCTTCGGGGTATACCATCAGGATGACGTCATATTGATGTTCACCAAGCCACGTGGAAAACTTCAAGAGAGAATTTGTTGATGTCATATTTACTCAATAGCACATGTCCACCTGTATATCGAATGAGAAAATCCTAGTCCCTGACTATGAATGATACAATACTGGCTTCTTTGAGAATTAAGTAAGGAAAGAATTACAGGGATCAAGGGATGCGGGGTTTGGGCCTCCATTTTCCATTACGATTTTTGTCAAAAAACGCCCCTGAATCCGAAAATTGATGGATTTTTTATCTTTGGTCCCCAAAGCCTTTTATAATCAGTTTCATAATGGGAAGAGGGATTTCATGGTTCCTCATTTTCGACTTTTACGTGCTCATCCCTTTTTTCTGGAAACAAGCCCAATATCTACTACGTTTTTAACCCCACTAATTCAGGATGTAAAACTTAGGAAAATAAAAATGAGAGTAAAATAGATCATTTCAGTTAACTCGTGGTTTTTCTACTTCACTTGAAATTTACCAATATTGTGGAATTATGTCTTGCATAATGAATTCTTGGATAGTAGACCCTTTTGAATTTATTTTGTTAGTATATGGACATTTAGAACAAAAGATATTATCTATTTTTGTTGGTATGGTTTCCAATCTAGCAAATAACGAAAAAAGTATTTTGATATTATGTAACCTAGTATCAATTCAATATAGAGAAGCTTATTTACCCAAAAAAAGCAATCTAAAAAGAGAATAATTAAAAAAATAAAACCCAAAATAGAGAAGGGGTTCCCATAATCACCCTACCCCCTTTTCTCCCCTAACCCCTACACTTCCCGTCTATTAGGTCCCTATATTACTAGTTTAGTCCCTTATTGTTATTAGTGTAGACCCCTTATTGTTATTTTTGTACCCCTGTAACCCCAATATTGTTATTATTGTTAGGTCGGCTAGGATTATATTATGGCCCCACGGACTAATATATATAGAAGGAGGTTTTGGTCATTTGTATCATCCAAGAATTGTTCATTTATGTAATGTATTGGAGGTTTCCCCCTAGAAGTGGCTGATTTATAAGGTGTTGACCTCTCTTTTCTTCTATTTTTGGTGCTGGTTTCATAAAATTTGGTATCAGAGCTTTGGATTCTAGGGTTTCACTGCTCCAAACAAGTCATTGTGGAATTTTTGCTATAATTTTTTTTCTACGAAGGTTTAGAAGCTGAAATTTTTACAGAGCGAAACCGAAATCCTGAGGATCATGGAAAAATTTCAGATCTTGGTTCACAATATTTTCAGAGGTATGATCTGTGCAAGTTAGGAATTTTTGCAGGCTCCTGAATTTAACCTATACAGTTCATCGTGGCATTTTCGCTATAACTTGTTTTCTACGAGGGCTTAGAAGCTGAAATTTTTACAAAGTGAAGACGCAATCCTGAGGAATGTCATAGAAACATTTTAGAGCTTGATTCGCAATATTTTCATAGATAGGGTCTGTGGAAGTTAGGTATTTTTCAAGCTCCCGAATTTCTTCTCAAAGAGATGACCGTGGGAAAATCGTCATAACTCTCTCTCGGAGAATTGGATTGGAATTTTGTAAAAATTGGCTGCAAGTACATGGACTATAGTTTCTTGTGTATCAAGAACTTTTAATTTTCAAGAAATTTTCTTGAATTTTTTTCAGAAGGAATTGAAGTCGAATTACGGGGTATCGCAGGGAAGCCAGGAAAGATAATAATCTCTAATGTTATGAAAAATATTCTAAAGAAAGAACAACGAGGCGTAATTGCACAATTATGCTCACTAGAAGTTCCAACATCAAAATCATATATTTCTGCAGATCTTGAAAAATTCTTGGGCAATCATTCCAAGGTGTTTGAAACTCCCAAAGGACTCCCACATATTTGTGATCATGATCATGCTATTAATTTGATTCCAATAAGTGTTCCTCCAAACATTAGGCCTTATAGATATCCTTATGTCCAAAAGAGCAAAATTGAACGTATGATTGCAGAAATGTTAGAGGCTGGTATAATTAAACCTATTCAAAGTTCTTACTTTGCTCCAGTAGTATTGGTGCACAAGAAGGATGGATCATGGTGCATGTGTCCAGATTATAGGGAGCTCAATAAGATCACCATTAAAGATAAATTTCCCATTCCTAGATTAATGAATTATTGGATGAATTACATGGAGCAATTTATTTTACCAAGTTGGATCTTCGTTCATGATATCATCAAATTAGAATGAAGACTGAAGATATTCCGAACACAGCATTTCGAACTCATGAGGGTCATGCATTTTGGCCTTACCAATGCACCTTCTACATTTCAAGGGTTGATGAATTCCATTTTCAAACCCTTGCTTAGAAATTTTGTGCTAGTATTTTTTGATGATATACTAATCTACAGCAGGTCTTGGAAGTATCATGTTCAACATGTTGATAGGGTGCTCAAACTATTGCAGGAGAAACAATTATATGCAAAAACATCCAAATGTTTCTTTGGAGTACAAGAGGTGGAATATCTGGGTCATATTGTATCTCATGACGGTGTTAAGGTAGACCCTAACAAAATTAAAGCCATTAAGGAATGGAAATTCCCCACAACCATAAAGCAGTTGCGAGGAATTCTTGGGTTAAGAGGGTATTATCGCAAGTTTGTTAAGAATTATGGGAGAATAGCAGCACCTATAACAACATTATTGAATAAAGATGAATTTTCATGGAATGCTAAAGCAACTAAGGCCTTTGAACATCTTAAAGAGGCAATGTTCCTAGCATTGGTCTTAGCTACGCTAGACTTCATAAAAACCTTTATTGTGGAATGTGATGCCTCAAGAAATGGAATTGGTGTTGTTTTAATGCAAGAAGGAAGACCCGTTACTTTTGAAAGTCGTCCAATTAAAGGAAAGTATTTATAGAAAGCTATTTATGAGAAGGAAATGTTAGCAATACTACATGAACTAAATAAATGGTGACCTTACCTAATGGGAAGACACTTCAAGGTAAAAATGTTCATGATAGTCTTAAAAACTTTTTGGAACATAGACTATCTTCAGAAGAGCAGCAAAAATGGGTCACAAAGATGTTGGGTTATGAATTTGAATTAATCTACAAAAAATGGAAGCTAAATGTTGTTGCAGATGCACTCTCAAGAAAGAATGAATAGGTGGAAGCATTGCTTTGTGCCATTTCTATTATCCAACCAAATTGGATAACCGAAGCAAGGGATGAATGGAAGAAGATGAAGAAGTGTGGACACTCATTCAAAATTTGTAGCAAGATCCCAGTACATCTGATACATTTAGTTGGAGAAATGATTCCTTATGGTACAAAGATTGCTTATATCTTTGTAAGAATTCCCAACTAAAACAAAATATTCTTTTGAAATTGTACACTTCTCCTTTAGGAGGACACTCAGGATTTTTAAAAACTTACCATAGGGTGAAGAAAGATTTTTTTTGGGATGGCCTTAAATATAATATTCAAAATTTTGTGGCGGAATGTTTGGTTTTCCAGCAAAATAAAGTTGAGACAATTAAGACCCCGAGTATTCTACAACCTTTATCCATTCCAAGTCAACATTGGGAGGATATTTCAATGGATTTTATCACAATTTTACCTTTGTCTGAAGGAAAGAGTGTCATCATGGTGGTAGTTGATAGAATTACCAAGTATGCACACTTTTGTGCATTATCTCATCCATTTAAAGCAAGTACAGTTGCTACTACATTTATGGACACAATTCAAAAGCTACATGGAAACCCAAAGATTATTGTGAGCGACAACGATCCCATTTTTACTGGAAATTTTTGGACGGATTTATTTTCTTGTTTGGGTACTCAATTAGCTCATAGCTCATCTTATCATCCTCAATCTGAGGGTCAAAATGAGATATTGAATAAATGTTTGGAAGGATTTCTTCGTTGTTTTGTATCTGATAAACAAACACAATGGGTCAAGTGGTTACCTCTCGCTGAATGGTGGTATAACACTTCCTTCCATACTGCAGCAAAAATGACCCCATTTATGGCACTTTATGGATATCACCACCGTCCATCACATCATCTTTAAGAGAAAATTATAAGGTTAAAGCAGTGGAAGATCACATCGAGCATCAACAAGTAGTTCTCCAACTCTTAAAGGATAACCTAAATTTGGCACAAAATCAAATGAAACAATAGGCATATCAACATCGCAGCAATAGAAGTTTTGATGTAGGAGACTGGGTATTTTTACGGCTACAACCATCCAAACAAATGTCCCTCAAGCAAGCTAAGAAGGATAATAAATTATCACCAGAGTACTTTGGTCCTTACAAGGTGTTGCAAGAGATTGGTACTATGGCATACAAATTGGAGCTTCCTGCTTCTTCACGAGTGCATCCAGTTTTCCATGTTTCATGCTTAAAGTAGGTTATAGGTGAAAATCTTCCAGTTCAAACAATATTGCGAGAACTTGATGAGGAAGGAAAAATCATATTGGAACCTGAAGCGGTCATGGAAACAAGAACTTGACAACTACGAAATCTATCAATTTCAAAGTATCTCATTAAGCGGAAGAACTTACCCACTGAAGATTCTACATGGGAGGATGAGAGTTTTAAACAGAAGCACCCATAGCTACTCAAGCATTGAGTACAACACTTTTTTGAAGGAGAGGGCCATGTTAGGTCCCTATATTACTAGTTTAGTCTCTTATTTTTATTAGTGTAGCCCCCTTATTGTTATTTTTGTACCCCTGTAACCCCAATATTGTTATTATTGTTAGGTCGACTAGGATTATATTGTGGCCCTATGGGCTCCTATATATAGAAGGAGGTTTTGGTCATTTGTATCATCCAAGGATTGTTCATTTATGTAATGTTTTGGAGGTTTCCCCCTCGAAGTGGCTGATTTCTAAGGCGTTGCTCTCTCTTTTCTTCTATTTTTGGAGTTGGTTTCATAAAGAGATGGCGCAAGGAAGACATGTGGCATAACTGGATTGGGTGAAGGAAAAACATACCAAGATGGTGTAGGGAAGACATGTGGAAGAACTAGATTGGGTGAAGGACAAGGGAGTAAAGGAGATACATTAAATTATTTTCTTGCTCACTTGATAATGGTTTGCACTACTGACGTGATTTGCGCGCCAGCCCGACATGTGGCAGCCCCATTTACTATCCCAACGGGTTTCCTAGGTAGATTTGGAGTGCAGGCTCATACCCCTAGAATCAATATCGACCGTTGATTTGTATACATTGATTTGTTAATTCTAACCTTCCAGGGAGAAGTTTTGGATTAACGGCCACGCTTGTCTACCCACCAAAACTCTTTTTCGAGTGATATTGCTTTATGACAGGTGGTGATTCTTTTAATATATTTCTGCTCTTTAATCATTGATATATATGACATGTGGAAATTTTACTACCTTTTGGTGGTTTCCCCTCGCTGGAAGCAGTGTTTTTCACCATTGAGTTGTAACCCGGTATCTTAAGCACCCTGGCCCCTTAAATCCCAGAAGTTTGGCTCCCTTTCGAATACAATTAAAAACTAGGTTCTTGATCCTTCATGGTATACCATCAGGATGATGTCATATTGGCATTCACCAAGCCACGTGGCAAACTTCCAGAGAGCATTTGTTGACGTCATATTTACTCAATAGCACATGTCAACCTGTATATCGAATGAGAAAATCCCTAGTCCCTGACTATGAATGATACAATCCCAGCTTCTTTGAGAATTAAGTTAGGAAATCATTACGGGGATCGAGGGATGTGGGGTTTGGGGCTCCATTTTCCATTAATATTTTTGTCAAAAAACACCCCTGACTCCAAAAATTGATGGTTTTTTTATCTGTGGTCCCTAGAGCCTTTTATAATCAATTTCATAATGGGAAGCGTGATTTCATGGTTCCTTGTTTTCGAATTTTACGTGCTCATCCATTTTTTTCTAGAAACAAGTCCAATCTCTACTATGTTTTGCACCCCACTACTTCAGGATGTAAAACTTAGGAAAAGAAAAATGAGAGTACAACATATGGTTTCAGTTAACTAGTGTTTTTTCTACTTCACTTGAAATTAACCAATATTGTGGCATTATGTCTTGCATAATGAATTCTTGGATAGTAGACCCTTTTGTATGTATTTGGTTAGTATATGGACATTTGGAACAAAAGATATTATCTATTTTTGTTGGTATGGTTTCCAATATAGCAAATAATGGTAAAATTATTTTGATATTATGTAACCTAGTATCAATTCAATATAGAGAAGCTTATTTACCCAAAAAAAAACAATCTAAAAAGAGAATAATTAAAAAAATAAAACCCAAAATAGAGAAGGGGTTCCCATAATCACCCTACCCCATTTTCTCCCCTCACCCCTAAACTTCCCTTCCCTGCCACCTATCCCCTCCTCATCCTCTTCCTCCTTTTCTTATTTACTGTTGTTTCCATCTCCAACCTCTGTTCAGTCCCACTGGCCCTTTTGCTCCCAGACCATGGAGGTAGAAGAGCAAGTGAGATGGAGCATGGGTTGGAGCCTAACCTCTCACCCTTGTAACTTTAGCTTGCACTTCACCTTGCTATCAATTTCATATCTAGACTTCAAAAACAAAGAGGTGGATAGGGTGGAGTGTTTGTGGAGGGGAGTGATATGGATGAAAATAGGGTGGGGGAGCAGGGGATGGGAAACATGGGAGAGAAAGGAGTGGAGGAGGGAGGCGATAGGTGACACGAGATGTAAGGTAGGAAGAAGAAATGACTGAAATGTGGATAGGGAGGGGAGGAAAAGGGATAGGGGAACTATCGCAATCAAGCTCCTTCCCAATTTTTATTTCTTTTTGTTTTTTTTTCCTTTTTTGTTTTATTTATTTTTCTAGATTTTAGTTTTTTTACAAGTTGTTCTGGGGCTCTCTTTTTTTTTCTCTTTTTCTTTTCCTTTTTTTTTTTCTTTTTCTTTTCCTTTTTCTTTTCCTTTTTCTTTTTTTCTTAATAAGGGAGGAGGAAAGATTGGGGATGCTATGGATGGTTCTTATAATTGGCATCTCCTTGAGGGTCTTTTTCTTCTGGTTTATTTAAATTTTTTATTTTATTTTATTTTTTCATTATGTTTTTTCAAACATAAACAAAGAAAAAGTCCTCTGTATGCAACTAAACCATAACTATAAATGAGTATTTTTTTATTGTGGTTAATTTAATGTGTTTGGAGTAATAAAATAACACTTTTTTTTAAGGAGGGGACATTTTAAGGTTTATTTTATGATTTTTCTTGTAATAGTATCAATTTTTAGGCCATGTTTCTAAACTTTAACAAGTTTAGACCTAAAAAATAAAGTGGTACTGGTAGCATGACTTTTTTATTCAAGGGTTGATTTTAATATTTGGTTGCAGCAATACTAGTTTTTAAGGCCACAATTTTAAAATTTTGTAATTTTAACATCGAAAAAATAGGTGTTATTGGTGACATCACTTTTTTATTCAAGGGTTGGTTTTAAGGTTTTGATTGCAATGGTACTAGTGTTAAGGCCATGGTTCAAACATGTTGTAATTTTAACCTTGAAAAATATGTTATTGGTAGCAACACTTTTTTATTCGAGAGTTAATTTTATGGTTTTTTTAGCAAATTTATAGAGTTTTAAGGCTATGTTTACAAAAATCTGTAATTTAACGTTCATAAAAAGGGTGTTATCAAAAACACCACTTTTTGTGTAAAACTATGGGATTTTAGGGCTAGAATTCTTATTTTGAGACCATGATTCTCGTCAAGGTAGTAACTATGCTATTCCTTTTATAGGAGCTATTTATAATTTAGTTATATATGGATGATCCTATAGATCAATATATCATGGACCTATATAGTGTTATTCATATAAGTCAAATTTCTCATTTTTAGGTTATTGTTCCCATCATGATAGTAACTATGTTCTTATTATTATAAGAGTTATTTATACTTTGGGTTATATATGGATGATCCTATAGAACAATCTATCATGGACCTATATGAAATTATCCATTATATGTTAAGAAATGTTTACTTATGCTTTAGTGTTATAACATTTTCTATTGACATTGCCTCTTCTTTCAATTAATTTTTATTTAGATACGCAATTCAATAGTTCTACAACAATTACATTCTGACGTTACCATTTACATAGATTTAGTTCATTATGGTAATCCTAACATATGATTCATATAATTATAACATTTTCATGTCTGGTCATACTGCTTGGAATTTGGCCTTGAACTCTACACTAGGAATCCATGCAACCATATTAGCATCACTTATACCCTTTGTTATTTATTTAAGCTCACATTGCTCAACTCTCATTGTTATAAACGTGCATTTAAAAGTTACGCATAATTAGATTTAATACACTCTAAGCATAAAAATGGGGGCATTGTTTTAATTCATAAAATGTTGTGGATATTCCAATAGATAGCTCGTCATAATAGATCTGATAAAACTATATTTAAAAATCCAAAATCTACACTATTAGGGTTTTATTTCTCTTTAGATTTATGGATTTGTATATTATAGTTAATTGTGTATGCATGCAAATTAAAATTATGCAGAAAATATAGAACAAAAAAAATAAAAACTCACAAAAAACAATTTGACACAAGATATGACCTGGGAAACCCTTTCAGGAGAAAACCCAATTGTGGGTTTTAACCCTTTACAAAAATTATCTACAAACGAATTCTTAAAAAACATAAAATAAACAATATCAAGAGCATAAAACATAAAACATATATACACAGATATTTTACCCTGGATCCCAAACCGAGACTACGAGCTTGATTTTTCATTTCATTCCTTTTAGTATTACAACACATATATATACATGTCGAAGCATTCATAAACCCCAATCCATTAACCCTGGATTAGAACATAACCATAGTTCCCTGACTAGATATACAAAAAATACCATGAGCCGAAAACCATCATGCCCAAAACCATCTACAAACCCATGCATAAAACCATAGGCGGGTCTGCCCACCTAAAATAAGGTCCAACAAAATTTTCCTGGGGCGCTACCCCGGACCCCGTGCAGGGGGGCTACCTCACACCCCCCGCTTCATGCCTGCTTCTAATCATGGAAATAATATAACACACACGCAAAACCAACTGGAAGGTGAGGCCACTTTTCTCCCTTTCTCTGAATCAAAAATGGATTCTAGTACAAAGAATTATGGCTTGTGGCTTTTGGCTTACTACAATGAAAAAATCATCTCTGTGTGCTCCATATCATATCCCTCTTGGCTATTTTTTCTCTTGTATGGAACAAATGCACTCGAAAAGAACTGAACACATTTTCCTCCTAGTGCCTTAGTTATAACATGGCCTAATAGCCTACTAGTGGTAAATTTTTACAACCCCAACTATTAACCATAGTTACAATATGGAACTAATAAAAATTGAGTCATTTTCGACATACTTTTTTCACTATTGCGACGAAATTTCATCGCCATAATGAAAAAATCATGTTTTTCTAAACGTGGAATATGGTACATTCACATTATCAATGTTTTCCAAATTCTTCATAATTATGATGCCTATCACAAATCGGTACATTGACGAAAGGATGATTAATATGTCATTTCAATACCAACGAAAATTTGACTCTTATGATGTTGCATGATTGTCGATTGTTGTGGTTGGTCGACCGTTTAAAGTATACTTATTTTGACGAAAATTGTCATCAGAAAACTAGTGTATTTGTGCGTCACTCTACGGACACCCAAAGGAGTAGGAGTACAAAGAGCGATGGAACTTGTCTTCAGAAGATTGATGGCCTTTAGCATCACTTTACTGATGGAAAAGTTAGCATCGGTAGTCTAAAGACAAGCGATTTTTTGTGATGAATGTGTTATATTGTCGACATTAGAAACCATTGTAATTATCATCATAAGAGTGATGAGTAACAGTTATCAATTTCCATAAGACTGATATTTATTATTCTTTTTGTTAATATTGCAATAGCTCTATGTAGGAAAATAGAAAAACTAATTGAGAGAATGTATCTATAAGAAGGGACGTCTCCAATGGTGGATGCCAGAATTGGATTTTATGGATAATAACAAAACCAATTTATAAGGAGTGCATGCATATGAATGGCTATCTCCAATGTTAGCGATGCTTCAGTGAGAAATTGCAAGTTTTTTGTTGAATGAAAACCATAGAGGTAATTGTTAAGTGAGTGCACATGACTTTTCCCTTTCCAACAAAAATGTTATAGGTGCATGTGGGAATTGCATTGTAAGATAATTGTGTTAATTAAGCACACAATACTTTTCTCTTTTTGTGGAGTTTCTCAAACCTATGAGACAAGGAGTTACCGTACCATATTTTTTTGACCTCACCGAGTGCCAAATTGAGATCATATCCAAAATAGGTGGCATAATTTGGAATTAGTTGTATGAAAACCATGGGGAAAATGGGAGTTCCTTTATTCTATGGTACTAAAGGCCCTATCATCATTTCATCCTCGACATTGGAATCTAAAATGGTGCCCTTCCTTTCTCTATGCCAGGGTCTTGTTGTGTTATTTTCTTATCACAAGTTCTTTGGTGTGATTGCTTGAACACTTTGGGAAAAATGTAGGTGAAGCTAGTGGGTGATTGTTTCTTCTAAATTCCCACCCATGAACATACTTATTTATTGAAATCTTTATCTATTGGATGAAATGGAAATGGTTACACTTAAACTTACCTTGTGTCGGTGATACAAGGTTGAATGTAGGTATTGTCTCTATCACAGAAAAATAAACTTTACCCTCGTGCATATTAATTAAAAATTGGGTTATCTTGATAAATTTGTAATTGCTACCACCATATTATCATACCATTTAACAAATGCATCCTTTTTTAAGGCTTTATTTTTATTATCATGGAAAATCCTCTATGGTCATATTAAATAGCTAAGGTACCTTGACCTGTGGTTCACTAAAGTTGGAATTATTGTGGCAACATTCATTTATACATAGAAAAAATATAATTATAAAAGGTGAACCTAAAGAATATGTGCCAGTGCAACTATCCATAACTCAGGCAATAAAAATGTGCACCAATTCAACCAAGATGCCTTGGGAACTAATCCAGCTAGTATCATGGCATAAAGGGAGAACTCCCCTTTCGATTACTTGCCTGTAATCTTAAGGCTCATCAATTGGAAATCCTACTATAACTTGGGATTATTGATCATGTTGATAATGGAACCTTGTCCACCTCATTAAGTGCCATAGTTTCCATGATTGCATGTGCCCTAGAATTCCATGCTCACATACTAAGACTCAAATAATAACCCAATCCATAAATGAATATTATAGGTGTAAATAAATTATGGTTAGTTCAACCATAATAAATTATGATGCACTCATTTGATAAGAATTTTTTGCATCAAGTAACCTTCATTATTCTCAAATGTCTATAAATCAAGCAAATTCATCAAAAAATGATGCATGAAGGGGTTTGAATTTCAACTTCAACACCTACACGACTTTCCAATCTCTAATGGAACTAGGTTCACATATAAGAAAGGTTTAAGGTCAAAAATTAGATCATGATCAGAGAAATAATGGTCCATAGCTCTCATCTACTAAAACTTACAATACCAGTCGCCTATTATTTCAACTCACGGGTCCACAATTTTCTTAACAACAATTTCCTTTCCCCATTTCAACTTAGCAACATCAAATTTTCCCATTATGGCAAGATTAAATACCTTGAGTGAACCCAATAGCTTCAATAGGGACACTTGGTGTTGTAGCTTATCATACAAATAAATTGAGGAATAAGACAATAGAAGTGGGGTTTAAAACAACCTTTTTGAGCATATATATATACATAAAATTATATTTTCTACTTGCTCACATTGTTTAAGGATAGCTTAAAAGTGTTTAACAAAATTCCACAACTAGATCTATTGATGGGGAAAACTTTGAGTAACTAAAAAATCCTATTGGTATATTTTTTCGATGCACCTCTTTGCTTTATGTACCAAGGGTTATGTGAAAGGGAAATTGAATTTGATGAAATTGCAACCTGATATTTTTGTAGAGTATAGTAAATATTCTTGTATTTTGTAGTCATGTGCTAATATTGAATCCTTGGGAAATGGACTACAAGTCCACACCTACATCCGTGATAATGAAGTTGAACAAAAACTAGTTAATTCGTCCCATTTGGTGAGCATGTGTGCCAAGTATGGTATCCTAGAGAATGAACGTCTTGATTTTGATAGAATTCACAAATGAAATGTTTTCATATGGAATTCCATGATTAGGGAATATCCCAAATATACCATGTGATAGAGCCTTTTGTTTGTACTCTTCCTATCTAAGATTAATTCTTGTCATTGGTAAGATAGATGTGGAAATGGATTTAAAGAAACTAAAAGAGAACAATGTGAACATAATTGTAAGTAAAATTCAGCACTTGAATGATATCATGGAGTCAATAAACATTCTAGACTTTTGGTGCTTTGAGGTTCTTATATTATATGAGGTAGATAGGTTGTTGGATATGGGTTTTTAGAAACAGTTTTCATCCATTATAGTTTGTTTACCAAAGCAACAATGGACATGAATTTTTTTGCTGCCCAAATGGAGGCAATTGAAGAGGTTTCAAGGGCTAGGCTTAGGAACCTAATGAGGGTTGAAGTCAGGGTAGAAACAAGATCTAAGGTTCGATATGCCATCATGACTAAAATGTCTTGCATGAGGACACCTAAATGGATTAACATTGAGGAAAATGGCATGAACCTAAATCACCTCACCTTCATTGTTGTTCTAGTAGTATAAATTTCACACTAATAAGATGCATATGAGTGGTTCTATAGTCCTCCAACCATGATGTCCTCAATATTTAAAGAAATTACATACCAATAATATATGAACAAGCAATTCAAAATCCAATTGTTGTGTCTTAAAGAAAATATTGATCAAGGCATGATTAAAGGGTTACAATTAGGGGAAAAATAATTTGATATTAAAATTAATGTTGAACCACTATGATTTAAATAAATGGTGCAATAGGACACTCAGTGAAGACTTGGGAAAGGATCCTTGTAAACCTCGGGATAGAAAAATGATACTCAGTTGAGAACAAATTACCAAACTAAAAGTACTAGTGGAATTTTACAGCACCAACATGGACTCCAATACTCTAGGAATCTAGGTACCATCATTGAGAAATAATTTCAAGATTGAAATGTTGGTGGAATTTCGGGGTGTTGTAGCAAGCTTTGAGACTCACAAGTATCTCAAATTTCTAGAATATTTGAAAATTTGACACAAGGTAAAACTAGAGTATCTAAGAGTTGGATGTTTCAAGGTCTATTGAAGCTTCAAACCACTAAACATTTGGGTATATAACCACTTTATAAACCTCCATTTCTTATAAGGTGATAGTTTTCAAACCTCCATCTCCTTAATCCATCATAGGAAAGCTACAAAATAGATTTTGAGACTACTTTTGGAGTCTCCACAAAAGGGGGGAATATTTAATTATGTAACAACAAGGATAATAATGTGTGCCCTTATCTCATCTTGATGTTGGTTTAAGGGATCCTATGCTACTCTAAGAAATTATAGGATCCAAGAGACTATTGGACTTCTTCAACAGGGTGATCAGTAATGGAAGGATATATTTTTAGCAATGTATATGAATTCAATTAACTAATCTCTTGTTTCCAACAATGTAAGAGATTTAGATATCCATAGAAGTTGATGGTCAATGAGGGAAAAGCTCATTATAAATTTACATTAATATAAGCAAGGAAGGGATACGGGTAAATTTTTGGCATGAAAAATGGAAGGGGCCAAATGCTCTCCCTTAAACTAAGGAACCTTATGTTTGGAAGCTAAGGAATCTCTAGAAGTTAATCACTCATTTGGGGTTAAATATTTCTTTAATTTCCAGAATGATAGGTTTATTGACATGTTCTTTTGGGGTTAAAAAAAAGACAGAATTAATAGGGAGTCGTTAATTTTGTAAACCACATGCTTCAAGAATTTTTAAATACTACAACACCACTCCCAATGGAAGGATCCACCATGGCTCAAGGAGAAGTTCAATAGTTGAAGGATAAGCCTTTGTCATTCACCAATAGAAAATTTTATAAAAACATTTACCTAATTTTGAATAACAAATATATAACACGAGGAAAAAAGAGAATACATTGGGTTGTAGAATAGTACACGGATCCACTGGTATTTTGACATGAAAACCATAACATGTTATCACATTTTTTTAATCCTATTATCTATGTGGTCGTGTATTAGTCAGTCATATTCGTTGTGAGGTCATCCATCACATAATATTTGATAGGTTCAATAAAGATAAGTCTTCCCTGCAATTCAAATTTCATGGTCACTGGTTATAGTTTTGAGCTTCTTTTAAAGGAAAAATGTATTTAAAAATTTCTCACAATGTTCATGTATTGAGATTTTTCCATGAGCCAACAGTATTGGCTCATGTATTTGGAACATACTAGTCTATGTAGAAGCATATGGTTGCAATTCTAGAAAATAAATACATGCTCATCATGTTTGACAACATGAGTGTAGGGATGACCAATAAATAATTCTTGATTTTCAATGATATTCTACTTTTTATGGTTATGCTTCAATATTCTAGCCATTATTGAAGAGCTTCATGTGGATTCCTATTTTTTCATGGGGCCTTCGGCCTCTAGAAATATTGGCATCTTGGCCTCCATTAAAAGACTAGACATATTTTCCAAGATAATAAAAATCCCATCATCTCCCAAATATCTAAATGATATATAATTTGTGATCTGTAAATGGTGGGCATGTGGCTTGTCCATTTCATTAACATGATTGCTTTATAGAACCAAATTTTTTATCTTTTTTATTTTGAGATGGATTTATATATGGCTGGCTACTTGTTTTGTAATTTGAATTCATTGCATCTTCTAATATTTTCATAGTAAGAGTTATCATAGCCTCTTCTTTTGCTTATTGTTTTTTTCTCATTGAAGGTAAATTTTTTCAACCAATGAGTGATAACTTTGCCAATTCACAACACTAACAAACAAAATTCAACTCAACAAATGAAAGGAAAATGACTTGAGTAATTTAGACAAGTAAATTAATAGAGTCACTTAGATAGTGATTAAAACAGCTAGGGGGTATAAAGTTTCCTAAGAAATGAATAAAATGCACATGGGAGTGTAAATTCACCATTTATTGGATAAAGAATGCAAAGGAATGTAAATTCACCTATGTAGTGGATAAAATGCTTAAGAGGATGTAAATTCATTTATTTTATGGATAAAATAGTTGATGGTATGTCAATTTACTTCAATAAATGTAGAATTGAATATATAGTTTTGTTGAAGAGGAAAAACAACCAACAAGCAATAAAATGTTATGGATGGCCTATGGACAAAGGATAAACTCCCATTAAGAAATGGAATACTATATATGACTTGTGAACAAAGGAAAAATATCCATCAATACCAATTCAACTCAGGAACTGAGACGAACTAGTGTTTTGTTAAGCCAATGAACAAAGCAGTGTACCTACGCTATGTTTGCAGGACTAATATTGTTGTAGCTTCCACAAAAACATTCATATCCCATTGTGGTAAATTACACAATAGAGTAATGAATACATCCAAGAGCCATGACATTCAAACTATTACATATATATTTCCATATTAATGGTCAATTAATTAAGCTCATGAGATAAATACAGAGGGGTGAGCTATACACAAATGTGTATTATTAGTCATGGAGAATTAGAAAAAAATGTAGATTCCCATAGCTTAAACATTTTCTCATCATGGACATGCTTCTTATCTCCTTTGTTCACTGATCTTCAAGTAGATTTCCCTTTGAGAGATTTCATTTTTTCCACTATATTCCCTAAGTTCTCATTGCCTAATCCTTGTTGATTGCCTCACTACAAACTTCATTTTTTTAATATAGTGTCTTTCCACTTTCAATTTTTTCAAAAAAAAGATAAAATAAAATAAAAATGACCTACTAAAAAAATTTACAAAGGTAAGGAAATTGTTTTTTTATTACAAAGATACAAAATATTTTAGGTGAGGATCCAATTTGGATCACACCTCCCCATTTCCAATATTTTGGCCCTAAAAAGAATCAACTCCCTTCAATCTTCATCGTATTTGATCATCAAGTAGACTCTAAGAAATCTTAAAGAAAGGGTGCCTCTACTATAGGATGGAAGATAAAATCTAAGTAGGGGTTTTCTTTGGCATAACCCTACTATCCATCGCATGGCTAGAAATGAAATTCACTACTACAATACGTTGTTAGATAATTTCTACTTCCTGGGTTGCAAGTGAAAGTAACTTCACTTTCCCCTTGACCTTGACTTTCCTAGTGATCCAGGTGGATATTAGTGGCCACCCACTTCTTACACTAACTTGTCAACTTTCATGATGATCAATATCCATAAGAGTTTAACTCCTAATGCTTGGTTAACTAAAAAGGGTCTTTTATTCCTATCCCACAATGAGATTTGGGGGCTCTCACTATGCACCAATTCACCAAATGAAAATACTTTTGGTTTTTTTTTTACTCCTTCCAAAGGAATTACCATAGCTCTTGGGCTATAGCTTGTTTTAATCCCATGGGGAAAAGGAGAGAGGATAGTTGGTGCATTTAAGTCAAGAGGATCAATTTTAAGAGAAAAATATGTCCAAATGGATTTAACCACTGCATAGCGATTTGGTGTTTTAGATAAGGTGCAACTAATGGATTTAATATTGGAAATAAGGTGCGACTAGTGGATTAAATATTGGAAATAAGGTGTGAATGATGGATTGATAAGGTGTGACTAGTGGATTAAAGAGCAAAGGATTTTTGAAATATAATGAAGAAACACTATATCCTTCCAAGACAAAATGTGGGATAGACTACAATGCAATTTTCCACTATATCCAATGTAATAAACCCTAATATATGCTAAGGGAATGGAGAATATGGCCCATAACCTTTGTTTGATATTTATCCTTGCATTATCCTGACCGATATATCCCCAAAGATCCAGCTCCAACTCCTAACACTTGCTTCCTACACACGAGATAACAAGAACACCAATATAAAACCCTTTGAAGCAATATGAATATTGACTACTATTAGATCTAACGTAAGTGCTCAAAGATATATATATATATATATATATATATATATATATATATATATATATATATATATTCCCATAACAAGAGACACATTACATAAACCAAGTTTTTTTACCTCGAGTCCTAATTGAAGGTCTCCTAGTTTCTTAATCCAAGCCCTCCTTGTCCCTCACACAAAGATGAATGCTATGATCTCTAAAGGTTGTTGCAAAAGAGTTTTGTAGAAGATTCAACCAACACTTAAAGAATCAGCAAAATAATAAAATAAAATAACAAAAAAAAATGACTAAATAATAATTAAAAATGATTGAGTGCATGAATACCTGAATGATCTCCTCTTGGTTTTGAGAATAATTTATTGAAGTAGTATAATCTTAGAGCAAACCTCCCTCGATTTTACATAGAAACAGCAAAGTCAACATTGACCTTGCTATTGCTCTGTTGGATCGAGGGAAGTTTGCTCCAAGATTACTCAAATCCTAATTTATTCTCTACTAAATAGGGACAATGATATAAAGGTAGAATCTCTTATGGCCCCTCCTCCTGTTCACATCACTCTCAATTCCCCAGTACCCATTCTATCTACTAGAACATAGTTGAAAGAAACACATTAAGATTCATGCATAAACACTATCAAAACAAAAAATTCATAAAGAAACATATGTGGTTGTGTACATAAAGAAATATATAGCAATCATTCATCAATATATATCATACATTCATTTGTTCATTAATTATAGACACAAAATACTTCATCTCAATCAATTTTATCATCAAAAATATGTTTTCATGATATGGTACATGATGTTTCTAGTTATATAGCTAGTTCAAAGATTTATTTTTCATTTTCTTTTTTTTCACATGAATTGAGAAAGGAGGACATTAGTTTCTTCTTCATATTCAGTTTTTATGGACTTTAAAACTCTTCTTGACAACCTATTCATGTACCCACGACATGGAGGTTGTTGCAAGAGGGGCGAATAATCAGTTGCAACAAGAAAGAAATGTCAAATTGATATATTTTTGTTATTATTATTACAATTATTTCATTAATAAAAAGAGAATTAGAGTGTTATTTAACTACTTGAGTAATAAAGGAAGGTGGGGTAGTTTCTTGTCTAACCTCATCCTCTACCTACTCTGCAGTTGAAATGGGAAAGGTTATAATTAATACACCATTTGCAATTAAATATTTTTAATTGTAATCCTATTTCTAAATGAAGAAAATGTGAGGCTACCCAATGATACAAAGAACTAATTCAAAGGAAATATCATAGTTCATTAATACTAAAAATTATATTTGCAATGTAATTATTTACCTGATGCACTAGTCGACACCATTGGAATGGCTGCCATGTGCTCCTCTTATGGTAGAGGATCCTCATGTACGACAAGCTTTGTCATCCAAAGCACAAAATTTATAAGTAAACAATTGTAAATTACCATCATAAAATTTATAAGCACAATTTTAAAAGTATCATTATGGGCCTCATCTGAAGCAATATCATGAGGTTGCACCCCACTTTCATGGGGCTACATGAGTGCACCATGTTCTGGTTGCACTCCACTATCAACAAATTGCTCATTGATATTGTTGTTCCCTTGCTTAAAACAAAGTAACACATTAAATTTATGGAAAATATCAAAAATGATATCATTTTATAAGTAATGAAAGGTTAATATGGAATTATTTTTATTTACCATGTCCTTAAAACTAGATCTTGGAGTTTGTCCCACTTTTATTCGACAATCAACAACATCTTGAAAGTTGAAATTAAAACCAAGTTGGAATTCTTCCTTTGTGGCTTGGGTTCCAAACTCGTCACCTCCAATGCATAAGAGTATTGATTCTTGTTATTGGCTAGTGCAATTCCCAAATAGTGGGAAGGTGATATAATGAGTAATAATATTAAGTTTTTTGGGTACTTACAACTTGTGCAAGTAACTTCAAATAGTCGCCCTAGCCTAGTTTATGTTTCCCGTGTTTCAAAGCCTTGCCTTGGTGGATTTCGAAGTGTCAGGGAGACTATGAAAATTTCAAGTATGTTATATACCACAATATTATTTAAAACTAAATAAAAATAAAAGTATTGAATTGAAAATGTAATTTACCTTGGTGCACCAAGTTGTGTTTTTATTTCTTTTCTTTGTTTCTTCTCATCTACGTTGGCGATGAAGGCCTTCCATTCCCTCACAGGAATAAGGGGTGGATGTTCACACCTAGAGTTCTTTTCCAAGTTACCCCTATACATGCCTTGTATATATTTTAAACAGTTTCTGACTACGAAGGTGACCGCAGTCTTATTGAAGGTATCTACCCCAAATAGGCCTTCAAGGTAGTCCATGAGCTCTTTCTTTAGGTTGAAATTTTGGGATTTTCATCATGTGTGTATGGTGCTACCAAAAAGAAACAAAAATTGTCATTCCTGTGTTTATTTGAAAAAAAAAATTCCTACATGCAAAAAGATATGATCATTAGTTTGAAAATAATAATCTAGACTATTTATGTTGAAAGTGACAACATGAAATAGTTAAAACATTAAAAATTACTCGGGAATTTTGGTGTTTTTATTATAGTTCCTTGCTCATTCACCAAAAATGTGCACAAAATTGTCCTCATGTTGGTAACACGTGACGATATAGGAAATGAAACCATAGTGTCATCAATAGGTTCACCTTTGTCACCACCTCTAGAATTTAGTTGTGTTTTTTCCTCTGGGGGCATGTGCTCATGGGTCAGATCCAAAGGTGTGGATCTAGTGTGACATTTGGGGCTATGACCACTCAAAGGTGGAGAATAAAATATCCTTATAGGTATATGTTGGCTCATGGTGGCCGGACACTGTGGTTTCTCTGCCAAAAAATCCTATAGAAGAAAGAAAATGCTTTTACGATTTAAAAAAAAAATTAAAAAAAATAATAATAATCATAATTAAACTTATCACATAAAAAATCATCACTTTAAAATATTGTTATTACTGTTGAACCTCATAATTACCCTCTCTTTGACAGTTTTCTCACCTCTTTCCTTCACTTTCTCATAAGATTACAGACCCCAATCAATGATAAATGCTATGTTATGTCTTAAGGATGCATTAAAATGATTGCCATATTATATTTTCATGCTCTTGCTATTTGGATAGATTTTTGCAATTTAGCTACAGAATGCAGCCTATTCTGCAGCTAACTGTGGATTCCATAGCTGCTCTCATGGTTTAGCAGGTTCCAGGTGTCAACTGAAGAATTGGGCCACATGGGTGTTTCTAGAATCATTTCTACATGGATTCTATCATATTCACTCGTTCCAGGTCAACAGAAAAGTGAGCCTAAAATCATGGTCAAAGATGGAGTCAAAGGACATTCTGAAATCAGTAGGACTCTTGATTTTCTCTTCGTATAAAATCAAGGAGTCCAACAGTCCTATTGCAATTATAATTCGAAGTAGCCACCTATAGCTAGTTTTACTCATAAACAGTTATGTAATTTTCCTTTAAATATCGGTTGCATAGAACCAAGAACACAATTCAAAAATTAAGTGTTAAACTCTTTTGCTAATACTCTGTATTCCGAATTCACTTTATCATAATATGAAGTTCATGCTGCCAATGATTTCTTGACTACATCCTTAATCAGTTAGCGGCTCAACCACATCAGTTGCAGAGGGCCCCTGCATCTGAAGGAGGTTTTTCATTTATGTTTTTAGCTTAATTTCATTACTTTGTTTTTCAACATTTCTGTTTTCTAATTAGGTTTATTCTTCAATTCAGTTTTTAATCAATAGCATAGTGATAAATCACAACCGTGCAGCCTTTTCTCTTCTAAAATATTTCGAGGAGATAGATAACTTTGTTTTCCAATCGAATCAATATTGAGGAATTAATAACACACAGTTTCTTAGTTTCTTTACTTTTTGTCATTCATTTTCTCATAATAGGATTGTCAATTAATTGTGTTCATGGATGTTTTCAAAAACCATTTCAATATAATGATCCTAAATTGAATGGTTAAATATCTAATCCATACAGTAATTGAATTTACTTAGTACATTGTTATTTACTTTCTAGGAACTTAAGAACTAAGGTGTAATTGACTTCTTATACAACACTTCAAGAAGGTAGTTCTTCATATTAAATGTTGAAGAAAATCAAATATACATTAGTTGTTTATGCTTTTACATTTTGCCTTCAGATCCTCACCTAGTTGCATCACTGATATTGCTAAAGATCATTCCAAGGAGATTGATTTATTCATACTTCATAAATTGGATGATTGAATGTTTAATGAATGCAATTAATGAGTTACCTTCTGCATGATTTATTTGATTTTCTAGATCATCAAGTGTAATTGGTTGCTTGACACCGTTTCAAGAAGATCATACTTCAAAATTGAATGTTGGAGTAACTAAAGATACATGAGATGTTTTTCTATGCTTATTGTTTTAGGACAATAGGAGTTAAAGTACAGAAAGTTGTTTAATACATCATTTCAAGAAGGCCAGACTTCATAATTGAATGCTGGAGTGACTTGAAGTACATTAGTTGATTTCATTTTCTACCTTTACTTTCAAGCACTCCAATTTCATTCTTATACTTAAATCCATGGAATAGGACTAACAATAAGATCAACTAGATACTTTGTTTTCCAAATTACGTTTTTAACTAGTCAATAGTTTTTGGTTTATTTTTATGAAAATTAGATTAATTTAGGAACACTTCCTTTTCTTTCTTCTTAAAATTTTATTAGATTCATTTAATAGTTTTAGATTAACATTCTTAGACATCAAGGAACAGAAAACCCCCCAAAAACAACATAAAATACAAACAACGAAGTAAGAAAAAGGTTAGTTAAGTACATATAGTACACCTACACTTCATCAGTATACAAACCCTGGTTGATAATTTATGCAAGCAATTTAGGACACTAAATTGACTAAACAATTACCTCATATATCTTAATATCTTCACTCAAGATGTGCATCCTCTATTTCATCTCAGGAATTTTATCTATAATGTGATTCAAATGAACAAGTTCTTTGTCCGCTTTAACCATAAGCTTTTTTATTGTTTCGATTGGGTTGGGAGAATTGAACAACTCCTCCTCATGAACCAATCACAATCATTGTGTTCATGTCACCCAAACTACATATTTCAACAAAAGAAAAGTTGCTTCGATTATTTAAACAAATAATCAAATTTAATGTAAATTGGAATGTTTAATTGTTTACCTATTCTGACTCTGTTGACGCTTTTCCACGATCATCCTACACAATGTAATATAATTTTTTTATTAATAAATATATAATAAATCATATGAACACCAAATTTGGACTCTAGTTATTTGAACCATATATACACATCCTTATAAAAGAACTTAGCCAAAGATTCACTTATTTAGCCCTGAAAATATAAAATGACAATAGATATGACTTTTTGATAAGTTAGTCATGCGATGTTCATTGGCCATGAAATTTTGATATGTATCACCTCCATAATAGAAATTTAAATTGTATCTATTCAATTCAAGTTCTAGTTGATCAACAACTCTTCTTCTACAGCTATTGATTTTATTACATATACGAATATGTGGTTTTCTTCATGTCCCTCAAATATGCAATTGGGTTGCTTATTTTTTTCCCTAGGTTGTTTATTGTTTATATACCTTACAATATTCCCCAATGCTTTTGGTCTTTCATCAATATAAATAGACACTCCTTTATTTTTACCATTGCCTCTTAGATGTATATAATTTGTAGTCACTTTGTATCTATGCATACCTCGAATATATTAGACTAGCTGCATCCAATCATTGTAATTGTAACACGGTCTGACAGATTCCATCAATTTAGTTAATCCAATGTAACAAACCTTTATGCCATCCATGGAAAATATCCCCAAACCATGTAACGATGACATATCAATGTGATATATCCCCTCGTTGTGTTAGAATGTAGAAATAAAAGGTTTCATTTGACTAATGCCTTAGTCAAATGGAGAAAATTTGATTTTCCACACCAACAGGATGACTTGGATTGCAGTTAGCTAGAGTGACATTGCCTTGTCTACTAGTTAAGTCAGTATATAGGCCATAAGTAGGGGTGTGCATGGGTTGATTTCTAAGATATAGCAGTCTAGTTGATTTATTGTTATTTGAACTCAGTTAACTAAGCTCTAGTCATTAGTTGAGTCAATTGAAGGTAAGTTGAGTAGTTATGACTGTTTTTAACTCACTGGTCTCTCAAATAACTAGTCAATCAGCTAAAAATAGACCCAGTCATGCATGGAATTAAAATTGCCTAGTTGAGTGGATGGAAAAGGCACATTTGTATTTATAATTGTATATTGTTGAGTGTACAATTCTTTTTCACTGAGCAAGTGATCAATTCCCCTTGGATTTGCACAAGGAAATAGGGAATTTCCCTATTATTTAGGGGCTAATTTCCTCCAGGATTGCACAAGGAAATAGGAGGAAGGTTGAGGCTTGAATTGGCTAAATGTTGGTTAGAGAAATTTAGTGACAAGGAGATCATAATTGCAATGCAGGGTGTGATTCATGATTGAAGCACGACATTATAATTGATCCATATACTCATATGAATTAATGCCAAGCAGCGGAGTGGTTTTTCCCAGTTGGTTTCCCCTATAAAATTATTGTGTTCCTTTTGTTTTGATGTTTGCATGCTTATTGCATGTGTTTCTATCGTGCGTTTTGATTTCCACATAATTTTGGAGATAGAAATTGTAGTGCAAGGTGTGCTTCAGGATTGAAGCAAGACATTATAATTGATCCATATTATCATATGAATTAATGCAAAGCAGTGGAGGGGTTTTTCCCAGTTGGGATCCCCTATAAAATCATTGTGTTCCTTGTGTTTTGATGATTGCATGTGTTTCTAGTAGAATAAATTTATGTCTCTTGATTTCAATCTCACTTCATTAACAGCTGCAAATTTCAAGTTATTTATACATGGTATCATAGTTATTGAAAACTACATAGAAACCGTATCCCTAATCTCCTCCCAGAGAAATTTTAAATAGTAGATTTGTGGTGCAGGTATTTTCTTCAGTGTGTGAACAATGTCTTTCTATAGATTGAGGCTTGAGTATGCATTGGAGGGCACTTTCAATTTTTGTGCTTGAAAAGACAGGATGGAAGTTGGCTTGGATGACAATAGATTATGTGAATATACACAAACCGATATTCCAAAACTAGTAGCATCAAATGCACAAGCACTTGATCAGTGGAAGAAAGACATAGAAAAGGCCATGAGGATTATCTTGGAGGGTGTCAGAGATCATGTGGTTTTGATTTTGCATGCCAAGCATACTATTAATGCAATTTGGAAAACCCTCATTGAGTTATTCGAAAGAAACATTGATGCTAGAAAATTGGCATTGAAAGAAAAGCTTGGGAATATTGAATGCAAAAAAATGAAACCATTGTTGAGTACTTATTCATATTCACCCAGGTTTGAGATGAACTTGTAGGAGTAGGAGAAAATTTTCCATCATCTAAAATTGTGAGCTTGGCACTCCTTGGCCTTCTGAAACCTTCGCATAGCTATCAAGATTTAGTTAATGCAAGAGACAAGCTACCAAATTGGGATGTAATTTGGTTTGATTTGGTGCAGAAGGAGATCAGAAGAAACACTAGAGATGGTGTCACATCCATTGCATATGAGGAATAATATTGTGCTCTAATTGGCAAATGAAAGAAGGCCTAAGGCGAGGCAGAATCCATCCAAAAAGATGGAAAGAAGAAGGACCTCATAATAATAAAATGATTTCACAAATATGGACACTATGTAACCAAGTGTTCACACAAGAAATATAGGAAGGAGCCTACAACAGGATCAGGATGTGATTCTCTTGCATCGCAATTCAAATTGGATTTCACCCTCATTTCATGCATGGAAATAACTGTAATGAGGAGTGTGTGGTACCTAGACTCTAGTGCCTCATATCATATGACAAGAAACAAGGAATTATTTAGTAGCCTAGAGGAGAAGTTTCTCCGATTTCACATAGAATTTGGAGATGATTGAAGGTGTGGTACCAAAGGAATTGGTATTGTCACCTTTAACAGGGAGTCGAGCTCCCATCTTCACCTGAAAAATGTAATGTATGTGCTTGGGCTGAAGAAAAAAATGATTTTTATGGTTGTATTAGAGGACAGAGGTTATGATGTGGTGTTCAGTAAAGGGGAAGCTTTTCTCGAGCATGTTGCGACTATACAAGTGAAACATATTGGAGTTAGAGTGAAAAAATATCTACAAGTTATAGGTAGATTTCGCCATGCATGTAGTTATACCTATAGGAGTGAGGTGGGGCGATGTAGAGCCTCAGTCCCATAGTTGCAAAGATTTGGGCAAGGTCCATATGAGAGGAATAGAAGTTGCAATATAATATTATCATGGATCATTACCCTTGCTACAGGGGCCCATGGTATTTAGTAGCAGGAGGATTAGTGTCATTTGGAGCAGTAAAATAATAAAGAGCACAAATCAGTTTTAACAGCAGAGCAGGAGACTTAGTAGCAAAGTCAACAGCAATGCATATTTCCTAGTGGACAGTGCAGAGACTTGTAGCAGTCAGATACTCAAGAGACATTTGCAGCTTAGAGACACAATTGATTTAGTATTTTGGATGCTTATCAGTTGCAGTTGTTGCAGTAGCAACATCAACAATGAGAGGTAGTTTTATTCGTGCTCTAGTACATTCCTACAAGATCGGGATTGGGGTTATGTAGAACCCTTTTCTTGATAAGAGGGAGTGTTAGAATGTAGCAATAAAAGGCTTCATTTGACTAGTTCCTTAGTCAAATGGAGAAATTTTGATTTTCCACATCAGCAAGATGACTTGGATTGCAGTTACCTACAGTCACATGGCCTTGTCTACTAGTTAAGTCAGTAAATTCAATTTATCGGCTATAAGTAGAGTTTTGCATGAGTTTATTGCTAAGATCTAAGAATCTACTTGAGTTATTACTAGTTGAACTCAGTGAACTGAGCTCTAGTCATTAGTTGAGCCAGTGGAAGGTCAGTTGAGTAGTTATGATTGTTTTTAACTCACTAGTCTCTCAGTTAACTAGTCAATTAGCTAAAAATAGACTTAATCATGTATGGAATTTGGATTTCCTAGTTGAATGGATGGAAAAGGCATATTTGTATTTATAATTTTATATTGTTGAGTGTACAGTTATTTTTCTCTGAGCAGGTGATCAATTCCCCTTGGGTTTGCACAAGGAAATAGGGAATTTCCCTATTATTTAGGGGCTAATTTCCTCCAAGGTTGCACAAGGAAATAGGAGGAAGGTTGAGGCTTGAATTGGATAAGTGTTGTTCATAGCAATTCATTGAGTAGGAGATCATAATTTTAGTGCAGGGTGTGCTTTAGGATTGAAAAAATACATTATAATTGATCCATATTCTCATATGAATTAATGCAAAGTAGAGGAGGGGTTTTTCCCAGTTGGGTGCCCCTATAAAATAATTTTGTTCCTTGTGTTTTTATGGTTGCATGTTTTCTGTAATGTGTTTTCCTTTCCTCAAAATAGTAGAAGAAATTTATGTCTCTTGATTTCAATTGGATTTCATTAGCAGTAGAAAACTTCTTGCAATTTCTACAAGTTGAGACAAAAAATTAGTGTTTAATTGAGGAAGGTCCTTCGGTACCCATCGTTTCACTAAATTTTTGTGCCTCAATGGAACCTCGATTTCATCCTTTCTCTCAACATCATAAGAACATGACCCTCATTCAACAAAAGAAAATTCCATGTGTCTATGGAATTTTCTTCAGATCTTCTCACCTCTAGTTGATCTTTGTCTATTAGATGTAACAGATCTATGACCTTCCTCCATTCTACCTAAACTTCCCTTGCTCGACGAAGATAAATTTTATAGGTACATGTTTGGTTGTACCTACATTCCATCGAATGAGAGAAGCAGTGAATTTATGGCCTGTAACATGCAAATTATTTATATCCAAAGAACTCTAAAGATATTTCAAGGTGGTTATCTAGTTGGAAGCAATATAAGAGAACCTCATTGACTCACAATATGGTTCATCATAGATTTGGTAGCTCAGAGATCCAACAAGAACGGTGGACATGTATATAATAATAATAATAAATATAAATATAATTGAAGGTCATAGCCAAGCCAAAGACAAAATTGATGTATGAAACTCTCTTATGTGTAGGACAAGTGAACCCCCTGCTTGTAGCAATTTAACTTTTAAAGTGTACATATGTGTACATACTCTACCCCCACCCACCCCACCGAACATATTTGAACTTGTGACCTCTTAGGACGAAAAAAATGTATGTATTGTATGTTGTTTCACCAAGCATATGTATGATTTTCCAAGTACAAGGCCTAGGCATATGTATGTTGTGCCAAGAACATGAGGAAAAATCTGCAGCTCTACAGACCTGTTTGTAGGATGTTATTTCACGAAGGAAGTATGGGCAACATCCTTACCATTTTTTAATGGAACATATAAATTGGAAAGGAACTCCTTATTATAAGTATTCACCTTCTAAGAGGATAAGGATGTATCTAAAAATAGATATTTCCCAATTACTATTAGTTCAGATATATGGACGTCTAGAAATGACATTAGTTTCAAAGATGCCCATTCTCTCCAATACAAGTATATTGGAGTAAAATTATGTTATGAATAATACATAGACACTATGAAGAATAGACAAAAGCATCAAATTAATCCTTTTGTGAGTGATGATTCTCACCCTTGTAGATTCTTTGATGGTGCTTCCCTAGAAAATTGAGGTAAATATGGTGCATGGAATTGTCTTTATTTTAGTTTCGATCACTATATCTTTTTTTCATTGGATTTTGGATAAGGCACAAATAACTAGACCAAGCTATTAGCCCTAGTTTCCTTCTTGGATTAGCCATTAATAAGAATGTAAGTAGTGTCCAGGTCTATGTGAACTAAAAAAAATTAGTGGATTGGCTCAATGGAAAAATCACCATGCAGAATTTAGGTCTTCAAGCAATGATGAATCACATATGAGTTATGAGAAGCATCTTTAACACCGTCTATTTTGCTCATGTTTTTCGTGAACATAACTCCAAGGTTGATTCTTAACTAAATTTGGTGTTCATTGGAGGCTAGAATGATGAAGTTTATGGATGAAAATGAGGTTTTTATCTCAGAACATCCACCCTTCTACCTTTTTTGATCTTCCTATGTCTTCTCATCCATTGATTCCTCTGGTGGAATAGTTTGTTGGTGTTCATGGTCTGTTGGTTGGTAGTCTTAATTTTTATTCTTTCTTTATTGTGGAGTATGGATTATAATGGCATCATGCATATCAAATAGAGTAGTTATCGTTTATATGGACGCAGTTGGTCATTTTGATAATATTGTTGGTATATTCTAATGTGGCCAAGATTTTTTGTGAAGTGAAGTATCTTGTTGTGCAAAGGAAAAAATTAAGAAATATAATGTATTTGCTTTACCTTTTAATAAATGCATTTTTTTCATATGGTGAAAACATGCACATGTACACATAAGTGCTCATATGTGTGTGCATTGTGACAGAAAACTGATGGGCTACCTTAACTTGTTGGGTACTTTAAGTTTTATGAAAAATTCCTTGGAGTTAATTCCCTAGGCTAGTTGTGTATTTTTTATACCTCAATCAATGTCCCTATCAGGTCAGGAGTCGCAATTTCCACTGACAGGTTTACATTGGGCACCGATCATGAAATGCAAGTGCCCAGGGGATTCCTTGCAAGGTTTATCTGGAAAAATTTAGATATATATATATATATCCACTGACAGGTTTACATTGGGCATCGATCATGAAATGCAAGGAAGTGCCCAGGGGCTTCCTTGCAAGTTTTATCTGGAAAAAATTATATATATATATATATATATATATATATATATATATATATATATATATATTTGTGAGTGTGTGTGTGTGTATCACTTGAGAGCTACTTACTATATTTCCTTGAAAATATAGCAAGTAAACCTCACACAATAACAAAATCATCCTACTTATATTATCACCACCAACTTACATTATTTATCTTAATATAGTAAACTAATATATAATGATATAATGTAGTCTTCTCACTTACTATCATATATCATTATAATGTTATAACTATTGGAAGGATGTGATGAGAGTTCGGTGGAATGGGAAAGGCACTCGCACGAAGGTGAGCGTACCCACAGAACAACATGAGTTTCTCAAGAATGTGAGCAAAGGGTAACACACACAACACAAACATGCTTGAATGAATGAGGGCGACCACCTAGAATTAGCGTGCATGACACGACAAGTTGGACGGAGTCTGCAATTATGTCAAAGTCAATAACATTTAAATGTGCCCTAACCAGCCACAAGTCAATGGTCAAAATTGTCCTTCACTACTTTGTAAGAAGAAAGGATGCAAGGTTATCAGATCCTATAAACCCGTAGAGGGTAGATATATCAAATGGATTTGGATATTAAAGAGCCTTAGTCTGGGCTATTCTTGCCTTGTTGACTTAAATCATCCTTAACCACCTTAAATAAAATAATATATGTGCCAAGTGAAAGAGGAACCACTAAAGTAACTAGAAGAAAATAATAATCATGTTATATCTTAGAATAGTTGGTGATGATAACACAAACTAAAATCAGGATGATTTTACTATAACCTGAAGGAGAAATATATAAGAGAAACCTTTCTAATGACATACCACATTTACGAAATCGAGTCAATATGAAGGATTTAAGACCAAAAAAAGTATGACTATCTGATATGGGATTTATAAAATTAACATCAGTCTCAAGAACCACAACTACCATAGATTATTATATCATTGATTGGTTATATTATTATATAGATTATTTGTTATATATATATTGTGTGTGTGTGTCTATGAGAGAGAAAGACAGAGAGAGCGCAAACTTCTCTAGCTCACCACTTGACCAAAATAGACATCGAATGCCAAGGAAAAATAGATAAAATAATATATTCCAACCAAGATTTTTCGAACCTGGCGTTGATTTTTCTGAAGGTTGTATAATTGTCCCTTGGTATAATCTGCTTTCATTGGATATTTAGGGGAAATAAGATTCCTTTCATTTGTACATCAAATCGACATTATTTGAAATTTGACTGTAGATGGAGAATTGAATTGGAATGTATGTTATTTTAATCAATATTTTCAACATGTCATAAAAAATTGGTAAACAAGAGGATATGGGATGTCCAATAGGACATGTGTAAACATTAAAAATGCAGAATTTAGGTGGAACAAAGCAGAAAAGGAATCCTTTGAGAAAATCAAGGTTATAATATATAATGCTTTGGCGTTATGTAGTCCTGATTTTAATCAGGGGTATCTTCTTTATACATTTATGTTCGATCATTCTATATTAGCAATTTTAATGTAGAAAAAGGAAATGAAGGATCTATTTCATTTATGAGTACTAACCTAAAAGGAGTAGAATTGAACTATCCTTCTACATAAAAATAGGATTATGCAGTCTATAGGACTATTAAAAACTTCACACCTTACCTTTTAACTAATCATAATAAAGATGGGGTGGAGGGAGGCGGAGGGGTTCTTATAACCCCTGATGGAAAAATTGAAGATTGGTATGCATGGATTCTATGAAAGAAAACGAATAACCAAGTGGAGGCATATAGCCTCCTCTTCGGTCTCATGTTAGCTCAGCAAAAAAGGATCAGGGACTATAACATTTTTGGGGACTCCCTACTCATAATAAATAACATGGTAAACAACAGTGAGGCCAATAACTCAAAGTTGAACCAAATTATGAAAAGAATCAAGTGTCTCTGCAAGAATTTTGAAAGAGTTAACTTCTATCATATCCTAAGAAATCTAAATGGAGAGGTTGATACCCAAGCAAACATCGCTTATCAAATCAAAGAAATAAGGAGTCTTATTAATGGGATTGAAGGTCACCATATCATTCCTTAGTCGCTATGTTGGGAATAAAAGAGTCGATGGACAAGACCCAAACAAATTTCATAGACAAAACATCATGCACTAGGAAAAGAAGGGATCATAGGGATATCAGACACCATTGGCTTGGGCTGCAAGTTTGATTTTTGGTTAATTTCTTCCCCATTCCTCTTCAACTCCCTAGCATGTTATCCCCCTTCTGACCCCCTCCTCCCCTATTCTCTCATTCCTTACCCTTTGCTCCCCCTTCCCTTCATTCACCCCTACCTTCTCCACTCTGCATCCCCACCATGATTCCCTATTCCTCATCTTACTCTCGACGGATGGCCTGTCATGCTAATTGCATGTGGCCATGTGTTGTCAATTCTAATTACCCCTGATTTTCATGTGTTTTTGCTAAAAAGGATCATGACATAGGTGACGATATGATGAGAACAACTGGCGTCACAATGGTGTGTTGTGCGATATGCAGCAGGTTCTATCCAAGCTCCTCTGGTTGTAAGATGAACCAGTCTCTTACAAAATTGTTTAGGCCCTCCATGCGCAAGCCAGAATTAATGTTGGGGCACTAGAGAAGTTCGATCAAGCGCGCGGCCATTAATTCGCAGCAGTCCGCAACTGATTTTTGGAGGGTTGCAATCATGGGAATCATTAGGGAGCTAAGAGGTAAGTATTTGTCTATCAGTCACCATTCGTGCTATAAATTAAGAGGCAGTAGGTGTCTCCATAACAGAGGTAGAGATGATTCTATGTACTCAGGTGGCAGACAGGATTGTCTGGTGAGAGGCCTGGGGTAGTATTTAGAGAGTCAAAGGCTTGACAGTGGGTGGCGAACTGCAGCTCTTGTCATTTCCAGGATTTATTTTAAGGGCAGAGTGAGCTTGGTCTTTTGGTGCCTGCACCTCTGTTTGTTCGAGGGTAATTTATAGAATTGGAAGTGGGATAGTGGGAGAAAAATAAACTATCTGTGAACGGGCGCGACAACTGAGTTGTTGTGTGGGGGTGTCAAGTGTTGTGTGAATTCCTGTATGAATAAAATTAGGAAAATTTGTGGTCAACCTGTGATGACTCACCTGGGAACAGTGTGTTATTCTGAGTTTACAAGTAGGGACAGGGCTTGGGGATTCTGTTACCGTGACCTCTCTCTTGAAGCGGTGGCAGAGACTGACAAGGGAGGCGTTGGATTAAAAATGTAGGGGATCCCAAGGCAAACGCAGGGGAAAAACAAAAAACATGAAACAGGCAGCAACATGGAGATGGAGATGGAGACCTGGGGAATACAATGTAGACTCTCAGGGATGGGTGCCAAGAAAATAGGACGTATCTAGCCCTTGTCGACGGTGGCCCCACATGACTGTCCTCATTGTGAACAAGAGCACATGGAATTATGGGAAGGCCTAGAGGATTTTAAAAATAACTTCCATTTGCAGCAAGAGGAATATTTGGAACATAGAGAGAAAGAGGCAGAGAAGAACAGGAATATCCTCCACTTGGAGGAATAAATATTTTCTCTCCAAGGGAAAGTTGAACACCTGAAGATCCAGATAGTAGGGAAACCCAACACCTCAGACAAGGATCTGAGCGGCATCGACCTGAACCGTCCAGCCAACCCAAATGAATAATTGTATTTTAGCTTTTCTATGAGTAAATATACATGTATTTTTTTGCTCGGCATGTTCTGCGAGATATATAACATATCAAAAGCAATACCGTCGTTGTCTTTGGTAAGTTTAAAAAACATATGGGCCAATTTCGCTATGGATGAAACCACTCTGCCCAATTTTGGTGCAATATGAAAATGTAATCTCTCGGTCTTAGCCGCAACCCAGACGTGGATTTATATAAAATAAAATTACTCTTTTTTGTTAAAAAAAAAACAATCATAATAAAGTGATAGTCCCTCATCTTATTTTTAAATTGTTGTTTATTCAATAAAAAATGGAGGAAAGGGAGAATTGGATGACAACTATCAAGAAATATGACCTTGACTTCAAACTTGCTCATGTTATATACATACAACTCTACATTTTTACAACAAAATCATAAGATTTTTAATTAATAGAAGAAGAAGGACGAGAAAACAAAAATTCTATTCTTTCCAACGAGGTTCTTTACATTTTGTTTGACGGATAATTCCTTCTGTGGACAAAAGCGAACTCCCTAGATCTAGTGGCTTCATCTCCAAACAACAGAGACAAAAATACTTATGTTTTCCTTAGAGAGTTTAGAATATGGAAGAAAGACTTACCTAGAATCCAACCCAAGTTATTATCTTCTCCTTGATTTTACGCTTTATCTCCAAGTCCAAATGCTAAAAGTGGAACCCGAAAAAAAACTAAAACAAGCAAGAGAACTGAAATATATGAATACCATATACTTAAATCTCTAAACAATGAGTCAAGAAGGAATTTTTCTACATATGCATCAATGAGACATAATTTTAGGAAAACAAATCACTTTTGTATTCATGAATGTAGTAGAAGATACAACCATTTCATATCTTGACCTTGTAGATGTATCCCAACTATCTTTTCCTTCCTTTGCTACAAAGTTGTTTATGAGTGGTTGTCATTGATGTCAACCCAAGAAGCACCAGGGGTTATCACGATATTGCATGGGAATTTTGACTTCAAAAATTACTCTATTCTGAGTCAAGGATATTTGGGATGGTTTCTACTTGTCAATGTGCTTCCGTTGATATAGTTCACGCCACATAATTCTTCACGGTTTAAGAGATATTCGTGTTTGAAGTTAGTAACCCCAGTTAGTGGGCTAAAACCCCATGGGGTTGTGGCATGACACTAATCATTGGTTGTGGTAAAATTTTTAAGATCCTAAAATCCCTCTAATGTTCACTTGTTGAATACCCTCTCAACCTAAGAATTTATGTAAATTGTGACCCTCATATCCTCCTCATGTAAGGATTTCGCTACTTGAAAAAGGTCATCGTGTAATTTTTTCTATAATTTTTTTATGCGAACCTTCAGATGATGAAACAAAAAACCCACTTGGTATAAATCCTAATAAATCTCATGTCCAAATTTTAGATCTTGGTTTGCTATATTTTCGGAGATATGATCTGTGGAAGTTAGGGTTTTTGCAGGCTTCTAAATTTCATCTCAAAGAGGTGACCTTGGGGAAATCTTCTTAAATCTCTCTCTGAGAAGCAGATTAGAATTATGTAAAAAGCGGTAGGTATTGCACGAACTGTAGTTTTCTTTGTATCAATTTCAAACTTGAAGGAGGAAACAGTGACACGTGGCACACCGTACAAGTTCGCTCTATTGAACTAGTCCATAATTAGGCCATTATGAGAGAGCATAACTTTGCCTTAGAGAATTTGAATCGGGTCATACATGTGGCATTGGAAAGAAGACTCAGAGGCATACTATAGGACCGAAGATCACATATTGGGGATCTGAAATCACATAGATACACCAGATTCAATATCGAGCTCCTAAAAGGCAAGAAAAAACTAGATCATGTTTTGTCAAGGGCTGCAAAGGACCAGACTATCTAGAGCAGCAAAGCAAAGCAAGGTGCAACAAAATGATGCAGCATGGGTAAGCTCTAGGTAAGTATATTTTTAATATGCATGTTCATCTCTTAATTTCATTAGGTTCCTTTTATTCTAATTTTTTTTTTTTTTATCACTGACATATGCTCTACGGGATGAGGTAAGTTTTTTTATTATCATGTCATGGGTGTTTCCTTGAAGACTTTTTGCAGGTATTATATATTCATCAAGATAAGACTCAATGCATGATATAATGTTATGAAGAGTGATAAAGGGTAGCATGACAAGAACAGCAATCAAGGTGCAGAACAGTAGCAAGAAGTTAACCACATGAAGTCTTCAAGTGGGAATCATTGCATACAGTCATTGTAGAGGTATCATTGTAAAAGCATAATTGTAAAATTTGTACGAGTGTCTATCTGCCAAGATTTGAAGAGGCAACATTGGGAGGTCTAGGATCATCATTAGGTGGTTGTGTCATAGTTGGGGTTATGGTCTAGTGTGTCTTCTTCTTCTAAATCATTATGTATCATTATAAAGTGGACCATTTTCCTTGGTACAGGAGTCCATTCTTCTTTTATTCTTCTATATGGTGGTAGGGTGGTGATAGGCTGGTGAATGAAGTCACCAACAGGTTCAAGCCTGTGAAAACTTCAGGGTGGTATGGTTGTGCTAGGGTGAGTTGTAGCTCATTGGGTGTTGGGGCATCTGTTCAGTTGACTACCGAAGAATCTCGGGCGTTGGAGCGTCCATCCAGTGGGAGCTGGAGAAGAATGATTTTCTAGATTCTATGAAGTTGGAGCTTTCTTTTCAATTAGATTTGAATATTAAAGAATTATTAGAAAAGCATTCAGGTGGTTTTTGTCCCGGAGGGGGTTTCCACCTTAAAAACTGTGTGCATTTGTGTTCCTTTTGTTTACTGTTATCATTGAACAAACACTGATAATAATTTAATATTAACTAATGCTCTGAAAGATTAGTAATAATACTAATTGAAAGGAATATTGATTCACCCTCTCCCCCCCCCCCCCCCCCGGGTATTTCCAACAATTGGAGTCAGAGTTTGGTTCCTTCAATCGTAGTTTAACAGTTGGAAGGAGGTCATGGAGCATACCAAGAATGGTGTACCTCTATTCAATGAAAATAATTATGCACTCTGGAAAGGAAGAATGGAGGTCTATCTCTTGGCACAAGGTTACGAAGTATGGGACACTGTTCAAAATGGCTTTACACCAACCGCAGATGAACAAGGTAAGAAGAATTTGGAAAATGATGCAAAAGCAAAGAATATTATTATCATTGGACTTATTGAATCTACTTATCATAAGGTGTTGGGTTGTAAAACCACCAAAAATGTATGGGATGAGCTTGAGAATATATATGTAGGTGACTCAAATGTCAAAGAATTAAAGCTTCAAATCTACAGAGCAAAATTTGAGCAACTCATAATGAAAGAAGATGACAACATTGTTGCATACTTCCAACACGTTGATGAAATAACCAACACTCTCGAAGGATTGGGAGAGCCTGTTGACGAGAATACTATTATACGAAAGATTATTAGAATGTTACCAGGAAGATTAAACCCAAAGGTATCGGTCTTAGAATACAGTGAAAATCTGGACAAACTCAGCAAAGAGGAATTACATGGGGTTCTCATAGAATATGAAATGAGACTTGATGAAGAAGAGGGTACTTCAAAGGCAAAGACCTGCACCTGCAAGGACAAACAACCTTCAAAGGCAAAGACCTGCACCTGCAAGTGTGAAGAAAAGGAATATGATGAAGAAGGTATTTTAGATGGAGAATATGCTTAATTTACGATAAAACTAAAAATTGGTAAGGGAAAATTCAAAGGTAAACTTCCATTGATTTGTTTCGGCTCTGGTGAGGTTGGGAATTTCGCAGCAAAATTTCCAAACAGAAGTGATGGAAACTCAAAAGGAAAGAAAGGCTTTAATAAATTCAACAAGCAAGGTAAGAAGAAAAGATTCAAAAGGAACTTTCTCTCTAAAGAAGATAGCTCATCATCCGATGAAGACAATGAAAGCGAAGAAGAAGCCAATGAGAGAGTAATGTTTATGGCCAAGCACAATAAACAAGAGGTATCAAACAATGAATAAGAAGGGTTGACCAGAGAAGAATTTTCTAAGGAGGAAATCAAGCTTATAAAAGAGCTCAAGGCTAAGAATATTTGTTCCAATACTCTTGAAGAACAAGTTCAAGGTCTCAAAATTGAAGTTGAAGAACACAGATGTATTGAAGAGTCACTTCAAAAGACTTTGGAAGAAAGCAACCAAGAAAGGGAAGCATTAGAAGCTGAAGTAGTCTCACTACGTAAGGAAGTGAAGAAGGGAAAATTTGTCAAAAACTATGCCAACAGCTCAAGGGATTTGGAAGAACTCATCAACAATCAATGATCTTACAACGAAAAAACTAGCCTCAATTACAAAGAAGAAGAAGTAGGACCTTCTACAACAAAATACAATGAACCTATGAGATCAGACAGGCATGTAGACTTAATTGGACAAGATTCACAAGAACATCCTTGGAAGAAAATTCCCCAACGAAGATTTCCATCTAGGTACCAACATATTTTTCATGGTTATTGTTATTCATGTGGAAAATTTGGTCATAAAGTTGTAGAATGTCGCACGCACCCTAGGAACCAATACAATTCCAGGAGATTTGTCAAATATGAACCTCCCAGGGCTCAACGAAACATCAATAGAATTGAAAATTTCAGAAATAATGTTGAATGTTACAAATGTCAAAACTTTGGACACATAGCCAGAGACTGTAGACTTGAAAATCCTCCAGAAGAATATTCGAAGCCACGGAATGAACGAACATGGAAGAAGAAGAAGAATGATAATTGTTCTCTCACTCTCAAGGCTCAAAACAACAAAGATGTGTGGTATGTTGATAGTGGTTGCTCAACGCATATGACTAGATATAGAAAGAAATTTGTATCTCTGAAAGAGAAGAAGGATGGAACTGTGTCCTTTGGAAATGATGGATCTTCAAATGTTATAGGATTAGGTACTGTCACTCTCGGAAGCAAAGATTCTCTAGCCAATAATGTTCTATTTGTTGAACATGAATCACAATCTACTCAGTGTTGGACAAATGTGTGATCAAGGACACACAATGCTATTCAACTCCACAAAATGCGAAATCAGGAAAGGCACGTATGGTAAAATTGTGGCTACATCAAGTTGAGCTCCAAATGACATATATGTTCTGGATGAAGCAACCAAAGAATGTCTACTAGCTAAAGAAGATGAAAGCTGGTTATGGCACAAACGAATGGGTCACATAAAATTTGATAATCTTGTCAGGATAAGCAAAAAGGAAGTAGTACGAGAAATGCCGAAAATCTCAAAACCTTCCAACACACTATGTGAGGCCTGTCGTCATGGCAAGCAGACAAAATTCGAATTTAAAACAAACGAACACTTTGCATCACATCCATTGGAATTGATACATACTGATCTATGTGGTCCTGTGAGAATAAAAGGCTTATATGGAGAATTATATTTCATGTTAATGATAGATGACTATACTAGGATGACAGCCGTCATTTTCCTAAAGAAAAAATATGAAGCATTTGAGTGCTTTAAGATCTACAAGGAGTTGGTCGAAAATGAAACTGATTTGAAAATAAAGTGTCTAAGATTAGATAATGGCAAAGAATTCACTTCCATATTATTTCACCAATACCGTGAAAAAAATGGAATAAAAATACAATTTTCAACGGCGTGAACACTCATCAAAATGGAGTTGTTGAAAGAAAGAACGGGATCGTACAGGAAATGGGTAGAACAATGTTGAAGGACTCAAAATTGGATGAAAAATTCTGGGTTCAAGAAATTGATACAATAGTATTCATTATAAACTGAAGTCTTCTCGGAAATAATTGCAACAAGACCCATATGAATTATGGAAAGGAAAATCGGCTAATGTAAAATATTTTAGAATATTCGGAAGCAAATGTTATATAAAAAGAGAAGATCAAAATTTGGGTAAGTTTGAATCACGTGTTGACGAAGGTATCTTTTTTGGTTACTCATGCAAAAGAAAGGCCTATAAATGCTATAATCTAAGATGAAAACTAATAGTGGAGAGCATAAATGTTACATTTGACGAAGATGGTGTTCCAATGAATAATGATGAGGATCTAGAATCTTTGAAACTTGAGATAGAGGCTAAAAAAGACACAGAGAAAATTCTAGAACAAGAAGCAACTGTCAACCAGGTAGAAGTAAATAATGATCATCAAGATATATAGGAAAAACAACAAGAAGCTCCTCCAAAGAGCAAAAGAATGGAGTCAAAAGAACCATCCATCAAATCAAATCATTGGTGACATAAATGAAAGTCGACAGCTTTTTTCATCACAACAAGCTCACATTGCTTTTCTAGAAACCTTTGAGCCTAGTATTTTTTAGGAAGCCAGCCACAATGAACATTGGATAGCAGTTATGAATGAAGAATTGGATCAAATCGAGAAGAATAACACCTGGAAATTAGTTCCACGACCAAAAGATAAAAATTTCATTGGGACTAAATGGGTGTTCAAGAACAAATTTAATGAAGATGGACAGGTTACCAGAAACAAAGCAAGATTGGTTTGCAAATGTTATGCACAAGTGGAAGGAATTGATTTGGATGAAAAATTTGCACCAGTTCCCAGAATGAAATCCATCCAGATGTTTCTCGCCTATGAATGTTCAAGAAAAATCAAAGTCTACCAAATGGATGTTAAGTCAGCATTTCTGAATGGCAAATTAGAAGAATAATTTTACATCAAACAACCTAAAGGTTTTCTATTATCTAAAAAAGAAGACTATGTTTTCAGGTTAAAGAAGGCTCTATATGGTCTCAAGCAGGCTCCTAGAGCATGGTATGCTCGTCTTGATGGATATCTACGTCAAGGGTTCAAGAAAGGTATTGCTGATAGCAATATTTATGTACAAATAGATAAAGATAATTTAACAATTGTTGAGGTATATGTGGACGATGTAATCTTTGCTAGCAATGATGATCGACAAAGTAAGAACTTCGATACAAATATGAAAAGTGAGTTCGAGATGTCTTTACTTGATGATTTGACATACTTCTTAGGCTTCAAATATCTCGGCAAGATAAAGGAATATTTATATGTCAAGACAAGTACATCAAGGAAATGCTCAAGAAATTAAAAATGGAATATTGCAAACCCATCCTTACACCGATGGTAACAGGTTGCAAATTGAGCATAGACGACTCATCTAAGGATGTGGATCAGAGGTTGTACAGATCTATGATTGGTAGTCTTCTATATGTAACAGCCTCTCAGCTAGATGTTATGCAAGCAGTTGGACAAGTAGAAAAATTCCAAGCAGCACCACTAGAATCACATATTATTGTCGTCAAAATAATTCTTCGATATCTAAAGGGCACAGCAGAATATGGCTTGTGGTATCCCAAGGGTAACAATCTCATTATTCAAGCCTTTACAGATGCAAATTGGGCAGGAAGCGTTGATGATCGTAAGAATACTAGTGGAGCATAATTCTATCTAGGTGGTTGTCTCGTATCATGGTTGAGAAAAAATCAAACCTCAATCTCGTTATCTACAGCGGAAGCAGAATGCATTACAGCGTAGCTTGTTGTACACAAGTCCTTTGCATGAAACAAACTTTGCAATATCTTCAAGTACAATTTAGTGAGCCTATTCCCATCTTCTGTGATAACACCAATGCCATCAACATCTCCAAGAATCCTTTCATGCATTCAAAAACAAAACACATTCTAATCAAATATCATTTTGTTAGAGAACAAGTTGTTGAAAAGAATATCAAACTTGAATATGTTGGTACAAAATAACAAATCGCTGATATATTCAATAAACCTTTACCTCATGAAGCATTTGAATATCTTCACTAGAAGCTTCGGATTCTCCCAAGTTCTCATTATATTTTCCTTATTTAGAAAATAGAGGGGGAGTGGAAGTGTGTACAGGTCCGCAGGATGGTTTTGTGTCAAGGGGGGGTTACCATTTGCCATTGATGTAGATAAAGTTGTAGGAAGAGGCGTCATGATCGCAGGGGGAGTACTTGTGTTGCCATCAATGCTAAAGGGGGAGATTGTTGATCAGTGGTTGTCTTTGATGTCAACCCAAGCAGCACCAGAGGCTACCCCGATCTTGCATGGGAATTTTGACTTGAAAACTTACTCTATTCCGAGTCAAGGATATTTGTGATGGTTTCTACTTGTCGATATGTTTCCATTGATATATGGCACACCACGTAATTCTTTACAGTTTGAGAGATATTCGTGTTTGAAGTTAGTAACCCCAGTTAGTGGGCTAAAACCCCATGGGGTTGTGGCATGACACTAATCATTGGTTGTGGTCATTGAATAGTTAATAATTAATAATTTTTTAAGCTCCTAAAATCCCTCCAACGTTCACTTTTTGAATACCCTATCAACCTAAGCATTTATAGAAATTGTGACCCTCATATCCTCCTCATGTAAGGATTTCACTACTTGGAACAGGTCATCATGGAATTTTTGCTATAAATTTTTTTCTGTGAAGCTTCATATGGTGAAACAAAAAACCCATTTGGGTGAAATCCTGATGAAGCTCTTTTCTTAATTTCAGATCTTGGTTCGCTATATTTTCGGAGATATGATATGTCGAAGTTAGGGTTTTTGCAAGCTTCCGAATTTCATCTCAAAGAGGCGACCTTGGGAAAATCGTCATAACTCTCTCTCTAAGAAGTGGATTGGAATTCTGTAAAAATTAGCAGATATCGCACGGACTATAGTTTTCTATGTATCAATTTCATAGCCAAAGGAGGAAACAGTGACACGTGGCACGTCGTACAAGTTCACTCTACTAAACTAGTCCATAATTAGGTCATTGTGAGAGATTGGGCATAACTTTGACTTGAATAATCCAAATCAGGTCAAACTTATGGAATTGGAAATAAGACTTAGAGGGCTACTACAGGACCAAAGATCACATATTGGGGATCTGAAATCACAGAGATATGTCAGATTCAATATCGAGCTCGTAGAAGGCAAGAAAAGGTTAGATCATGTGTTGTCAAGGGTTACAAAGGACCAGACTTTCTAGGGCAACAAAGTAAAGCAAGATGTAGAAAAATGATGCAGCAGAGGTAAGCTGTAGGTAAGTATCTTCTATATATGCATGTTCATCTCTTAATTGCATTAGGTTCTTTTTATTCTAATTTGTTGTTTTTGTTTAGCACTGACATATGCTCTGTAGGATGAGCTAAGTTTTGCTATTATCATGTCATGGGTATTTCCTTGAAGACTTTTTCCATGTATTATATATTCATCGAGATAATACTCAATGCATGATCCAATGTTCTGAAGAGTGAGAAAGGGTAGCATGACAAGAGCAGCAATCAAGGTGCAAAACAACAACAAGAAGTTCACCACATAAAGTCTTCAAGTGGGCAGCACTGCATATAATCATTGTAAAGGTATCATTGTACTGAGTCATTGTAAAAGCATCATTGTAAAAGTTGTACAAATGTCTATCTGCCAAGAGTTGAAGAGGCAGTGTCGGGAGGTCTAGGATCATTATTAGGTGGTTGTGTCATAGTTGGGGTTATGTTCTAGTGTGTCTTCTTCTTCTACGTCATTCTATATCATTATAAAATGGACCATTTTCCCTGGTACCGGTGTCCAATCTTATTTTATTATTCTATAGGGTGGTAGGTTGGTGCATGAAGTCACCAACAGGTTCAAGCCTGTGAAAACTTCAAGGTGGTATGGTGGTGCTATGGTGAGTTGTAGCTCATTGGGTGTTGGGGAATCCACTCAGTTGACTACTGAAGAATCTCGGGCGTTGGAGCATCCATCCAGTGGGAGCTAGAGAAGAATTCTTTTCTAGATTCTAGGAAGTTGGAGATTTATTTTAAATTGGAGTTGAAGATTAAAGAATTAGTAGCAAATCATTCAGGTGTTTTTTTCCCGGAGGGGGTTTCCACCTTAAAAACTGTGTGCATTTGTGTTCCTTTTGTTTACTGTTATCATTGTACAAACACTGATAATAATTGAAGATTAATTGATGCTCTGAAAGATTAATAATAATACTAATTGAAAGGAATATCGATTCACCACCCCTCTCAGTATTTCCAACAAAAGCAAGCCTTCAATCACAAGTCAAGTGCATGGATGGATAATGGATCCCTAGGCATAAAGCAGCAGCACGAGGGCATAACTAATAGTCTCCAAAGGCCAACCTAGACTCTATGGGAGGCAGTGAATTTATAGGGTAATTGGAGTGCTTTTGGGATTTACCAATCTAGGAATTAGATCCATATAGGAGGGAGAATAAGTTCTAGGGATAAGAGATAAGACCTCAAGTATAGGAGTTCAAGATATTGATCTAAGATTAAATAGTTAAAACCACTTGGGAAGCTTTTGGAAAGAGAATATTCCAAATTATTTTTTATTTTTACCAACATTCAAGAGCCATCGCACTTAATGTGAAGGTAACATGCATTGGTCAATGCATATGCTCTGTGTACAACTTGAAATAGTGCATGTTGCATGAAGGGAAAGTGCGATGGGGCCAAAAATTAGGCTATTTAGTTGTTTAACCCATAATTCTTGGACTTTATGGAGAGAGAGTGCTCTAGGCTCTATAGGGGATGAACGCAAAGGTCAAAGGATGTTGATTGATCCGGTTACAAGGCCATCTTATTGGATGTGACAAAATGGCTTGTAACACATGCCCACTAGGCCATAATCATGGTGTTTATATATAAAATACTTCTTACACCATGGGACAAGTCCAAGTCACTTGAACTATAATGAGGAAGGGGCTTTAAAAATGTTTATTGCCTTCATTTCAACTCCTCCAAGATTCACGAGGTGAACCTTCTCTCACTTTGAAAAATAGAATTTATACACTCCTAATGTTAGAGGAAGAGAGGGGGAAATCTAACCAGAAATTTTCTTTGACAAGCCATATGTTGGTGACGAGAATTTTGAGATGGGTGATTTTGTTTTAAGTGGGATGAAGTCATGAGCCTAAAGGTAATCATAATAAGTTCCAAAACTTATGGCTTGGTCCTTACCAAATAGTAGGAAAAATAGGAATTTTAGTTTTATTTACTGCATTTCTCTTAAAAGTATAAATTGGGTCATTCCCTAGACATATTAAATACCCTAGTTTCATTGTCAAAAGGAGAAAGAAAAGAAAAAATTAAATAAGTATAGAGGAGAATATAACATGCGTAAAATCCTTAAACACAACATTGTCAATCATTGATTGCGCTGAAAGGCGCTCTCCAGACCAGTATGGAAGAGATGTCATAAGGTTATGTTATGTTATGTGATGTTATGTTATGTTATGTAAACATTTTGAATCAGTCAAAATAAAAATAACCCTATGTTAAAACAAAAATTCTACGTTAATTTGAAACAAAAATAAAAATAACCCTATGTTAAAATAAAAATTCTACCTATTTATTTTTTTAATTAATTTTTGTTGCGTAGTTAATGTAAATTTGACTTGATCAAGTTACCAATGGTTTTTGAGCTCCAAGTTTATGAGAACCCATGGTATTTCTCATAGTATTCATGTGGAATATAGCCTATTTAAAGGGGGAATTAAACCATCTTATATCCATCTTAACTTTAAATCTATCAAGCGCTAAGAGGGATCAAATCTCTTGAAATGGGCATATCTTAAGATCCAGAAAGATTTGATCCCTCTTAGCACTTAATAAATCCAGAATTAAGATAAATCTAATATGATAATATCAAAATAATGTTTCTAATAATAATCATATTTTATTTTGAATATAGATTACTTCTACCTAATATATTTATACCAAAAATAATTTTTTCTCTAATTGAGCCCGTTATCATCGCACGATAACTTTTAGCTCGACATTTTGGTTATGTTTTCCTTTAAACCATAATGTTTTCTATTTGAGTGAGTGTTGTTAAAACCAAAAAGGATTTACAATGTGTTGCTTTATTAAGATATTTCAAGAAACCCACGTCACTAGTGGGCTCAATGATGAAGCTCTAAAATTATTTCAAGACATGTCGTTGTTTGGATGTTATTCGTAACATTTTTCATAAGAACGTATGCAATATGTGCATGTAATGTTTGACAAAATACCTCACAACAATTTAATACCATGAAATCCCTATTCATAATGGTTGTCTCTTTTCAAACTATTGTTGTTATAAGCCCAAGATTACATTCTCTCTCGGTACATCGTCTAATGCAGGGTCACCTAAAATCTTGGTGCAAGATCGCAACATATTTACAAAAGAACTGGAAAATTCCCTAAATGAATAAAGAATCAAATATGTGCTAAAGGGGATACCTACATATTCTCTTTTACATAGGATCTACTCCAACTTAAAAATAAAATTAAAAAGGAAATGAAAAGTAGGCTCCTTGGAATGAATACCACACTATCAGTTTATTTATCCTTGAAAAGATGAATTTATTAAAACCTTGCTACATAAGCATATGAGTATATAGATTTATGTTTAAATGTGGCCAACACTACATTTTTGACAACACGTGGGCAAGAAATTTCCGTTTTGGGAGCTCGATCTCTTGTTCTCAAGAGTCGAAGATGTCTAGTACTCTATAGACAATACGGGCTCAGTCTATAGCGCGTGGATCCATGGACATGGTAACCAAATTGGGGAATTTTTTAAGGTGTTTCCACAAAATGAAAATAAGGAATTTGAGATGGAATTTACAAAGGAATGCCATAAATATTATAGATCAAGTGAAGCTCTTCCAAAATACTATCTCTTTAACAGAGAATAAATTAAGAACTTTAGGAATTGAAAAATATTATCAAGGTTTTTATATCAAATTTTCACGTACTCTATTCTCAGGAATCTAAGTGGAATCTAAGTATAATCTTGAGCAATATTAATGAAACCCTGAGAAATTAGGAGTACTTACCTTCATCTCTCGTCCTGGTGCTCCCAGAGTAGGTATTTGGTCAGGTTTGGCCTAGTGGGAAGAGATATTACATACATAATGAGACAAGATAGGAGCAGGTGCAAGCCCTTTCAACTAATTTAATGGTAGGGTTGACCGACCGTATATATTTATCTGACATACTAAATTAGAATGGGAGGCTCAGTCGATCGCCAACGAGAACATATATTGCATGCAGAGAACACCTTTGAAAAATGTATGGTAGAATCAAATGAAGGCAGAGGAGGTAATATCTATGAATTTTTAATTAGGGTTTTATGGCACACGACTAGAGAACGATTATGGTTGTTGGAGAACATTTGTGACAAATAGGAGGAATGAAATGAGATATTATGGACAAGTGTTATATATATATATATATATATATATATATATATATATATATATATATATAATTTAAACCATTTTATATTATATAGTTTGTTTATTTATTAATATATTATACATTATATAGTTTTTTTCATTTTATTAATATAATGTATGACCTGTGGGCAAAGGTTAGACACTAGTTAGCGAGTGAATGCGACCCATAGAGGAGATACAACCTCTAGAGAGAATGAAACATCACTCAACAATTCAAGATCGACTATGTGAATGAGATGAACCCCACAACATCTATGAAAAAAAATAACAAATCGTAGTTTATTTCAATAGTAGTAGCTTTGGAATAGGAACTATTGATTTCCCATCTTTGACATCACCCAACGATGGAAGATAAAGAGATATTGAGATAGATGACAACTATTAAACATTGTAAAATGAAACAAAACCTACACACTATAAAGATCATTGAGTTACCAACACATTAACTACTCAACACTAATTACTATTTATATAGAAATTATTAAATACCCACAATATCTAAATAAACTACAAATGCATGTTAACATAGTAAAACACTCAAAACAAAAGAAAACAATATACATTAAGACACGAAATATCACGGAAACCCGAAAAAATAATAATAATAAATAAATAATAAAATAAAATAAATAAATAAACAACAAAAACAAAAAACAACAACAACAAAAACAAAACAAAAAAGAATTGAGATGGATGAAAAAAAATATAATGATCCAATCTGGATCAGTTTCATGTATAAAAAGTGCATGTGCAGAACTTGTGAATTTCACCCCAACACATTTCAGTACAATTAATTCACCATAGCACATTTCATCAAGTTTCAAGCATGAACTCTATTACTATTATAGTGTTAGGATTGAAGTGAATGATAGATTCATTTGCTCAAATAGAATTCAAAAACTTCATATTCAATTGGTTGTATCTCAAGTGGTTGTGAAGAAAAGGTGTTACCCTATGGACTTGTTGCCGCAAACTCTAGTAGGCCCAGTGCAAAGCCTCATTGGGTGGGTCCAAACTTTATGGAAAAAGAGAAAGGGTTGCCACTTTCACCTCAACAACCCTTCTCTTGCTCTTCAGTGGACTTCACCACAAGGGAGGCTTCCCTAAACCACCTAGAAATATCCTCTAATACTAGGGATCAAGGTGATGAGTGAAAGGTCTATTGATGGATAGAATTCGAGCAAGCTCTGAGATTGCATAAATTTTCTATGTTGTGGTTCAAATACTCTACACTTAAACCCAAAATTAGGTTGTTATAACTTAGGGCTGGTAAGATATGCAATTATAGCGTTCAATGTCATATAACATCCCAAGGAAATTATCCTAAAATGATATTCATCAATCAAGAAACAATATCTTCCAATAGTGGCTAGGTTTAAACTAGGGAATTATTTATATGGTTGATAGGTATGCATAAATAGCAATAGAGTGATGTTGGCCATATTTAGGTGGTATAGGCCATGAAATATGCTATATTTTTCCTTTAGATAATTTATAGATGCATTTCAAAATTTTGAGCCACAAACATCCACTCAAACCTCACTTATATGCATAGGTATACCCTAGAAACCCTAGTGACTACCCTAGTTATCTAAGACAAAGAAAAAGAAATGTATTTTAGTTGATTTCATGGATGAGCATGATCTAAATTTATGAAGGGAACAAAATTAAATACATATGTATAAGAAAAGCTCAAAGATACAATAAAACCTGACTTTTACTAACAAATGAAATGTGTTGAAACTGTAAAAATATGAAATGAAACAAAATCTCTCGAATGGTGATACCTTATCTTTAAGAACAGTTTTGATAGCTACGTGTATTGGTCCAAAGCACCTTACGATGAGGTTGAAAGGCCCTTTTTAACATAAAGCAGCAATGAGGAAACCCCTAGGAGATGCAATGCAAAGAGGTTTGTGGGCGTCAATGGGGCTTTTTAGCATGTTATCTTCCCTCAATCATAACTATTGCATCTGATATTTGTTTTGCATGCTCAGTATCGCTTTAGAAAGGTCTAGCTAAGAAGTACACGTTATGAATGGACCCAGTCTTGGGCCCCACCATATCAAAAATTCATTATTTAGGGACTCAAAATGGACCCAAACGTTCAGGACTCGAAAAACTATAGAAAATTTGCCAAGATGGAGAATTATGCTTTGAGTTAGTGGAATAAGTGGGTGGCCATCGATATCCACCTCGATCAAATCAACACAATCACCTTATCATACTAGGGTTCAATGGAGTCATTAGGGGAAAATTCAAGGGAAGGAAATTGAGGGAGTAAGTGGGGGTGCCTAGTGAATCTACTTTTAAAATCTTAGTTATTACACTTGTGAGGGGGCAAATTAAATATATGGTTTGCACATTAAAAAATTTCTTTATAACCCTTAGGGAGAACAATTTGGCATGCAATAATGAAGTAAAATTTCAGCAATAATGACGCATTTAGTCATGGCATAATAGAAACCCTACTTTAATATTTAGCATGAAAAATATCAATGATAAGACAATAAACTCACAAAATTCTCCACAAAAGGTACTTATTCACTCCCAGAACAATGTCTCCATGCAAAATTCATATCCACAAAAAAATTGTATCCATAAAGATGGCATCTTGCCTATAGTAGTGAAAAAGACTAGTGTGCACTCTCTTTGAGAGGAAAAGAATATAATTTGTGATGAACTAATGAAATGAGTGGAGGATTCTCTATTTATATGAGACTTAACCCCCTCATTTTTACAATAATTAAAGTAAGAAGCCTTATTGACAAGTTTACTTTATGTGATGCAGGGGCATTAGGTTCTAAAAATACTTTGTATTTTAATAAACATAGGGGTCTTTTGTTTTTAAGAGAAATTTGATTTTTATGTAATTATTAATGGGATTTGAGAGATTTTAATTATTGTGAGGATTTTGTAAATGTTCCCGAATGATTGGAGAACACGAGGGAGATAGGATTTGAGAGATTTAAAAATTTATTTGTAAATCTTAAGTTGGAAATAGTTCCATGATTTTATGAGGATTTTTAGGGATAAAAGCTAAATATTAGGACTTGAGGATTTAAGGGATTTTGTTGAGAGATTGAAGGATCTGAACCTAAATTGGTTCATCCTAATTTGTATAAATATAATAAGCCTAAAAGGCAAAGATATAGAGCAGATAGGAGTTACAGTAGATTTTGGGAAAACAGAGTTTTGTAAGCCTCCGGGCAATTGTAGAAAGGGCCATTGATTGAAGATCAGGCTAGAGACTACTGTAAGTAATTTCATTTGTATATGTGAAAGAATTTGTTTCGAAAATATATGTGCATTGACTGATTGAATAGTGAGTGAACAAACTCTGTAATTTGGTTTTTAACTGGTGTTGTGGATATCATTGAAGAAATCGATGTTAACGTCGATATTGTAATTTTGAGTTGAAGGGTTCATTTATATACCCTTGAGAAGATTGGATGAATTCACGTTTTGTTAGATTATGTCATCGATCACTGAAAGGATCGATGGCATAAAGTTAAAATTGAGTTTCAATTCAGAATTTTGCATTTGAACATATCAAATTTTACGAAGGACATATGATTGAATATTGAACTTTAGATCAGAAGTTTGAAGTTGGAATTATATATTCCATATGTATGCATTGATTAAGATTTAGATCTACAAGGAAGCAGTAACAAATCTAATAGAGTCGAGAAAGGAGGGTTCTCAGAATATATTGGGTTTTTTCTACAGTTGCAACAGTGAAATTGATTCTCATTGAAATAGAGTCGATGTGGAGTTTTGAGTCGAAGAGATGGAAAATCATGCGACGTGGCATGAATCAAAGGATAGTTTGATTGCAGAGATGCCGTAATGAAAAGTAAAGTTGCGGGTTGAACATTTGATAGAACCTGGACTGTTCGAAAAGCAGTTGAATTGAATTGAAGGCGCAGGTTTAGAACTGGAAGTATGAGTCAAGGAGCAATGGAACTGTGCGTAAATGGAACCACGAGTCAATGGAAAGGGAAGGTGAAACTGTTTTGAAATCAAACCGGTGGTATCGCGTGACAAATAAATGGTAAGTAGTTTTTCCTTTTTGAACGCGATATAGTTCAATAGTTGACACGTGACTTGGACAGTATTTCAAAACCATTTTTATTGCGTAAATTTTAACCAAATGAGAGTGTGCAAGTTTGCTATGCGATAACCATTGATTTATTGTGTTAGAATGCGATGATGCGTCCATCGTTGGATGGAAAGGTATGTTAATGAAACACTGGGCCCAGATGCATTATCAATTTGATGCAATGGTTTGTATTTGTGTGGGGCCAAATCTATAGTGAGTTGCGTTTGCTATGGTTGAATATTGTTATGTTAATAATTGGGGTTTTAAACCAAGTTTGGAATGTTAACATGATGAATATATGTTAATGGATGGTGGCTAAATTTGTAATGTGTCACAACATTCAGAATGGTCGACACATTTGATAAATGAAGGAAAGGTAATTCGAGGTCATAAAGGTTTATACTATGGATTTTATGCCTATATAAATATCCATTTCATATAGTGGGCCATTATATAATGGTTTTAATTATGAAGTTCGAATATTGATTCGAAACCCATGACGTGAGGGTCGAAGTTTAAATTTGGGTTCAAAATTTGATTAAGACCGAGTATGGTATTAAAAAGAAAAACCTTGGATATGAGATTTGGTTGGGTTTTAATAGAAGAGCATATTATATGCATTATGGGTTTTATAAATTTGATTGTAAGAAGCTTCCACATGAATTATTGAGTTTGCCCAAGTTTTGAAATTTATTGGGGCAATAATTTTTGTTTAAAAAAAATGAGGCATTTTTATATGTACTCATAAGTGGAGAATGTGGGATTAGCAGGGTGTCTGCTATCAAGTGGTATCAGAGCTGGAATAGCTCTTTTTGAAGGTTCAAGTTTTTAACTGAATTAATTGCATGTGTGATGAAAAGAGATCATATTTTAAAACTGATAAATTGCAGCATACAGAGATGCAATGCAGTTGAGAGGTAAAACAAGATCAACATAGATCTTGAAGGTGAGTTTACAAATGTTATTTTAACTCTGGTTTGAAGAATCTATTTGCAGAATTCAGGTTGTAGGCAGATTGAAGAAAATCTTAGCAGAAGCAAATCACAGCTTCGAGAGCAGTGATGAAGGAGTCCAGTAGAGGATTCTAAGTAGAAGAAGAATGTGGCAGAACCTTGAAGAAATTCAACAGAGGTTGGATGAAAAGAACAATTGTGTTCTCAGAAGTTTCAGATGAGTGAAAGCCTAGAAGGAGCAGTGAAGAGAGTGCTCAAAAGGTTCCAGCAGATAGATAACCAATGCTTGCCAAAAGGCCAGATCCAGAGAAAGGGATTGATGAGGTAAGTTGTAACAAGGAGAACTTGTTATTGCAGAGGCTTAGTGCAACTCATGGGTAAGGAACTCATGGAGAAGAAGATGACTACTGATAGTCATAGAATAGATAGCAGAGGTTCAGAGAGAGACCACAACAGAAAGAAAGATAAAGAAGATGCCAAGGCAAATGGCATAAGGCTGCAGATGACTGATGCAGAATATGAGAAAGAATTAGCTGAGGTAAGGAACCAATTTAATAAATCGAAATTGATGATAGAGGAAAGCGAGAGAGTTGGTTGGCTCATGAAGAAGAGAGTAAAGTGGCAAATGCTACAACAGAAGAGAGAGCAGCAGATGAATATGCAGTTAGCTGAAGGGCTAAGAAAGCTTGAACAAAGGATGAATGTACAGTTGGGATGTGCAGAACTCAGAGAAACTGAGTTAAAAATGTAAGTTTCCATTTGTGAAGAAGAAGAGGGAATTATTAATGATTTCCTGAACTATTGGGCAAATCGAGATCAGCCGGATGATGTAAAACCTTGTATTTTTTAATCTAATAATTTTGATGTGATTACAGGTTTTGCAGAAGAGGATGAGCAGTCTTTTGAAATTGTCAAGAGTATGGAAAAGAATCTTTCAGAAGACAAATACTCTGAAGAGGAATGTCCCTTGAATGAAATAAGTAGTGATACATTTGAAGCTATTACAGCACAGGAAGAAATTCTTGTGAATGAGGAAGAAGAGGATCAGTCTGAAGAACTGATATGTGAAACAACAGTTGATACTGTTAAACATTTTGATTTACAAACTAAAAATCTATGTATGAATGCAGGGACTGTAAGTGATGATGAAGTTCTTAAAGAATGCCAAAAGGAAATTGCATTGCTGGAATATTTGTTGGAAAACTCAGAGTATGACAGGGAGATTGCAGAAGCAGAAAGCAAAGCTCACTACAATGAACAAGAACAGGAAAACATCATGGGAGCAGATGGTGTGAAGGAAGGACTTGTTGACAGTCTTGGGAATTCTTCAGAGAATTCTTTGGAAAGTTTGGATCAGCATACTGATATGCTGATAGAGGGGGAAATTGCAAAACAGCATACTGAAATGCTGGTAGAGGAAAGAAAGGCACTGAGGCCTTATGATTTTTGTTTTAATAATTGTTTTATGAGTGCAGGTGTTGTTGCAGGTACTGGAGAACATTTGACACAATTGGGCAGTCAAATGAAGAAAGAGGAAGAAAATTTTGTGGACATATTTAATCCATGGAATGAAGAAGTTGAGTTGCTAGAAATTATGCTGAATAATTAGAATTCAGTGCAGGAAGAAAAATCTCAATTTCAGAATTGGGAATTGCAGATGCAAGGAGATGAATATAGCAGAAGAGAGTACACTATGTACCAGTCCAATGAATTGCTGAAGGAAGGAGGTAAAGAAATTGTCTTAAGTGACAATTTGGAAGAAGTTTTCAATTGCAGGAAATAAGAGGGTAAGGATGATAGGGTGGCAGTAAAAATTTAACAAGTAAGAGTTCAGCGAGAAAGAACTCAGCAAGTAAAAGCAAGAGAAAATGTAGAAATTCAGCAATCAGAGGATTTATTTGACAGAGAGATTGAACTAATCAGAAGAATAATGATGAAAGTGTCTCAGAAGAAGACATCAGCAGGAAAGAGAAGAAGCAGTAGCAGCAGAAGAAAGACAAGGACATACTGTGAAAGTGCAACCAGTGGAGCAAGGCAGCATAAGATATGGAGACCTCGAGAAAAGCAGCAAGGAATAGTAGATGATCAATTACAGAACAAAGTGTGGGATCCAAGAAGACAAGGACTAAAAGCACATGATCAGGAGATCATGATTATTTTTAACCTTGGGAGTCTGATGCAGGGGCATTAGGTTCTGAAAATACTTTGTATTTTAATAAACATAGGGGTCTTGTGTTTTTAAGAGAAATTTGATTTTTATGTAATTATTAATGGGCTTTGAGAGATTTTAATTATTGTGAGGATTTTGTAAATGTTCCCGAATGATTGGAGAACATGAGGGAGATAGGATTTGAGAGATTTAAAAATTTATTTGTTAATCTTAGGTTGGAAACAGTTCCATGATTTTATGAGGATTTTTAGGGATAAAAGCTAAATCTTAGGACTTGAGGATTTAAGGGATTTTGTTGAGAGATTGAAGGATCTGAACCTAAGTTGGTTCATCCTAATTTGTATAAATATAATAAGCCTAAAAGGAAAAGATATAGAGCAGACAGGAGTTACAGTAGAGTTTGGGAAAACAGAGTTTTGTAAGCCTCCGGGCAATTGTAGAAGGAGCCATTGATTGAAGATTAGGCCAGAGACTACTGTAAGTAATTTCATTTGTATATGTGAAAGAATTTGTTTCAAAAATATATGTGCATTGATTGATTGAATAGTGCGTGAACAAACTCTGTAATTGGGTTTTGAATTGGTGTTGTGGATATCATTGAAGAAATCGATGTTAATGTCGATATTGTAATTTTGAGTTGAAGGGTTTATTTATATACCCTTGATAAGATTGGATGAATTCACGTTTTGTTAGATTATGTCATCGATCACTGAAAGGATCGATGGCATAAAGTTAAAATTGAGTTTCAATTCAGAATTATGCATTTGAACATATCAGATTTTACGAAGGACATCCGATCGAATATTGAACTTCGGATCAGAAGTTTGAAGTTGGAATTATATATTCCAGATGTATGCATTGATTAAGATTTAGATCTACAAGGAAGCAGTAACAAATTTGATAGAGTCGAGAAAGGAGGGTTCTCAGAATATATTGGGTTTTTGCTACAATTGCAACAGTGAAATCGATTCTCATTGAAATAGAGTCGATGTGGATTTTTGAGTCGAAGAGATGGAAAATCATGCGACGTGGCATGAATCGAAGGATAGTTTGATTGCAGAGATGCCGTAATGAAAAGTAAAGTTGCGGGTTGAACATTTGATAGAACCTGTACTATTCGAAAAACAGGTGAATTGAATTGAAGGCGCAGGTTTAGAACTGGAAGTATGATTCAAGGAGCAGTGGAACTGTGCGTAAATGGAACCACGAGTCAGCGGCAAGGGAAGGTGAAACTGTTTTGAAATCAAACCGGTGGTATCGCGTGACAAATAAATGGTAAGTATTTTTTCCTTTTTGAACGCGATATAGTTCAATAGTTGACACATGACTTGGATGGTATTTCAAAACCATTTTTATCGCATAAGTTTTAACCAAATGAGAGTGTGCAAGTTTGCTATGCGATAGCCATTGATTTATTGTGTTAGAATGCAATGATGTGTCCATCGTTGGATGGAAAGGTATGTTAATGAAACACTGGGCCCAGATGCATTATCAATTTGATGCGATGGTTTGTATTTGTGTGGGGCCAAATCTATAGTGAGTTACGTTTGTTGTGGTCGAATATTGTTATGTTAATAATTGGGGTTTTAAACCAAGGTTGGAATGTTAACATGATGAATATATGTTAATGGATGGTGGCCAAAATTGTAATGTGTCGCAACATTCAGAATGGTCGACACATTTGATAAATGAAGGAAAGGTAAGTCGAGGTCATAAAGGTTTATACTATGGAGTTTATGCCTATATAAATATCCATTTCATATAGTGGGCCATTATATAATGGCTTTAATTATGAAGTTTGAATATTAATTCGAAACCCATGATGTGAGGGTCGAAGTTTAAATTTGGGTTCAAAATTTTATTAAGACCGAGTATGGTATTAAAAATAAAAACCTTGGATATGATATTTGGTTGGGTTTTAATATAAGAGCATATTATATGCATTATGGGTTTTATAACTTTGATTGTAAGAAGCTTCTGCATGAATTATTGAGTTTGCCCAAGTTTTGAAATTTATTGGGGCAATAATTTTGGTTTTAAAAAAATGAGGCATTTTTATATGTACTCATAAGTGGAGAATGTGGGATTAGCAGGGTGTCTGCTATCATTACGTGTTTCACAAGAAAAAGGTTAAAAACCAACCTCATAGCTCAAAAATGTAACTAAAATGCCATAAATGCCCACACATGTGGGAGAAAATCCTCCTTAAGTTTGATGTAATCCTCCAAATGAGCTATAAATACCACAAATAGTTGTATTGAGGCTAATGAGTGCTCCACACTCCAATATTAATTTCCTAGATCATGGGAAAGCCTCCAAATTGCCTATATGCCAACACACGGTCATCTCCATGATGCCCAACGTCACCCATCAAAGGGAAAGAGGGGTGATGTGGAACTCTCTAACTCAAATATTTGCACCCCAAAGTGATATGCAATCCTTTCCTTTTCATCACAAGGATGACCATCATCATCCAATCTCTATAACAAGTGATTCCCATCAAATAGTGTCATTCCGGTTTGGGAGCATTTTGGGTCCATTAGGCACATCATGCATATCTCTAACGCCAAGCTCCATATGCTTAGAATTTCAGCTTTTGAGGGTCCCTCAAAGTGTCAAGCATCATCTGGGGTCAACAAGTAGCCCAATTCTTTACTTTAGATAGGTACAACTACATCAACAAGTTCATACTCTCTCTCTATAATGAGCAATATGGTCTCTATTGTGTTGTTAATAAAGCGTGAAAATCATCACAAGAGGCCTTCGCCATTGTAATGAAAACCACTAGAAAAAACCCTATCAATATATAATAATAATAATAAAATCAACAATCATTGGCTACAATAACCATGGATGCACCATAGTGGACCATAATGAATGTAGGGGGCGCAATACTACTTCAAAAAATGATCACCTTTAAATATCTAACTAGATTGAGTCTCATAAAAGTGTTACCTTCTTATTTTAGGTTTTATTAGATGGATGACCCTAATAAGTGTTCCCAGCCCCCAAGGGGAAGGGACACGTCCCAAGTTATCCCACCAACCCATAGGTGTGCGTGAAAATGGTGGAAATGGAGTGGGGATGACTTCAGGATAGGGTGTCATACCCAAGTGACCAACTAATGTTGCTCCAAAATCATGAGTGTAAACAAATAAGGAGAGAGAAATTGTGGAGGCAAGAGTTATGACTTTTCTTTGCCTACTTTTTCCACCCCTCTCATGCGCATTTTACTTGTTTATGATATACTTTGATTTGGGTGCATAACTCTATACCCCAAGCTCATTTTTTTAAGATAGCATTTAAAACCCCTTAATGATGAGTCATTTTATCACTCATTGAGGTTGGGAAAATACAAGGGTTCCTTATATAGATGGAGCATCATGTGTTGGAGGAACCAAGTGATGGATAATGATGGGTGAGAGCTCGTGTTAGGCTTTTTCCCATGTGATAATCAAATGTCCCAACCATTTTTCATTTTATCTTTTTCTTTCATTATTGTTTTCATATGCTTTTAACTTTCTTTTAGTCGCATTAACATATAAAGAAAATATTTCCAAACCCAGACTCAAAGATAGCAGAGGGTGCCAATCCCCATAACCACTGACCACTAGCCTAAATAACTAAGCGGGATAGTGGGAAAGATGGAAAACGGTATGTATGAAATATCATGGACATGCTAATTCAGTTAAAGCCACTCCAATAATGCTCTTACTAAAACCCTGAGGCCTTAGACTATAGTCAAAGCCCAACCTCCTAGGTGAAGTGAGGGAACAAGAATACAGTCAAGATTGGTTAATCATATAGATCACACCTTGACTATTAGTATTCCCAAAACATTAAGTGAAATCACATTATTTCAAGATGGTTAAATAAATTTTCAATGGGTGACCAAACTTTCTTTAAGAAGGAATGTTGGACTGGAGAGATAAATATAACCGAAGTGAGAAGTGTAGGATCCTAGCATCATCTCATGTATTGATCATATAGGGTTTTTTTCTAGCTAGTTGTCCAAGGGAAGAAAATAATTTTCCTAGGTACTACCCATTTTTTTGGTGGGTAACATCTGGCTCCAACTCGAGGACATGTGATCACTAAAGATCACATTATCCATGTGCTTGAATGAGGAGTGGAACATAATTATAGAAATCCTTGGGGTTGTGGGAAATATTGAGAATGGGGGCGAATTGAAGTAAAAACCAAAATTTGAAGAATAAATACTAAAATAATCTTTAATTTATTACAATCTCTTATCAGGACACCAATCCTATGTAAGCACTAACTTACAAAAATTCTAGGCTTCAACCTATCAAGAAGATGAGAACACCAATCCTCAATAAGCACCAACTTAAAATAATTGTAGTATTCAACCTGAACTCAACCCTAAATACACTAAAATATGGACTTCTAATAAGGCCTAAACTTGGCCTTCAAACTAGGTATGAACTCGATCTTCAAATAGAAGAACTCGACCCTGAAACATGGCCTTCAAACAATAGAACTTGTCCCTTGAAACTCGACCTTAAAACAACATAAATCATACCTTGAAACTCATCCTTCAAATAGTAGTAATCAAAACTGAAAAATATACCTCAAACAAAACATAAACACTTCCCAAAAACAATGCCAATAACCCCTCAAAATATGTGCCAAAACCCTTCCAGTGAAATTTGCTTCAACGCTTCACTTCACTTCTTCTTAGTTCATGTGGTATGAACTTGTTGATGGTGTTGGACCCGCCAACATTCAGGGGATCTCCCCGATATGAAGTCCCAATTAGACCTCACATTGTTTGGTGTAGGAGTCCCATCTGGATCTACGGGCCGGTTGTCGATGCAGTGGGTGTTAATGATATGCCTTGGCTGCAAATACGCATAGAGTGATGTATGGTGACTTTGGAGAGAAAGTGTGTGACCCTTCGGAAAGTCAAGTGTGATGCATGAAGGTTCCAACACACTAAGGGAAAAGAAGTAAGCCCCTTATAAGCTTGTAATAGTATGTAGCTTCAAAGGAACACACGAGCATAAATGAGATCACATGATAATACGTGAAATGGTTCACAAGTTAACAATGATGAAATAATACAACAACACGCATTCAACAAGATTTGTACCAATGCAATTGAAATAGTTAATAAGCATAAGCGTAAGTTAAATAACATATATTGCAAATACAACAAGAATATTCCCACTATATTCAAAACATATGCATGAAATTATGTCGGCTCTGAGCTTTTCTTAAATTTAAAAGTTCCAATCATACATACACCATTGAAGAACCACTAGCCACAATAGTGGAACGTGAAGTCAACATCACCTGCTCCTCCAAAGAAATATACTCCCTCTACAGTAGAGAATAGCCAAGGCTCCCACAAAACTCCTAAAATCCTTTCTAAGCCTACGCCTAGCCAAAATATTGGCTCCCAAAAGCCCTTTACATGAGTTATGAGGATGTATATATAACAAAAGGGGGTGACTCTTCACATTCCCCTTTGTGACACTTGGACTCCCCTCATGACTCTTCAACTTCTTTACAAAATGACTCATTACATTACATCGTGACTCTTCACATTTCAATATTGATACTTGGAATTCCACTTTACAAATCAATTACAAATAATATTACATTTTACACTCATACCCATATAAGACAAAATAGGGTAGAGACAACCTGTCAGCCTAAAAATAAAAAACACTATCATGCTTGAATTTGGGGGAACTCTAGCTCAACAACTCTCACTTGATGCTTCTTGGTCACATATTTGTGCCAAGGTTGGTACTATGCGATGAAATCCCCAAACTGTGTGATGGTGTCTAGTTGGAAGCGGACTCTATCCTCCATGGCATTCGGTTACAATGATTTGGAACTAGTGGGAACTTCCTTTTGTAGCAGGAGAAATTTTTTTCTCACTTGGACAAGGCCACTTATGTAGTTTTGCATCTTATGTCTATTCAGCTCCAAATATTACTTGGTGGAAATTTGTCTAAATTTCTCAAAGTACTCTTTGATCTCCTACCTATCCTGGTTCCTATGTTTGTCTTCGGTGAGGGAGCCAACTAATGGGATCATGTGTGCATTCACCAAGACATCCAAACTAATGGATAATTGTACATATGAGACTTGAATGCTACCAATGAACGAGGTGAGCTGCTTGTTGTTCTAAACCAACATTCGAACTCTTTCTTTCTCCAACTCTGCCTGTGGCTTCATTTTCTTTCTGAAGTTAAGTGGTGCCCCTTTATATCACATTAACAATTCATGCACAATGGTGATGACATCTTGACATTCCTGATTGTTTTGACAAAGTCTTTACAGTACTACTTTAAGCCATGCAAGCATACAACGGCCTTACGTATAGTAACAAGCTCCGCATAGAGGTTATGCATGGTCTCTCCAAGTGTTGATACTTCACCAAGTATTATTACTCTCATTTCCTCCAAGTAGACATGTGCGGAAGCTGCGTTCTGAGATTTTGTACGGAGATGTTATACCTCTTGCCCAAGAGCCTGTAAATTGTGTGCCAATTTCTTATTCTCGGCCATCAAATACTGAGTGATTGATCTTGCTACACTTTCAAAGGACAAGTTGGCTTCAACAATGGCATTGGGATTCTTCCTGGTATCCTCCAATATCACCCTTTCTCTAATGAATGCAGATGATATGAGGTCATCCAGAAAGTGCTTCTTACGCGGTTGTACAAACTTCCTCTAGAGTTCATCGTACGAAATATTTTACGTGTCCATGACCGGATCATCCTCAAGAGGAACAAATTCCTCTTCCTCACTTGGATCTAACTCTTTTGTTGTAAGTGGTGGTGACTAAATGGTGACCTATTTTGTACTCATCATCAGGTCTACATCCTGATTCTGTGGCTCTGGTTCCTCCTCCATGTTTAAAATCTTAATCAATTCTTCAATATGATAAGCAAGCTCCTGATCTTGCATCTGTTTGCTCTCCTCCTCTGCTACTGGCTGGTTTTGTTCTTTCTCTTCAACTTGCTTCTTCTGCTATTGTGCATTGCCTTTCTTCTTCTTCCTACTTACTCTTATCTTCTTTTTCTTTCTTCTACATTTCTTCATCCATTCTTCTCAGTTGTTCTTCTCTCTTCCTTTGTTCTATTCTCTGCATCCTCTTTGCGTCAATTTATAAATCCGCTTTCATAATAAGTGGATTCGCTTTCATCTTGCGGCTTCTTTCTCCTCCTGGACTGTGAGCAACCTTTCTATTTCCCTTATCATGCACGGGGTTTCTCCCTTTTGTTGGCATTTCTTCTAGAGTTGCTACCTTCTGCGGAGCCAACTAAGAAGTTCTTTCTACACTGACTAACACGCGGGGTTTGGAGGCATTATATAAATTCTTCCATGGATCCTTCTCCAGCCAATGAAATGTCTCGTTGAGCCACTGATAACGTATTATCGCACAGTGGTCTTTGCAGATACCACAGGGATCATACAGATAAAATCATCGAATGTCGAATGCAAACTTCTCTATCGCCTTCCCTTTAGTGTTCGCAACTTTGATATTCTTGATCTCATACAATCCAAATTACATAGGAAGAGTCAGCCATGGTTCTTTCTTATTTATGTGCAAGGTTACTGACAACCCTGTGAAGAGATGATATAAAACTTCATGCATGGTAAGTTTTTCGTTGGTATACCTTGGAAAAGATGCGGTGACTTCTGACCGCTGAAAATTCTAAGGAAGGTGACATCCGGTGAGGTGAACCAATTTGGGATCTCTGATATTACCTCCATTTCTTCACATTACATGCAAGGTTGTTCTTCCTCAAATATCTGCTTGTATAATGGGATGATGAAGTGGTCAGTTAGATTCGCCATTACTCCTCAATGATTGTAATCCGAGAGCACTCTGTAGTGGGTGTGCATGGTAAGGTCTCGAGGTGTCCAAGCCCAAATCATGGCGGGGAATGCAATTTGTGCACAGATTGCATCCAATAAATATGCATACATATAGAACCTTCCTGGCTCGTCCTTTGGAGGGTTCCAGGAATGTGTTATATGGGCTCTCAATTGTTAATCCAACAAATCTGACCATTTGAACGACTTCCCCTTGTTCACAACCCGGTTCGATAAAACTTCCCACCCTTTAGGAAAGGTCTATGTGCTCTGTTGATCATATATTCTGCAAGCTAAGATAACCAAGGGCTCGTAGGCCCTCCTGAGAGACTTTTTCTTGTATGTGTAAATGGTTGTTTGTTGAAAATTTGATGGCTCTTTCACCCAACCTCTAACAATGTCTCTTGTGCTCAAATAGATGTTGGTGGCATAGAAGTATGATTCCATGAGTGTTTATGGCTCGGTAAAATGATACATAAGTTGATAATATTCTGCCAGAAAAGTAGGAAGATTCTATCTGTTGGCACTGCTCAAAGTCATGGTTTTCACATCAATATGTGAAAAAATCCAGTTGATGACATTTGCACATGGGAAGGTTGGATATATGCATGAAATCTTATGGAATCCTGAATTTTGAACACTGACATATACATGTCGATCCTCTAGAGCTGCCTTGAAGCTATTTGCTGAAAAAAACTTAATTAACTTTCTGCCATGTTAGATCTGACTCATTTTCCACAAGCAGTTGAGTGTCCGCATACACTGGAAATTTTATTGTTGTTTGCTCAACTGCTTCCTCAGTACTGCTTTCAGTGGTATATTTTGAAGCAGTTCTCTTGGGTGCCATGCCTAAATGTGAATTCTGGAGAGAAATGTTCAACAAGTGTTGTCCTTGTGAGAGGAAAAATACACTCATGGCAAGCAAACATTAGCTTTTGAAAATCTACCTTCAAAGAAAGATAGGGAAACAAACAGGTGAACCAAGGAGAAATATTGCGCAATTTTATGGATCGTGTGAGGGATATTGGTTGTGGGAACTATGCATTTCGCAGTCCCGGTAGTCAAGGGTACATCTTGAGTCTTGAGACTGCGCAATGCACAGTTCAACCTAGGCATTCAGTAGGAGAGACTGCGTATTGCACAGTGTCAATGGCCAAGGTGGTAGACTGAGCCTTAGAACTACCCAATACGTAGTTGGTTTAGCCTGTACTACACATTGTGCAATCTGAGAGGCCAAGCTCTCATCTTGAGCCTCAGACTTGCGCAATGCCCAGCTAGGCAAGGTGAAAACTAGCCAAGGGAAAGTGCAGTTGCTTGGTGAAAGTGTGGGAAACGAGAAGATATAAGTGGTGATGTGATTTTTAGTGCATATATAAATAATTATGGATGTATCAATGAGAATCAAGTGTACAAACTCAATAAATGGAACGAAAAACAAATATGTGAGGAGAGTCGTCGAAACGACGACCATCAGTGCAAAAAAGATAAAACCAATGTGACACTTGTGAAAGGAAAACAACAAACTGGAAAAAAAATTCTACAATCTAAAATAAATTATAAATCCATCAATAATGAAGAGAAACAAGCAAAACAACACTCACAAGCGAAGCGACAAAAGGAGGCAGTAAAGCAGCGAAAAACGACAATAGCAAAACTCACCTAGAAAAGCTATGCAAACTCCACCGAAGGATCCTTGATCTCCTTGGGAATGCTAGAGCTCCAAGATCGAATGTAAAAATGAGCTCTAGATGCAGCAATTAAATATATTTGAGCAGTTAGGGTTTATGACGCGCATGCCTAAAATCAAGGAAAAATGACGCTTGGCGGAAATTTCTAAAAATACCAATTGTGCCACCTTCGGGAAACTAAAAATGAATCCCTATTTTATAGGGATGATTTTGAAATTTTTTTTCTTTTTATTTTTTGGGAAACTTTCCATGCACATTGTCGAGAAAAATTGCACAACTCTGGGGAACTGGGCAACATTCTAGCTCATTGCATTGTGCAATTTCTGAGCTTAAGGGATGGATTGCGTAATTTCTAAGCTCAGTGCTAGGCTGCCATCAATGAATGCATTGTTTATGAGCTCAAGGCAAAGCTTCCAGTCTTGATTGCACAATTCCAATAATCAAGGCTAACATTCCCTCATGGATTGCACAGTTTCTGGAGGCAATCCCAAAATCGTTGTAAGGCCAAGTCATAAGGTTAGATTGTGACTTAAAAGATTAGCTAAGTATGAAAATAAGAAAAAATGAACATATATGGAAATAATAAGTCTTGATAAACTCATGAATACTTGATGATAGTATAAGATAAGCACCCGTGGGCAGAAGGAAGGCTCCTAAATTAAATCATAAGAAAAAATTTGGAGGGTGGTTGTAGCCGCTACAACACTTGGTGACATACTAGTAGAACTCCAGCTCTCTGTATGAGTCTTTTATCATGCAAAATAGATCTAACTCTTCAAGAAGTATTGTTTAGTTCATTGATCACAGTATCTTATTCACTTAGCTTGAGTTAAATATATAGTTCCTACCATTCTCTTCTTTGGTGGCACACTAACCAAGCCAAGTCAAACTGAGTTGTTTCGATTGGGGATAAGAAGTATATAGATACACAGGTAAAAGGAATTGTCATAGTCTTATTTTTCATCTCTAGTGTTGTTTTGCTTCTAGCAAGCCTAGACAGCACCCCGACGGAGTCACTTTAGGAACATAAACATTGCTTTGTTGCCAGCGAGCCTAGACAGTACCCCGACGGACTTTCCTGTTGCAACTCTCTGCATAGGAAGCCTTTCACTTCTTTCTCCCTTTATTTTAATTTTTGCGTTTTTTCATTTTTTTTCATAGAACTGTGCAAGGAACTTATTTATTTCATGGGGCGAAAGAGGGATCCCAACTTATTGAGAGCAAAATAGGTTATCCCTTCAGAGAGGGATGTTTATATATACCTATGACTTACTTCTTAAGGTTTTCCTCCCCTCCTTACTCTATTCGAATTAGTTGACAAGGATTAACTGAATAATAAGACTGATTAGAGTAGGCAGTACTAGTTAAAGATTCAAGCATCATGATTCCACTATGGTTTTCTCCGAAAAGGAACGTATCTTCCATCATGTTGAGAATTTACAGGGCTGGAGATTAATACAAATTATCTTATTGGTAATTACTTATGAGTTTAATTGAGTTACTTATGTATTTTCTTCCTTATCTTATTTATTCTTTCATTAAGTCAATTATCAAAATTCACGAGACACAAGAATTAGCCTCCTAGAGCCAGGGCGAAACCGCTCCCTATTGGAGAGGAAAACCCACAAGAAATTCATCTTATAGATCTTCAAATGACAAGTACCATGACCAAGACTTAGACCCTTGACATATGAGAGCCTCCAAGACCTTTTCATTGCCTCTTTGACAGCCTTCAAAACTGATCCTTCTCTTCTGCCTTCAACCTTTAAGACTACTTTCTTTTTTTATGTCACTGTCTCAACTTCATGTATGATAGATATAAATTGGTCTGCAAACTAACCTTGACACAATTAGAAATTCCTTCTTCTGTAAACCACAGAGAATCCGCATCTTCTGTCTTCTAAAATCCACACTTTATTTGCCCGGAACAGTCTGCAATTTGCCTCAGAGAGATCCTCAATTTCCTGTTCTTTTCTACGCAGCATAGGTGGGTATGAATAATTGATCCACCTTGTATTTGAGCCAACCTTACAGCCAGCTAGTAAGCTGAATTTATCACTGTGCATTAGACCGACTTGAAGTGCAATAATACCAGTGTTGTAGCTTATCTTCCAGCGTGGTTTGAGAGTTGAATTGAATCATTCTTTCACGGTGTCTTTGGAAAGGACTTGGAGCATTTCTTTAGACTAGATCCTTCATATATATGACACTTAATTACATTTATACCTAGATGAAAAAAACCCTAATAGACATCAATAAGAAGTCTATTAACCTAGAATAAAATATTTCTCATGAAACCCATGAAGTAAGTACAACAAATATACATTTTATTATCTTTGTCTTCTTCTTCACATAAATACATAATTACATATTCAATATGAAAATTGATCCTAGTTACACTTTTCAACACTCCCTCTTAACTAGGGAGGTATTCATATGGGTACATGGTCACTTTCAAACTTAAGAATCTCATATGAAGAATCAGATTGGTAATCGCATCTGTATAGCATCATATCAACCAGCATTTTCCTAGTGCAAGGCCTTGACTAATAGCCCCATATCTCAACCAAACAATGGGCTACAATGTTGGCAAGACACATGACTTATAGACACCATAGTCATTGTCTCTCCAAGGTACATACTCCACCCAGTTGTTCCCAGAGTATGACCTTCTTGGACTATTATTCTCCTGGGTAGCCAGCCCTCAAAGAATATCGGTCCTCTACTACTCTTATCTTGAATACCCTACTCATTCTCAAAGAGTATCGAATGCTAGATGATTACCCAATCGTCCATCATGTATTCTAGGTGAAGACCAAAATGATGTGTCTATCCATTCTCTACAAATGGCATTCACTAAGACTTACGGGTGTTAGTCCTGGTTTAGTGCATGACACATGTATTAGAGAATCACATACGTCACTCCCTCTTAACTCGGGAAGGACATACTTCAAGTTTCTTCCAAGTAAGAAACTTACCACCAGGCTCCCTCTCAACCAGGGTCCTGCAGAAGCAATGGTGAGATATCCAGCTGCTCATGAAGAATTCCTCCCCTTGATGTCATGGATTTCAATATTGAGGAATATTCAAACTTTGGCTTCATAGGGCACATATCATCCATCACTTTCAATCACGAGTCATGTCAACCACCAAAAATTGATTCATCAATATTTCTCATCTGGTTCACTTTTATGCCATGCTTCTTTCCTTCGAATCATCTCCAAGGATCTTACAACCTTCCACATGATTGGCAGCCCTGCATAAACTTATCCAGATAAACATATACATATGAATTTATAAATTAAAAGTTACCTCAATGATGATCTTTCACCATGACATATTTTTGTAGGCATCGACATCCTCTATTCAGATTGACACATCTCCTAAGGATATGTCTTGTCAAGGGTCTTCTTCTTTACCAAACTTCTTTCAGAGTCTACATATCCTCCGAGGAGATATCCTAGTCACATCTTCTTGGCTTCCGGATGATAACTGCCTCTTAACATGGTTGCATTTCATGATCTATTCCTTTCTGCACATTCTTCATTCCCGGGAACTTACAAATTTTCAAGTTCCTCGTTCATATACAACCACGTCATATTCCATATGAGGATATACTATGTTGATTTCATATGTCAGTGCACCGAGAGATCCTCCTTCATAGATCATACTTATAAATATAGATGTTTATTACCTGCAACCATATGACATGGCTTCACAGCATCCAGTGTCAGCATATAAATAGATACATACCTCATACCTTTTTCATTTGAGTCATCCTATAATATTCTTTCCAGAATCAAGAGATTCATTCCCTTAAACTTCTCCATCAATATGTCATCACATCCTAGAATTTTTTTTCCATGATGACCCTTGAACTTTGATGATTTCTTTCCATCAGTAATGTTATGAGAGATTTTTTTCTGGAGTTATTTCACCAAGAGCTCCTACCATGATTTTACCATGATTCCATCAATATACATTTCCTCCTAACATACTATTTTACAACCAAAATAAATCACTTAAAGGAGAAGATGATCTCAATCATAGTAGAGATCCCTCGCTTCTTCATTCTTAGATTTCTTTGCATCGGGTTCTTCCCACATATCTGAGATATGGGCTTCTTCCCTTTTTCTCTTGTCCTTTTCAGATTTAGGACAATCTCTTTTATAATGCCCAAGTTCATTACATCCAAAGCATCATACTTTTTCCATATTTCTTCTTTTAATCTGAGGACCAAATTTTCTGAATCTTCCTTTATTCCTAGAGATGGCTTCAAAGGCTTGATTCCCTTCACTTGGTCTTGTATGAGCTTTGGCTTTCTGTCTTGTTTCCTCTATTTTACATAGAGGCCATAAATCATGGAATGGTGTGTCTTCTTTCTTCCCGTATAAACTTGAAGTGAAGTTTCCCCATTCTTCTGGTAGAGCATTCAACACCACTGTAGGAATCTCAATGTCAGACATTACTTCTCCCAGTTCCTGTAGTTGATTTCTTATTTCAGAAATCCTCATAAAGTATGGAGTGATTCCTTCTTCCCTTCGCAATTTCATTTTATATAGTTCTTGTCTCAGAGAGATTTCTTCTCCTGTAGTATTCACAGAGAATAGCTCCACCAGTTTATCATATATTTCTTTATCAGACTTTAGTTTTGATACATAGGGAATGAGTGAGTCCTTGATGGATTCTATGAGAATCCTCTGGGCTCTTATTTCTCCCTTCATGTACTTGGCGTGAGCTGGAGCATATTCTTTTGGTGGTTGAATTGTCAATCCTTCGATGTAGTCCATAAATTCGTCTTCAATTAAATTCAAATCTATCCTCGTCTTCCATGCACTAAAGTTTGATGACCCAACTAGCTTGTTTCTCTCTTTACAATAAATCATCTTGAAAGATTTAAGTAAGGTCATAGATACTTACTTGAGTAGAGTAGCTTGCAACTATCTTGATGATGATGAAGATGAAGTTAGGAGCTTCTTCTAAGATAGAAATTTTCAATGTAGGTGATCTTGGATCCTTGATGATAAACAATATCTTCAAAAGATGGTGTCCTATTCTAACAATGTCTTGAATGTCAATCTTTTATGGAGAAGATTATTTTCTTGAATGATTTGATCCTTTGAATGAGATAGAAGATCTTTCTTGAAATGGATTGAGAGTCTTTCTTGCAAACTGATTTGACTTCCCTAATCTTTGATCTTTCCTTCCTTGAGCGTCTTCTCGTCAAGTATCCCTTGAGTTCAACACCTTAGCTCTGAAACCATGTTGAGAATTTGGAGGGCTAGAGATTAATACAAATTATCTTCTTGATAATTACTTGTGAGTTTACTTGAGTTACTTATGTCTTTTCTTCCTTAGATTATTTAGTCTTTCATCATGTCAATTATCAAAATACACGAGACACAAGAATTAGGCTCCTAGAGCCAGGGGGAAACCTCTCCCTCTTGGAGAGGAAAACCCATGAGAAATTCTTCTTATAGATATTCAAATGAAAAGTACCATGACCAAGACTTAGACCCTTGACCTATGAGAGCCTCCAAGACCTTGTCATTACCTCTTTGACTGACTTCAACATTGATCCTTCTCTTTTGCTTCCAACCTTTGAGACTGCTTTCTTCTTTTATGTCACTGTCTCAACTTCATGTATGATAGATATAAAATTATCTACAAACTAACCTTGACACAATTAGCAAGTCCTTATTTAAATAGATCTGCACTTATAGTCTTTGTCCACTTCCTTTAATAAATGATCCAAGTTCTTTGTATTAATCTGTATGCAAAACTTCTATGTGATGACCTGAGATAGGATCGGAAAATGGATGTTGAGATACCTCAATAAAGTCCACAATATAACCTTGAACCTGATTAGAAATCCGCACTCTATTCCACAAAGTATTCCACGCTTTTTACTGTGGTGAATCCACACTTAATCCGCACCTTTTATTATGTATTTGATAATAGCCTCTCTGCACTGCTTCACTGCATAAATTCTAGAGATATCTACGCATTGTTTCTTCCTTTTAAAACTGCACTTGTAAACCATTATAAACCACAGAGAATCTACATCTTCTGTCTTCCAAAATCTGCACTTTATTTTCCCAGAACAGTCCGCAATTTTCCTCAGAGAGATCCGCGATTTCTTTTTCTTTTCTGTGCAGCATAGGTGGGTATAAGTAGTTGATCCAACCTATATTTGAGTTGACCTTACAACCAGCTAGTAAGCCGAATTTATCACTGTGCATTAGGCTGACTTGAAGTGCAATAATTCCAACGTTGTAGCTTATCTTCCAGCGTGGTTTGAGGGTTGAATTGAATCATTATTTCATGGTGTCTTTGGCAAGGTCTTGGAGCATTTATTTAGACTATATCCTTCATATATATGACACTTAATTACATTTATACCTAGAAGAAAAAACCCTAATAGACATCAAGAAGAAGTATATTAACCTAGAATAAGATCTTGCTCATGAAACCCATGAAGCAAGTACAACAAATATACATTTTATTATCTTTGTCTTCTTCTTTACATAAATACATAATTACATAGTCAATATGAAGACCGATCCTAGTTGCACTTTTCAACACTCTATCTTAACTAGGGAGGTATTCATACAGGTACATGGTCACTTTCAAACTTAAGAATCTCATAAGAATAATTGGATTGGTAATCGCATATGTATAGCATCATATCAACCAGCATTGTCCTGGTACAAGGCCTTGAATAACAGCCCCATCTCGCAACGAGACAATGGGCTACAATGATGGCGAGACACATGACTTATAGACACCATAGTCAGTGTCTCTCCAAGGTACATACTCCACCCAGGTGTTCCCAGAGTATGACCTTCTTGGACTATTCTTCTCCTCGGTAGCCAACCCTCAAAGAATATAGGTCCTCGACTACTCTTTAATTTAATGCCCTATCTCATTCTCAAAGAGTATCAAATGCCAGATGATTACCCAATCCTCCATCCTGTCTTCCAGGTGAAGACCAGAATTATGTGTCTATCCATTCTCTCCACATGGCCTTCACTAAGACTTACGAGTGTTAGTCTTGGTTTAGTGCATGACACATGTATTAGAGAATCACATACGTCACTCCCTCTTAACTCGGGAAGGACATACTTCAAGTTTCTTCCAAGTAAGAAACTTACCGCCAGGCTCCCTTTCAACTAGGGTCCTGCAGCAGTAATGGTGAGATACCCAATTTCTCATGAATAATTCCTCCCCTCGATGTCATGGATTTCGATATTGTGGAATATTCAACCTTTGGCTCCATAGGGCACAGATCATCCATCACTTTTAGTCATGATTCATGTCAATCATTATAAATTGATTCATTAGTCTTTTTGATCTTGTTCACTTTTATGCCATGCCGCTTTCCTTCAAATCATCTCCAAGGATCTTACATCCTTCCACATGATTGGAAGCCATGCATAAAATTATCCAGATAAACATATACATATGAATTTATAAATCAAAAGTTACCTTAGTGATGATCTTTCACCATGACATATTTTTGTAGGCATCGACATCCTCTATTCATATTGGCACATCTCCTAAGGATATGTCTTGTCAAAGGTCTTCTTCTTTTCCAGACTTTTGTCAATGTCTACATATCCTCCCAGGAGATATCCTAGTCACATCTTCTTGGCTTCCTGATGATAACTGCCTCTTGACATGGTTGCATTTCATGATATCTTCCTTTCTGCACATTCTTCATTCCCAGAACTTACAAATTTTCAAGTTCCTCGTTCATATACAACTACCTCATATTCCATATGAGGATATATTATGTTTATTTCATCTGTCAATGCGCTGAGAGATCCTCCTTCATAGATCATACTTCTAAATATAAATGCTTATTACCTGCAACCATATGACATGACTTCACAACATCCAGTGTTAGCATATAAATATATACACATCTCATACCTTTTTCATTTGAGTCATCCTGTAACAGTCTTTCCATAATGAAGAGCTTCATTCCCTTGACCTACTCCATCAATATGTCATCACATCCCAAAATTTTGTTTCCATGATGACCCTTGAACTTTGATGACTGCCTTCCATCATTAATGTTATCAGAGAGGTTTTTCTGAGGTTGTTTCACCAAGAGATCCTACCATGATTTTATCATGATGCCATCAATATACATTGCTTCATAACATACTATTTTACAACCAATAGAAATCACTTAAAGGAGAAGATGATCTAAATCATAGTAGAGATCCCTCGCTTCTTCTTTCTTAGATTTCTTTTCATCAGGTTCTTCCCTCATATCTAAGATATGGGCTTCTTCCCTTTTTCTCTTCTCCTTTTCAAATTTAGGACAATCTCTTTTATAATGCCCATGTTCATTACATCCAAAGCATCATACTTTTTCCATATTTCTTCTTTTATTCTGAGGACCAAACTTTGTGAATCTTCCTTTATTCCTAGAAATGGCTGCAAAGGTTTGATTCCCTTCACTTGGTCCTGTATCGTCTTTGGCTTTCAGTCTTGTTTCCTCTATTTTACATAGATACCATAAATCATGGAATGGTGTGGCTTCTTTCTTCCCGTATAAACTTGAAGTGAAGTTTCCCCATTCTTCTGGTAGAGCATTCAACACCACTATAGTCATCTCAGTGTTAGACATTACTTCTCCCAGTTCCTGTAGTTGATCTCTTATTTCAAAAATCCTGATAAAGTATGGAGTGATTCCTTCTTCCCTTGACAATTTCATTTTATATAGTTCTTATCTCAGAGAGATTGCTTCTCCTGCAGTATTCACTGAGAATAGCTCCACCAGTTTCTCATATATTTCTTTAGCAGACTTTAGTTTTGGTACATAGGGAATGAGTGAGTCCTTAATGGATTCTATGAGAATCCTTTGGGCTTTGATTTCTCCCTACATGTACTTGGCATGAACTGGATCATATTCTTTTGGTGGTTGAATTGTCGATCCTTTGATGTAGTCCATAAATTCATCTTCAATTAAATTCAAATTTGTCCTCTTCTTCCATGTACTAAATTTTAATGACCCAACTAGCTTGTTTCTCTCTTTACAATAAATCATCTTGACATATTTAATTAAGGTCATAGATACTTACTTGAGTAGATTATCTTGCAACTGTCTTGATGATGATGAAGATGAAGTTAGGAGCTTCTCCTAAGATAGAAATCTTCAATGTAGGTGATCTTGGATCCTTGATGATAAAGGATATCTTCAAAAGATGATGTCCTCTTCTAACAATGTCTTGAATGTCAACCTTTGATGGCAAATATTATTTTCTTCAATGAGTTGATCCTTCTAATGAGATAGAAGATATTTCTTGAAATAGCTTGAGATTATTTAATGCAAACTGATTTGTCTTCCCCAATCTTTGATCTTTCCTTCGTGGAGTGTCTTCTCGTCAAGTATCCCTTGAGTTCAGCACCTTAGCTCTGAAACCATGTTGAGAATTTGGAGGGCTAAAGATTAATACAAATTCTCTTCTTGATAATTACTTGTGATTTTACTTGAGTTACTTATTTCTTTTCTTCCTTAACTTATTTAGTCTTTCATCTTATCAATTATCAAAATACACGAGACACAAGAGTTAGGCTCCTAGAGCCAGGGCGAAACCTCTCCCTCTTGGAGAGGAAAACCCATGAGAAATTATTCTTATAGATCTTCAAATGAAAAGTACCATGACCAAGACTTAGACCCTTGACCTATGAGAGCCTCCAAGACCTTGTCATTACCACTTTGACTGCCTTCAACATTGATCCTTCTCTTCTGATTCCAACCTTTAAGACTGCTTTCTTATTTTATGTCACTGTCTCAACTTCATGTATGATAGATATAAATTGATATGCAAACTAACCTTGACACAATTAGCAAGTCCTTATTTAAATAGATCCGAACTTATAGTCTTTGTCCACTTCCTTTAACATTGCTTATGATCCAGGTTCTTTGCATTACTCGGTATGCAAAACTTCTATGTGATGTTTGAGATAGGATCCGAAAATGGGCGTTGAGATACCTTAAGCAAGTCTTCAGTATAACCCTGAACCTGATTAGCAATCTGCACTCTATTCCATAGAGCAGTCCACACTTTTTACTGTGGTGAATCCACACTTAATCCGCACCTTTTCCTCTCTATTTGATCACAGCCTCTCTACACTGCTTCACTGCATAAATTCCAGAGATATCTATGCACTATTTATTCCTTTTAAAACTGCACTTGTAAACCACAGAGAATCTACATTTTTTGTCTTCTAAAATCCGCACTTTATTTTCCTATAACAGTCCGCAATTTTCCTCAAAGAGATCCACAATTTCCTATACTTTTATGTGCAGCATAGGTGGGTATAAATAGTTGATCCAATCTGTATTTGAGCTGACCTTACAGCCAGCTAGTAAGCCGACTTTATCAATGTGCATTAGGGTGACTTTAAGTGCAATAATTCCAGCATTGTAGCTTATCTTCCAGTGTGGTTTGAGGGTTGAATTAAATCATTATTTCATGGTGTCTTTGGCAAGGTCTTGGAGCTTTTATTTATACTAGATCTTTCATAAATATGACACTTAATTACATTTATACCTAGAAGACAAAAGCCCTAATATACATCAAGAAGAAGTATATTAACCTAGAATAAAATCTTGCTCATGAAGCAAGTTCAACAAATATACATTTTACTATCTTTGTCTTCTTCTTTACATAATTACATAATTACATAGTCAATATGAAGACCGATCCTAGTTACACTTTTCAACACATCAGAGTATCATTAACTAAAAGAATGCATGATTTACACAAAGAGAGGGAATGAAAGGATAACCAAGCATTGATAGTAGCACAACTTCCTTTTAGACTTGACCATGCTTGCTCGAAAACCAAACACAGTCTCTTGCAAAATCTATCCTAAGACATAAAAGCAAAACAACAAAAAGAAAGGAAAAGAGTGGAGCAAAAAGTAAATCAAAGCAAAACTAAACTAATCAAAACATCAAATAAAAACAAACGACTACTCCTACTCATAACCTAATCAGAGAATAGGCCAGACTCACGTAAAATGAAAGTTCCAGTGGCTAATGTGAACAAGGAAATGAAATCTCTCTATCAAAAAAGGCCAATCAACTTCATCTTCAGGAAATTCAAAGAAAAAATGAATGAAACGATCGTGAAAATCCTTAAGATATTCATCAGGTGCTTTTCGCAATTGCATAATTTTCTTGAGCATAGACTTATGATCATACACATCAAAGGCACGGAAATTTCTTTGGAAAGATGTTCGAAAGAGTGAATGGAGGCGACAGGAAATGTGTTACACCATTTCCTTACGTGCCCTTCAAATGTTAGAATGAAAAACCTACAAGCAGCATCCTCACAATGGATGTTGTGTTTCATGCAGAAATCAAGAAAGTGATCAGTGTGCTCAAAAAAGGTTGTTTCACCCTTGGGATTGAATTTTATATTTGACAAGTCATGAATGATTCTCGCTGACACTTTCAGATTTGTGGTTCTAGAAAAAAATGTCGGGGTTGTGATTTGGGAAGGAAGCCATAAATGAGTGCAGAAATTCAAAAAGACTTCACGGGCTCAGCTTGTAATCTGGCCCTCCTTCTAGCGCCACAAATGTTGACAGTGTTGGACCCTCCAACATTCAAGGGATCTCCTCGATATTAATTCCCAATTATACCTCGCACGGTTTGGTGTACGAGTCCCATCTGGATCTATGGGCTGATTGTCCATGTAGTGGGTGTTAATGATATGCCTTGGATACAAATACACGTAGAGTGATATATGGTGACTTTGGTGAGAGAAAGTGTGTGACCCTGCAAAAATTCAAGTGTGATGCATGAAGGTTCCAACACATGAATTAAAAATAAGTGAGCCCCTTAGAAGCTTGTAATAGTACATAGCTTGAAAGGAACACACGAGCATAAATGACATCACAAGCTAATATGAGAAATAGTTTGAAAGTTAACTGTGATGAAATAATACAACAACACGCATTCAACAAGATTCGTACCAATTCAAACGAAATAGTTCATAAGCATAAGCATGAGTTAAATAACATACATTGCAAATACAACAAGAATGGTCCTACTATATTCAAATTATATGCATGAAAGCGTGCCAACTATGAGCTTTTATTAAAAGTGAAAGTTCCAATCATACATACACCATTTACGAACCACTAGCCCCAATAGTGGAACATGAAGTCAACATCACTTGCTCCTCCAAAGAAATATACTCCCTCTATGCTACGGAGAAGCCAAGGCTCTCACAAAACTCCCAAGCTCCTTTATAAGCCTAAGCCTAGCCAAAATATTGGCTCCCAAAATCCCTTTACGTGGGTTATTAGAATATATTTATAACGAAAGGGGGTGACTCTTCACATTCCCCTTTGTGACTATTGGACTCCCCTCATGACTCTTCAAATTCTTTACAAACTGACTCATTACATTACATAATGACTCTTCATATTCTAATATTCACACTTGGAATTCCCCTTTACAAATTAATTACAAATAATAATACATTTTACACTCATACACATATAAAAAAAATAGGGTAGAGACAACTTGAAAGCTTAATAAGACAAAACACTATCATGCTTGAGTTTGGGGAAAATCTAGCTCAACAACTTCCACTTTATGCTTCTCGGTCACATATTGGTCCCAATCTAGGTATTGTGCGATGACATCCCCAAACTGTGTGATGGTGTCTGGCTAGAAGCGAACTCTATCATCCATGGCATCTTGGTACAATGATTTGGATCCAATGTGAACTTCCTTTTGTAGCAGGAGAAACATTGTTCTCACTTGGACAGGGCCACCGATGTAGTTCGGCATGTTCTGTCTTTTCAACTCCAAATATTCCTTGGTGGAAATTTATCTAAGCTACTCCAATTACTCTTCAATCTCCTGCCTGACATGGTTCCTAAGTTTGGCTTGGGTGATCGATCCAACTGATGGGATCCTGTGTGCATTCACCAAGACATCCAAACTGTCAGATAATCGTACATATGAGGCTTGAATGCTACCAATGAAGGAGGAAAGTTTCTTGTTGTTCTAAACCAACATTTGAAATATTTCTTTCTCCGGCTTTTCCCATAGCTTCATTTTCTTTCCCAATTCAAGCGGTGCCCCTTTGTATCACATTAACCATTCATGCATATCGGTGATGGAAACTTTTACATTCCTAAGAGTTTTGAAAAAGTATTTACACTGCTGCTGCAAGCCATGCAAGTGGGAAACTTCCTTATGTACAGTAACAAACTCCTCATAGAGGTTCTGCATGGTATCTCCAAGTGTTGATACTTCACTAAGTATCGCTGCTCTCATTTCCTCCAAGTAGACCTGTGCAAAAGTTGCATTTGAGTTGTTGCATGGAGCTTTTCTACCTCTTGCCAGACAACCTATAAATTTTGTGCCAATTTCTTATTCTCGGCCATAAAATAATTATTGTTTGATCTAGTTGCACCTGCAAAGGCTAGGTTGGCTTCAGGAATGGCATTGTTATTCTTCCTAGTATCCTCCACTATCACCCTTTCTCTAACGAATGCAGGCGATGCGAGTTCATCCAGAAACTGCTTCTTACGCTCTTGTACAATATTCTTCTAAATTTTATCATATGAAAGATTGTATGTGTCCATGACCATATCATCCTTAAGAGGAACAAATTCCTCTTCCTCGCTTGAAGCTAACTCTGCTTCTAGAGGTGGTGGAGACTAAACGGTGACCTGTTGTGTACTCGAAATCAGGTAGACATCTTGATTCTTTGGCTTTAGTTCCTCCTCCATGTATGTAATCTCAATCAATTCTTCAATCTAATGAGCAAGCTCCTGATCCTGCATTTGTCCGCTCTCCTCCTCTATTGTTGGCCTATTATGTTCTTACTCTTCAGCTTGCTTTTGCGTTGTTTCTTCTACTATTGCGCATTGCCTTTCTTCTTCTTCATACTTTTTCTTCTCTTCTTGTTCTTACTTCTACTTTTCTTCCTCCATTCTCCTTTGTTGATCTTCTCTCTTCCTCTGTTCTTCTCTCTAAATCCTTTGTTTCCACTTTGCCTCAATTGCTAAAGCCACTTTCATAATAAGTGGATCCGATTTCATTTTATGGCTTCTCTACCCCTTGGATTGTGAGAAACCTTTCTCTTTCCCATATCCTACGTGGGGTTTCTCCCTTCTACTGGCACTACTTTTGGAGTTGCTGCCTTCTGTGGAGTCATCTATGAAGTTCTTGCTACACTGACTGGCTCGCGGGGCTTGGAGGCATTATAGAAATTCTTCCATGGATCTTCCTCTAGCCAATGAAATATCTCGTTTTTCCACTGCTAATGTATTCTCGCACAGTGGTATTTGCAAATACCACGGGCATCGTACTGATTAAATTCTTGAATACTAAATGTAAAATTCTCTATCGCCTTCCCTTCATTTTCTGTGACTTTGAGATTCTTGATCTTGTACAATCCAACTTGCATAGGAAGAGTTGGCCATGGTGCTTTCTTCTTCGTGTGCAAGGCTGCTGAAAACCCTGTGGAGAGATGATATGAAAGTTCGTGCATGATAAGTTTGTTGGTGGCATACCTTGGAAAAATATGCGGTGAATTTTGACCGTCGAACATTCTAAGGAAGGTATCATCTAGTGAGGCGAACCAATCTATGATCTTTGATATTGCCTCCATTGCTTCACATTGTTATCACAAAATTAGACCTGATAGGCTGCTTGATCAGTCAACTTCATGTAACTATTTCAAACCTAATCTTTTGACTAAGGCTTAACCTCCTCAGCCTGAGAGGGCTCTCTCAAGGGTTAATGATTTGGATAAAAATATAGATGGCTAACTCTATTTAGGTAATAAACAGATAAATTATAGATGTAGGTTGAGAATCACATCAGCATGTACACATTGGGTTTATGGAGTCAAATCTATTCAGTAATCCAGCAAATCTACTTTACATGGAAGTTGAGGTGTATCAGAGTTTTAGTCAATAGATAAACACATATGGCACTGTAAAAACACAGTCAGTTCATTTATATAGGAAGTCAGAGCATCTAAAGATGAAATATGATTAATATAGATAAACACCACTACAATAGGATAATAAAAGAGATGCAAATAGAATAGGAACACACTAAAACTCCTTCTGAATCTCAACTTTTTAAGTAGAAAATCTCTATATTAGCTGAAAACCAGTAAATTACAATAAGCACAGTTTTGCCAAAATGTCCAAACTTTTACTAATTCGACCTCGTGGCCTTTAATATACCTCTTACAACACGAGATGATCTAACTCTAGGCTAGATACATCAAATTTCTAACTACTGACACATTGCATAACCATAAGACATGGAATTTATTACAAAAAGACACCTAATCTACTAAACAGTCCTATTACAAATAGGACTCAAACTCCTTATCATTATCTATAACAACCTAGTATAATTGAAATTACATAATTTTCCAAGTGTATCATCACATGGTCGAATTTTGATGATGGGCTTCAACTCTTACTGACCACTTTGTTTGACCTCCACAGCAGGAAACAATACCCTAGTTTTTAGGCATAAAATCCTTTGCATTCTTTGAACATTTTGATCATCAATTAAACTTCATTTCGTGGTCCTTATATGTTGGAGATTATCTTAACATGTCTCATCACTTATGCCTAGCCTCCAGCTGTCCAAAACCGCTTCCAAAACTGTTCAAAAGAGTTGTAATATACTGCGCTACGAAAACACAGCAGTTTCGTAGCGCCTCTATAACACTGCCATTTTAAGTCTTAATTCTCCAAAAACTGAATTCTTTCCACTTGCATCATTTCACTTACCCTTTAATACATCTCCCATATCAGTTACAATTCTTGACTTACTCTTCAACCTTTCAAAAACTGACCAAAATGAGCAAGAAAAGTAGCTACAGCAGTTTCGTAGCGCTTTTCTGCTTTTTTACACTGACTGCGGTACGAAACTGCTGATTATGCAGTTTTGTCAAAAAAAATCGAAAATGAAAACTGTAGCTATGCCAAAAAATTAAAATATATCTATCTCCATCATTAAAAAATCATATCACCTATAAAAACACAGTCATTCCAGCTTTCTTGAGGTCCCTTCTCAATTTTCACTTGATTTAGCTATTGGCTCTTATATGACTGTAACTTTAATGCCTATACTCTTTAACTCATCATGAATCAACTTTGGTTGCTGCTCTAAGTCCTCCACTTGATCTTTAAGTCTTCTATTAGTAGCTCTCAAATGAGTATCTATTACTCTGACAAACTTGGCTTCCTTTATTGCTGGAACTGTCCACTTGAAAAATTGCTCAGCACTACTTGGATTTTCATAAATAGAATCAGTTTTCCCTTCCCACAGTGCCTTCATCCTTTTAAAATGTGCTTTCTTCACACTGTGATTTCTAGCCCTCTTTCTCATGACAGCAATTTCCTGGTTTGCCAACCTCAATTTTTCCTCAAGATGCTGAAAATCTGTTTTTCTGTCATTTCTTCTTTTCCGCTCTTTGTTTGGCTGATTGTATGCTTCACTATAGGTGATGAAAGATCAACAACTTCTTTAGGATATTTAGTTGTCTCAGTGGGTTTTTGAACTTGCTTGCTTCCTTCCTTCAGTTTCCTAGCCTGCCTAGTCATAGGATTTCTTGCTTGAAAGATGAAAGCTGCATCTTCCCCCTCAAAATCTAGCTTCTTTGAAGACTTGACCTTCTTCAATTTATGCTCATCTTCCCCAATGAACTCAGCTTGAACAATGGGTGTCTCCTCTATGTCAATAGCATGAAGGATGTCCTCTAGATTCCCTTTTTTTACTGGGCTGTCTTCTATAGAAACTGTCTTTCCTTTTAATGCCACTACTTGACTTCTAGTTACTCTTTTGGTCTCCTTGCTGACAGCTTGTTTCTATTCTGCATCTTTGACAACCTTTGACCTCTATTTTGTAGGTGGGAGAGTTGGAGTATCAAGTATTTGCACCTGCTTTGGCCCTTTTTCAGTTTGTTTTCTTGGCTTCACTTTTGTAGTTGTTTTTGCCTTTGCAGCCACAGTTTGACTTGGTTCTGTAGTGAAGTGCAGAAGCAACTTGAAATTATATGAGTAAACCTTGTGATATCTGCCTTCACATGTAAAATACTTCTGAATTTTGAGCAACACCTTTGAATAAATGTCTTTGATGCAACCTCTAGGGATAGCATTGTTAAATTCCATGTCTATGTACTCAGGCTTCATGAAATCTCTGCATTGCTCCATATCAAATTTGAAACTTTTGAACCAGATTTCTTGTCCTCTTGGTATCTCTGTAACAACAGCAATGACCTCTGGTGTAATAGACACACTCAGCATCCTGACCTTTGTGGTTTTTCCATTGAAGTTCATGGCAAATTCCTTGGATACCTGTGGGTGGTAGCCTTGCAACTTCGCACAAAACCGAAGGCAACCTACTCTTTTGAATGCTTCAATCACTGTTGGGTCTTCAATTATTGCCTTCATGTCTTTAGGTTCATGCCTTAAACAGTGTCCTCCTCTGTGAATTTTCTTTTCCTCTGCCATGTTCTTGAACAAATCTTTCAGCCTCGCTTGAAAAAAAAGTAACAGCAGCCTCACTTGAATAATTGTAACAGCAACCTCACTTGATATGGGTGTAGTAACCCTTTGTATGAATCATTCATAGGTCTAGCTTGAAACTCAGAGCTCAAACATTTCGAATGGAGGCAAAAGGAAATGAGAATGACCAATTAGGAAATATTTTGAAATTTAAAATGTCATCTCATAACTGAATGATGCTTCATTCATAACCTATAATGACAATGATGACTACAAACGTGGGTGTGTACATCGAATTTCATCATTACATGACTCGACATGCCACTAACCTACCCTTTCCCAACGGTTTTTGACATCTGCCAACTCAACTGACAAGACAGTTATAAATCTGTGCTTTCGTAGCGCCTGCAGTGCAATTTTTCATGTTTTCACTACAAAATTATCAGGGTTTTTGTAGCGCAAAACAACTTTTTTCAACGGGTGGCGCTACGAAAACAGGGTTTTATGGCTAATTGAACAATTTTGACCTGAAACATTAGGAAATAACCCACAAATGAAAATGATGAATATTTGACATGAAAATACTTTAAAGAAGACTTTATTTGAACCTAAGGATGAGCTTTAAACTATAAAAATCTAAAACCTACCCTTGATCAAACCTAAATTGACTCCAATAACCCAAATTTGATCCATGAAATCCTGTAACCTTGTCACAATGATGTGCTAAAATTTTTGGGTGATAACACATGTTACATGCAAGGTGGTTCTTCCTCAAAGATAAGCTTGTATGACAGAACGATGAAGTAGTCACTTAGCTTCTCCAATACTCCTTAATGGCTACAATCCAAGAGCACTCTGCACTGGGTGTGCACGAAAGGGTCTCGAGGTATCCAATTCCATCTCATGCCAAAGAATGCATTCTATGCACAGATCACATCCAGTAAATATTTATACATATATAGCCTTTCTTTCCCATCCATGGTAGGGTTCCAAGCATGTGCTATATGGGATCTCAACTGTCAAGCCAACAAATCTGACCAGTTGAACGACTTCCCCTCATTCACAACCTAGTTCGATAAAACTACCCACCATTTAGGAAAGTTATTCATACTCTGCTAACTATAGATTCTGCAAACTAAGATAACCAAGAGTTGGTAGGCCCTCTTGAGAGACTTTGTCTTGTATGTGTGGGTGGGAGTATGTTGAAAATTTGATGGTTCTTTCACCTAGTCTCTAACAATGTCGCTTGTGCTCGCATAGTTGTTCATGGCATAGAAGTATGAGTCCATGAGTGTTTATGGCTCAGGAAAATGATACATAAGTTGATAATATTCTGCCAGAAAATTAGCAAGATTTTGTCCATTGGCACTGTTCAAGGTCATGGTTTTCGCATCAATATGTGAAACCAATCCAGTTAATGACATCTACACATGGGAAGTTTGGATATCTGAATGAAATCTAGTGAAATCCTGACTGCTTAACACTAACATATACCTACCGGTCCTCTAGATCTGCCTTAAAGATCTTTGTTGAAAAAGCCTCATTAACTTTCTTCCATGTTAGATCTGACTCCTTTTCCACAAATAGTTGATTGTACACATACACTACCAAGTTTATTGTTGTTTGCTCAACTGCTTCTCTGGTACTGCTTTCAATGATATATTTTGAAGCAACTCTCTTGGGTTCCATGGTAATATTGACTGCTGGAGATAAGGGCTCAACAATTGTGGTACCTGTGAGAGGGAAAAGACACTCATGGAAAGAAAACATTAACCTTTGCAAATCTACCTTCAAAGCAAGATCAAGTAGAAAACTGGTGAACTAATGATAAATATTGGGTAATTTTATGGATCATATGAGGGAGACTAGATGTGGGAACTACGAATTTCATAGTCCCAACAGTCAAGGGTGCAGCCTGGTGCTTAATACTACGCAATGTGCACTTCATCATGCGTAGTGACTGGGAGAGACTGCGCATTGTGTAGTCTCAGTGAACAAGGTGGCAGATTGAGCCTTGGAACTGCACAATGCATAGTTGTGCCAGCCTGTACTATGCATTGCACAGTCTCATAGGCCATGCTCTCGGCTTGAGCCTCACACTTGCATAATGCCCAGCTAGGCAAGGTGAAAACTACCCAAGGGAAAGTGCAGATCTGCTCGGTGAAATTATGGGAAACAAGCATATCTAAGTGGTGATGTGATTTTGAGTGCATATATTACTAAGTATGGATATATCAATGAGAATCAAGTGTACAAACTCATTAAACAGAAGGAAAATCAAATATGTGAGGAGATTCATCGAAATGGCGACCATCAGTGCAAAAACCAAAAAACCAATGCAACACTTCTAAAAGGAAAACGATAAAATGAAACAACACTTATACAAGATAAAAATAAGTTAAAACTCTAACAATCATGAAGAGAAACAAGAAAAATGGTATTCACACAAGCGAAACGACAAAAAGCGACAGAAAAGTGGAAAAAAAAAAAATAACAAAAGCAAAACTCACCCGGAAAAGCGACAGAAACTCCACTGAAGGCTTATTTATCTCTTTGGGAATGCTATAGCTCCAAGATCGAATGTACAAATGAGCTCTAGAGGCATAAATTAAATATATTTGAGTGGATTAGGGCTTATGACGCACATATCTAAAATCAAGGAAAAAGTGACACTTGGCAGAAATTTCTAAAAATAGCAATTGTGCCACCTTCGGGAAACTAATAATGAATCCTTATTTTCTAGGGATGCTTTTTCTTCTTTTCTTTTTCAAGAAACTTTCCATACATACTGTCGTGAAAGATTTCGCAATTCTCAAAAACTGGGCAACTTTCCGACTTAGTTCATTGCGTAGTTTATAAGCTCAAGGGACGTATTGCACAATTTTTGGGCTCAGTGTTCAGATACCATCCATGAATACACAGTTTCTAAGCACAAGGTAGAGCTTCCATTCTGGATTGTGCAATTCCAATCATCAAGGTTGGCTTGCTCTCATAGATTGCACAATTTGTGTAGGTAAGCCCATAACTATTGTAAGTCCAAGTCAGGGGGTTAGCTTGTTAGCTAAGTATGAAAATAAGCAAACACAAGCATCGATGGAAATACTAAGTCTTGATCAACTCATGAATACTTGATGACAATACAAGATAAGCCCCTCTGGGCAGAAAGAAAGCTCAAAAATCAAAGCATAGGAAAAATTTTCAAGGGGGGTTGTAGACGCTTCAACAGAACTTAAAACCTACTCCTTCACTCTCCTAAACACAGAACTTAATTCTTGATTCAAGTGTTTAGAAATGTTGCTTCTCACACCTATTTTTAGTGCATTTAGACATTGTGTTAGGGTCACTTGTCCATTGGTTGGGCCGACTAGTGCAACCAGTAAAATGTACAGTGAGTATTTTAAAATTCATTGCTCCTAAACCATGAGGAGTTAGATGGAATTCCATATGCTATTTTAAAGGTCTTGGAATAATATTTCCAACCATATAACCTATGCTCCCATTTGAGCTAGGTAATTTGAGTAAAAATCTTTCAAATATAGGGTATCGCAATGGGGATTACTTGTACTTTGGTTGTATAATCTTGACAAAATATTCCATATCTCCTCATTATAATGCAACTAGAGGGAGTGACATATACCATTGGACAACCTTTGACATCAAAAAAAACAATTTTCAACAGACTCTCCCTTTGTTATTGATGGGCGCAATACTTTGATATCTCCTACTTCTGATGGCTACTCTCCCTGTATGAATTCTCTTAATATTTCTTCTCAACTACTCCCCTTGTCTGTATTCTCTCCCCCTTTGATGTCAATAGAAAAGGGTTCTCCCCATGAGTTTGTGTTGCATTTACATATATAATGGAGAGATCACTCCCAACTTTTTCTTGAGATATTCAAAAGTTTCTTTGGGTAGAGGTTTAGTAAAGATGTCAACAATTTGTCCTTTGGTGCTAATATATGCCATATTAACATTCTACTCACTGACTTGTTCTTTGAGAAATGATACAATCAGAATATGCTTTTTTTTAGTGCATGACAAGATTTTTCGAGATACTGACTGCTCTAGTGTTATCGGAAAAAATAATAATGGGTTGATCATATTCAACTTTGATGTATTATAACATTTGTTTCATCTAGAAAAATTGGGTACAATAGACTGTTGTTGCTATGTATTCATCTTCAGTTGTAGAAAGAGAAATTTATTATTGTTTTATGCTTGAACAAGCTACAAGGAAATATCCCAAGAAAAATGCACTCCCACTGGTGTTTTTTCTATCATCAATGTTACTTGCCCAATCAGTATTGGTGTATGTTGTTAATGTGAAATATGTGATTTTTGGATACCAAATCCCAAAATATAGTATGCCCTTTAAGTATTGAAATATCTTTTTTAACACCTACATATGTGATTATTTTAGTGTTGATTGAAATTTCGCAATCATTCCAACTGCCTGCATAATGTATGGTCTAAAAGTTGTCAAGTATAGTAGACTCCCAATCATAGATATGTAAAGTGTTGAATTGAATTTAGGAGATTCATCATCCTTGATTAACATTCATTAGGTAATAATAGGGGTACTTACTAGTGCACATTCTTCCATTTTGAATCGCTTGAGCATCTCCTTGAGGTAGTTGGTCCCAATCATGTTTTTAATTTTTAGTCATGGCACAAGTTTCCAGGTTCCATTTTTCCAAATTTGATTCAATTATTCTTCCATAGCATTCACCCAACAATGGTTCTTGCTAGCTTGTGCAAAATCCTTTAGCTCCATTTTGGATAGAAAATCGAGATTTCCTTCTTCTAGTGTTTTGGTCATTCTTCTTTGGGTTTGTATCCCTGCATCAACATCTCCAATGATTTGGTTATCTGGGTGATGTTTTTGCACAAATTTGAAGGTTGTTTTGGATGGATTGTGCTTCTTCTTCTTGTTCTTCCTTTGTAGTAACCTCTTCTTAGTCCACGTAGATGGTGTCTTATGAATTCTCACTTGTTTGTTTTGCTTCTTTCTCTGGCCATGCTTCATCTATTCTTACGCAATTCTTTTCGCAACTTTTTGTAGTATTTTATTGTAGCATTTCTAACCTTCACTTCTTGCTGAGTATCCAAGGAAGATTCCCTTGCCTACTCTAGAATAAAATTTTCCAAGTATATCTTCATGTAACATTTGCTTCAAAAATTTCTAAAATATTTAACTAAAGTTGGCTTGCATGTTATAGCTCATATGGTGTCTTGTCTTGTCGTTGTTAACTCGGAGTTATGCTCTATGTATGTTGTACACTATTGCAACAACTACTTCTCCCCAAAATTTATATGGTAATTTTTCCTCTAACAACTTGGTTCTTGATGTTTCTTGCACTGATTTGTTCTTTCTTTCTACAATTCCATTCTGTTGTGGAGTTATTGCAACTGAAATTTGTTTCTTGATTCCAAACTTGTCATAGAATTCATTAGAATTATTTGAGTTAAATTCACCTCCTCTATCTAATCTTAGACATTTGATTCCTATATCAGTTTCATTTTCAACTAAGGATTTAAATGATTTTGAAAGTGTCTAATGCTTTTGATTTTGCACTAATAAATGAAACCCAAACCATTTTAGTATAATCATCAATAAACAACATAAAGTACTTTCACCTTGTAGGGTTGGTGTTCTTGTTGGTTTGCATAGATCCATGTGAAAAAGTTCTAGTGGTCTTGATGTCAAGCACTCCTTTAACTTGAATATCACTCTTATATGTTTCCCATGTTGGCAAGATTCCCAGATGGCACTTGTTGGTTTCGATAGTTTGGGAATATCTCTCATTGCATATGTTATGATTATTTTTACCAAACATCAAAGCTCAAGTGTCCTATTTTTTTATGCCATAACCAACCCTCATTTGCTTGTCCAACATAGAAATTTTCTCCTTGAATTTCATCAAGAATATATACATTTTTTGGATTCCTTATCTCTCTTCCCAGTAATCTTCTCAAATCAGTCTTCGTTATTTCAGAATATTTAGCACGAAAATTGAGATCATAACCTTGAACGTACATCTAGATGACACTTAAAAGATTATGTTTGATTAATTCAATGTATAAAAAATTTTGTGATTTATTCTTACTATTACCAAGACTTAAGGTACCTCTTCTAGTGATTCTTGTAGATCCATTGTCTCTAAAAGACATATTTCCTCCTTTTTCTTCTTTTAGAGTAATAAATTTCTTGTGATCTTTGATCATGTCTTCAAACACCCAATATCAACGTACTGTTGGCTTTGACTATTTCGAGCATACATAACCAATATGCATATTTCTATAGGTGATCCTTCTTATTTTTTGTTCCAAAACCCTTCTCTTTACTTTGTAGGATAATCTCATGCCATATGACCAAATTTTTTGCATTTGTAACATTATATTATATACTTGCATAATAGAGAAAATGAATTATGATTTATATTATTAAAGCCATAATTATCTCTAATTATATTTTTTGAAATCTTATTCTTAGAGGTTTGGTGAGAACTCTATCATAATCATTATAAGTTTTACACTCTCTTGCTTGATGTCCAAAAAATTTGCATAAGAAACAATGACCAAGAAAAATAGTTTGATACTTGGATGTGTATATTTGTCGTAATGGAGAAATTATTTTGGATTTGATATGCTTGGGAGAATATTGTTGGTCCTTGTCCCTTATCAAATTGCTACCTGCATTGTGAATTGACTTATTAAGAGCATCAACGTAGCTTTTTGGTGTGGCATTGTTTCCAGACTCCTCCCGTCTCTTATCCTTTCTTTTGCTAAGATTGGAGCTTTCAATTTTTTCTTCAACTTTCTTACTTGGTGACTTGGTGTTTGCATATTCTTTGTATGTAAGTATCACCCATATAACCAAGACCAATATCTTCATAAGGTGATCTTTGACTATTGAGAGTAACATCCAAGGTTTGAGAGTGTTTCATGTTTTTGTTGAGCTTATCTAGCTCTTTCCTTAATGAGACAATTTCTACTTCAATCTTTTCACTATTTTCTTCCTTTTCTTTTAGTTGACTGTTCAACACTTCTTCTACTCTTTTTGTTTAATCTCTTTTATTTTTTATTAATATTATTTCCTTTGATAGTCTTTTGTTCTTATTAATGAGGTTATCAACTTCTTCTAATGCATTTATAAGTTATGGTTCAGGATCCATTGTGCCTTCAACACTTTCTCCTTCTTCTCTTTCTTTTTGATCCTTTGATTTGTCTATGTTGGATTCCACATGTATGGCTAAAAATAGGATCTCTATTCTATCATCATCGTAATCATATTATTCTTCTTTAGAAAAATCAGTATCCTCTTTGGAATAGATATTTTTATTTTTCGAAGATTTTCCTTTGAAGAAAGTTTTTCTAGGTTCTTCTTCATCATCACTATCTTCCCTGTAAGGACACTTAGCAACAAAATTTCCTATTTTACCACAGTTAACATAGATGAGAGGTAAATTACCTTTGAATTTTTATTTTCTCTTAGGTTCTTTAACCAGTTGAGTCATTTATGTATTAGATTCGCCACTCAAACAATCACCAGACTTGCATTTTCTTGAATTCTTAGATGCTTTAAATGTTTCTTCCTTCTGTGATGGGTTTCTCATCCTCATTTCATATGTAGCGAGAATTCCACGAATCTTGTACATTTTTAGATTCTAAAAATCCCTTAAATCTTATATGGCAGAGATTTTGGCATCAAAATGCAAAGGAAGAAACCTCAATTTTTTTAACAATTTTTGTTTCTTTAAATTCTTCACCAAACCCTTTGAGAGAATTAACCACTTCATCTATTCTAAGAAAATAAGAAACAAAATCTTCTTCATCGTTCATTTTAGACTTTCAAATTGCCTCTGGAAATTCTAAATATTTTCCTTTTTACTTTGTCATCTCCTTTGTAATTTCTTACATGCTTGTCCCACATCTCTTTAGTTATTTCACACTTCATAAATTTCACAAATTTTGAATCTAATAAGCCACGTACAATAGGGTTCCTAGCTTTTTCATCAGATACATAAGCCTTTCTCCCATCTTGATTATTTGGAGGAGAGGATGGGACCTTATATCCATCTGTAACAGACTGCCAAACTTTAGCACCAAGAGACATCAAGTGTGTTCTCATTCTTATCTTCCAAAAGACAATTTTTTCCATCAAAGAAAGGAATTTTGATTGATGCTTCTCTATCATCCATGCCCCCCTATAAGATATTATTCCAGTTGTTAGTATGTTCTTAAAGAAGCCTACTCTGAAACCAATTGTTGGAAATACTAAGAGGGGGGATGAATTAATATTTCGTTGTTTTTGACAAATTTTCACTTAGTTAATATTGAAACTAAATTCACAACACATAATAAATCATCCATGATGTAGGATTACAAAGGCTAAAGTGCAAATAAAAATTTAAAAAAGAAATACTTGAAAACAATATTTAATTTATTATAATCTCTTGTGAGGACACCAATCCTCTTTAAGCACCAACTTACAAAAATTCAAGGCTCCAACTTGTCAAGAAGAAGAGGAAAGAAATCTTCAGTAAGCACAAAATTTAAATAATTGCATACTCCAACCTGAACTCGGTCTTTAATACACCAAGACATGGAATTTAAATCAGGCTTGAACTTGGCCTTCAAACTAGGCCTCAACTAGATCTTCAAGTGATAAAACTCAACCCTGAAACTTGGCCTTCTAATAGAATAAATCATCCCCTGGAACACGACCTTCAAATAGTAAAACTCATCCCTTAAAACTAACTCAGCCTTGAAAAACATTCCTCAAAGAAGTTGTTTTGCCAAAACCCTTCCCCTGAAAGATGCTTCAACTCGACTTCAATTCACTTCTTCTTTGTTCATGAAGTATGAACTTCAGACATGCTCCTTTGCTCTCCTAAAAAAATAATAAAATTATTGAATTAAGTGGTTATAAATTGTCCTTCTTTGGGCTATTTATAGTGCATTTAGATGTTGGGTTAGGGCCCTCTTGTTCACTAGCTAGATCGATTGGTGCAACTGGAAGAATGTATAGTGAATATTCAAAAATTCATTTCCCCTCAATCGTGAGGACTTATAAGGTGTGCCATATACTGTTGGAAAGGTCTCAAAATAAGATTTTCAACAATATATCCTATGCTCCCATTTGAGCTAGGTAATTGATGTAAAAAATTCTTTAAAGATATGGTATCCAAATGGGGCCTACTTGTACTTTGGTTGGGTCATCTTGAAAAAATATTTCATATCTCCTTGTTCCTATGGAATTAGAAGGAGTGCCATATACCATTGGAAATGTCTCAAAATATGTTATTGACTATGTAATTTCCTCTTTCATTTGGATAGCATCAATAACAACCATTTTCAATGAGGGATTCATAGACCTATTACCTATACACTCAAAACAACTTGTTGATAGAAACTAAGCAGGGTGTTGATCGTCAAACTTGCGATATGGGATAAAATAGTACTTAAAATGAAATGTTAGATAAATTAATGCATCTAACTACTATTCATACACATCAGTATGAACAACATCAAATTTAAGATACACACATAATAATGTAAGACACGCAAATCTAATGCAGCTATCTAATCACAAATGCATCGGGTTTGACTAAAATAGGTAAGGCAGTTATCTTCTACAAGGGGTGACAAGTTCTCAATATCATGTTGGCTATGTAAAATTAATCTACCTCTACTTTACCATGGACCTTAAAAGGAAAAGGGTTATCATTAACAAGTATTAGATCTCCAATTTGGAAATCATTTCCTTTATTCTAAACCCATTGCTTCTTTTTATTGCTTTGGTATGCCTGTATTTTAATTTTGGATGAAGTATTTAACTTGACTTGATATACATTTCCTCCTACTTCCCCAAACATCTTAGCTCTTTCAAGGATCTTTGGTTCAAAGTGTTTATAACCCGCCTGCAATTTTAAAGGAGTTGTGTTATGTTGGGTCTTGGAAATATGCTTAGGGAAGGATGAATGAAATCCACGTGCTCAACCATGTGTGGTTCTCTATATAGAAAAAAAATTTCCCATCAATGGTGGGTATTGTAGCATGTGATGGATCCATTTTTTATTTTTAACCAATAGTTGCTAACCATTTTCCTGACAAGAGAATTCCCCATGCATTTGGAACATCAATGATCATTTTGTTCATTAATACAAAGATATATTTGTTAGCAACCAAATATACCTTAACATCCTTGATTAATCCATGCACAGGTATAGACTTTTAATAAAAACCACACACATTCTTGTAAGGCCTAGTAATTTTCATTTCCAATAGATTCAAGACTCTTAAATGCATATCATTTGTAGAGGAATTTGAGTCAAGCATAAATTGTGAAATATAAGTTTATTTATAAATAGGGACAACAACACAGGTACATTCCCTCCACTTATTGATCATTATACATGTTTTGTAATAAAATGGGAGGGTCCTTCAACTCTCTGTCTAGGTTGAGGATATTCTTAACTTGACCTCTTTGGGGTTCAAGCTTATAAAGTTCCAAGTGTGGGATGGGCACATTTACCTTTGATAATACATTACCCAAGCCCACATCTAATGATAATCTATGGATTACAATGGAGGAGTTTGGCTTAGGAATTTTCTTAGGGGCTAAAGGTGGTTTAACACTCTTTTAAGGAACAAGGCTCTTACTACTACCCACTTTCGGGTGGTTTGGATCACTATTATTTCTAGTATAATGCAACCCTTTGAACCCACCCCTAGCTTCAAGAACAATAATAGGCTCATTAGATCCTTTATTAGGCCCTCCAATGGAATCTCCATGTTGTTGTTGGGGAAAGTATAAAGATTCACCAAGCAATGTCGTGAAAGGAGAAGTATCATTAATCAAATTCAAATGCTCCAAAATATCCTCTTCTTCCACTTTATTATAGGGACACTCCTCATTATTGAAGTCATTCCAAATTTGAAACTAAGGAAATCCCTCTTGATTAACCTTGTTTATAGGGGAAAGGGTGTTAGGCACATTATACTATGGAGGGTCCTTGCCATTATTTGAATTTATCTTAGGAGCCCTGTCATTACTTAAATGGGGCTTGGGAGAATACTTTTGACTGGACCCTCTTCCCCTATCTAAGATTGTCATTTTTTTATCATAACCATTTTTCCTTGCATCAACTCATTGGTAATGTTATCAAACTTTTGAGCATAATCTTTCAAGGTAGGATCCACTTGAGCACTTGGATTATACTTAACAACTACTTTGGGCTCAAGTTATGAGAGCATATGGATATTAGATGTACTAAGTTACATTCAATGGTAACAACAAAAACCTTGGTTTTGGTAATATAATGAGGGTTCTTATATTTTAATGCATATGGCATATGTCCAAGGAAAGATTCTATATATAGGTCAAGGATAGTTTGATCTGTAGGTCTATATAGATAAATGATCTGGATTGGATCATTATATTATTTTTCATCTATCTAGATGTTTTCAAAGTGGAAAAAGTGGAGGAATGAGCTTACAAGACCATTTCAACCAGCGGTTAGGAAAATTCGGTTATCAAACATTATTGGAGAATTTTGAGGCATCAAATGGTGTTTTTTGGGGTAAAATTTTACCACATTGGCACCACACATTTTTTTCATATTCTACACATAGAACCTTTCCAACAATGCAATAATTGTTTCAATTAGAGTCCATATGCAAAATTTATGCCACTTAGAAGTATGCCATGTAATCCCTTGTACTCAAGGAAAAGGAGCGAGCCATGTGATCATGATGAAGGAGACTCTAGAAGAGTCCATATTGTAACTTTGGTTAAGATTTGTGGGACTAGAACCTAACAACTAGTAGTCTATAGAGTTGTGTTATAATTGGGCCACTATGAGGTAAAGGGGTTTCATTCTTTTCGAGATCATTTTCTCCATATACCATAATAGTAGCTAAGAGGGATAGGGAGAGAGCACACAGAGAATATTTTTACACTATAGTAGCCCACAAGCCACAAGCCTTGCTTCTTTGTACCCATAGTCATTTTCTATTCAAAGAAAGAGAGCAGAGTGGCCTCACCTTCCAGTTGTGTTTTCTCTTGAAAGGGTTTCCTAGGTTATATCTTGTGTCAATCTTATTTTGTGAGTTTTTATTTCGTTATCCTCTATTTATTGCATATTTATAAATTGCATGCATACATAATAAAAAATATTTTATAGATCCATAAATCTAACAAGAAATAAACCCTCATAGTATAGATTTCTTAATTTTAAGTGTAATTTATCCAATTTTTTGTGATGAATTTTCTAGTGGAATATCCATAATAGTTTATGGATCAATCAGAAACTTATTTGAGTAATTTTTCAAACATTTGTGTGAATCCTTAACACTTTCATTGTTAATTTTCTTAGCTACCTAAGATTTGGCTAGGAGTTGGATGCCTTCCTTTATCATGGCCCATCTCTTGTTTAATGCTTCATGGAGTTGGTCCTGATTCTTAAGGCTCCTTGCATGCAAATATTCATACTAGTCCCTAACACTTCCTTCCAATTATAAGGTAAGAAACATCATGATTTTATCCTCTACTTCTATTAGTCTTACACCAACAACCCAATATAATTCATGCATATGTTTTTCAATCATGATTGCATCACTCCTATTGAATTTGGGAATCCATTATTAAACTTTTCAGGTAGCTTATAAGGAGCATCAAGGAACCCATTCACATCTAATGGTTTGAATGCGACATCAATCCATGGCCTTTCCATCGTATTTGAGGTGGAAGAAATACCGGAGAGGTTCATAACCATGGGGGAAGGGGAAATTATGGGATAAGATGAAGAGACAATAGTCTTACAATTATTTCTTCTCTTTCTAGGAGCAATGGATTTGTTCGACCAACTACCAATGGATAAGGAAGGGGATTCAACTGTAGGAGTTTCTAGATGAGATTTTATATCACGTACTTTGGGATACTCTCATCAAAATTTATTGAAGCACAAACTTCGGATTTTGAGGAGGTGGACTCAACTCCTCCCTAACAACAATGCCAAAGTTGTTGCCACAAAATCTAGCAAGCCCGATGCAAGGCCTCATTGGGCGAGGCAAACGTTATAACAACAAGAGAAAGGTTTTCCATTGTCACCTAAACAACATTTCTACTACTATTTAGTGAAATTCACCACAAGGGAGGTTTCCCTGAATCACCTAGAAATATTATCTAATACTAGGGCTCAAGGTGACAAGTTAAAGGCCTATTGTTGAATAGAGTACTAGAAAGGCCTTAGAGTGCATATGCTTTCTACGCTAAAATTAAAATACTCTACACTTAGACCAAGAAGTAGGTTGTTATAAATTAGGTCTTGTAAGATATGAAATGATGGGGAATTCAATGTCATATAACAACCCAAGGAAAATATCTTAAAATGATACTCAACAACGAAGGAGCAAGATATTCCAATAGAGGATAATTTTAAACTATGGAATTATTTCTATGGTTGTTAGGTATACACAAACAATAATAAAGAGAGTGAAATCAACCCTATAGACCATGCAATATGTTATATTTTTACTTTATATAATTTATATATGCAATTCTTGAATTTTGAGCCACAAACATCCACTCAAACCTCACTTATATGCATAAATTTTCCCTAGAAACCCTAGTGGTTACCCTAGCCCTCTAGGAGAGAGAAAAGGAGATGAATTTAGTTGATTTTATGGATGATTAACACACTCTTGATCAATGCCTTATCATGTTATGGTTTAATGGAGTCTTTAGGGGAAAAATTCAAGGGAAGGAAATCGACGGAGTAAGGGGGGATGGATAGGGAATCTCATTTTAAAAACCTAGTGATTGATATTATTAGGGGAGAAATTAAATAGAGGGTGTGAAAATTAAGAGTTTCCATATATGCCTTAGAGAGAACAATATTACATGCAATAATGAAGAAAACTTTCAACAGTAATGAAGCATTTAGTCATGACACAATATAAACCCTACTTTAACATTTAGCATGCAAAATATCAGTAATATTCCAATAAACTTACAAAATTGTCCACAAAAGGCACTTATTTCATACCCATAACTATGTATCCATGCAAAATTCACATCCAAAAGAAAGATAAATTCATAAAGATGGCATCTTTCCCATAGTAGCGAAAAATAATAGCTCACACTCCCTTTGAAAGAAAAAGGAAGTAATATGTGATGATCCAATGAAATAAGTGGAGGAGTATCTATTTATATGAGACTTAATACCCTCATTTTTATAATAATGCAATTAAGAATCCCTATTTACAAGTTTACTTTAAGTGTTCCATAAAAAATAGGTTACAAGCCAGCCTCTTAGCTCAAAAACATTATTATAATGCCATATATAACCACACATGTCGGAGAAAATCCTCCTCATACATGAAATCATCCTCCAAATGAGATTTAAATGCCACAAATAGGTGTCAAGTCGGAAAATGAGTGTTACATACTCTAAAATGAATCTCATAGATCATGGAAACCCTCCAAAGTGCCTATATGCCAATATGGCATCTCCATGATGCCCAATATCACCCATTAAAGGTAAAGAGGAGTGATGTGGCACTCCCTAACTCAATATTTGGGGCTCCAAAGTGATATGAAATCCCCCCCATATCATCACAAGGATGACCATCATCATCCAAGCTCCAAAACAAGTGATGCTCTTCAAACAATGTCATTTCCAGCTTGGGGGCGTCCTAGGTCCATTGGGCACATCATTAATATCTCCAAAACCAAGATTCATGGGCTTAGTATTTCAACATTTAAGTGTCCCTTAGAGTGTTAATCATCATGTGGGTCATCAAGTAGCCTAATAATTTTCTCTTGGTATGCAATTATGCATAGAAAAGGCCATACTTTCTCTCTACAATGGGTAAGTCATCCTTTGTTGTGTTGCTAATAAAGTGAGGCCATCATCTCAAAAGGCCTCTATTGTTGCGATGAAAGCTAGTTGAAAAAACCCCCTAAATATCAATAAAATATCAACAATCATTAGGTACAATAACCATGGATGCATCATAGTGGACCATACTCAATGTTGGGGGCAAAATAATACTTTACAAAAAGATCACATTCAAATATCTAACCAGATGGAGTCTCATAAATGTGTTACCTCCTTATGGTATGTTTAGATGGATAACCCTGATAGGTGTTTCCAGCCCCCAAGGGGAAGTAATAAGTCCCAAATTATCCCATCAATCCATAGGTGTGCATGAAAATGGTAGCAATGCAGTGGAAATGACTTCAAGACAGGGTGTCATAGCCAAGTGACCAACTAATGGTGGTCCAACATCTTGAGTGTATAGAAGTAAGGAGGGAGAAATCATGGAGGCACAAGTTACCCATTTCCTCAATGTACTTTTTCCACCCCTCTGGCGCACATTTTATTTATTTATGATATGATTTGATTTGGGTGCATAGCACATGACCCCAAGCTTGCTTTATGAGACTTAGCATTTAAAACCCCTTAATGATGAGTTAATTTATTTCTCATAAGGGTTGGGGCAATATAAGGGTTCCTTTTATAGATGTGGAACCATGTGCTTGAGGAACTGAGTGATGTCTAATGGGGGTGTAGAGCTCATGCTAGGATTTTTCCCACGCACTATTCAAATGTTCTAGCCATATTTTGCATTTAAACTTTTTCTTTCATTATGGATTTCTTGTGCTTCTTAATTTATTTTATCTACATCAACCTTTATGGAAAAAATTTTCCTAACCATACTCAAAGATGAGGATGAAAGGGTGTTAATCCTCATGAAAAATGACCACCAACCCAAAGAGGGGAGCTAAGATTATGGGAAGGATGCAAAGTGGTAAGTATGGAATATCACGGACATGCTACTTCAACCAAATCATCTCCATTAATGTTCTTCCTAAAACCCTAAGGCCTCAAAGGAGGTCCCACTAGGATAGAGTCAAAGACTAACCTCCCTGGTGAAGTGAGGGAACAAGAATATAATCAAGATCATTCAATCATCCAGTTCACCCCTTGATTCATATTAGTATTCCTGAAATATTAAGTGAAAGAACATTATTACAAAATTGTTAAAGTACTTGCGAATAGATGACCCGCCTTTCTTCAAGAAGGAATGTTAGATGGAAGAAAGAAATATAACCGGAACAAGAAGTGGAGGATATTGTCATCATGTCATGTAACGATCATATAGGTCTACTAGTTGGTTGGTTATCCAAGGAAGAGAAAAAAATTCTCTTACTGGCCACTTTTTGGTGGGTAATGGGACTTGGGTTCAAATCCCACTTTGTGACATGTTTTCCCTTAGTGGTCCAATTGTTAATGAATTATATACGATATATTCATGAGTTGATTACTTGGCCTTGTTCCCTAAAGAATCTAGGATTTACCCTAGAAACCATCCTTGGAATAAGTCAAAGTGCCTAGGTGCTTTCCATTAATATATTTTACATATTTAAAAATAAATAAATAAACATTAAAAACTTCATGAACGTAAATGCTTTTAATGAGTAATGTGTTTTATTTTCTTGGATTGTTAATTTTTCCTTGCGCAAATTGTGGAGGACATGAATGTTTGTATGAAATATCACATTGGAAAATATCATGCTCTTTCTTCGTTGTTTTCATTTTCCTTTTAAGATTTATCACATGATTTTTAAGGTTTTGATGTGTTTAATGGTTGACATTTTAAAGATTTCATGGGTAGGAAATGGGAAAGAAGAAGACATATATTTTGTGACAAACACATGTATTCATAAGGTTGGAGATTGTGAAAGCCACAATTCAAGATAGGTATAATTTACTAGCATCCAAAAGGTTAAGGTGCATAATGTTTCTAATTTCTCAATGATTGGATAGAGTGTGGCCTTTATTATGGTCACGACAACACACTTACTTCAAATAATTTAACCTTTATTTCAACACGAACTATCTTTCCTAGGAGTATACAAATGAGATAATATGTTCCCTCAATAAGGAAATGATGTTATTAGTAATAGGGGTTGAAGTCATATGGATGTAGCTTGAGTGGTTGGGAAAATGGTTCGTCTTTTCATCTACCTAGGATTAATTCATGTACAAGGACATGTTGGCCCATTCTCATGAAGCTAAGAGAGTATGCACTCCCTCCTTCATGGATGTTTCAACCCTTGCTAATTCATAAGTGTCAAGCCTCTATGTTACTAGTGTAGTCCCTTATTGTTGTTAGTGTAGCCCCCTTATTGTTATTGTTGTACCCTTGTAGTCCCCATATTGTTATTATTATGCCCCGGAAAACCCCAATATTTTTATTGTTGTGTCCTTACATTATTATTGTTAGGTCGGCTAGGATTATATTGTGATCCCATGGACTACTATATATAGAAAGGAGGTTTTGTCATTTGAATCATCCAAGAATTGTTCATTTATGTAATGTAAAGGAGGTTTCCCCCTTGAAGTGGCTAATTTATAAGGCGTTTATCTCTATTTTCTTCTATTTTTGGAGCTGGTTTCATAACATTTGGTATCAGAGCTTTGGATTCTAGGGTTTCGCTGCTTCAAACAAGTCATCGTGGAATTTTCGCTATAATGTTTTTCTATGAAGGTTTAGAAGCTAAAAAAACCCATTTGCGAATAAATCTCGAGGAACATCGTATACAAATTTCAGATCTTGGTTCGCAATATTTTCGGAGATATGATATGTGGAATTTAGGGTTTTTGCAGGCTCCTAATTTTCATCTCAAAAAGGTGACCTTCGGAAAATCGTCATAACTCTCTCTATGAGCATCGGATTGGAATTATGTAAAAAGTGGCAAAAATTACATAGACTGTAGTTTCATGTATATCAATTTCAGAGCCGAAGAAGGAAACACTGACACGTGGAACGTCGTACAAGTTCGTTCTACTAAACTAGTCCATAATTAGGGCATTGCGGGAGATTAGGCATAGCCTTGCCTTGAAGAATCCAAATCAGGTCTGACCTATGGCATTGGAAAGAGGACTCAGAGGGCTAATATAGGATAGAAATTTACATCTTGAAGATCCGAAATAACAGAGAAAAATCAGGTTCAATATAGACCTCCTAAAAAGCAAGAAAAGGGTGTGTTTTTTTTAAACAAGTTTGCATAACATTTGTTTGAAAAATCAATTTGAAGTGATTCCAAGGGAATAATGAAGCATATATATCTGTATTGAGTTATATAATTCTTCCATAAAATAATTCCATGCCCATTAAGCCCTCAAAAAGCTCTACTATGACGCATGAAGAGGAAGAATTGCAGTATGATATATCAAAATTACAGTACCAAGTGCAACAAATTTCAATCTTACAAAGAGCAATCAAAGATGACATAGATGGTTTAAAAGCATAAATGAAGGCTAAGTTGAACGGTTTGAAGGATAAAATGAAAGATAATATGGATGATAAAGTAGTGGAAGATCACATCGAGCATCAACAACAAGTTCTCAAACTCTCAAAGGATAACCTAACTTTGGTGCATAATCAAATGAAACAACAAGAAGACCAACATCGCAGCGAAAGAAGATCTGAAGCAGTCATAGAAACAACAACTTGACAGCTACAAAATCGATAAATTTTGAAGTATCTCAGCAAGTGGAAGAACTTACCCATTGAAGATTCCACATGGGAGGATGAGAATTTTAAACAGAAGCGTCAATAAATAATCAAGCGTTGAGGACAACACTTGTTTGAAGGAGAGGGACATGTTAGGTCTCTATATTACTACTGCAGTCCCTTATTTTTGTTAGTGTAGCCCCCTTATTGTTATTGTTGTACCCCTGTAGTCCCCATATTGTTATTATTGTGCCCCATAAAACCCCACTATTGTTATTTTTGTGCCCTTACATTATTATTGTTAGGTCGTCTAGGATTATATTGTGACCCCATGGACTCCGATATATAGAAAGGAGGTTTTGTCATTTGAATCATCCAAGAATTGTTCATTTATGTAATGTATAACCTTAAATAAAAAACCATAAAACTTTAAAAAAATAAATTGACAGATAGTGCCATGACCTAATTTGTGACAATATCTATCAAATTCCTTTTTTTCAAGTATTATGGTTTTTTTAATTTAAGATTGTAGAAAGCAAAGCACATGAAATTTTATCTTAATGCTAAGAGTGAATCAAATCAATGAGAATTGAAACAAAATTTTGCATAAACTAAGAGAATGTATAAGTAATAACATGGAGGTCTCTTTTCTTCTATTTTTGGAGTTGATCTCATAACAATAAGTTGTTGGTATATTTGGGTTTTAGGTGGTTGGATATACTCTTGGTGTTATAGTGGTAGCAGGAAGTTTTGATCTTGGGCCTTGCCTAGATTACTCCAACATGTTACTAATTCACCGTGATTAAAAAAATAAAATGAATTTAGGAGTCAATAGTCAAAGAGGAAGCTTTGACTCTTAGTTTCCCAAAAGGTCTTTTATAAATAAAGAAAAAACATTGTAAAGGGTTATTTTTTTATAGAAATAATCTATCTTGTAACAAGTAGTGGGATCATTGTTAATAATTGAAATTCTTAAATCCTTGGTTTTAGTTTATGAACATAAGTCTTGTCCTCATTTCATACATCAAAATTATGGTTCTGGAAGTATTTTCATGAGTTATTTATGTGTTCATATTCTTACAATCTTATGCTTTGCTATCCTAGTTTTAAAACAAGGTGTGACTAGAAAATTTACAACAAACTTGAGGAACTATCCAATGCTTTGGATATTGTATGAATTATTAGTTACTAGTTATCCATGCTCTTAATTTATGCAACATTTTGTTTCCAATTCTCATTTATTCATCACTCTTAGCATTGAGATTTAAGTTATTGTACTTTCCTTTCTATAACCTTAAATAAAAAACCATAAAACTTATTAAAAAAAAAATTTGACAGATAGTGCCATGACTTAAAGGGTTTTCCAATAAAGGATGAAATCATAACTTGAGATTTTATACTAACGAACTTGTTTGTGTTAACGAGATTCAAAATCTAAACATTACAAATATAACTCATCAATAATATGTCAAATTGAAAATGTTTTTCAAGGACATCTTAAAATTAATCAATAATAATAAGCATGCCAAATTCATCATTTTCAACAAGTACGTCATTTTTTCAAGAACTTGACTTTCTTCCTAGACATTTTTCTTCTCTTTCATTGGGTATTTTATGTTTGCAAGTTATCCAAAGTGATCATTTCTAAACAACCATTAAAAAGGTGGTTGAAGCTCTTTTGATGTTCAAAAAATCATAATTACATCACTTGTACACTTTGTTATTTATTTAAGCCCACACTACTCAATTTTTATCAATATAACAAGATATTTAAAAATTATACATAATTTGATTCAACACATTCCAAGGGTCAAGGTTGGAGTATTGCTTCATGTTGAGAACGAGTGCATGTGGAGGCATAGTGAATTTCACCCAACAAATTTCACAACAATGATTTCACCCTAGCACATTTCACCAAGTTTTATGCATGAATTTCATTAAGATAATAACGTTCATATTGAAGTGAATGATTAAGTCATTTATTACCATTCATTTAAAAATTTCAATTCAATTGGGTGTAGCTCAAGTGGTTGGGAGGAAAAGTTGTTACCCTTTGAACTTAGGTTAAAATCCCATTTTGTGACGTGTTTTCTCATGTTGAGCTTTCTGTTGATGAGCTATATATGATCTATGCATGAGTTATTGACTTTTCCTTGTTCCTTATAAAATATAGAGTTTACCCCAAGTACCATCCTTTGAATGATTGGAAACACCCAATTGGTTTCCCTCGAGATATGTTACCTAGTTGGAAAAAAGAAGTTAAAAACTTCATGACGACAAATTTTATTCTCTTGCATATTGATTGTTCATTAGGAAAATCATGGGGAACATAAATCTTTATATGAAAGCTTATATTAGTGAGATCATGCTCTTTCTTCAATGTTTTCATTCTCCTTTAATATTTATCACATGTTTTATAAGGGTTTATTGTGTTTAACAATTGATTCTTCTAAGATGTCATGTGTAGGATATGGGGAAGAGTAACATGTGCATTATGAGCAAACATAAGTTTCATGGGGCAGAAGATTGTAAAGGAAACAATTTAGGATATGTATAATGTATTAGCATTCAAAAAGTTAAGGTGCAAGCTTTCTCATTTCTCAAGGATTGGATAGATTATGTCCTTCATTATGGTCACACATAACACCCTCACCTAAAATAAGTTAACCTTTATTTGAATAGGACCCAACATTCCCAAGACTCTACAATTTAGATAATATGTTAAGTATATTAGGAAATAATGTCATTAGTAGATAGGGATTGAATAACTAAAGAGGAAGTTGGTGAGCTTTATGTGGCTCTTTGTTTTCCAAAATTCTTGTATAGATAAGGAAGGAAAACACATTCTAAAGGGTTCCCATTTTCTATAAATAGGTTATCTTGCAACAAGCATTCTAAGCATTGCTAATAATTGAAATTAATAAATCCTTGGTTGTCATTGATGAATGTAAGCCTTCTCTTCATTTTCTTGCATGATAGTCTATTAAGGGATTATTTTAATGACATATTTATTTTTTCATATTCCCACTATCTTATGCTTTTCTACCTTGGTAATGAAACAAAGCATGTTTAAAAAAAACAAACATGTGGATCTAATCAATGCATTGGATGGTGTGTGGATTAATTGTTATTACTTATACATTCTCTTAGTTTATGCAACGTTTTGTTTCAATTCCCATTGATTTGATTCACTCTTAGCATTAAGATAAAATTTCATGTGCTTTGCTTTCTACAATATTAAATTTAAAAAACCATAATACTTGAAAAAAAGGAATTTGATAGATATTGTCACAAATTAGAGGGTAAGAAAATAAAGGGTGGGAATAACATCTTGAGATTTTATACCAGCAATCCTATGTGTGTTGACGAGGGTCAAATGCCTATTTCAACAAACCCACTATGTGTGGCTCTCTGCTCATCTCTATTCTTAACAAGAATGGTCCATCATTCTTTTCCTATGCATTAGTAACCTTTAAAATATGGGTTTAAGGAACAACCTACCTACTCTAATCAATAGGAATAAGTTAATCAATGGAAAAAAATTGACCTCTTTTCCAATAAAACTCTTCCCTAAATTTGGTTAAATGTTATAGTTGACTTAATCAATGGGAAATTTGACCAAAAAAAATTTCCCTTTGGGGTTTTGGCCCATTTTAAGACAACCTATATTGTCAATTTTAAAAAAAAATGGGTAGATCAAGGTGGATATTTTCCTCATAGGAAAAAATAAACTCAATAGAAAGGTTGAGTTAATCCTCTTATTAATTGATGTTGAGGCATCCTATTTTTTCGTGTGTGGTGGCCCAAATCAAAATTCCCCTTTTAAACCCTTGGATCAACTTTGATCTTATGTGGGAGAATCCCACATCTCTATATTAAATCAAGGCTAGGGATCAATGGTTAAACTTTTTTAAACAATGCAATCAATGCTTTTCTTACCCCAATGAGATTTCCACACAATCCTCAATTTATCAATATATGTGCTTGCCTCGTTTCCTTGTGCATATGATAAAGGGTGAAGAATGACAGCACAAATGAAAGGCACTAGTTGCATCAAACACCCACTCTTCTAAATTTTCCTTTGTATTGCAATTTCCCACAAACAAACCTAATTCGATACCTTTTACCCTGACGAAATTTACAAAACTTACCACCTTCCTTTCTTATATATGATAGCAAACAGATCATGACAATGGGAATTTCATATTGGAATGGATGTATTGGGACTCCACTACATTGGAACCCATTGTAGGATTTCAGAACCCAATATACTTTAATATCAGGATTTCAGAGATTTACGATCACACTACTGCAGATCCTAAAGGTTGATAGGTCGATAGATGGATGGTGATAGATAAGAAAACGTGTCTTAGTTCTCTATTAGTGGACATGACTGCCCAAATGCTTGCCAACGCTCACAAATTTCAACACTTCAACATTATTTTGGTGGGAGTAAACCAATTACAATTGCTATGAATGGTTTTGTTTGTCAATTCCATTAACTGACGGAACCACCTTAGTGCTTGTTGGATCAATCTGGAAAAAATTTCATCAGTTCCAAGTGAAGTATATGTCATCTCTAGTAGTTGATGGCCAATATATTGAAACATTAATGGGAAATAATTTGTCTATCAACCATGTTAATTGATGGGACTTCTTCAATAGTCATTGGATCGACTGGCCAAGGTCTCATCTACAACAAGCCTTCACTAACTCTGGTGGCCAATAAACAAAAATGTTTTGACTAAGAATTGTTTTCTCATTAATTAATCAAACTTGGATTTTGTATCATTTTCCACATTACATAGTTTTTGGCTTCAGTAAAGGCTGAACACCAATTTCATGTTGACCAAGGCTTACAACACAAGCCCTAACCTCAAGGACTGATAACAAATATTATATTTCAATTCGATACTTAACCCAAACTACTCTTGCAACAATTGATCCTGCAACTAGTCTGCCTCATTCCACTAATTACAATAACATATTTTATAACTCAATCATCCACATGAGAAAAAAGAAGCATTCCTGGAGGCGAAGCAAAGTTTCATGGATCTGGGAGATCTGACCTCTAACACGCAACCACAGCCGAATTTAATACCAAAGAAGCCCAATGTTGAAATAAAGACTCAATTGAAATAAGTTTGTCCAGCTATGAGTGCGATGGCTTCTGTTAGGGTTTTGAGAAATTTTGCTGCTGCCATCGAAGCCGACCTCGAGGATACAGATCCAGAGAGGGTTTCTCTCGGCACAGCCGTCGCCATCTACACAATCGATCCTGATGCCTCAGAGGTCACCGTCATTTCAAAGTTCCTCACCAGCCGAGAGACTATTCTGGATGTTTCCCTAGGCTCTGAGCTCTGGCTCCTAGCCTCAAATCGTATTGCGGTTTATTATTGGAAGGGTCGAAACATATTCAACGTTGAGGCCAGGATTTTGTGCTGGGAGCTCTACTGCCTCGAGTATGGCATCCAGCTCGATGGTATGATGCACAGCAATATGGCTGTAGGTGGTGGAGACGGTGCATCCAACACTTTTTTTCGTGAGAAAGGAGCAGAAAAATACCTGCAGAGATTTGCGATCATAGATCTGGAACCCATGGTCATTGATGGGGTTCGAACAAGGACATACAACCTTTTCTTCCACCCTGAACAGTTGGTCTTGGACAAAGCAGACGCTGCCAACAATCTGGCTCATGGCCTTTACACAGTGGAGAAGGAGAATGTGGACCTTCGTCCAGATCGGATGCGAAGGGCGGCGCTAGGGTTCGATCAGAAGAATTTCCTGGCTGCACAGAAGGTAGGGGAGGTAGGGTCGGCGCGAGAAGGGAAACAAAAGGGCAGTCCACATGATGTTTTTTCAGCCCATGACACGTTTCATTACCCTCAGGTAATAGGTAACCCCTCACAACAGGTAATTCCCAATCGCTTTCATATTTTTATCAGACCCCCTGTGGGTAAATCCCTCTTAATTTGGGTACAAGAAAACAACACTATTCTACAGCTGAAACAAAAAATAAGGGGATAGCTGGGGTACCAAGTCTCGTTACAATATCTGGTCAACGGATACCGCTCTTTTTAGGATAACAGGGCTCTAAAGGACTATGTTATAAGTACATAAATGATTATCTCCCTAAATTTTCGCTTGAGAGGGGGCGCTGTGAACCAGGGCACATCAAGATTTGTAGGGGAAGACAACAGGAAAAAACCCATAAACCAGCAACAATCAAATGGAGACCCATCCTAAAAAAAATTCCTACTGGGGAAAAAAGCTACAGGATCACCTCCAGAACAAGCAGGAAATTCCCTAAGGCCATACATAGTAGAACAGCTTGGACAAACTCCTGCACTAAAGATCGATATCCCAGAAACAGAGGAGTACGTCAAGACATATGAAGCCCAGGCGTTAATATGCCGGTTCAACTGCTTCTGGCCAAAACCAATGGACCTCTTCCATTGGATCTTCACTCAATGGACGATAGAATGTGAAATTCACCTCTGCTCCAAGGGGTTTTTTATCGTCAAATTTAAATCCTCGGAGGACAAAGATCGTATCATCAGAGCAGGGCCTTGGTTTTGGGGAACCACTGGTCTCTTCATCACCCCATGGTTTCCAGATTCTGACGCAAAAACTATGATAGTCTCTTGAAGGCCGGTATGGGTCAGATTATATAACCTCCCCCTACATTTCTGGAATGACCAGGTCTTAGAGGGTATTGGGAATAGTATCGGGTGATACATCAAAACAGACACAGAGAGAATAGAGGAGAGGATCTACACTTTTGCACGGATCTGCATAGAAGTAGATCTAAGCAAAGGATTACCAAAAAATATTATGATGATCTACAAGCAACAAAACTGGCTGCAACCACTAGACTATGAAAAAACTGCATTCATATGCAGAATCTGTAGGATGACATGACACTTACAAAACACATGTCCAAAAGCTAAGAAAGCAAACAGAAAAAAGAAACAGAAAGGGAAACAAAGAAAAGGTTGGCAATATCCCCCTCCAGAGTCAGAGGAGGATGAGTCTGAAGAAGAGGAGGAAACAGTTCCCAAGGGAAACAATCAGTCTACACAGGGACCGGAGATACAAGGGAAGGACATACCAGCACAAATGGATTCATAAATTCACCCGAACCAGTCATAAAAGACTAGCAAGGACATGGGTAATGGCAGGATCAAATGACAGCATCCATCAGATACTTCAGACTCAGACAAGGACATAGGAACCCAGACATCAGAAAATCAGATTGTCCTTGTAACTGTTGTGCCATCTCAGGGTGAGTGGCGCAAGGTCGAGAAGAAGAAAGGGTGGAAAACCTAAGTTGTGGGACATCTACCTGTTAGTGTCAGTCTAGTCATACTGCCATCAGTGATTAAAATTACTCTTTTGCATTTTCATATTAGGAGTCCCATACCATAAACCTTCATCATTCCGTTAGGTCATGGATTCGTTGATGGTAGTGGTCTTTCATTAGTTTTCCCTCGTGCGAAACTTGTTGATTCTCCTCTCTATGGTCTTTATTCATGAGTCACTTTCACTCTGTGAGTCATGTTAGTAGGTCATAGGGTTGGTCTCATTAGATTCTAGGATCTCACCATGGTCAAATTAATGAGTCAAGTGTCAATAAATATCAGCAAGGTCATGAGGAAGTCAATAAACTCAAAGTCACAGCACCTGGGAAGATCAAAGAAATGTTTTATTCAGCTTGATGTCATTTTCGCCTCAAAACCCTGTTTTGAGGTGAAAATATGATACTTTACTTTTTTTATCATCTCTTATGTAATTTTATGTCATCATATGTAATAAGTCACACTTCAGAAGCTGCTATCTCCACAAAGTCACCACCCTGCCCTTCATAGAAGTTTTCCACAGCATTTTCAATCCATAATCATGTTCTAAGTATGTCCATCAGAAATAGCCCAGAAAGAGCTTTCCAACGGTATATTACACTCTCAAAACTGACTCCTGGATTGAAATCTATGCCTAAATGAAAGAAAGGTCCTCTATAGCCTAAACCTTCCCCTTTTCCCAGTTCTTCCTTAAACTTTATTTTATTAAAGTTTTATGTTTTACTTTATAAAACCCCTTTTTTTCCTTGTCCGATTGCACAAATCTCATTGCAAAATCTTTTAAAACATAAAATCCGATGCGATTTAGTTAAACCACTTCCCCACATTACCCCTTAAACTTTATAATAAAGTCTAAAGTTTTTTTTCTGTAAAATCCCCCCCCCCCCCCGGATCGCAATCGCACCATGCTTGTTGTGCATTCTGATTGACCCTCATGACTACAAAAACTTAGATGTGATTGATTAAATCCAGACCGTTGATTTGATCAACAATCCGACGGCCGATAGGCAATCGTGCCATCGCAATCGGCGCTTTTAAATGATCTTCTCCAATTGAGTCCCTCCCGATTAACTCTGCCTAATTACTCCTCTGTCGTCGGTCTGCCCATCCGATCGGACGGCCCACAGCCTGTCGCTCCATCGCAATCGGAAATTTCAAATAATTCTTTGCTTACGCTCCCCTTTCGCTTCCAATTCCGATCGACCTTTGGGTCTCACCACATAATCTTCCGCCCATTCATAATAAAAGGGCCATTTCCCTTTGTAAAACTTAAATTTCATTTTAATTCGTTTTACAAAGGACTTCCCCCCCATCGCATTTACTCCAATCGCATCAGAATTTTTTGTGCCTTGTTCCAAATAGATCCGCCCATGTCCCGAACTAAGCCCCGATTGCGATTGCGATTCCCATGGGTCCCACTTTAAAAATCCCTCCGCCCTTTTAAAGGAAAAAATTGCTTTTTCCTTTGTAAACACGTAAGATTTGTTTTAAATCTGTTTAAAGGGATTTCTCTGCTCTTCTATTGTATTACCCCATCAGACCTATGCCAATCGCATCAGAGTTTTTCTTTTTCCTTGTTCTAATATACATATTCCCTTCTCCTTTCCTCTGATTGCGATTACACCATCACAACGCGTATTTTCAAACGCTCCACTATATGTTGTATCCCTTTCCTCCCCTCCGATTGCGATTGCGATTGCGATTATAACCCCACCTCCTTTCCCTTCGCTCCTTCCACTCAAATGAATATTTTTCTTCATTAAAGGCATAAATTCAGTTTTGGATATTTTCAAAGGGCATTTCTCAGCATATAAAAAGATTTTCAAAATAAAAAGAAAGGAAACAGTCAAAAGGGCCAAGAAACTAAATATGAACCAGTAAGACGTCTTCAACAACGATTTAAAAGGGATATGTCTTTCAGATTGCCTATTTTTCTTTCATCCAGTGTAACAGCGAATCTCTAGATGGTCAAAATGTATTGTTGTTCCTTCTTCTCAGGGGCGGATTGTTGGTTCTCTTTCCTATGTTCGGATTTCAGCTCCTTTTTTGTGGATCTACTTCCCACAATTCTGGTCTATTTAATGTAATTTTCAATCATTTGTAAATCAGTCTGTAAGTCAATAAGTAAGGGAACAGTGTGGAAAAATCAAGGAGGACGCTCTGCACTCCATTGTAACAGTTTGACAAGGAATTAATGAGATATGCAGCCTGATTTGTGGGATCCATGTGGTATGAATTTTAGCATTTGTTCTCTCCTTTGTTTTCATATGTAAAATTGTTATGTTCACCATTCATTCATAAACATTTATGGTTGAATGCTTTCAAGATAGATAGGTAGAATCCATTTTTAATGCTCTGCCTTGGGAAATCATTCAATATTCTGTGTTTTCATCTGTTTGAAAAGGATCCATCTTCTATGCCCTTTTCAGCTCCTCACCAGTCTTGCCATCCCATCATTATTTAAACTTCATTGCTAAAATTTCTTGCCTACCTTGCCCCACGAAATACCCTGTATCCCTGATTTAATTCCCCAATTCAAACTGTCCCATTTGTTCCATACATCCTTGAAAAATTCATTCATTAAAACATTTCCCATTATTATACCTAGCCTAATATCAGTTCGTAATTGTACTTTGTTGAATATTTTTTCACGGAGAGAGCCCTCTCCTGACCTTGTACGGCTAGCTACAAGGCTGAGCGTGGTTTAAAGGTTACCCTGATTTTCCTTTTTCAGCCTGAGGTTCAAAATAGGTGATAACATTTCTGGCGACCATACTGGGGAACAGTTTTAGCATAGAAGATTCATCACCCCAGTAATATTTTCCCTGTAAATTCCTGGACTCTGGATAATGATGTTCAAATTTTGTTAGGCTGGAAATAGAATTTTGTAAAGTAGAAACCTGACCACACTGGCTTCAAGAAGATACACAAGGGCCAATCCAGATCCAAGTCCTCCCCCTGTGTTTGAAAATCCTAATCTCATTCCAAGGATAGTCAAAAGACAAGAGGGATCACTAAGTCCTAGACCAATTTTCAAATCCCACACTTGGCCCAGTGAGTGGTTGTTTGTAGAAGATATTTCTTTTGATGAATGTTTTGAGCTTTCTTTGTTTAGAAGTAAGTCTGAAACTGCACTTGATGACACAACTTTAGATCCAAAATTTCTTGTAGATCTTGAAGTTCAAAGGGAAAATATTTCAATTGATGATTATATTCTGAATTCCCCTCAGTTGTCTATCATTGTGACCAGTATCCCTGAGCCTTCAGAGTCTTCAGGAACAGCACTTCCTCCCCCTAATTCATCAGCATTCCCATCAGTTTCATAATTTAATTCTCAGTTTTCATCTCCTCCATCAACACCTCCCTTAAATCCCAGTATCACAAACACTGTTGTAAACCCACCTTGAGTCATGGTTTCCCGCTATGCACCCCTAGTTTTACCTCAGGTTCTGAATGATATGCCTATTGATTACCAAAGTAAAATTCCTATCTTTGATGCCACTCAAAGAATCACAGCCTAGCAGCATGTTGATAAGATGAATGATTTTTTTTATCTACATGAGGTAGAGGCAGAGAATGTAACCACAAGGTTGTTTGTCCAAAGCTTTGGAGGTGAAGTTAGAAAGTGGTTCAGAGCCTTACCAACAGGTTCTATTCGCACTTTGCAGGAGTTACATACACAGTTCTTAGACCGATGGGAGGTAAAGAAGAACCCACTCCAAATCTTGTCTGAGTATGAAAATATAAAAAGAAATGTGGGTGAAACTGTACAGGATTATTGTGTAAGATTTAACACTGTATATAATGCTATTCTGGCCAATCTTAAACCCCCTGTGGATTTAGCTTTGCTAAAGTTTCCAGACGGTTTCGATGCTGATATGGCATATCAACTGCGAGAAAGAGATCCTTCCACTCTTGAAGACATGCAGAAGATAGCTGTGAGCGTAGAAGCCAATTTGCTGGCCAGAAGAGCGCGGACCAGAGCTGAAAAGAGAGTCACTGTGAAAGAAGAAGCGTCTCCTTCAAATAGCAAGATGGACACTTTGATCCGGACAGTCGAAAAGATGGTTGATCGGCTGACAATTTCAGATAGACCTGAACCACAAATCAGGAATCCGAATTTCAGAGGGCAGTAGCCACAATTCATAATTAAACAAAGAGAACAGAGGGCGCAAGACCAAGCACCACAACAACAGATCAGAACTCCATTGCAGCAAAATTATGTTCAAGGAATGGAGATGGATGATGATGATCCTGTGATTGAAGCCAATCACTTTTTCACAGCTGATGGTGCCCCCATATTTCTTACAGAAGATGAAGAATACACAGCGACTGCAGACATTCGAAAGGACGAAGATTTTATTTTGGCTAATGATACAGTGTTAGAAGAAGAGTCCAATGATTTCCAAAGAGGGTACATGAACGCTTTATCAACCCAACAGAAGCAGTATTCCTTGAGGAACAGAGATGTTTCGATCAGTCCCATTCATAAGAGAAAAGAGCTCCAAATGAAGAACGATTCTCAGAAGAAAGGGAAAGAGCTTGTCGATCCTTCCCCCAGCAAGACATCTTTAGCGAATAACACTACAAACGAATAGAACCAGCACAACGTAGCAAAGGAACACGTAGAGAAGAAAGATCCTCCCATTAAAGAGATAGAAAAAGTTCCTTCTTTTAATTTAGAAAATGAAATTTCTAAGTTAAATGTGTCCATGCCCTTGACTGAGTTGGTGAAAAATAGCACTTATAAACATCAGGTGTCTAGAATTTTGCAAATAGACTCTGTTTCAGATATGGTTAATGTAGAAGATGATTATCCTGAACTCATTTTTGGTCCAGCCACAGAAGATCAATATGAAGAAAGTGAAGTCCCTCCCTTTTACCTGAGTCTTAGATTACATGAATTCATTTTACAAAATGCTATGTTGGACTCTGGGGCCTCACATAGCTTGATGCTCGAAGCCATTATGGAGAAGTTAGGACTTGATATTACTCGCAAATACCATGATTTGTATTATTTTGACTCAGGTAGGGTCCATTGTATTGGTCTTATCAAAGACTTGGTAGTGTCTTTAGATCAAATCCCATCCAAGAATGTTTTGATGGATGTAGTTGTTGCCGATGTTCCACCACAATTTGGAATGCTTCTATCTAGGTCTTGGGGTGCAAAACTTAAAGGAACCATGCAGCTTGACTTCTCTTATCCACCATTCCTGTGTTTGGCCAGTTGAGAAAACTATATAGGGAGAAGAAAATGAAATATATGATCACTAGCAAAGAGAAGCCAGTTAATCATCACATTAATGCAGTTCACATAGATTTAGAGTCCTTTGTCTTATATTCATATGGTGGTTTGAATGATGAGAATGTTTAGTTGGTAAAAGTAGATGAAATACCTGAGATTTTAGAGAATTTTAGGGAAGTCCTCAAACAAGAAAAAGATAAAACAGCAAGCACTTATGAGCTTCCTTCCTGCCAGCATCCAATAGACAGTGAACAGCAGAAATATGCAGAAACTAGTCAAGATAAAGTAGAGAAAGAAGCAAAATTTCAGCATCTACAAGAAGAAGAAGAAGGCCTTTGGAGCATGGATTTTGATGTAGTTGTTGGTAAGGACGGAGCTGGTATAGGAATATGGATTCAGAGCCCTATTTTCCGACCTGAAAAAGTTCCTAGTAATGTTAGAGTATGTGCTTACAAGTTGGCTTTTGACTGCTCTAACAATGAAGCAGAGTATGAAGCTTTGATTGCAGGTCTGAAAATTTTGAAGAAGCTAAATGCAAAGAGGATTTCTGTCTATGGAGATTCAGAGCTGATAATTAAACAGGTAAAAGGAGAGTACCAAGCTAAGCATCCGCGATTGAGGGCATATAGAAACGCAGTCCTAGAAATCTTGAAGACATTCCCTGAGTACACTTTGAAAGCGGTGCCCAGGATACAGAACATTATTGCTGATTCTCTTGCCACTACTGCAAGCAACTTGAAAATTCCAATGAACTCCAACAACAAATTTGAGATTTATGTCAAACATAGGCCTATTGTTCCCGACAATTTAAGATATTGGCAAGTGTTTTGGGATGACAATGAGATCAATGCTTTTTTGCAGAATGAAGGAAAATTCAAGGATACTCCCATAGAAGGTGAATATGAGGTTGATGATCAAGAAATTGAAGCAAATCAAATGGATATATTTCAGCTGAAAGATAATGTAATTCCTAGAGGTCTCATATCTTTAGAGGAGCTTTTTGATCAGGATGATGTTGCAAAGAAGCCAAGCTTGGTGCCTACTGATAAAGGAGTTGAAGATGTGAATCTCGAAACAGCAGACAAGCCCAAGCTTGCGAAGTTATCAAAGGCATTGTCCCCTGAGGTAAAGGAACAGTATGTTAAGTTACTTTCTAAATTTTCTGATGTGTTTGCATGGGATTATTCAGATTTGAATGTGTATGACAAAAACATAATCCAGCATACCATTCCCATCAAGCCGGATCAGAAGCCATTTAGACATAAGCTGAGAAGAATCAATCCGAAGATGCTGCCATCCATTGAAAAAGAGGTAAACAGATTGTATAACGCTGGTATCATAGTCCCAATTATATTTTCTGACTGGATTTCAAATTTGGTCCCGGTACGTAAAAATACAGGAGAGATAATATTGTGCATAGATTTTCGGAATCTGAATAAAGAATCCTTAAAGGATAATTATCCACTTCCGAAGATGGACCATATTCTGCAGAGAGTAGTTGGAGCATCAAGGATGTCACTACTTGATGGCTACTCAGGCTATAATCAGATCTTGGTGCATGAGAAATACCAAGACAAAAATGCCTTCACAACACCCTGGGAAATTTTCCAATATGCCAAAATGCCATTTGGACTGAAGAACGTTGGAGCTACTTTCCAGCGAGCAATGGAAATTGCTTTTGCCAATGAGAAGGATGTTTTTCTTGTTCTTTATTTGGATGATCTGACAGTGTTTTCTGGTTCTGATGAAGAACACTTGCACCATTTGAGGGTTGTGTTTTAGCGATGTAGGAAGTTTGGGATTTATCTCAATCCAAAGAAAATTCGGTTTGCTATGGATGAAGGTAAGTTGTTGGGTCATATCATCTCTAAAGACAATATCCGCATTGATCCATCTAGAGTGGAGGCAATTCATCATATAGATCTTCCTCGGAACAAAAAGGAGATTCAAGCATTCAACGGTAAGATGAATTTCTTGCGCAGATTTATACCAAATTTGGCTGAACATCTAAGAGAAATGACTAATATGTTGAAGAAGGATAGCACTGTCAAATGGAGTGAGGAGGCTATCAAGTCATTTAATCTGGTAAATTTTGCTCTGTCCAATGCCCCAGTTTTGATTAGTCTGGACTATACTCAATACTTCATCATATTTTCATTTGCATCAGAGCATACTATTGCTGCAATTTTGATGCAAAAGAGAGATCAGATTGAAAAGCCAATTGCCTTTTTCAATAGGACTATTATAGATGTTGCCTTATGGTATAATATTATTGAGAAACAAGCACTAGCTCTTATAAAGGCATTGAAGGATTTTAGGGTCTATATTCTGCATTCACATACTATAGTATATGTTCCTAATGTCGCAGTGAAAGATGTCCTGATGCAGACTGATCCATAAGGTCGAAGAGGTAAGTGGATAGCAGCTATGTTGGAGTATGATTTGGAGATCAAACACGCTAATTTGATCAAAGGACAAGGCTTGGCAAAGCTAATGGCCCAATCAAATCTGCGTGCCCTGGATATAAACCTCATAACATCAATGTCAGAGGATGAAGATGAAGGTTTGCTTGTTCCGGTTTCAGACATTTTTCTACAATCCCCATGGTATTTAGATATGTTTATGTTCTTCAAGGTCTTTCACCACCTCCAGGAATGTCTAAGAGTAAAGGTAGATCACTGAAACTTAAGTCTGCTAAATATTGTATTTTAAACAATGCTCTTTATTGGAAAGATCCAGGAGGTATTTTGCTCAATTTTTTGGTTGAAGAAGAGGCTCAGAAGGTAATGCATGACTATCACAGAGGTGATTGTGGTGGTCATTTTTTTTTGAAAACTACAGCTAACAAAGTATTGAGAGTAGGATATTACTGGCCCACTTTGTTTTCAGATTTGTATAAGACAGTAATGAACTGCCATGAATGTCAAATTTTTCAAGGAAAAAGGAAATTTCTTCCTCTTCCTTTGAAACCAGTTTCAGTAAATGCTCCCTGTCAGCAATGGGGACTTGATTTCATAGGATAATTCCATCCCGCATCATCAGCATAGCATCGATGGATATTGACAGGTACAGATTACTTCACCAAATGGATCAAGGCCGTTCCAGCAAGGAAAGCAACTGATACGGTAATTATTCAATTTTTAGAGTCAAATATCTTATCTCGTTTGGCTGCCCTCACAAAATTATAATAGATAACGCAACAACATTCAAGTCTAAGAAGATGGTGGATTTCTACGACAAATACAACATTATGTTGGGCCATTCAACGACGTACTACCCACAAGGTAACAGCCTGGCAGAATCATCGAACAAATCTTTGATAAACATAATCAAGAAAATGTTGGAGACAAACAAAAGAAACTGGCATCGAAAGCTCATCAACACATTGTGGGCAGACAAAGTTAGCAGCAAGAAATCCATAGGTATGTCACCTTTTGAATGTGTTTATGGTATTGATGTTGTCTTTCCTACATCACTTACAGTTCCGGTCATGAGATTATTGCAAGAGGTTGGCAGTGAAGAAGATGATAATCAGCAAAGGATCAATCAAATGATCCACCTTCAGCAAACAAGAGAGGAAGTGTCACAGAACACTATTCAGTTGCAGGAGAAGATTAAAAATATCTATGACCAAAAGGCCAAAGCAGAAAAGTTTCAGTCGGATGATGTGGTGTTGAGATGGGATGCAAGAAATGAGGACAAAGGGAAGCATGGTAAGTTTGAAAACCTGTGGAAAGGACCATACAATATTTCAGCATACAGGGGACAGAATGCTTTCTTGCTTTCAGAAATGGACGGCCAAGATTGCCCTGGAGGAGCAGTGAATGGTAGGCTTTTGAAGCACTACCATTGTTGAAGATAACGGTTCAGAAACTATGTCACCATCATTGTATATACCATGTTATTTTTGGTCAGATTTCAAGTACACAGTCATTGAAGTTTGGGGCCCGAGGTGAAGGCTATAAAACTTGAATGATATGTGTATGGTTTGGTTTTATTTCAGTTTTCAGTCTTAGTCTTGAGTCAGAGTCAGTCTGCATAGTGTCAGTTTTCAATATTTTTGACTCCATGCCTAATGGATAAGGCTACTTGGTCTATGGTGTTCTTGGCACCTCCAAGGAGCTACCATCCCCATTGGAGCCAATGTTAGTGTCAGTCTAGTCATACTGCCATCAGTGATCAAAATTACTCTTTTGCATTTGCATATTAGGAGTCCCATACCATAAAATTTCATCATTCCATTAGGTCATGGATTCATTGATGGTAGTGGTCTTTCATCAGTTTTCCCTCATCTGAAACTTGCTGATTCTCCTCTCTATGGTCTTTATTCATGAGTCACTTTCACTCTGTGAGTCATGTTAGTAGGTCATAGGGTTCGTCTCATTAGATTCTAGGATCTCACCATGGTCAAATTAATGAGTCAAGTGTCAATAAATATCAGCAAGGTCATGAGGAAGTCAATAAACTCAAAGTCACAGCACCTGGGAAGATCAAAGAAATGTTTTATTAAGCTTGATGTCATTTTCACCTCAAAACCCTGTTTTGAGGTGAAAATATGATACTTTACTTTTATTATCATCTCTTATGTAATTTTATGTCATCATATGTAATAAGTCACACTTCAGAAGCTGCTATCTCCACAAAGTCACCACCCTGCCCTTTAGAGAATTTTTCCACAGCATTTTTAGTCCAGAATCATGTTTTAAGTAAGTCCATCAGAAAGAGCCCGGAAAGAGCTTTCCAACGGTATATTACACTCTCAAAAATGACTCCTGGCTTGAAATCTATGCCTAAATGAAAGGAAGGTCCTCTATAGCCTAAACCTTCCCCTTTTCCCAGTTCTTCCTTAAACTTTATTTTATTAAAGTTTTATGTTTTACTTTATAAAACCCCTTTTTTTCCTTGTCCGATTGCACAAATCTCATTGCAAAATCTTTTAAAACATAAAATCCGATGCAATCGCACCATGCTTGTTGTGCATTCCGATTGACCCTCATGACTGCAAAAACTCTGATGCGATTGATTAAATCCCGACCATTTATTTGATCAATGATCTGACGGCCCACAGCCAATCGCGCCATCGCAATCGGTGCTTTTAAATGATCTCCTCCGATTGAGTCCCTCCCGATTGACTTCGCCCGATTACTCCTCTGCCGTCGATCTGCCCATCTGATCGGACGGCCCACAGCCCGTCGCTCCATCGCAATCGACGATTTCAAATAATGCTTTGCTTCCGCTCCCCTTTCGCTTCCGATTCCGATCGACCTTCGGGTCCCACCACATAATCTTCCGCCCATTCATAATAAAAGGGCCCTTTCCCTTTGTAAAACTTAAATTTCATTTTAATTCATTTTACAAAGGACTTCCCTTCCATCATATTTACTCCAATCGCATCGAATTTTTTTGTGCCTTGTTCCAAATATATCCGCCCCTATCCCGCCCCAAGCCCCGATTGCGATTGCGATTCCCATGGGTCCCACTTTAAAAATCCCTCCACCCTTTTAAATGACAATTTTTCTTTTTCCCTTGTAAACGCATAAGATTTGTTTTAAATCTATTTAAAGGGATTTCTCTGCTCTTCTATTGCATTAACCCATCGGACCTATGCCAATCACAACAGAGTTTTTCTTTTTCCTTGTTCTAATATACATATTCCCTTCTCCTTTCCTCTGATTTCGATTACACCATCGCAACGCGTATTTTCAAACACTCCACTATATGTTGTATCCCTTTCCTCCCCTCCGATTGCGATTGCGATTGCGATTAGAACCCCAACTCCTTTCCCTCCGCTCCTTCCACTCAAATGAATCTTTTTCTTCATTAAAGGCATAAATTCAGTTTTGATATTTTCGAAGGGCATTTCTCAGTATATAAAGAGATTTTCAAAATAAAAAGAAAGGAAACAGTCAAAAGGGCCGAGAAACTAAATATGAAACAGTAAGATGTCTTCAGCAACAATTTAAAAGGGATGTCTTTTAGATTTCCTATTTTTCTTTCATCCAGTGTAACAGCAAATCTCTAGATGGTCAAAATGTATTGTTGTTCCTTCTTCTCAGGGGCAGATTGTTGGTTCTCTTTCCTATGTTCAGATTTCAGCTCCTTTTTTTGTGGATCTACTTCCCACAATGCTGGTCTATTTAATGTAATTTTAAATCATTTGTAAATAATTATGTAAGTCAGTAAGTAAGGGAACAGTGTGGAAAAATCAAGGAGGACGCTCTGCGCTCCATTGTAACAGTTTGGCAGGGAATTAATGAGATATGCAGCTCTGATTTGTGGGATCCATGTGGTATGAATTTTAGCATTTGTTCTCTCCTTTGTTTTCATATGTAAAATTGTTATGTTCATCATTCATTCATAAACATTTCTGGTTGAATGCTTTCAAGATAGATAGGTAGAATCCATTTTTAATGCTCTGCCTTGGGAAATCATTCAATATTCTGTGTTTTCTTCTGTTTGAAAAGGATCCATCTTCTATGCCCTTTTGAGCTCCTCACCAGTCTTGTCATCCCATCATTATTTAAACTTCATTGCTAAAATTTCCTACCTACCTTGCCCCATGAAATACCTTGTATCCCTGATTTAATTCCCCGATTCAAACTGTCCCATTTGTTCCATACATCCCTGAAAAATTCATTCATTAAAACATTTCCCATTATTATACCTAGCCTAATATCAGTTCATAATTGTACTTTGTTGAATATTTTTTCACAGAGAGAACCCTCTCCTGACCTTGTAGGGCTAGCTACAAGGTTGAGCGTGGTTTAAAGGTTACCCTGATTTTCCTTTTTCAACTCGAGGTTCAAATTAGGTGATAACACTACCCACTCTTTGGCAGAAGTGGTTTCTTTTGGGGCCGTCAGTTTAGTTTTTCTCTTCTCTCCTCTATTGACTCATCTTTTTCATCTTTATTTTTTATCTTTTTTACTAAATGTAATGGTAGCCTTGCTACGATGCATTGTGTGCGAGAGCACATGAGCCCTAAGGGCACTTTTCTGAATGCTTAATTACATATACTACATGTAACTTTTCATTTTATAAATAAAAAGTTGTTGATTTTTTCTGTGGAAAAAAAACTCAATCGTCCACATAACATAGACATATCAATTCCAAAACGCAGAGATTGAACACACACGATGGAGGATATTCACACTATCTACATTAGAACAAATCTATACAAGTCTAGCCTGATTAAACAAATAATTGGCCCTCTCCTTTCTTTGAGATCTCTCTTAGTTATCTCACTTTATTCCTTCTCTTCTATTTTATTTATAAAAATCAATTATATACATCAAGGATGGTTTGTTGAGATCCACTAAATATGGATATAATCATCCATATAGAAAAAATATCAATTTTGAGACTAAAACCATTAGTTCCTCAACAACTCTCCTTAAATGGTGAATTACATGTCGATGAGGAAATAATCCCTCATTTCTTAAATAAATCTATATTTCATCTAGAAAATCAAATCCCTATATTTAATTACATGAAATTAACTTAAATTAAATTAAGGGAACCCACTCCCTTTAGTAAATGTTGTAAGACCTCTTAGGTCTTATTGACTTGAAGAAATTATCCAACATCAAACTCTCGACTTAAAATAATTCATGGACTCATGTTCATGACTCTTCCAAATGCTTATGTTATCCTCAATCCTATAGGTTTCCATACTTTATTTTGCAATGCTCCACCGGATTCGTTGACGTTCTCCTTTACAATCAACTGGCTTTTATTTCTAACTACTTTCTTTACTTCAATATGCCCCTTCTTAGGTAATGTCTCCATCAACACACATAACCAATCAATTTTGATGTTCAACTTACTCCTTAGTTGATCCATACTGCTAACACTACTCGATTGTAGTTTTACTTCAAAATTTAAAATATTTATGGCTTCAACTACCATTTCATTGTTTCCACAACTCCTCAACTTTCATTCTTCATCATCAAACATCTCTTCAAAGATATTTAAGGCACCTTGTTGCCTCCTTCATGGCTTCTTGTGAAAAAATGATTTTCATCTTCAAAAATTTCATTTTTACCCGCGTTTGCACCTAAAATAAATTTATTACATTATGTCTTTGAAAATCACCATCAATCATAAGAATGGCTTATGTATTTCCTTCAATGTTGTCTATAAATATTTATTCTACTATCCCTCCATGTGCATTTATTAATCTTTGATCCTCTGATTCATCTTTTGTAGACTGCTAGCTATCTTTACACCTCTTTTGTGCATATTCTCCATTCTAAATTTTCCCAAAATTTATCTCATTTCCCAATGAGACATATGATTGCCCCATCATCTCATTCATTGATTTCAAATTAATGTTTTTTCTCTTGTTGTCCTTTATATTCAAAGTTTGTTTCAAATAAATTAATTTCATTAGATGCCTCATGCATCTCTTCCTCTTCATGCTTCATTTTTGCAATCCCTATGTCATCCGCCTCAATCCTTGGATTGATTTTACATTCTTCTAACATCTTCAACTCTTCATTAATATTTTCATTTTCTTCTTTTGGTATATGGTTGTCATTTTTTATTTCACGCGTTGGATTTTTTTTGTACATGTCATCATCCCATGTACCTGCGAAAGCATAATTAGTTCAAAAATTAAAAGACTCACGAATATGTTTATATGCTTTAGACACCTTTCTCTATCACGTACTTCTAAGTATTGCTCCATCTCAGTTTTCTTCAATGGCTTGCCCAATAGCTTGATTTCCTTTTCAAAATTTGTTAGCATCACATCTAAATGTTGTCCTTCACCTCCTTTGTACTCCTTTTGGTTGTCTTCATAAACAAACATTTCCCTATTCACTGTAACATAGGTTCTTGCAATTGTTCTCCCATGGATGCATTTTTCCATTATATATGATTTTCATTTTGATTGCCTTTATAAAACAATTCTATCTCTACCTTTTTTGTAGCACAATTATAATTTTGTTTTCCTCTAATGCTTTGAAAAATAATTCCTTCATCTACCTCCATCCTTATGATAGTCTCTAAAGACTACCCATCATCTTCAATATCTGTACAAATTATATTCATATACAAATTATTAGTTTAAAAAATATAATGTTCTATAACTTCGTTTGGTGTCTTTATTATCGGATCTTCATGTTGATTTGAACCTTTTGAACAATCCATGAGACTCTCATGATGTTTCTCCTCGTTATCATCCTCCGCAAGGAATTATCCTTACTTTGGTTCACAATAGTGAACTTTTTCCTCATCATATTCAATCGCTCTGAGTTATTTTTCGCTCTGAGTGCCTTATCTTCTTTCTCATCTTTATTGCAAGTTATTTCTTAACATGCTATGTTATGAAACCAACTCCAAAAATAGAAGAAAAGAGAGATCAATGCCTTAGAAATAAGCCACTTCGAGGGGGCAACCTCCAATACATTACATAAATGAACAATTCTTGGATGATACAAATGACAAAACCTCCTTTCTATATATAGGAGTACATGGGACCACAATGTAATCCTAGCCGACCTAACAATAATAATTTAAGGGCACAATAATAAAAATAAGGGGGTTAAACTAACAACAATAAGGGACTATACTAGTAATATAAGGACCTAACATGCTCCTCTCCTTCAAAAAAGTGTTGTCCTCAACGCTTGAGTAGCTCTGAGTGCTTCTATATAAAATTCTCATCCTTCCATATAGAATCTTCAATGGGTAAGTTCTTCCATTTGATGAGATACTCTAAAATTGATCAATTTCGTAGCCGTCGAGTTCTTGTTTCCATGACTTCTTCAAGTTCCAATATGGTTTTTCCTTCCTCATCAAGTTCTGGAAATATTGTTTGAGTTGGAAGTTTGTCCCCTATAACCTTCTTTAAGCATGAAACATGGAAAACTGGATGCACTCACGAAGAAGAAGGAAGCTCCAATTTGTATGCCATAGTACCAATATTTTGCAACACCTTGTAAGGACCATAGTACTTTGGCGATAATTTATTATCCTTCTTAGCTTGCTTGAGGGACATTTTTTTGTATGGTTGTAACTGTAAAAATACCCAGTCTCCTACATCAAAACTTCTCTCGCTGCGATGTTGATCTTCCTATTGTTTCATTCGATTTTGTGCCAAATTTAGGTTATCCTTTAAGAGTTGGAGAACTTCTTGTTGATGCTCGATGTGATCTTCCACTGCTTGAACCCTCTAATTTTCCATTAAAGAAGATGTGATGGACGGTGGGTGATATCCATAAAGTGCCATAAATGGGGTCATTTTTGCTGCAGTATGGAAGGAAGTGTTATACTTGTGGAAATTTGAATAACTGAGATATTATTCACCGATATTATCCTGATCACACACTATTTTAGCTTCATGCATAATACAGAATCTCTTCTACCATTGATCATCACATGCGGAAATAAAATCAATTGCATGCATACATTAAAACCACAAAAAATCACACATATGAACACAGTATTTAATGGGAAAGCTTAAAGCTTAAAACCCCAACTATCTGTATATTATATTTCATGGAGATCATGTAACAATCATAGTACAAAATCTCCTCACAAGCTCTCATGCACACCCTCAATTGCTACACACTATCAAGCTAGATCTAGCAAAGCTCATGCTCCAACCCTTAGCCACTTGATAGCCAGCCTCTATTGCATTTTCAAAGCTATGGGATGGCTTCATTAAATAGATAACCACCGGGCCTGAACTGCGCAATCCTCATGGGCTTACTCCACCTATCTGTGTGTTGCAAATAGCAACAGTATAGTCACAACTGATAGTTAACCTGCTCTTTCACCTATTCCTGCATTGGTCTCCACTGAAACTGTCCATGCACTGAAGTTAACTGATGTATTCTTTAGTTGATTAATGAGTATATAATTAGTGAATTAATTAATAATTAATTCACACCACTCTCACTAATTGTATCAATCAGTTAAACCGAATACAAATAGCTCAACTATGTTTAGATTAGTTAAACTGAATACAACTCCACTAACTTCCTCAATCAACTCCACCAAACTCTGTCACATGAGTTCTAACTGAAGTCTTCATGCAATAGCTCCACTAAACCCTAGGAATTTCGTAATTCCTTCTGTCAGTTGCATGTGCCACTTCTAGGCATCAAACTGAAGTGCTCTAAGAGAATAAGATAATGTTTAGAGTCTAAATATTATTAAGAGCTAATAATATTTGACATCCCTATTTTTAGACTGGCAATCTAAAAATAGATTCCGCCCAGTATGTCTAAAAATAGAAGTCCATCTATTTTTCCAACTTGACCAACCCTCCACAAATAGCATCCTGCAACTCATAGAATCATGATCCACATGTCTAAACATAGACTTTGCGCCAAAAATAGCCTGCGGGCCCACTTAGTGAAGGCGACTCCTTTCCACTAAGCTCATCATCTTGTTGCAATCTCAACAATACCACCATTCAACGAGAGGTAACCACTTGACCCATTGTGCTTGCTTATCAAATACAAAACAACGAAGATATCCTCCAAACATTTATTGACTATCTCAGTTTGACCATCAGATTGAGGATGATAAGATGAGCTATGAGCTAGTTGAGTACCCAAAGAAGAAAATAATTTCGTCCAAAACTTTCCTGTAAAAATGGGATCTTTGTCACTTACAATAATATTTGGGTTTCCATGTATCTTTTGAATTGTTTCCATAAATGCAGCAGCAATTGTACTTGCTTTCAATGGATAAGCTAATGCACAAAAGTGTGCATACATGGTATGTTTATCAACTACCACCATGATGACACTCTTTCCTTCGGACTTAGGTAAACCTATGATAAAATCCATTGATATCTCCTCCCAACGTTGACTTGGAATGGATAAAGTTTGTAGAAGACCCGGGGTCTTAATTGTCTCAACTTTGTTTTGCTGGCAAACCAAAAATTCCGCCACAAAATTTTGAATATCAGATTTAAGGCCATCCCAAAAAAAATATTTCTTCACCCTGTTGTAAGTTTTTAAAAATCCATTCTAATCCGGGGGATGATGAATAGAAGGAGATGCTTTATTACTAGAGAGTTATTTTGTTTTTGTATTGGCTGATTTGGCATTAACCCAGTTTTTGCAAAGTAGCTAAGTTCACCATTCCTCTTTGATAAAAGGAGAATGGAGTTGTACTGAAATGCTCTGCATATGCTCTGAGACTATCTATTACTAATAGAAAGTTCGGTTTTTTTTTTTTTTTTCTGTGGAAAAAAAAAAAAAAAAGTTTTTAAAAATCTAGAGTGTCCTCCTAAAGGACAAGTGTGTGATTCCAAAAGAATCTTTTGTTTTAGTTGGGAATTATTACAAATATATAAACAATCTTTGTACCATAAGGAATCGTTTTTCCAACTAAATGTATCATATTTACTAGGATCTTGCTGCAACTTTTGAATGAGTGTACACACTTCTTTGTCCTTCTTCCATTCATCCCTTGCTTCGGTTATCCAATATGGTTGGATAATAAAAATGGCACAAAGCAATGCTTCCACCTCTTCATCCTTTCTTAAGAGTGCATCTGTGACAACATTTAGCTTTAATTTTTTTGTAGATGATTTCAAAGTCATAACCTAACATCTTTGTGACCCATTTTTGCTGCTCTTTTGAAGATAGTCTTTGTTCCAAGAAGTTTTTAAGACTATCATGATCCGTTTTTACCTTGAAGTGTCTTGCCATTAGGTAAGGTCACCATTTATTTAGTGCATGTAGTATTGCTAACATTTCCTTCTCATAAATAGCTTTATGTAAATACTTTCCTTTGATTGGACGACTTTCAAAAGTAATGGGTCTTCCGTCTTGCATTAAAACATCACCAATTCCATTTCCTGATGCATCACATTCCACAATAAAGGTTTTTGTGAAGTCTGGTGTAGCTAAGACCGGTGTTAGGCACATTGCCTCTTTAAGATGTTCAAAGGCCTTAGTTTCTTTAGGAGTCCATGAAAATGCATCTTTCTTCAATAATGTTAATAGATAAAAAGGTTATTCTCCCATAATTTTAAATAAAACTATGGACATTGACTCGTTAACCCCATTGATCCTCATAAATCGTTTTATGGTTGTGGGGACTTTCCATTCCTTAATGGCTTTAATTTTATCTTTCGGATTAATCACATCATTAGGATTAGGTCCTAATCCTAATGATGTGATTAATCCAAAAGATATTTATCTACATTATGGATCACAAAATTCTTAGATCTAACATGGCTTTAATTTTGTTAGGGTCTACCTTAACACCCTCATGAGATACAATATGACCCATATATTCCACCTTTGTACTCCAAAGAAACATTTGGATGTTTATGCATATAATTGTTTCTCCTCCAATAGTTTGAGCACCCTGTCAGCATGTTGAACGTGATCCTTCCAAGACCTGTTGTCGATTAGTATATCATCAAAAAATACTGGCACAAATTTTATAAGGAAGGGTTTAAAAATGGAATTCATCAACCCTTGAAATGTAGAAGGTGCATTGGTAAGGCCAAAAGGCATGACCAAAAATTCATAATGACCCTCATGAGTTCGAAATGTTGTTTTCGGAATATATTCCATATTCATTCTAATTTGATGATATCCTGAACGAAGATCCAACTTGGTAAAATAAATTGGTCCATGTAATTCATCCAATAATTCATCAATCATAGGAATGGGAAATTTATCTTTAATTGTGAGCTTATTGAGCTCCCTATAATCTGGACACATGTGCCATGATCCATCCTTCTTGTGCACCAATACTACTGGAGCAGAGAAATAACTTTGACTAGGTTGAATTATACCAGCCTCTAACATTTCTGCAATCATATATTCAATTTCGCTCTTTTGGACATAAGGATATATGTAAGGCCTGATGTTTGGAGGAACACTTCCTGGAATCAAATGAATAGCATGATCATGATCACAAATAGGTGGGAGTCCTTTGGGAGTTTCAAACACCTTGGAATGATTGTCCAATACTTTTTGGAGATCTGGAGAAATAGATGATTTTGATGTTGGAACTTCTAGTGAGCATAGTTGTGCAATTATGCCTCGTTGTTCTTTCTTCAAAATATTTTTCATGACATTAGAGCTTATTATCTTTCCTGGCTTCCCTGCGATACGCCGTAATTCGAATTCCTTTCCTTCCGAAAAAAAATTCAAGAAAAGTTCTTGAAAATTAAAAGATATTGTCCCCAAATATTGTAACCATTGTACTCCTAGTACAACATCAACACCTCCCATTGGAATGGAAAGCATTGGACTATTCAATACATATTCCCCCATGGTTAGCTTTATATTATGACATTTTCTAGAGCAATTTATAGTTCCTCCATTTATGACATTTTGGTGCTGAGTATAGGAAAAAATTCAATTCCTTGGCTACCTTACAATGAATAAAATTATGGGTACTATTCGAATCAATCAACACTATTACCTTTTTCTTCTTGATATGTCCTTCTATCTTGAGAGTTTGAGGAGTGGTAATACTTGCCAATGCATTACACGATATAGTCAGACTCATTTCTTCTTCTTCTAGGGTTGGTTCCTAGCGTATATCCTCCTCTTTTAAAGTTTCTTGTTCATTTTCTTCCTCCTCTTCACAATCTATGTAAAATAATTTCTTCTTGGCACACTTATGATCTTTAGTGTATTTTCTATCACAACTTTAGAAAAGCCCTTTTACCCTTTTTTCTTCCAATTGTTGTGGTGTCAACCTTGTAGGTTGTGGAAGTCTAGGAGTAGCAACACTTCCATCTTTATAGATGTGAGTGGTAGGCTTCCTTGTTGCTATAATTTTACATTCAATTTTTCTTGCCAATCTGAATGCCTTCTCCAATTAATCAGGTTCCCAAACACGAACTTCATGTTGGATGTTATCCTTTAAATTCCCTATGAAGACATCAATCCTGTGTTCCTCTGGAATATCGGTTACCCTTATATTCAATTTTTGGAAGTCCTCAATGTGCTCCACCACTGAACCCTTTTGTTTGAGATTTATCAATTGGCTAAAGAAGGTGTTGCTCTTTGTATCCTCATAATTTGCTATCATTTCCTCCGTAAAAATTGACCAAGTGACAATTTTTTTACGGGATAAAAGCCATCGATACCATACAAATGTATTTTGTTCTAAATGTAAAGTTGCAATGTGTACCTTTTGTGTATTTTGCACATTATTGAGATCAAAATATTGCTCCATCTGTAGTATCCATGTTACGGGATCCTTGCCATCAAACTTCCTCATATCCATATTTGGAATATGGTGGTTCTTCCATCCAACATTATAGTTTTTAAAATCATGATTAACATTTATTTTGTTCTCATCATGAGTTTCCTCTACTATATTTTCACCATTAGGAAACATTTCTTGTATCAACTTTGTCAAACCTTCTGTGTCTAATTTTAGATCATTCTTCATGTTTTCCATGTTGTCTTTCATGTCATCCATAGTAGATTCCATGCCATCTTCAATGCCATCCATCTTAGCTTCCATGCCCTTCTTCAAACCATCCATCTTAGCTTCCACGCTTTTCTTCAAAACTTCCATTTCATTTTTTGTTGCTCTTTGCGAGGGCGAAATTTGGTGAACTTGCTCTTGTAATTTTGACATGTCATGTTGCAGTTCTTCGTCTTCATGAGTCATAGTAGAGCCTTCTAAAGGCTTAATGGTCATTGAATTATTTTTAGGGGCATTTTGGAATCCAATACTGATATCTATTCTACAATCTGCCCTTGGAATCAATTCAAAACAAATTTTCACACAAGACTTATGAAATTCAAAAGAAAAAAATACACACATTTTTCTTGCTTTTAAGGAGCTCAATAATGAAATTGAATTATCTCTATAATTGCGGATCTTCAATATATGAAATTCGGCCCTCTAGTAGCCCTCTGAAGCTTCTTTCAAATGCCACAGGTCTGACGTGATTTGGATTCTTCAAGGCAAAGTAACGCCCAATCTCCCACAATGACCTAATTATGGATTGGTTCAGTAGAGCGAACTTGTACGGTGAGCCACGTGTCAAGGTTTCCTCCTTCGGATCTGAAGTTGATATACAGGAAACTACAATCCATGTACTTACAGTCACTTTTTACAGAATTCCAATCTGATGCTCAGAGAGAGAGTTATGACAATTTCTCACGGTCACCTCTTTGAGATGAAATTCAAGAGCCTGGGAAAAGCCTAACTTCCACGAATCATATCTCTGAAAATATTGCGAACCAAGATCTGAAATTTTTACACGACGTTCCTCAGGATTTTGGCTTCTCTTTGTAAAAATTTCAGCTTCTGAACCTTAGTAGAAAAAAATTTATAGCGAAACTTCCACGATGACCTGTTTTAGGTGAAATTCATGAGCCTGAAAAACCTAAATTGCACAGATCATATCTCCGAAAATATTGCAAACCAAGATCTGAAATTTTTATAAGATGTTCCTCAGGATCTCAGCTTCGCTCTGTAAAAATTTCAGCTTCTGAACCTACGTAGAAAAAAAATTATAACAAAAATGCCACGATGACCTGTTTGGAGCAGCGAAACCCTAGAATCCAAAGCTCTGATACCAAATGTTATGAAACCAGCTCCAAAAATAGAAAAAAAGAGAGATCAACACCTTATAAATAAGCCACTTTGAGGGGGAAACCTCTAATACATTACATAAATGAACAATTCTTGGATGATACAAATGAAAAAACCTCCTTTCTATATATAGGAGTCCATGGGACCACAACGTAATCCTAGTCGACCTAACAATAATAATTTAAGGGCACAATAATAACAATATGGGGGTTACAAGGATACAAAAATAAGAATAAGGGGGTTAAACTAACAACAATAAGGGACTATACTAGTAATATAAGGACCTAACATGCCATGTCACATGCTTCTTCATTCTCATCAACATCTCTGATGTTCATCCTCACTTTACTGTAGGAGCATCATCATTATATAGAGAATTTCCCTTAACTCAACAATTGCTCTGTCAAATTCCCATCAACTCATATACTTCTTTATTTTTCCAATTACTCTAGCATCTTCCTTCATCTTTTTGTGGCTTACACTTGAACCCTATTCATGACCATAAATAGTCATTTATACTCTTCCTCTGTGAACTTCTACTTGTCTATTGGTGAGCTACACTAAGCCTTTGCAATAATAAGTTTGTTTCACCCTACTACAATGCCTCACCAAGCTTCCTTCCCTGAACTTGGTCTTTTGGTATTCCTTATGGTTCTCTCAAGTATAAATTCCTTGTAGATTCAAACTACTAATTGCAATTTTCTAAAACAATAGACTTGAATCTACTCTACCAATTGCAAAAACCAATTTAAACGGTCGTGAAATCATGAAGCATACAAGAGAAAGAATTCAATCAACACATTACACAATGATTTCTTAGGGAAATCCACAACTAAAAACCCTGATATTTGTATATTGCATTAGTTAGAAAATATGAGAATATTACAATGCTTTTCTCATGCCCGAGCAACCTCTGCATTATCTCTATATGTCTCGCTACTTCCTAAACAAGCCTAAGAAATTACTTAACCAATTTTATGCTTGCTAAAGTCCCTGTTTCCTTGCATTGTTTCCTTGGCTAATTAGCCCCTATTAATTAGGGAAATCCCCATCCAATACTGCGCAATCCATCAAGGGCCTTCTTCTGACTGCATGCACCACCTGTACAATTTGGATGATTATACAACTGATAGTACACTTCCCTTGAACTCCAATCTCAACTGGGTAACTCTCAGTTCACACATGCATGAGTTATTTATGGTTGACCTATCAATTCTCTAGTTGATCATTGAGTGTGGTTCAAGTTCCACTTCCACACTTTGACTTTCCACTAGTTCCTACAACAAATGGAACTAGTTAAACTAAATTCAACTCAGATAAACTGAATTAATTAATTACAACTCAAAATAAACTCAACCAAGGCTCCTAAAGAGTAGGAATCACTCTACATGACTCAAGTTAGACCCTCAACTCAAATTAATTGAACCAACTATGTCAAACTAACTTAGTTAACTCATACAAGATGTCATGAGATGCGAAATTACAATTTTCTTCTACTTTAATTCATGGGAAAAATAAATTATAATATTTCTTGGTGCCATTTTCCACACTCCCTTTTAGCAAGAAAGGGATTATCAAATACCTCGATCCTGCCTCTATGGAACTCAAATTTTCCTCTTGACAGTGCCTTTATCGAGATGTTCCCAATATTGTTCCTTTGTGGGAATGTACTCTAGCAACATGATCCACCTTTGCACACAATCTCTAAGATGGTGGTATCAGATGTCGATATTCTTGGACCTATCATGAAAAATTGGACTCACCGAGATTTTGATACAACTCTGGTTGTAACAGTAAATCATTGTAGGATCCATCTGCTGACCAAATAACCCAACAAGGATCTTCCTCATCCAGATAGCCTCACAAGTTGATTGACTAGCATCCATGTAATCTACTTTTGCTGAAATGAGCGCATCTGATCTATACTTCCTGTTGTACCAATAAATTTGTTTTGACCCAATACTGAAGATTCCTCCTGATGTGTTGTTCCTGTCTAATGGACTGCCTGCCGAATTTACATATGTGAAGCCTTACCGCTTCACTCCCTTTGTCTGTTTGTACCAAGGACCAAACTGAGTGGTGCCTCTAAGGTATCTCAACACGGGTTTGGTTGCCTTCCAATAGAGTTTGGTTGGCTTAACCATTGCTTGACTAAGATGGTTAACTGCATAACACATGTTCGGTCTTTTGTTCACCAAGTACATAAGTGAACCCACAATTTGCCTGTAAATGGTAGATTTTACCACTTCACTTGAAGTAACATCTTCCTTCCTCCAATTCCCTGCTAGAGGATTCTCCAAGGGTTTGTTGCTTTCCATGTGAAACTTCTTCAGTATCTCGTTGGCATACTTTCCTTGAGAGACAAACAGTTCCTCATCTCCTTGCCAAATTTCCAAACCAAGGAAATAATGCATGAGCCCCATGTTTTTCATCTCAAATTCTCTTTCCAAATCCTATTTGCAATAATTTATCAGCTTCTCATCACATATTAGAATTAAATCATCAACATATAATACTATAATCAATAATTTACCTTCAACCACAATATGGTAAAGGTTTGCATCTGCTTCACTTTTGGTGAAGCCAAACCCGGTGAAAATAATTATCGATATTGTTGTACCAAGTGTGGGGTGCTTGTTTCAATCCATACAATGCTCGCTTGAGTCTGCACACATGCAACTCTTTGTTAAAGGTCTCAAATCCTTTTGGTTTCTCTATGTACACCTCTTCCTCAATCACTCCATTAAGGAAAGTTGTCTTCACATCCATCTTATGTATCTTCCATCCCATTTGCACTAAAAGTACTAGAATAGATCTTATTGAAGAGTACCTTGATACTGGAGCAAAGGTATCCTCATAATCAATTCCCTCCACTTGAGAGAAACCCTTGGCCACAAATTTGTCCTTGTGTTTCTCGACACTCCCATCTGCTGCTTGCTTCACCTTGTAGATCCACCTAGATCCTATAACTAACTTGTCCTTTGGTCTTGGGACAACTTCCCATGCATTTTTCCTAATAATGGAGTCATACTCCTCTACCATGGCATCAACCCATATTATTTGTTGCACTGGTTCCTCGAATGAGGAGGGCTCAGTCTCTACAATCTCACTCATAAGAACCATGTAGCCAGTGTAAAAAATATGGTGACCTCCTTTGCCTACATTGTGATGTAGGTGCTCCCACATTCTCTCTAGCATCATCCATCAACCTGTCAGCCTCTCTGGTATGCTTCCTTCCATCTATCTATGCCTCTACATGAGTGAGTGCTTCCACTTTCTTCTCATCTACTTGTGGTTTCTCCACATCCTGAGGTTATTCCTTTGGAGCTAAAAGCTCCTCATTTGCATGCAACTGAAGCTATCTCTGAAGGGAAATTATCATGGCCTTCTCTTCATTGAATTTCACATCTCTACGAACAACTGTCATCCTGTGAGATGGCAGGTACACCTGATAGTTGTGAGGTGTATTAGTGTACCCTACAAATATTCCCAACTCAACTTTTGGTTCTATCTTTTTTTGTGCATCCTTCGAAACATAATTGATGAACCAAATATTCTGAAGTGTCCCAGATATGTTTTCTTACCTGAAAAAACTTCTTCTGGTGTACTGATCCCAAGAATTCAATGAGGACCCCAATTCTGCACATATACCATTGTGTTGCATGCTTCCACCCACAAGTGCAACAATAGGCCCTGATCATGCAACATCGCTCATGCAACTCCCACAATATTTTTCTTTCTTTCTTTATGCAACCCCATTTTGTTGTGGATTATGGGGTGCTATTAACTCTCGTCAAATGCCTTTCGATGCACAAAATTTCTTGAACTCACTCGACACATATTCTCCACCATTATCGCTCCTGAGATCCTTCACTTTCCTGCCCGTGTCTTTCTCAACAAGTGCTTTGAACTCACAAAATTTTGAGAACGTCTCAACTTTCTTCTACATGAAAAATATCCAACAATTTAGTGAGAAATCATCTAAAAATATCACATAATACATGTGCTTGTTCGTGGAGGCTATCGAGAATGGTCCACACACATCTAAGTGAAATATTTCAAGGATCACTTGTGCTTGACTATCCTTATCATGAAAGGTGGCTTTGGTGTACTTCCCCAATGTACACCCTTTACATTTATCATGCTACTCTAGTGCACCATTTGGAATTCCTATAGAAATATGTTGCATGATCTTCAAAGCTCTATGGTGTAAATGGCCCAATCTTCTATGCCATAACTCACCGATGTCTCGGCTCTGCACCTTCTTTGCTTTCGTGCTCAAAGAAACACAGTCTTCTACATCCAATTTGTAGAGGTTCTTCACCTGAACCCTGATCTTCTTCACCTGTCCCATGGCTATGCGATGAAGGATCGCCTTTCTTTCGCTAAAAATCACATCGTAGCCACAATTTTCCAACATAGCAACTGAAACTAATTTTTTCTTCAAACCCGGAACATACATGACATCTTTTAATGTGAGAGGAGAACCAAAATCCCTATGAAAATTAAAAACATTGAGGTTGATCGCAGTCTACCTTCATCTCCCATCTCGATGTGCATCTGGAGGTCCTTCTCCTCCAAGTCGTTGACGAATTCTTTATTGTTAGTCATATGGAATGAGGCTCCACTATCCAGGTGCCATACACTACCCATAACCGATGACACGATGCGTGCGATGAGGGTGAAATCCAACTCAAATTGTGAAGCAAGAACTTCACATGCCGCTCCTCTTGAGGGATTCTTGTCAGCCTTATTGAGCGAACACTTCGTGGCATAGTGTCCCAGCTCATGACAGTGAAAACATTTAATATTTGACAAGTCATTCTTCTTTCCTGCCTAACCAAAATATAATTTGGAATGGGATGAATTCCATTTCCCTTTATTTTCCTTTCCATCCAAGGCACAATTCTCCTCATCATCATGCTTGGATGAGGATCCATCTATGGTGTTTCGTTGAATATATTCTTGCACCAAGTGAGACCACAAATGCTCCCACTCTGGTAGCTTCTCCTTCCCATTTACTGAATCCTGGTAGTTGTGCAATCTCTTGGGAAGGACTAGAAGTGCTAGGTTGACCAGATCATCTTCAACAACTATAACACCAACACTCCCAAGCTCATCCTGACATTGGGTGAACTTGATCAAGTACTTTGGTATTATGTCGCCCTTCTCCATCTTGATTTTACTGATATTTTCCTTCAGTTCTAGCTTCATGTGGTCATTGTTGTTCTCAAATAATTCTGTCAAGGCCTTCAATATTTCATATGGAGTTTCCTTTCCATGGAGGTTCGAGACAATATGATCTCGAACACCTTCCAGTAGGATCCTTCTTGCATTTGCTACATTCTTCTTCCAGTTTGCCAGATCTCGAGCATCAACTGCTTGAGGCTTAATAATATCATTGTCTATGAACTCCTTCAACCCATTATCTTCCAACACTAGTTCTATCCTATCCTTCCAAGCTATGTAATTCAAGTTTCCCTCAAGGGAATACTCAAGTCTCAATCCATAGAAAGACATCTTGTTGATCCTGAAGAACGACTCTGCAAATTCGATTCACCTACACAAAAAAAAAAAAAAAAATCATATTCTTCTCTTCTATATTTATTTCAACTCTGATACCATGTAGAAATTCCTTGTAGATTCAAATTGCTAATTGCAATTTTCTAAAACAATAGACTTGAATCTACTCTACCAATTGCGGAAACCAATTTAAACAATCGCGAAATCATGAAGCATACAAGAGAAATAATTCAATCAACACATTACATAATGATTTCCTCGGGAAAGCCACAACTAAAAACCTCGTTGTATGTATATTTCATTAGTCAAAAAATATGAGAAGATTACAATGCTTTGCTCATGCCTGAGCAACCTTTGCACTATATTTATCTATCTCACTGCTTCCTAGACAATCCTAGGCCAATACTTAACAAATTGTATGCTTGCCCAAGTCCCTATTACCTTGTGTTGTTTCCTCGGTTAATTAGCCCCTATTAATTAGGTAAAGCCCCATCCAATACTGCACAATCCATAAGGGGCCTTCTTCTGACTTCATGCACCACCTGTACAATTTGGATGATTATACAACTGATATTACACTTCCCTTGAACTCTAATTTCAACTGGGTAACTCTCAGTTCACACATGCATGAGTTATTTATTGTTTGTATACCAGTTCGTTGGTTGATCACTGAATGTGGTTCAAGTTCCACTTCCACACTTTGACCTTCCACTAGTTCCTCTAATAGTTGGAACTAGTTAAACTGAATTCAACTCACATAAACTGAATTAATTAATTACAACTCAAAATAAACTCAACGAGGGCTTCTAAAAAGTAGGAACCACTCTATATGACTCAAGTTAGACCCTCAACTTGAATTAACTAAACCAACTAAGTCAAACTAACTTAGTTAACTCGTACAAGTTGTCATGAGATGTGGAATTATAATTTTCTTCTAATTTAATTCAAGGGAAAATTAAATTAGAATCTTTCTTGGTGCCATTTTCAACATCTGATCTAGAACCTTTTGAACTTTCTCTTCTCTTATAGGCTTCAACACTCTACTCACTTCTCCTAAGAGCTTCACTTTCTCCTTCCTCTGGACAACTTTACCCACATTTGCAACTATGGAGCTATCTCAACAATTTCTACCCAAACTTAGCTAGAAATATTTACTATTTCTCTTTGTTACACAATCTTTACCACATTGTACTTTTACTTGTTACTACCTATAATTAACAATTTATTTTCTCAAATTAAATTGAAAATATAAAGACCATATTACCTATTAGATCTAATAGACCTAGAATTCCAAGAACTTCCTTAGTCCCTTTGCTTTAAAACCCTGTAAAAATTTTTCTGCGACCAGTCTTCAGAACTATCATCAATAATTTTCCCCAACTCTGCTCCTTGGATGTAATTGTCTTCTCCCTTTTATGAGATCTTTTTTTCTCTATCTCTTTCATCAAGCATTCATTCTTACAAAGGTAATTCCTTGCTTATCATATGTCAACATATATTCATATATATTATAAAACAAAATAAATCCATTAAATAATACATGAAGTCTCTATGTTATTATATTTTGCTTACTGGTATCTTCTGTTGAACTTTTATAACTTTTCCAACTATGATGTCCTACCTTGAATTTTTCTTTAGAAATTCGCCACTAGCTTTGCATACTGTGATGATTTCAAATCTCTGAAATATTCAAATGAGAAATTTTAATCTACTTTGATAACAATTTGATGTCGAGGCATCCTACTTGTTTCATACATGGTGGCCGAAATCAAACTTTCACTTTTAACTCCTTAGATCAACTTCGATATCATGTGGGATAGTCCCATATCTCTATATTAAATCAAGACAATGAATCAATCGTTAAATTTTTTAAACAATGCAATCAACACTTTTCTTACCCAAATAAGATTCACACACAATCCTCAATTTATCAATCCAAGCGCTTACCTTGTTTCCTTATGCAAGCATAAACGAAATGCACTATTCACATCAAGCACCTGATTTTTGGACTTTTCCTTTGTATTACAATTGTCCATAAACAAACCTGATCTGATACTTTTTACCCTGACGAAATTCACAACACTTGCCTTCCTTTCATGTCTGTGGCAACTAATAGATCCTGACAATAGGAATGTTGGATTAGGACTCCACTACATCAAATCATGTTATAGGATATTGGAACCCGATATACTTTGGTATCATGCTTTCCAAGATTTGTGATCACACCATTGTGCAACCCAAAGGCCTATAGGTAAATGGAAATATCGTGATAGATGGAAAAACTTCTATCTTGGTTCTCAATTAGTTGACAAGGCTACCCCAACACCCATCGGTGCTCACAACTTTCAACACTTCCACATTTGGTTGGTGGAGGTAGAACGACAAAAGTTACTATGAAGGGTTTTGTTTATCTAGTCCCTTAATTGACATGACCACCTTGGTGCTTGTCATATCAAATTGGAAAATGTTTCATCGGTGCTAAATGAATTCTCTGTTATCTTCAGTAACCAACGACCGATAGACTAAAACGTTGATGGGAAAGAATCTATTTGTCAGACCGGTTAATTGACAAGATCACTTAAATAATTTTCAGATTGACTGAGCAAGGTTTCATCTGCACCAAGCCTTCACTAACTTTGGTAGTTGATAGACAAAAATGTTTTGATGGAGAACTATTTCCTCAATAATTGATTGATCCTCAACCAAACTTAGATTTTGTATTGTCGTCCATGTTATATAGTATTTTTTCTTCAGTAAAGGTCAAACTCCAATATCTTGTTAACTAAGTTTTACGAAACGATCCCACTATAACCTTAAGGACTAATAAAAAAACTTATATTTCAAGTCGATATTGAACCTGAATTACTCCGGAAACAATTAATCTTGCAACCAATCTAGCTTAATTTGCTAGATACAATAATATGTTTCATAACCCAATCATCCACAAAACATAAACATGTCAAATCCAAAACATATAGATTAGACACACACAATGGACGATATTCACACTATCTATGTTAGCACAAATCTATACCAGTTTGGCCAAATAATTGGTCCTCTCCTCTCTCAATCCTTTAACCTCTCTTTGTTATCTCACTCTATTCCTCCTCTTTTATTTTATTTACAAAAATCAATTATATGCAACAAACATGGTTTGTTGAGGTCCACTAAAGATGGATCTAATCATCCATACATAGAAAATATCAAATTTGAGCCTAAAACTTCTAACTCCTCAACAACTATCCTTGAATGGTGTATTACATGTAGATGATGAAATAATCTCGCATTTCTTAAATAAATTTCTATTTAAACTATAAAATAAAATTCATATCTTTAATTACATATAATTAAGTTAATTTAAAACAAGGGAAGACACCCACTTTAATAAATTTGGTAAGACCTCCTAGGTCTTATTGACTTGATGAAATGTTATTGCATCATTAACTCACTTCATACCAATATGATCTATCAAATTTTGAAGCTATGATTCTAGACAATTCATCAAATATATCTTAGAGGCGAGATTACATTGTTGTAATTACCAACATTAGTGCCTAACCCAATACTTATTCATTCCATTTGCTATTGAATGTTAAGGGAGAAGATAAATGTGGACATACAAGGAGAACTATTTAACATTAAACAAATAAAATTCTAGAATTACTTTAGAGAGAACCTAAATTGAGGAAAAGAACCAATGAAATACCTTCATTACTTATATAAACATATTACAAATCCTTTAACACATGAGCTAGACACTTACAATAAAATGGTTTCATTATTGTGGTTTCACTCTCTCTTTGCTTACATTCTAGGATTTTCTTCCAAAAAAACTCATTCTTTTATTTTGTTTCTTCGTTTTTTTTTCCTCCAAGGAAAACCTTGTGGGAAAGCTTTGGCATTTCCCCACATTTCATGGATGGTACCTAGTGTAAACTTGTTGGTATTGATTATAATGCTTGCATAGTAAGGACATTGAGTGAGGCACACAACAAGAGTAGCTAGCCTAGGGGATCGACTCTGAGATCTCCTAATCAAAGTTCAAAGCATCTGACGACTTGAGCTAGCCCACCAAGATTCTTTTCTATTTTATAGTTGTTCAAGAACATGGTTAGTATTATCAAAAGTATCAACCCATTTAGTGATTTGACCCTTTTATTGGAACAACTTAATAATTGTAGAAACCCACATCCTTTTCAATGGAAATTCTCCACTAAATTTGATAGGAATTTTGCCTAAAGTTATAGTTTCATCTTATTGATGGGAACTTTACTCTCAGTGGTTTTAGCCTGATTTAAGATGACCTAGATTGTTAGAATTTTTTTGAAATGATAGATTAAGGTGAAACTTCACCTCACTAAAAAAAAGTGAAGTGATCATTTAATTAAATCTTTAAAAAATAAAACCTTTAAGTGCCTTGCTTGATACAACTATTAAAAACAACACCAACGAGTGTTACATTAAATGTTCTTAATCTACTTTCCAAGGCATAACTCATTTCTCTAAGATAAATTCAACTTTAATCAATCAAGACACACAATATGGACATATTACAAAGATTCTTGGCCTACCACCAATCAAACTTATTTCATTTTCTAACTCACCTACAATAAGTTAATTTTGTCTTCTTATACCATTGAATCTAGACTCAAGTCTTTGATTAGCTTCATACCACCACTTTGAGTTATTCCTTTTACAAAGTATGATTGTGTTGTTTTCCTTTAGCATGCATGAGAAAGGTTAACATATTTCCCCGTCCTCACAACATTCAAAGTCTCATACATGCTTAAACTACCTTCTTGTGCTTTGTCCTTTGATAACCACGATGTTATATCTTATATCATCCACCTCCTCTAATCATCATATGGTTGTCTTCTTGTTTCATTGTGTTCCTATTTGACCCTTTAAAGGATAAAGTACATATTAACATTTGTTTAAGACAATTTGGCTTGTTGGACATGTGTTAAGTTCCTTTAATGACAAAGGGAAACCAACTCTAGGAGGTCAAATACATCTCCTTACACACACAAGAGTGCGTTAAGGAGTGGACAAAATCAACCTTTTGATGACACATTTTTTTTAGTAAGGCAATGTTCGACCATGATCCACTCTTTTTTTTTTCAAAATAAGTTCCCATCAATTAAGCATAAAAGCTAGCAAAGTTCCTATCAAACTTGGGGAAGATTTTTCATCTGTAAAGGGGTTGAGTTTGTTCATCAATTAACTTACTCCCACACACATTTAGGGCTCTACACGATTTAGGGATCAGAATATGTTATTTACATAGTAAAACACATCCCAACTACTATGTGACATAATCGTTGCTTGTATAAAGGCTTTTCCAATTTAGATTTAATATAAATACATGATTAAAAAATAACTTAGAACAAGCACTTTTAACAAAAAAATTATTTTTCAAGTGATTCCTTTAATTACGAGCACAACCTTGTGCTATTAACACATGGGTTAGGAAATTTCCCCATCATCACATTTGGTTCACTATATGGTCACGATATTCCATGAAAAAATTGATATATACTAAATGGGAGTGGGAGGAGAATTTATAGTCATACAAACTATTCCAAGGCATAAAATACAGGCTTATCTAGTTGTTATTGGGATTAATTTTTATTATTCACATGCATGTGCACATCCCACACATAAATCAAGGGATTGCTTAGCAAGTAAGTATATCTAGTGTGCTAGTCATCAAACCTACCAATCTGCATCAAGCCTCCCCAATCTACTATGTCGTTAGTAGGAAGTCCTATTGGCACAAAAATTATGGCATACAAATGAAATCCTCTTTTTCACTTGTCATTTTCTTGGATTGCCTTCATATGGGAAAGAATATAAGGGTTCCTTGCTAGAGGTGGCTTGGGGTTCTTAGGCCTTTATTTGGTTTTCTCTATCTTTTATTTGACTTTCTCATTACTCCTCCCTCAAGGGAGGTTTTAATGTCCCTTTCCCATGAGTTTGGGGTGTTATTGGCGTGACTATTGATGGAGCTTGTTCTCAAGATTCATTCCTAGCTCCTATACATTGATTCCCTCAATGGGTTCAAACTTTACCTTCTCTAATGGATGGTAATTGAGCCACTCTATTATTTGACTGCCTTATTCATTTCTATTTAATACACTAGGAATCACATACCAAGGTTTTGATCTCCTTTTTGGTTTAGGGCTTTTCCCTTACTTTACTCAAATCTTCAATGTCATTGAGTAGGGAATGATAAGATCACATGATGCTCCACAGATTTGGCATCGAAAAGTAATGCTTTCATATAAAAGTACTTGAATCCATTGGAATTTGTCTCATTATTTATTCATGAATGGTGGGCATATGGGCTATCCATATCATCAACATAGATAATTTGTGTAATTTAATTGTAACGTCTCTACAATTCACAAACCTACTGAGATCATGCTTCTTGCATTCAATTATATTTGGCTCCATGATTTTTTGTTTGAGGTGCCAAGGTAAATGCCCAATAGTGGCACAATTCGCTCAATAACTCTATTATGCCAAATAAATTACCTACCCTCTACATCCTTAGTACGACCAAGCCAAAACATAACCATTTTAATTGTGCATACTTCATGAGCACATCTATGTGTTTGTGTGTGTGCATGCACATGCATGTGAGTGTGGGGCAATAAATTCAATTACTTCATAGGTTTGGGATATATGGTAGTGTTATGGGGGGAGGGGGGGTGCTTAAATTGGAGACATCGTCCCCATATTATTTTTTCTCTAATTTCTCACCCCATCTTCATCCTCATTTCGATAGACACCAAGTATGCTCAATCTTTATATGCTAGTTGAATAACATCTATGTATATCATAAATGGTTACCTTGAACACTTAATCCTCAATGCACACAACCCTCAAATCAAGCTTATGGTTGTAGGTGTTTATTAAAGCACATTGGCTTGAGGGATTATGATGGATGTGTTGCATGTGGAGCTAGATAGTAGGACATGTTCAAATGCTTGTATGGAGCATATGAGAAAATCTTAATAAAGCTAACAATCTAGAGAGTTAAAACCACTATGGTTGTAACCCATCGACTAATTTAAATGAAAAATAAATGAGTTGTAGATTGTGGATCCCATAATGAAATATAATATGTTGAACCTGTTATTCATCTGGAAGAGGAATTGAGTTGTAGGTAATTGATCAAAGGGAACAATTAGGAAACACTTTGATTGTGAGCAATCTACTAAAAGTTAGTTAGAAAAATCAAAGTGGTGATTGTGGCTATCACCAGGCATTTAACAGTGAGAGTGTAAGACAGGGATGAGCTATTACAATAAATGTTTATAGCTCCTCAGTAATTACTTTAACTCGATGATCAAGGTGAACCAGAAACATGATTGTTTTACTCACCATAAATAAAAAAATAAGAAATTAAATCATAACATGGTCAATTTGGCAATTAATTAGAGAAATTCTATTGATTTTTATTATATTGATGAAATGCAAGTGCTCTAACATGTGGTGACTACAAGAATTGTAGCATGTGGTGTGTACAATAAACCACATAGATTGAAAAACTACAAAGTTATCCTCATTCACACAACAATTAAATGGCCATAGAACAAATAAACACCTAATAGACAACATAATTTTACCTTGGAAACCCAAATGGAGAAACCAACATTGAACGAGTTTGCTAGCGTTGCTTTCTCAACAATTGCAAAATTATAATTAGATTTTGGCTTTATGGAGCTTCTAGATATTGCAATCTCACAATTTATTACACAATCCTTCTCTTCTTTGCCAAATAATATTGTGAAACCAGCTCCAAAAATAGAAGAAAAGAGAGATCAACGCCTTAGAAATCAGCCACTTCGAGGGGGCAACCTCCAATACATTACATAAATGAACAATTCTTGGACGATTCAAATGAAAAAACCTCCTTTCTATATATAGGAGTCCACGGGGCCACAATGTAATCCTAGCCGACCTAGCAATAATAATTTAAGGGCACAATAATAACAATATAGGGGTTACGGTACAACAATAACAACATAACAATAAAGAGTTCACTAAGATCAATAAGGGACTATAATATTTAATATAGGGACCTAACATGCTCCTCTCCTTCAAAAGTGTTGTCCTCAACGCTTAGGTAGCTCAGGTTATTTTGTATAAAATTCTCATCCTCCCATGTAAGAATCTTGGAGGTGTTGATGAATTCTTTCATTTGGTGAGATACTCTGAAATTGATTGATTTCGTAGTTGTCGAGTTCTTATTTCTGTGACTGCTTCAAGTTCCAATATGGTTTTTCCTTCCTCATCAATTTCTGGCAATATTGTTTGAACTGGAAGTTTGTCCCCTATAACCTTTTTTAAGCATGAAACATGGAAAACTGGATGCACTCACGAAGAAGCAGGAAGCTCCAATTTGTATGCCATAGTACCAATATTTTGCAACACCTTGTAAGGACCATAGTACTTTGGTGATAATTTATTATCCTTCTTAGCTTGCATGAGGGACATTTGTTTGTATGGTTGTAGCCGTAAAAATACCCAACCTCCCACATCAAAAATTCTCTCACTACGATGCTGATTTGACTGCTGTTTCATTCAAGTGTGTGTGAAATTTAGGTTATCCTTTAAGATTTGGAGAACTTCTTGTTGATGCTCGATGTGATCCTCCACTACTTGAACCCTATAAATTTCCCTTATATAAGATGTGATGGATGGTGAATGATATCCATAAAGTGCCATAAATGGAGTCATTTTTGTTGGAGTATGGAAGGAAGTGTTATACCACAATGCAGTGAGAGGTAACCACTTGACCCATTATGCTTGTTTATCCGATACAAAACAACCAAGATATCCTTCCAAGCTTGTTTATTCACTATCTACTTGTTTGACCATCAGTTGAGGATGATAAGATGAGCTATGAGCTAGTTGAGTATTCAAACAAGAAAATAATTCCGACCAAAAATTTCCAGTAAAAATGGGATCTCTGTCACTTACAATAATATTTGGGTTTCCATGTAGCTTTTGAATTGTTTCCATAAATGTAGTAGAAACTGTAATTTATTTAAATGGATGAGATAATGCACAAAGTGTGCATGTTTTTTAAGTCTATCGACTACCACCATGATGACACTCTTTCCTTCGGACTTAGGTAAACCTATTCTAAAATCCATTGAAATCTCCTCCCAACATTGACTTGGAATGGATAAAGGTTGTAGAAGATGCAAGGTCTTAATTGTCTAAAATTTATTTTTCTGGCAAACTAAACATTCCACCACAAACTTTTGAATATCAGATTTAAGGCCATCCCAAAAAAAACCTTTCTTCACCCTGTGCTAATTTTTTTAAAATCCTGAGTTTCCTCCTAAAGGAGAAGTGTGCAATTCCAAAAGAATATTTTGTTTTAGTTAGGAATTCTTGCAAATATATAAGCGATATTTGTACCATAAGGAATCATTTTTCCAACTAAACGTATCAGATGTACTAGGATCTTGCTGTAAGTTTTGAATGAGAGTCCACACTTCTTCGTCTTTCTTCTATTCATCCCTTGCTTCGGTTATCCAATTTGTTTGGATAATTGAAATGGCACAAAGAAATGCTTCCACCTCTTCATCCTTTCTTGAGAGTGCATCTGCAACAACATTTAGCTTTCCTTTTTTGTAGACGATTTCAAAGTCATAACCCAACATCTTTATGACCCATTTTTGCTATTCTTCTGAAGATAGTCTTTGTTCCAAAAAGTGTTTAAGACTATCACGATCAATTTTTTACCTTGAAGTGTCTTCCCATTAGGTAAGGTCTCCATTTCTTTAGTGCATGTAGTATTGCCAACATTTCCTTCTCATAAATAGGTTTTTGTAACTACTTTCCTTTGATTGAATGACTTTCAAAAGCAATGGGTCTTCCTTCCTGCATTAAAACAACACTAATTCCATTTCCTGAGGCATCACATTCCACAATAAAAGGTTTTTGTGAAGTCTGGCGTAGCTAAGACCGGTGCTAGGCACATTTCCTCTTTAAGATGTTTAAAGGCCTTAGTTGCTTCAGGAGTCCATGAAATGCATCTTTCTTCAATAATGTTGTTAGGTGCGCTATTCTCCCATAATTCTTAAGAAACCTCTGCGATAATACCACCAGTAACAGAAATCCGCGCAACTACTTTATGGTTGTGGGGACTTTCCATTCCTTAATGGCTTTAATTTTGTTAGGGTCTACCTTAACACCCTCGTGAGATACAATATGACATATATTCCACCTCTTGTACTCCAAAAACATTTGGATGTTTTCATATAATTGTTCTCCCTCCAATTGTTTGAGCACCTTGTCAACATGTTGAACATGATCCTTCCAAGACCTGTTGTAGATTAGTATATCATCAAAAAATACTAGCACAAATTTTCTAAGGAAGGGTTTGAAAATGGAATTCATCAAACCTTGAAATGTAGAAGGTGCATTAGTAAGGCCAAAAGGCATGACCAAAAATTCATAATGACCCTCATGAGTTTGAAATGTTGTTTTCGTAATATCTTTAGTCTTCATTCTAATTAGATGATATCCTGAACGAAGATCCAGCTTGGTAAAATAAATTGCTCCCTGTAATTCATCCAATAATTCATCAATCACATGAATGGGAAATTTATCTTTAATAGTGAGCTTATTGAGCTCTCTATAATCCGGACACATGCACCATGATCCATCTTTCTTGTGCACCAATACTACTGGAGCAGAGAAAGAACTTTGACGAGGTTGAATTATACCAGCCTCTAACATTTCTGCAATCATACGTTCAATTTCGCTCTTTTGGACATAAGGATATCTGTAAGGCCTAATGTTGTTGAGATCACAACAAGATGATGAGCTTAGTGGAAAGGAGTCGCCTTCACTAAATGGGCCCGCAGGTTATTTTTGGCGCAAAGTCTAATTTTAGACTATGTCTATTTTTAGACATATGGATCATGTTCTATGAGTTGCAGGATGCTATTTGTGGATGGTTGGTCAAGTAGGAAAAAATAGATGAACTTCTATTTTTAGACATACTGGGCGGAATCTATTTTTAGATTGCCAGTCTAAAAATAGATATGTCGAATATTATTAGCTTTTAATAATATTTGGACTATAAACATTATCTTATTCTCTTGGAGCACTTCAGTTAAGTGCACAGATGTGGCACATGAGATGACAGAAGGAATTACACTATTCCTAAGGGTTAAGTGAAGCTATTGCATGAAGACTTCAGTTAGAACTCATGTGACAGAGTTTGGTGGAGTTGATTGAGGAAGTTAGTGGAGTTGTATTCGGTTTAACTAATCTAAACATAGTTGAGCTATTTGTATTCAGTTTAACTAATTGATACAATTAGTGAGAGTGGTGTGAATTAATTATTAATTAATTCACTAATTATTAACTCATAAATCAACTAAAGAATACATCAGTTAACTTCAGTGCATGGACAGTTTCAGTGGAGACCAGTGAAGAGGTAGGTGAAAGAGCAGTGTGACTATACTGGTGCATGAGTTTGCACCACACATTCATGGAGATGCCAATGAGGATTGCGCGGTGCATACCAGGTGGATTCGAACTCAAATTGGGCCATTATTCATCTTGGATTGCGCAATAGAGGCAGGCTAACAGGTGGAGCAGATTGGAGCATGTGTTTTGCTAGATATGAGCTTGTGTAGTGTGTAACAATTGGAGATTGTACTGAGAGCTTGTGAGGAGTTTGTACAATGATTGTTACATGATCTCTATCATTATAATATACAGATAGTTGGGGGTTTTCAGCGTTAAGCTTTCCCATAAATACTGTGTTTATATGTGTGATTGTTTATGGTTTTGATGTGCGCATGCGATTGGTTATATTTCCGCAATTAATGGTCAATAGTAGAAGAGGTTATGTATTATGCATGAAGCTCAAATAATGTGTGATTAGGATAATCTCGGTGAATAATTTAACAGTTATTCAAATTTCTACAAATGTTTGGAGGAACACTTCCTGGAATCAAATGAATTGCATAATCATGATCACGAATAAGTGGGAGTCCTTTGGGAGTATCAAACACCTTGGAATGATTGTCCAAGACTTTTTGGAGATCTGGAGAAATAGAAGATTTTGATGTTGGAACTTCTAGTGAGCATAATTGTGCAATTACGCCCCATTGTTCTTTCTTTAGAATCTTTGTCATGACATTAGAGCTTATTATCTTTCCTGGATTCCTTGCGATACCTCGTAATTCGATTTCCTTTCCTTCCGAATAAAATTTCAAGAAAATTTCTTGAAAATTAAAAGCTACCGTCCCCAAAGATTGTAACCATTGTACTAGTACAACATCAGCACTTCCCATTGGAATGGAAAGCATTGGACTATTCAATACATATTCCCCCATGGCTAGCTTGATATTATGGCATTTTCTAGAGAAATTTATAGTTCCTCCATTTTCAACCATCACTTGACATTCTGGTGCTGGGTATAGGAAACAATTCAATTCCTTCACTACTTTACAATGAATAAAATTATGGTTACTACCCGAATCAATCAACACGATTACCTTTTTCTTCTTGATATGTCCTTCTATCTTGAGAGTTTGAGGATTGGTAATTCCTGCCAATGCATTACATGATATGGTCGGACTCATTTCTTCTTCTTCTAGGGTTTCTTCCTGGTGTATATCCTCTACTAAAGTTTTTCCTTCATTTTCCCTCTACAATCTATGTAAAATAATTTCTTCTCAGCACACTTATGACCTTTAGTGTATTTGCTATCACAACTGTAGCAAAGCCCTTTTGCTCTTTTTTCTCCCAATTGTTGTGGTGTCAACCTTGTAGGTTGTGGAAATCTAGGCGTAGCAACACTTCCTTCTTTATAGAATTGAGTGGTAGGCTTCCTTGTCGCCATAATTTTACATTCAACTTTTCTTGCCAACCCGAATGCCTTCTCCAATGAATCAGGTTCCAAAACGCGAACTTCATGTTGGATGTTATCCTTTAAAGTGCCTATGAAGAGATCAATCCTGTGTTCCTCTGGAATATCAGTTACCCTTATATTCAATTTTTGGAAGTCCTCAATGTGTTGCCCCACTAAACCCTTTTGCTTGAGATTTATCAATTGGCTAAAGAAGGTGTTGCTCTTTGTATCCTCATAATGTGCTATCATTTCCTCCGTAAAAATTGACCAAGTGACAATTTTTTTTACGGGAGCAAAGCCATCGATACCATACAAATGTATTTTGTTCTAAATGTAAAGTTGCAATGCATACCTTTTGTGTGTTTTGCACATTATTGAGATCAAAATATTGCCCCATCTGTAGTATCCATGTTACGGGATCCTTGCCATCAAACTTCCTCATATCCATATTTGGAATATGGTGGTTCTTCCGTCCAACATTATAGTTTATGAAATCACGATTAACATTTATTTTGTTCTCATCATGAGTTTCCTTTACTATATTTTCACCATTAGGAATTATTTATTGTATCAACTTTGTCAAATCTTCGATGTATGCTATTAGATCATTCTTCATGTTTTCCATGTTGTCTTTCATTTTTTCTTCCATGTCCTCCATCTTAGCTTCCACGCCATCCATCTTAGTTTCCACGCCATCCATCTTAGATTCCGCGCATTTCTTCAAACCATCCATATTATTCTTCAAACCATCCATCTTCGCTTCAACACCTTTCTTCAAAAGTTCCATTTCATTTTTTGCTGCTCTTTGCGAGAGCGAAATTTGGTGCACTTGCTCTTGTAATTTTGATAGATCATGTTGTAATTCTTCATCTTCATGAGTCCTAGTAGAGTATTCAGAGGGCTTAATGGGTGTTGAATTCTTTTTAGGAGGCATTTCAAAACTCAATACTGAAATATATGCTCAATAGGCCCTTGGAATCACTTCAAACTGATTTTTTACACAAGACATGCAATTCGGAAACAAATACACACCTTTTTCTTGCTTTTGAGGAGCTCCATATTGAAACTGAATTATCTCTGCGATTTCAGATCTTCAATATCTGAAATTTGGCCCTAACGTAGCCCTTTGAAGCCTCTTTCAAATGCCACAGGTCTGACCTGATTTAGATTCTTCAAGACAAATTTATGTCCAATCTCCCACAATGACCTAATTATGGACTAGTTCAGTAGAGCGAAATTGTACGACTTGCCATGTGTCACTGTTTCCTCCTTCGGCTCTAAAATTGATAGAAAAGAAACTACAGTCCATGTACTTGCAGCCACTTTTTACAGCATTCCAATTCGATGCTTAGAGAGAGAGTTATGAATATTTTCCCACGATCACCTCTTTGAGATGAAATTCAGGAGCCTAAAAAAGCCCTAACTTCCACATATCATATCTCTGAAAATATTTCGGACCAAGCTCTGAAATTTTGCGACGATGTTCCTCAGGATTTCAGCTTCGCGCTCTAAAAATTTCAGCTTCTGAACCTTTGTAGAAAAAATGTTATAGTGAAAATTCCATGATGACCTGTTTGGAGCAGCGAAACCCTAGAATCCAAAGTTCTGATACCAAATGTTGTGAAAACAACTCCAAAAATAGAAGAAAAGAGAGATCAACGCCTTAGAAATCAACCACTTCGAGGGGGAAACCTCCAATACATTACATAAATGAACAATTCTTGGATGATTCAAATGACAAAACCTCCTTTCTATATATAGGAGTCCATGGGGCCACAATGTAATCCTAGCCAACCTAAAAATAATAATTTAAGGGCACAATAATAACAATATGGGGGTTACAGGGGTACAACAATAACAATAAGGGGGTTACACTAACAACAATAAGGGACTATACTAGTAATATAGGGACCTAACAAAGAAGCCCTTCCCCAATGATGTGTGAAGATTGATACATTGAATTAACTCACTCAAAGTAGCTAGAAGGCCAAGCATCCCAACTCTTTAGCTTTCCAACTCCAATGCTCTTCTTCTTCTGCCTTTTGTTGTCAGTGTTCCAATTCATAGTTCATTTGATCATTTATTCATCTTTTTTTCTCTTATTTCTTTAATGATTTAATTAGTGTTTTCCTTGGCTTTGCAACTCAATGGAGGTGAGTGATAATGGATTGGACATGTGAGGGGCCTTTCATACTATCAATCACTCCTCCCACTTCATCATCAACCTTGTATCCTTGAGTTTTAGTTCCATAGGAAACCTTATGATCTCATTGAGTTTTCTTTATGTCGAGCCATTAAAACCATTTGATATATATATATATATATATATATATATATATATATATATATATATATATATATCACTTCTATAGAAATCCAATCAAGAAGCCCTTTATTTAGGTTTATCTTTATGTAGATTCCATGAAAGAAAACAATCCGTCGGTGTCTTTGCTACTATCATAGAAAATGAACTTGCCAGGGATATTCCCAATCTAGGCAAGTGCTTTATCCTCTCAAAAGTTCATATGGAAGTTATGAAGTCCGAGGTTGAAGATATTAAGGTTGCTCTCGAAAATCAAGCATCTTAAGGATAAAGAAAAGGCCCACTCTTTCCTAGAGCTAGGGCCCTTTGTAAAAATCCTCTTCTTCTCACCTTTGTTGGAGAAAATAGCCAAAAAGCTCATTTTCAAGGAACGTGACCTTGGGTTCCTTGTCCCAACTTTTTTTAGTCCACTTCATGAGTGCATTTGTTGAGTGCCAAAGTTCATTAATCCTCATTTCGAGCTGAATGGAGCTTGATCATAGGTGTTGTTGCGACCTTCTTGACATTAAATCCATGAGAACGCCCACACTTGAAGCCAACACTTATTCCAGAACTTGCAAAGTGTCCTAGTGTTGCACTCATTTAGAAAGCCTGGGAGATGGGAGGGTCTATGACATCCTTGAAGGTTGGTGCCATGGAGGACAACGAAGGCGAGGGGTTCACTTAGAGGTGCCTACCTCAGGACCTCCTTTCAATTTTGAATCTACAAAAGTTAAAGGGAAACCTCTATAGACACTGTTTTCCAAAATCCTTCTATGAGGTAGAAAATCAAGTTTCTCAACACTGGCTAAATTCTACATAAGAAATTATTCTTGCATCCTCTCCAAGTCTCTTTAGAGCATGCATGTTAGTTGCTAATGTTGAAAACCTTAACCGCACTTGGTGGAAGCTAACACCATAACTCAACTCTCGCAAATCCACTATTATGTTTTTGTTTTAATCCAAAGGACTTCATAACTTGTTGAGATTACTTGAATGAGACCTAGTTTCAAAGCCAACTGATTTCCATTATAACCCCTAAATTAATGCCAACAACTCACAAACTGATGCTTAACAAAAAAGATCTAAGAAAAATCTTTTGGCAGTAATCACATGGAAAATGTTTTGTTGACGCGTTTCAAACCATTAAGTGTGGCTCATCTTCAGGACAAGATAGAGAATCAGATCTTGGCACCATATTAAATAGAGAGAACAATGTAGAGATCCTTGAATTTTTAACGGTTATATTAAACGACTAGTTTAGAAAAATATTTTTTTAATATATGACACCAATTGCCTAGATTAAATTATATTCAATCTTAAGTTATGGTTTGATATCTAGTCAAATATTTACATTAAAATAAAAATAAAATTCAAAATCAAAGCCAAACTTAAAAACAAAGACCCAAGAAATTTAAATTAAAGTAATTAAAACAAATTAAAGATAATCAAAATTAATAAAAACTTAAGAATAGTCTAAAGTAAAAGAAAATGAATTGGTTAGAAATGAATAAAAACAAAAAAATAAAATTAAACAAAAGTGGTTAAAAATAAATAAAATACAATGAGGTCATTAAATAAATAAAATAGGATAAAGTATTACAAATCTTAATAAATAAAGATAAAGTATTACAATGAGGTCATTAAATAAATGAAAAATAGATTCAATTAAGTTAAAATAATTAAATTAAATTAAATTAAATTAGGAAGATAGGGCAGGGACCCAACATCTGCTAATTTTCCAACCGTCATGTCTATTAAGATTATTAGGCCTTCTCTCAATTTATAGGGCTTCCCTAAATTTTCGATGATGGAAATGACTAATTATAGCAATGAATTGGGTCTCTTCAATGCAAATGTGATGCTTGGTCTTTTCTGCATGCTCTGCCAACACTGAGGAACGAGTCCTCCCATGCGTGATATCCGCGACATGCTCATGGATCCTTTGATTAATTGAGCAATCAATCTCTCCTATGTGGGGAGTCCCACAAGAACATGAGATTATATAAACACCTTTCATATTCTTAGGGTCCACCGGATCTTTACCGACCTTAGTGAGCTCCATAAGGTATTTAGAGGCCTAAAGGTTGAGGGAACTTTGTGCTTCTTTAGGATCCTCAGGATCTTGTCTGTGGTCCCTTGAATAAATGAGAGATGCACCCATGAAAGTTGATCTATGGGTTCTTTTCTAACTTTAGGACCTTTGTTAGCTTTCAAGAAGACCTTAATATATTGATGCGTGCTGTATCCATTATTCTTCTTAAAAACATTAAGGAAATGATATTTCTCATCATCATTAAAATGGTTTTCATTAGAAACCCATAAAATCCTAATCACTACAGTGTTAAAAACATCCCATTGCTAAATAGAAAAATGATAAAAATTAACATGAAGATAGTGTTCCAAACCCACGTAGAGAAGAAATCTAGTGTTCCAAACCCACGTAGAGAAGAAATCTCTTACAAAGAAAAGTAAGAAGAAACCCACGTAGAGAAGAAATCTAGTGTTCCAAACCCACGTAGAGAAGAAATCTCTTACAAAGAAAAGTAAGAAGAAACCCACGTAGAGAAGAAATCTCTTTAAGGGTAAAAAGAAAGTATGACCTTTTCTAATTTACAAAGCAATAAAAAAAAACGTGGAAGGAAATGTAATTGGGTAAATAATTAGGCAATGATGATGTGCCAAACATTAGCTAAAGTAAAATGGAGGGGAACCAACGAGGTGATATAAATTACCTAGGTTTAAAAAAAAGGGCTTGGGATCTACTCAGGCCCGTCACCCTGGATGTACATTTCATTATTTTGCATTCGCTGAACAAACAGCTGTAGCAGGAAAGAAGCAGCTGCTGCCGCAGCCACCATGTTCGACTCTAGTAGCGGCGGCGAGGGCAGCAGCAGCAGGAGAGAATCTTCATTTCCTACAATTGATTCTCGCTTCAATTGTTTGCCGGTGAGAATACGGAAGGATACCATCGTAAGCAAAGTGAAGATGAACAGAGTCACTCTCATTGTGGCTGATACTGGTTCAGGTAAACTGAACTTCACCTCTTTTCTTACTACCGTTTCTCATACTTGTTGCTAAATTATATATCTAGTGCACCAGCTGCATTCATCATGTGCTTATTAAATAGATCAAATTGTCTAATGGACTGGAGTTAATTTTATCAGTCCAATTGCAACCTAGGCACCTGTTCAGTCGATAAACTATCTTAAATTTGCTATGGAGTTGGAAGTTCCAGAGCTTTTCTTAAATGGCGAATTTTGGTGCTCTTTTATATTTTTTTGTCCATGGGTATCATGTTATCATGTCTAGGGTTGTATTATTAAATAGAACAAAGTGTCTACTCGACTAGAGTTCATTTCACTAGTCCAATTGCAACCTAGGCACCTGTTCAGTCGATAAACTATCTTAAATTTGCTGTGGAGTTGGAAGTTCCAGAGCTTATCTTAAATGGCGAATTTGATACTCTTTTATATTTTTTTGTCCATGGGTATGAGGTTATCATGTCTAGGGTTGTATTATTAGATAGAACAAAGTGTCTACTCGACTATAGTTCATTTCATTAGTCCAATTGCAACCTAGGCACCTGTTCAGTCGATAAACTATCTTAAATTTGCTATGGAGTTGGAAGTTACAGAGCTTATCTTAAATGGTGAATTTGATACTCTTATATTTTTTTGTCCATGGGTACGAGGGTTTCATGTCTAGAGTTGTATAGTTCTTTTTCCAAGGGAAAATTGTAATTTCCATGAAAGTTACATGTTGTAGATGCCTGAGAGCATATCAGATATAGTGGAACTTAATCATTTACCATATTATTGTATGTCACCTCTTTTTTCAATGAATAAAGTGACACATTTAATTCTTAGTATACTTGATATGCTAGAAAAATGGAGCATGTGGATTGATATATAATAATGTTTTGGCCTCTCTCAAATCCTCCAAATTCTTGAAGCAGTCTGTGAAGCATTTTTGGTATAAACCAATCTCAATGCTTTAAACGTAATTAAAGCCAATAAGACGTCGATGTTTGTTGGATATCCCTAGAATATTTCCCTAAAATATAATCCATTTTAAACTGCTGCCTGCTCAAGCGAAGAACAGGCTGAAGAATTTTGTATTCCACTGGTTCAACCAGTCAATCGGCATTGAGTAGAGAAGAAATGTATCTAGTCAGGACCAAGGTCATCTGTAGCACTTCAAAGGAGCTAGTGCTCCTCGATCATGATGCATTCTATTCCTATTACCAATGATGTCAACTCTGAGATTTGTTTGATGTTATTGGCCAGTCAGTGCCACTAGATATGTCATGTGGTCGAACTGTATTTTAACTCACAGAGATGGACGAAATAGGAAAAACGATACATCAGTTTTTTGTCAATGAAAAACTAGTAGATTATCACGAGTAAGATGGAAAGGCTAAAACAAACTTGCATAAGCATATATGTCATCCTAAGGAAGCGATGGAATTTCTGCCAGGATTCAAATTATCTCAGTTTGTGACCTGCACCAGTGCTGTGTAGATTTAATACCACTGTTGATCAGGCCAGCAAAATATACAAGATGTAACAAGGTGCACACTACACGGGTCTACTGCAGCAGATATGTAACAGTGTTGAAGTTGAAGTAACTTGCTAGAATTTTCAATCTATCAAAGCTGTGAAAGTCTAAGGGCCTGTAACAGAGAATCATGGGAGTTGAAGACCCATAATTTAACAAAGCAGGAATTGGATACCTACAACCTAGTGTCATGGGAACAAAGAGCTGTGATGCAATTCCATAAGGAATAAAGACCTGCAACCCAATTTTACAAGAACAAAGTGCTACAAGGTTGCAATCCAACATTGCAGGTAATGAAAAAGTTGCAACACAACATTGTAGAAATGAAGATCCACATAGCCAATGATAGAAAAAGCATAAAAGTTGACGACAAAGAAAAGTCATATCATGTGAATGGATACCATTGTGTAAAGTTGTCACCAACATATGAATATAAATTCCTGTTGTCTTTATAGAGTCAAATGCATTTCTTGTTAGGTCTAGTGCTGTATGTCTTCATCAATTTCACCTAGCAGATGGTAGGGGTTGTTTGGCAAGGTTCTTTCCTGACAAAGAATCATTGCTTCTTATTGATTGTAATTCCAGATAGCAATACTAGTGTAGTTTCTTGTCGCTTGGTTTTGGATGTTTCTCACACCTACATGGAAGTGAAATGGTGCAAAAACCCACTTTGATTTTGCTGGCCTGTAGCTTCCACAAAATCAAACTCTGAAGTAAATATACAATATGATATAATACTAGCATAACGACATAATTAAATGAGGTTATACCAGTAAACTCCTTTAGTTTAGAAAGGTGGAGAATGAGGCTAATTGTTTTATATCAACCACCTTTAATTGTGTGGTTGTGTTAGTTGAAAATATTCAAAACCATAATGAAATGCCCCTTCTTGATGTTAATTTTTCATCAAGAATTGTTCTATGCTGCAAGTATTACTTCAACAATTTCCAATAGCATCAAATTACAATTTCACTTCTTCAATTAGCCAATGACAGTAAGCAATAGTAGATAGAACAATTATACAAATCCACAATGAAGGACAACCAAGAGACGAGAGACACAATATTTGGTCAATGACCAGGGAAAAACCCTACAAGGGGGAAAACCCTTTGCAAAACTTCTTCTATTAGATTTTCTTCAAATGTTCAGCAGAGAGAGGACATCATCCAAGAGTCAAACTCAAGCTTTGACTAGTCAATATCCAAAATCCAAAATCCAATATCCAATAATGTTAATATGCCAAGCAACTATCCAAATCAGAGACAAGAGAGCGAGAGATGAAGTCAACTAGGGTCAAATCTGATCTTCCTGCATTCTGCCCAAGTCAACAACAGTCAACTGTAGCCAAAGTGCGCCCTAACCAGAAATAGGTCAGCAGTCAAAGAAGTCTCCAAAAGAGTTCGGTCTTGGTTCAATTAATGCGGCCTCCTTTGCTGATTGAAATGAGCCCAAAATAGTCCACTTCCAGGCAGTCAAACTTGGTCATCTTAGAGAGGTCACCTGACTCAAAGTTCTGCAATTAGGGCTGCAGTCAAAGTGCCTGGATTGCCTCGGAGTTTGTGCCAATAGCTGCGGCCTGCTAGAACAGAAATACTCCACCCAAAACAGCAGTCAAACCATGTCAAATCACCCAAGTCAATGCTGGTCAACTTCCCAGAACAGACCTGAAATTCGGCCAACCTGAAAGTGACACTTGTCCTTCGCACGTGTGAAAGATTCCCTGCAATTCTGAGCTGTACGAACCAATCAAATGAGGAGAGAGAAGAGATGTGTTGAGTTGATGAGGTGCCAAATGAAGTTGAGGTCACTTGTATTTACATGCAACTTGAGGGGTGCCATCTTGTCCTTGAGAGGTGCCATTAGACCCAAGGCCGACCTTGACAATTTTGAACTTGTGGGCTTGACTTCAAAAATCCACTTTCCCTTATCTGAATTGAGTGCTTCAAAAGTCAATTTTGGTCCTTTCGGAAAGAGGAATTTAATGCAATGGTTGGAATTCGTCACTGAGCTGCCAAATTAACAGTTAAGGATAATTAGGATACTCCACTTTATATAAAAACTCAAGAAAAAATACAAAAGCTTTTTATATCAACAAATAAGTTTTAGGCAGTGGTGGTTTGTCAAGTACTTTATTGCACACAAAAGTTTTTCAATATGGAAGTTGACGTTGGTGTAAAAGTCTTGGGCTGATGTAATAACATCCTCCCTCACTTAGATATTTTTAGACTAGATATTTAAAATGATCTTGCTGATCATTATGCAAACCTAAACCTAATGATCTTGTCGCATCTTCCTCTTCCTCCTTCTTGATTTTGATCCTCGTGCTGCTGCTTCCGGCCATGGTCAACCTTTGGATCTCTTCCTGTCGAAGAGCTGCCCACATCTCCTCCCAGTTTGGAAGAGTGACCCTGCCCAAAATACCTTGGACAAAGTTTTCCCAGTCTTCAGAAACTGCATTCAGGGCAGTCTTGACCATAAGACCATCATCTGGTGTAGTCCCTATGGAAGCTCGCTGATCTCGGATCGCTTGCAATCTGATAAGGAAGGGGTCGATTTCTTCTCCCTTTTGCATCTGAAACTGTCTCAGTTGATTCTCAAGCAACATCTCACCCACATTTCCCTTGTTGTGTTCTTCTCAGTAATACATGGGATCACATGATCCTTGACTCTGTCCACGATCATGCATTTTGCTTTAGCTTGAGCCTCCTCGTACTTCTTGAGAGGATCAACATCAATCGGAACAACAATCGTGTTAAGGCATGATCCTTGATGTGATGTTCATCCAATACTGCCAGAATCTTGGCCTTCCAGATGACAAAGTTGGATGCTCCATCCAACCTATCCTAATCCCCTGTACTCATGTGGAAAGCATCGTCTAACAATAAAATGTTTGACCAGCTCTTTCTCCCCCTCTTTTGTTGCCTCTGTAAAAAAAACCATGATTCTGGCTTTTGGCCTTAGAAACCCTCTAAGGAACAAGCTCCCTTTGAATCTTGATTTCCTTCACAAAAATCCTTCTGCCAATTGATGTCGAAACACTCCTCTGGTCTCTCTTTGTTGCTGATCAACACTGGATCTAAACTTCTTGGTAAGAAGTCTTCTGAGTAACTGCTACCCTCTACTTTGCCACTGCCCCACTAGACACTGTTCTGCACCAACAGAAACAATGCCCCATCAACAACTCCAGAAGAAAAATCGAACTGCTCCTATAGCCACGACAACTGGAGAAAAATGAGGCTCAAAACCTTTGCGCTGGCCCAACAAGCACTGCACTGCCTCTTGCAGCTACAACGTCACCTTCGCTGGCTGACGTAGGCTGTGTGTGAGCCCCTTCGGTGACTGCGTCACCGTTCCTCTGTGTCTTTCTGGTTCAACGCTATCACTCGGGGCAATTTCCTTCCTGCAGCAAATTTTTCTTCGTCCTTTCGCTGATGGCTTTAGCTCTACTGATTTTGCAACAACTCTGATACCATGTGAACATTTCTGAATCTAAGTTATAGAAATCCTATTGCAGAAATCTGATTTACATTACCTACTTGTTTTCATTAAATTAACAAGTAATTTTATGAATGCTTGAGGAAAATATTAATGTAAATACGTTGCAGCCTACACAAATATATAGATCAAGTACCGAAAAATAAATGAGACAATCAGACATAGGACACACTTATTTTCGGACAAATGTCCCCGGAAAAACCTGATGCGGGAAAACCAATGCAGCAGATCTGAGGGTTTGTATTATTAAGCAGATTTTTGAATACAATCTAGGGTGCCAAATCCAACTCACCCAACAGAGAAAATCCCGACAAAAGTACCCATAGAAATTTTTGAATCTTAATTCTTATGCAGAAATTATTACTGTTAATCTAGTTAAGCTTCTCCTACTTATATAAGTTATTAACTGAATAAATTCAAGTTAGCAATTGCAGATCTGAAGGGGCAGCACAGTTGACAGGAAGGGAAAATCTGACATGAACCAAGTGAAGGGTTCATGCAACCAAAAGGATTCACGCAGTCCTCCAAAGCATGTAGAAATGCAGAGGGAACATGACATGAAAGTGCTGGCATCTAGACTAGAGGAGGATCTTGCATGTGTGTCAAGCACAACTCCTCCTGATGTTTGGTATATTGACAATGGAGCATCTGCTCACATGACGGGGGTTCGAGAATGTTTTTTGAGCTATCAAGAGGAGCAGATGAATTTCCAAATAACTATGGGAAACAAAGGAAAATGTACCCCCATCAGGAGAGGTACTGTAACTTTTCAGACCGAAGATGGCCACAAGATTCGAGCCACGAATGTTCTACATGTACAAGGGTTGGGGATGAACTTACTCTTGGTGTCTCAACTTCAGAACAAGGGCTATGATGTATACTTTATTCAAGACAAAGTATATGTCAAACATCCTAACTGGAGTAAAAAGGCACAAATTGGAGTAAGGAGTCACATTCTCACCCATATTTAAATTAATTCACTTTAATTATATTAATTCCCTAAGTTTTAACTTAAGCTGCATTAAAAATAATTAATTATTTGAATAACTTAAGCTCTGGGTGGAATTTCTCCAAACGATTTATGGGTCTTGGAGATCTCATATGTTCTAGCCCCTCCACAAAATTTCGTAGCTAGAGCACATCTAATGCTACCCAAAAATCAACAATTAAAGCTATATGCTTCTTAGGCTTGATAATTTTTGAAGAAACCATTGGCCTTCTCCTTTGATCCTTAAGAGATTGGGTAATCACGACTTTATAAAATTTGAAAAAAATATAGGATAATTTAACAGTTAACCAAAGTATTTAATTATTTTAGGTAGCGCATGTGACCTACTTCTAAGGTTAGAATGTGGCATGGTGATGTAGATCGATCAAGCAACCTTGCCAAGGAAGATGCACCAATAGCTTGCGGCCTAAAAAATAAGGAAGAAGACTAGAGCATCCAACTTGCAACATCCACCTTTGGGCATACTATTGGCAAACAAACATCCTCTCCAAGGAGGATGCATCCATCATTATAGTGACTTCCAGCTCAACATATAGTTTTTAAAGTGCTCATCATCATTTCCATAGTTATGTTTTTCTTGAGTGTATTGTATGTAATCATGTAGATGCATCTATCCAACCCTTGGGCTTGTTACCCACCAAAAATGGGTAACCCCATAGGAGAATGTTTCTCCTATCTTGGATAGCTAGCCGACCAACAACCCTACATATTGCTCGGTGATGATGATATGTCATGTTCCTCCACTATTTGCACAGATCATACACCGCTCACCGTGCAACATTCCCCTTGAATGAAGGTGGGCTACCACTAGGCAGGTACTTTAACCTTTTTGCGATCAAGTGCTTTTACTTAATGTTTTGGGCATTCGAACATGGATAAAGGGATGATCTGGATGATTGACCGATCTTGACTGTAAACTTGTTCTCTCACCTTACTAGGGGGGTTAGTCTTTAGCCTTAGTCCAGTGGAACCTCCTTTAAGGCCTTATGGTTATAAGAAGGGCACTACTTGGGAAACATAGATTGAAGTAGCGCTTCCATGACCATTCCATACTTAACATCTTTTGTCATTCCCTTGATACCACATCCATCCTTCGGGTTAACTATCATTGGTTCATTGAGGTTTGGCCCAAAAAAATTTTCCTTAGAGGTTGATGCAACTACAAGAAAGATAAAAGCATAAGATGGCCACAACAAAAAAGAAGAAGAAAAGTTAAAATTCAAAAAATGATTGGGACATAACTAGCGTGTGGGAAAAAGCCTAGAATGAGTTCTACCCCTCTCATCAGCCATTACCTGGTTCTGGAGCACTACATGCTCCATCTCATCACAAGGAACCTTTGCATGCCCCAACCTTGATGAACGAGAAACTGACTCATCTTAAAGGGGCACATAAATTCTATATCATAAAAAGCAAGCTTGGACACCTATGCTATGCTCCATATAAAACGTTATCAAAAAGAAGTAAAAGGTGCACCGAAAGGGTGGAAAAAGCAGGCCGAGGAAAGGGGTAACTCATGCCGCCACGATTGCTCCCTCCATTACATCTATGCACTCAAGATTTTGACCTCCATTAGCTGGTCCCTTGGCCATGTCATTTAGCCATGAACTTTGAAGTCATTACCTTTCGTTGCCACCTATTGTCACTAACAATTATGAATTGAAGGGTTGATCTTGGAAATGTCACCTCCCCTTAGGGGTTGGAAGCATATAATAGGGTTGATTACATAGCTACCTCTACCAAGATAGGGAACACTTTATCCCAATTTGAAATATTACTATTCCCTTAACAATTAAGTATGGTCCACTATGATGCATCTATGGTCATTGCCTCTAATGAGTGGTTGCTTTCACTTGAGTTTGAGATAGGTTTGCACAGAGCAATTGAGGCCTTAAGGGCACACCTATTCCACTCCTACTCTACATGATGCCCAGGACATACTACACTTCTAGAGAGCATGATGACTTTGCAAATGCAACGTTGCCCTTACACAACAGAGTGTCAGGCACTTTGATGATCCCACACCCTAAAGCTCCCTCAAATGCCAAAACGCTGAGCTTACTTTGCTTAGCATTAGATATTTTTGATGATGTACCCAGCGGACTCAACATGCCCCAGGATGGCCTTGACACTATTTGATGAGCATGCCTTGATCCAGAGCCTAAATGATGATGATCATCTCTAGCATGATTAGGGAGGGCTTGTATTACCTCATGGAACCCCAATGATGGAGAGAGAGTGCACCATGTTGTCTTGACGATAGCCATGAAGATGATGCAGGACACCTAGAGTTGGCTTTTGCACACATGGAGATATTTTGAGGCTTGATTTGAGGATCCTTAATTATGGTTGATCACAATGATTAGAGATACATCTAGACCATTTTTTGCACTTTTAGAGCCTTATTATTCCTAAAAGGGCATTGTGTCATGCTTAGAGAGGGATTTCGTCTCACACGTGTGGGCAATTAGTGGCATATTTTGTTTTATTGAGCTATTGGGTTGGCTTGTAACCCATTTGCTTCATATCTACTCAAAATCAAACTTGTTATAGGGTTTTAACTAGATTAATGGATGTGATAGATGTTGAATTTGTAACTATGGTCGGTCTTCATAATCATTATTTTTAACAATATATTTCTATGTAGAACATGCTCTTCATGCTCAAAATAATTTTTTATTATTATCGATTTGTCAAAAGAAAAATTAGAAGGCATGTTCTTCATGACCTTCTCAAAAGAAAATTTGATATTGAAATTTTGATTTATGGCTGCACAAGATGACCAAGTCGGCCCTCCTTTGATCAAGTCGGTTCTGTCACAAGAGGCACCTATTTGGACCCATTCCAATATGTATAAATAGGTCACGCGACCCCCATCCAAAGCGTAATTCACACACAACAAACAAGTAAATCTCTGCTCCTCCAAACAAAGAAAAAGAAGTTGAGACAAAGTGAAAAAGTTCGATGTCAAAGGAGAAAGATTTAACCTCTGTTGCTGCTCACACGTGTGTCTGTTCTGGGCCGAAGTCTCTTTTATTTTTTTGAGGTAAGGTCCGAATTCTCTATCGTGAAGTTTGAGATTTATGTGGGAGAGACAAGCCGAAATTCGACCCCTATTACAGACCTATTGTAAACCTTATTGCAGACCTTTGATCGAATTTTGTGGAGGGCTGACTTGGCTTCTTGATGGATTGTTGAGGTTGTCATCTTGCTGGTTAGAGTGTATCATCTTGACTTGGATGTCTCTCTTGTTGACTTGATTCTATAAGGAAAAGTTGTTGGGTTTTTCCCCCATGTGGGTTCCCCTAGGGTAAACTCTTGTGTTCTTTTGTCTCTTTATGATCCTCTTGCATTTTGTTATGTTGTTGAAGTTCTTTGTGTAATTTTTTTATGATGAATAATAAATGTAAGAAAAGATCAATTTAAGAAAAATCATAAGAAACCATTATCAATTTAGAAGACTATTGCAAAATCAACAATACACCTCGTATAAATGGAGGATCACTCCATTCTTTCTTTTCATCATCACTTGTGGATTTCAGCCTCCTTTAGAGAGCTCATCTTAGCCTTTTTGCTACTTGCTATTTTTTGGAGCTATTGCTATTGGAGACTAATTTGTGTATTGGCTATGTCTTTTTGGGAATGAAAGAAGGAGATTTCTTGGGACAGTAGTAAGTGTTATTGCATATTTTTAATGGCTTTCCATGTGATGAATGTATGCTAGGGTTTTTTCTACTATTTCATGTCTAAATGCATATCTTTATTAGAAAATTTTGCTTGATTATTGCATGTTAAGTCTATTTTCCTTGAACGCCATAGAAGACCTCCTATAGAGCTTTATTCTCCCTTCATAAAAAGATAGCTAGGGTTTTCCCGCTTACTCCAGGCATAGATTTGTTATCTCTTAAACTTAGCCCTAAAGACTCCATCATCCAAGTAGGGAAAGGAACTGGTAATCCTTATGATGGTCAAAATTTATAAAGTCTTTTGTCTTTTCTTTCTTTCTATTTGTTGAGAAAAATGGTACCAAGGAAATGTTTCCTAAGCATTAATAACCTTTTTGTCATGTGGCATTATGTGTTATATTAATGTCATGGAGTTAAGTCACTTAATGAGGTGGTACATGTGTTAGGTACTTTATAATAAAGTCACTTTATGTTTTAAATGTGACTTTCAGGAGGAAATATACAAAGTGCATTTTAATATTAAAGTGATTTTATGAGAGAAAAAGTGCACATGGTACAAATGTTAATTTTATATAACAATGGTATGTTCTATGCTTAGCATAATTTACTTCAATGTTCCTTTAGCAGCCCAATTACAATATCCAATTATTTCCAGTAGCAATCACATTAACTTAATCACATTAACAGTAAATGCAGATAGAACATAAAACAAAATGTAGAAGACAAGCCAAGACAAGAGAACACCGGATTTGGCGGATGCCAATGAAAAACCCCAATGTGGGGAAAGCCCTTTGATCAATTCTTCTTCTTATTATTCAACAACTCAACAGAGAGAGAGTACCAAAATCAAATTCACTTGCCCTATACACAGTCAAATCAGCCCTGACAAATTCTGCAGTGAAATGCAGTCAAACTTCAGCCCTAACCAAAAAGTCAACGCTGGTTAAAACAACAATAATCCTTCCTTAAAGCAACGCGGTCTTCCTTGGTCAAATTCGGCCTGATTTGGAGGTCAAATGCAACCCAAAATAGTTTGGTCAAACTCGGTCAAAGGAGAGAGAAAACTTGTTGTAATTTTTTGCGGTCAAACAACAATCAACCCTGAAGTTAACGTAGGTCAACTTGGTCAGAAATCTGTGATTTTTGTGCCAGTCAATGCGGCCTAGAGAAATAGGAATTTTGACCTTAAAACCATAGTCAAATTCAGTCAAAACATCCTCGGTCAATGCTGGTCAGCAGTGTGAAATTTTTGCAATTTTGGTTCTGTGATATAGCCCATAAATTCTCGGTTTTTTGTGCCCAGGTGTATGACCTGCAAAAATCAAACTTTTCCACCAAAAATCGAATCTAACTTGGTCAAGAACACCTTGGTCAACGCTGGTCAAACCTATCCCTGAACTTTGAAATTCAGCCTACAATTCTGTCCCAGAAAACTTCGTCCTTCAGCCACACGTGTGATAGAGAGAGAGGATACCCACGCTGTACGAACCAATTTGATGAAGAGAGAGAGAAGAATGTTTGAGTGATTGATGTCCAAATGAGGTGAGAGGTCACTCCTATTTATACAATTCGTTGTGGGTGAAGAGACACATCTATTGGGCTTCTTGAGCCTACATTAAGTTGAGGCTGACCTGAACAATTTGCACATGTGAGAGAATAAATTCAAAATTACACTTCTGCTTGTCCGAATGAGATGATCTTTAGATCAATCTTGGACCTCTCGAAAAGAAGAATCCAATGCAATCATCTCAATCAAATGAGTTGTATCAGGTGGAAATTGGCCCCAGTTGCCAAATTTAACACTCCCTCTCAACTAGGGATAATTCCACCTGCCAATCCAACTGCTGTCACTAATCATCATGCCATCCTGTCATCATGTACCATCTCTGACATCTCTGCTGAACCATAAAGTAATAATGAAGAAGAATTGATCGAGAGTAGTTACAATACCTTGCCACTCTCCACTAACACAATTCAGTCTAGAGGTAAAACCTCAATTGATCCCAGATCAAGTTGTTGAACACCATGCATCCTAGTCATAGAGAGTACGACAGTACATGATGTGTCCATCGGTAGTGCTATGGTCCCTAACTACTTTTCCCAAATTGTTGGCTAGATGAGAGGTACTTCCCATGTGTCCCAGACTACATAGGTAGGATGATACATAAACACTAGGAGGGAAAGAATATATCACATCCTGCTCACAACCACACGTAGGGAAAGGAGAAACCACATCCTGCAAACATAGATCATAACCACACGTAGGGAAAGGTTGAACCACATCTTACACGCATGCAAACCATCGAGAGTAGGGAAAGGATGAACCACGTCCAACATGCATGCCAACCAATCAATCGTAGGAAGGATCCTACTCGTGGGGAAAGGATGTACCACATCCCACCGACATGTCAACCATCAATCGTAGGGAATGATCATCCTACATGTGGGGAAAGGGTGAACCACGTCCCACTGACATGTCCATATGCAGATGACTGAATGCATCTCTCACTGGGGGATTTGTAGGAGAAGGTGAACCATGAATCCTGCTCATATGCCATAGGAGAAGGTGAACCACTCATCCTATGCATATGTCATCAACAATAGGGGAAGGTGAACCGCTCACCTACATACATGTGTCCGCAATCGTAGGGGAAGGTGAAGTTGTGAACCACTCACCCTACGCACATGTCAACCATCATGGGGTATCACAGGGGAAAGTGAACCACTCACCCTACACACATGTTAACCATCATGGGGTATCACAAGGGAAGGTGAACCACTCACCCTTTACATAGTACACCACTTGGGGAAGGCGAACCACTCACCCTATGGTTGCTCATAGATCCAAGAAGTACCCCAAGCCGCTAGGAGCTCCCAGAGCTTAGTGTCCAGCTCATGCGGGACCCTCTTAGGAGGGTCTTTCCATGGCTCCAAGTCTCTCTCAGAAGGTTAAGAATTTGACCTTCCCTAAGGGCTTCGTGAGAATGTTTGTGACTTGCTCATTAGTCCTGATGTGATGGAGCCTTATTGCTCCGGGCTGTACCATATCCCGGATAAAGTGGTACTTGATATCGATATACTTGGAGTGGTCGTGGAACATGGGATTCTCTGAAAGGCGAATCCCACTTTGGTTGTCGCAGTAGATCAGGGTGGTATCCAACACATGCTCAAATGGCTCATTAAAGAGCTTCCTCAACCGAACAGCTTCACAATAGGCCATACTAGCAACAACAATGTATTCAACCTCGACAGTGCTTAAAGCAACCGTTTTTTTCTTCTTGCTCATCCAAGATATGGAAGCAGACCTCAATGAGAAGCAACATCCAGATGAGCTCTTACGATCCACCACACTGCCAGCCTAGTCAACATCAGTATATCCGTGTAGCCTCAAATTCTCAACAGTGTATCTCAAACCATAGTTGATTGTGCCCCAAAGATATCTTAAGAGATTCTTGGCAACAATCCAATGTATGTGATGAGGCTCGACCATAAATTGACTCAATGTATTCACAACGAAGCATATGTCAGAACGAGAGTTTACCAAGAACATTAGGGCCTCCACAAGTTGTCGATAGTGGGAAGGATTTGTCAAATCGGGCCCAACAACACTTCCACATAGCTTCTTGAAGTTGAGTTTCATCGGAGTAGACACAAACTTGCATTCCACCATCCCGCATCTCTTAAGCAACTTCACCTCCAAGCCTGGGAAGTAGTGCATCAACCCTAGGTCTTTCATCTTGAATTCGGAAGCCAACTCCCTCTTACATTGATAAATGAAAGGGTCTGGACCTGTCAGAAAGAGATCATCCACATAAAGTACCAGAATGAGAGGCCTGTTCTTTTCAACCTTGAAGTATAGATTCAGGTCAACTTTGCTCCTTGTAAATCCCAGCTTCATAAGATAGCCATCAATCCTTTCATACCAAGCACTAGGAGCTTGCTTCAACCCATAGAGAGTTTTCTGTTCATCTGTCGAAGATTCATCCAACTTTCCTGCAATATCATCATCGTCCTTCCTTGGGATAGGAAGATCTCTGACTTTCCCAAGGGTGAAATCTTCATCGAAGATGACTTCATGACTTATTTCAACTTTCTTTGACCATGCACATAGATTCTATATGCCTTTGAAGTTTCACTGTAGCCCACAAATGTTTCTATCTTCCCAGATGCATCTAGCTTGTTTCTTTTCTCTTTCGGCATATGAAAATACACGAGATAATAAAAAATTCTAAAGTGAGAAACATAAGGTTTCATATCGGTGAAAACTTCTTCGGGTGTCTTGAAGTTCAATGCTTGATGTGGGCATCTATTTTGAACATATATGGCAATGTTGGCAACTTCTCTCCATAAGAACTTCAGTAGGCCTTGTCATGAAGCATGGCACAAGTAGCTTCTATGATTGTTCGATTCTTCCTTTCGACAACTCCATTTTGCTCAGGAGTATATGCAGTAGTGGTCTCCCTCTTAATGCCAACTTCTCTACAATAGTCATTGAATTCATTTGATTCATATTTGGTCCCTTTATCGATCCTCAATATTTTGATCTTCTTCCTAGATAGATCAAAATGGATCAATTGAAGAATGTCAATAGTTTGACTCTCACTTGAGGGGAATGGTCCCCTTGTATGTTTTCCAACTGCATAACCCTGACAAACGCCTTCATGATCTATGTTGAATTCGGGCATGCTTGTGACCATCTTCTTTGCATCAGGTAAGGCTTTGTAGTGAAGGTGAGCAAACCTCCAATGCCATAATTTAGATTGAAGAGAAGTGTTGCAAGTCATAGCTCCCAAAGGACTTCCCCTAACGTGATAGAGACCTTCAACCCTAAATCCAAGTGTAAATGCATCTTTTGGTTTCCTTTGCCAAGTACGTACCTTCCCATCAACGAATGCTACCTTGAAGCCTTTGTCTTCCATCGCAGAAATAGATACCAAGTTCTTTTTCAAATCAGGTACATACAATATGTATTGTAGATGAAGGATTTGACCTTGATTGAAGAGTGACATACCCTATCCCTTTCACGGGGTAGGTGGCATTGTTTCCAAGTATGATCTCCAAATTAGTCTCCTTTTCAATCAAATTAGAGAGGGCCGCCTTGTACCCAGTGAAGTTCCTTGAGGCACCACTATCAATCAACCAATTATCCAAAGTGTCCGGAGGAGAGGCAGTAGTGAGGGCAGAAATAAGATAAAATTCTTTTTGCTTTTCTACAACATTAGTTTCCTTATACCTGAAGTTTCTCGACCTTTTGGGAGGTTCACCATTTCCATATCGAGCAGCGGGAGCATTCCTCTTTCCTTTGTTGTTGAACCTGTTATTCCTTTGATTGCCATTGCCTTTGAAATTGTTGCAGTTGTTGTTGTTTTCATCATCTCGTGGTGTATCCTTCTTATGAGGACACTCTCTAGCATAGTGGCCAAACCTGTTACAATTGAAGCATCTTTCCTTTCTTCCTTCTTTGAATCCTTGCTTGAATCTTGACCTTGTTTCTTTGAACCAACATTGTTCTTCCTTTTAGCATGAGCGGAGAATGTAGTGGGCTCATTTCCATTTGAAGGCTAGTCTCGCTATCATCCTCGTCTCTTCTTGAGTGCATCTAGTCCATAATTCGTCAAAGCCAGGGATCCTGTCATTGTTAAGAATAGTGGTGTTAAACAAATCCCGTGCTCGTGGGAGACCTCCAAGGGAAATAAGAGTGAGATCCTTGTAAGAAACAACTTCTCCAATAGATAGAAGATCATTCTTGATTTCGGTAATCCTTATGAAGTAGGATTGGATAGATTCCCCTCTATCCATCTTGATGTCCTTCAACTTATTCTTGAGAAAGAGGATTTGGTTTGCATTGTTGGCTTTGAACATCCCAACTAATTTGTCATACATCTCCTTAGATGTTCCCAAATCAGGAATGTAAGCAACCAAATATTTTTGAATGGAGTCTCTAATGATCTTCTTAGCTTTGACCTCACCTTTCTTATACTTTGTCTTAGTAGCAGCCTGTGCATTTGAAGGAGGTTCCACCACATTTCTCTGCACACAGTCCATAACATCATTTTTTTCCAAAGTCAAGTCCAAAGACATCTTCCATGCGTGATAGTCAAATTTATCATTGAGCTTATCCTCAGATTTGAAGTAAGATGTAGAACCCAAGGAGGCTTTGACCTTGTCCAACATATCTTAGTGATTACTTTTCTCTCTCTTGCTTGGGTTTTGTCTTCACCTGGGTTCTGATGCCGTGTTAATTTTAGATAACAATGGTATGTTATATGCTTAGCACAATTTACTTCAATGTTCCTTTAGCAACCCAATTAAAATATCCAATTATTTCCAGTAGCAATCCCATTAACTTAATCACATTGACAATAAATGCAAATAGAACATAAAATAAAATGTGGAAGACAAGCCAAGAAAAGAGAACACCGGATTTGGCAGATGCCAGGGGAAAACCCCAATGTGGGGAAAACTCTTTGATCAATTCTTCTTATTATTATTCAATAGTTTAACAGAGAGGGAGTACAAAAAACAAATTCACTTGCCCAATACACAGTTAAATCAACCCTGACAAATTTTTCAGTCAACTGCAGTCAAACTTCAGCCCTAACCAAAAAGTCAATGTTGGTCAAAACAATAGTAATCCTTCCTCAAAGTAGTCTCGGTCTTCCTTGGTCAAATTCCCCTTGTGGGTATTTCCAGGGTCATTGGACCAAAAATATCTGGGTAAAATGTGTAAAAATATCTAAGTGTGTGCTTGCGTTTATTTCTTAATATTAGCTGGAAACTAAGTGGAAGAGGTAGCTCAAATGTGCTTCAAATAATTTGCATTTTAAAAGTTTTATAGTTTGGGACCATGGAAATCAAATTTATGAAAAACTTTGAAACCTAGGAAGGGCTACCGACACTTAAATTTTTTCTAATATTATCATAGCACGAGGGAAGTCAGATCTGAAATCTTCATCAGCTGATAGAAAGACTAGCAAGCTATCTTCTACCATATCAGTGAGAAGACAAACCTTAAACACCCTAAAAAACCCAACGAATTGTTGGTTGAGAGGGAGGAGTTTATAGTCTTCAAAGATTAAGATTTTGTGTTGGTTGGAGACTCATGGCTACTGGCATAAGGGTGGAGGACAGATTGGCAGGGGTAAAAAACTTTGGCCCTTGGAAGGAGAAGATGATGCTTTTGTTTGAGGAGTTGGTGGTATGGGACATTGTGGAGAATGCCATGCAACCTCCTATAGATCTTGCTCAGTTGAGTAAGTTCAACAAGAAGAATGTAAAAGCGAAGAGAATCATTCTCGATGCCATCAATGACCACTTATTTTCTCATGTGACTAGGAAAAAGTTTTCCTATGAGATGTCGGAGAACCTAGTCACATTACACCAAAGTTCCAATGAGAACAAAAAGATGGTGTTGAGGCAAAAGCTAAGAAACACCAAGATGACCAAGACCGACAATGTGACCTCATACCTCAACAAAATCTCACAGGTGAAGGATAAGTTGGCTGCCGTGGGAGAGGCTATCCCAGAGGACCAGTTGGTCAAGATTGCACTAGATTTTTTTCACCCAAAAATGGGATGGATTCCTTCATGGCATTGTGGCCAGAGAGTACTTTCCAAACTTGAGGAGGATGTAGGACGATTTCATCTAGGAGGAGACCAGGAGGAGTGCCAAGGTTGACAGTCAAAGTGGTGGGGTGAGTGAGGAGGAGAATGTTGCTCTTGCAGCTAAGAGCAAGAAGAAGGCCAAGAAGGGTGTTAAAATCCGTATAGCAGAGATTGGCATGCATTGAAGGTTGAAGACAGGTTAGATGGGCAGAGTAACTACAGTGCATGGAGGGAAAGAATCCAAAGTATCTTTGAGGAAGCAGAGGTTTGGGGCATTATGGTACATACCACACAACACCCAGTAGCAGTTCCTGCTGACCCAGTACACTTAGCAGAGTTTAATAAAAAGAATGCTAAGGCCAAAAGACTGATTTGGATGGAGTCAAAGATCATGTCATTCCTCATGTGAGAGGAAAGACTTATGCACATGAGATGTGGACTGCCTTGATCGGACTTTACCAGAGCTCAAATGAAAACCGGAAGATGGTCCTAAAGGAGAAACTGAAGGCCATAAGAATGGCTACATTGACAGTGCTACAACATACCTCACCAAGATCACTTCAGTGAGAGATGAGCTGGCAGCCATAGGAGAGACCATTGCAGCCACTGAGTTGGTGAGGATAGCTTTGCATGGACTTCCCAAGTCTTGGGAGAGTTTTGTAGATGGTATTGTTGCACGGGAGAACCTTCTCGGATGGGAAAGGTTGTGGGATGATTGCATTCAGAATGAGATCAGGAAGAACCATCTAGGGGCAGCCAAACAGGGGGAGGAGGATGACAATGTGGCGTTGTTGGCAAGAGGCAAGAAAGACAAAGCAAAGAAGGGAGCTTCCACCAGTGGAGGCAAAGGAAAAGGTAAAGGCAAGCAACTCATCAAAGAAAAGGACTATTCCAAAGTCAAATGTTGGAATTGCCAAAAGATGGGACACTATGCTGTTGTGTGTTTGGAGAAGAAAAACAAGAAAGGGAAAGAGAAAACCACGGCAGCTTCTGCAGAGACAGAGGGCTTCTCAGAGAGCTTTGATCGAGAGTTTGGATTCATAGCTTGTGAGGCCTCTAGTGTAGTATTACCTGCCATACAGGTTCAGAGGGAGTTTGCACTTACTTCTACTAGCAGAGCATCTTCTAGTGTTTTGTATGTTGACGGTGGCGCTTCTCGTCATATGACAGGAGTCAGGGAGTACTTCTCAGAGCTATCAGAGAGTGATACTGATATGGAGGTAGTACTTGGTGATGACAACATTGTTAGAGCAGTTGGTGTGGGAACATTGACATTTGATAGGGAACCCAAACCTCCCTTGAAAGTGTCAGATGTTCTATATGTGCCTGGAATGAAGAAGAACTTGATATCCATCTCAGCACTTGAGGACATAGGGTATGAGGTGTTGTTCAGGAGTGGGCAGGTGCTCATATATCCCAGGGGAACTCCAGCTGCTTCACCTAGAGTGATTGGAGTGCGCCATGCTAAGGTGTACAAGTTCTCATTCCAACCCTTGAGACAGGACCGACAACAGATCTAGCAGTTCAGAGTTGTGTGAGATTTGGCATCGCAGGATGGGTCAAATGTATCATGGGGCGTTGAGGACATTGCGGGAGATCCCCATTAGTGTGCCAGATTTCAATTCTGATTACCTTGATGTATGTAGAGGATGTGCTATGGGGAAGTTTGCAAAAGCCCCCTTTCCCAGCAATGACAGCAGGGCGACAGGGATCCTTGAATTGATTCATTCCTATGTGAGTGGTCGGATGTCTCATGTATCCTTGAGTGGCTATGAGTATTATGTCTTAATCATTGATGACCACTCTAGGAAGACCTGGATTTATGTCTTGAAGACCAAGAGTGAGGTCTTCAAGTGGTTTCAAGAGTTCAAAGCTCTTGTGGAGACCTAGACAGGCAGGAAGATCAAGGTACTCAGGTTGGACAATGGAGGTGACTATACTCTTGGTGAGTTTGTGGATTTTTGTGCTGAGGCAGGCATTAAGAGGGAGTTCAAGGTTCCTTACAACCCCCAACAGAACAGGGTGTCAGAGAGGAAGAACAGATCCATTGTAGGGGCTGCCGAAGCCATGCTTCATGATCAGGGGTTACCTTTATTTTTGTGGGCAGAGGTCTGCAACACTGCTGTTTACTTGCAGAACAGGGGTCCACATCGTGCCTTGGGGAATGTGACTCCTGAGGAGGCTTTCACAGGGAAGAAGCCTGATGTTGGGCAATTTCGTATCTTTGGATGCCTTACATATTCCTATGCCCCCAAGGAGAAGAGGACCAAGGTAGAACCTACTATAGACAAGGGCATCTTTGTGGGGTTATAGCGAGACCTCAAAAGCTTACTGGATTTACATTCCTGCAAAGAGGAAAGTGGTTGTCAAGCGGGATGTAAAGTTCGAGGAGGAGAGAGCTTTCAGGAGGTCACGAGAGTTACATTATCTAGAATCACCAGACCCTCAACAACAGCTGAGTCAGTCACAGGGATCCAGTGCATAGGGTGCAGTAGGTCAGCGATCAGGAGGTACATCTATTACAGTGTCAGGTCCATCAATGAGCAGTGGCTTTCAGAGTCAGGTGAGGGGATCTTCGGGTAGCATGTAGGGCAGTCCGCAGAGCAGTTCACAGGATAGTCCATTGATGACAACTCGCATGGTACTTCAGCATCTATAGGCACAGGTACAGGTATGAGGTCAGTTGGCAGGCCTTCAGGAGTTTAGGCTTCTGATGATGATGAGGATTCTTTCACTCCGGTGGAAAAAGTAGGCTCAGTGAAGAGGAAGCCCAAGTGGCTTCAAGACACCTTGCGTGAGGCCACATCAGTTGCTGGGCCAAAGAGATAGGTCAGAGAGAGTAGACCATCTGAGCGGTTCTGTAGTTACATGGCATTGGTAACAAACATTGTTGACTTCGAGCCTTCTAGTTATGAGGAGGCAGCCATCCAGCAGGTCTGGAGAGAGGCCATGATGGAGGAGTATTCTTTTATTATGAAGAACGATGTTTGGGAGGTAGTTCCTAGGCCTGAAGGTAAATAAGTTGTTACTTCCAGATGGCTCTACAAGATAAAGAATGTTGCAGATGGCAGCATAGAGAAGTTCAAGGCTCGGTTTGTGGCGAGAGGGTTCTCACAGGTAGAGGAAGTTGACTATGAGGAGACCTTCGCTCCCGTGGCTCGGTATACATCTATTCGCTCCATTATATCGATTGCAGCAGAGATGGGTTGGAAGATCCACCAGATGGATGTGAAGACCGCCTTTCTCAATGTCTTCATTCAGGAGAAAGTTTATATTGAGCATCCGTAGGGCTTTGAGGTGCTTGGGCGAGAGACCCATGTATGCAGATTGAAAAAGGCACTCTATGGCCTGAAGCAAGCTTCAAGAGCTTGGTATTCGAGGATTGATACTTACTTGCAGTAGTTGGGCTTCACTAAGAGTGAGGCTGATCCGAACCTATACTTTATTGTAGTAGGTGAGGAGCCTCTCATCTTGGTGTTGTATGTTGATGACTTGGTCATCACTGGAGCAGAGAGACTCATTGAGGGCTGCAAGAGAGATCTTGCTTTAGAGTTTGAGATGAAAGATATCGGCTTGATGCATTATTTTCTAGGATTGAAGGTGTGGCAGGAGGAGGGGCATATTTTCCTGGGACAGGGGAAGTATACCGTGGATATTCTTAGCAGATTTCACATGGAGGACTGCAAACCCATGTCTACACCTATGATCACTAACTGGAAGAAGCTTCACGCTTCTGATTCCGAGTTGGTGGATCCTACACTATACAAGCAACTAATTGGATCATTGATGTATTTAGTCAACACTCGACCAGATATATGTTTTGCAGTTAACACTATGAGTCAGTTCACGTGTGAGCCCAGGAGAGTGGATTGGGTGGCTGCAAAACACATTCTTCGTTACTTGCAGGGTATTGTGGATTATGGTCTGGATTATAGACAAGGTGATGGAGTGATAATGGCAAGGTACACAGATTCAGATTGGGCAGGATGTGCTTCAGACAGGAAGAGTACTTCAGGGTGCTGTTTTAGGTTGGGTTCGACAGTTGTGTCGTGGTTCAACTGGAAACAACAGTCAGTTGCATTGAGCTTAGCTGAGGCAGAGCATATGGCTGCTAGTTTGGCTAGTTGTGAGGCCATATGGCTTTGCAAGCTGTTGTTTGGTCTATTTGGTCAGGCATTGAGACCTTCTGTGATCTAATGCGATAATCAGAGTTGCATAAAACTCACGGAGAATCCAGTTTTTCATGACAGGTCAAAGCATATTGGGATCAAGTATCACTTCATTCGAGACTATGTCCAAAAGGGAGCAGTCAAGCTTTAGTACATTTCCACAAATGAGTAGGTAGCGGACATCTTCACCAAAGACTTACCACGGGGCAAACATGTCTACTTCAGAGACAAGATGGGAGTGGTGAGGAACACTTTCCTCGATAAGAGGGAGTGTTAAATTTTGGGTACCAGAGAACAAGTGGTTCCCTAAGGCTTTGATCTTTTGCCTAGGGAAAAGTGTCCACTTTAATGTACTTCTTCTCCTAAAGTAACTTTATAAGTGGTAAATTCAGTGTAACTTAAAAGTAACTTTATAAGTGATAAAGTTACATTCTAACTTTAAAGTGACTTTATTAAAGTCAATGAAGAATTAGAAAGTGAAAAAGTGACTATGGAAATAAAAGGCTAAGTGGGTCTTTATTTAAGTGGGTGAGTTAAAAAATAGAAAGTGAGAGTTAAATGCACATTTATTCTCATCCCTTGATCTGAATGAATCTGAGCCATTAGATTTTAGGGTTGCCCAAAAAGTCATTTAGGGTAAAAGGAGAGAAGAAGAGAAAATATCACATTCATTCTTTCATGAGCATTTGAGAGAAAAGGCAAAGAGAGCAAGGAGAAATTTTTGAGCCGGAGGAGGTGAAGGAGAGCAGCAAATCCATACAGCAGCTTGGAACACATCCCAAGACAGCGAATCCGTACAACAACATTTATTGGCACGCATCCCAAGACATAAATATGTACAACAAAGATTGGCACACATTCCAAGGAGTACGACACAGATTTCGAGGGAGAAAAGGCAGCAGCTAAAGGCATGATTTTCAACACTGAGTTGGGCACGAATTTCAAGGAGGATTTTCTGCTGTACTTTTTCGTAGTCCGTACGGTCGTACAATGAATTTTGGGCACATTTCCCGAGGCAACCATACATCATTAATTGCTGCATTTTATTGCTGTTGGCATGATTTTCGGGGTGTAAGTTTAGCACAGAAATCGAGATAAGTTGGTTTTTGTAAATGCTGGAATTTTTCTGTGTATTTTAGTTTCTCTGTAAAAGTTTTCAGAAATAAATAAGAGCTCTCAAACTACTTTTCCCCAAGAGTTGTAGGGGGTTTTTCCAGGGTCACATTGACCAAAAATCATTGTCATTTTCTGTGTGTGGTTGTTATAAATTTCTGTGCATTTATTTATGCATTTTCCAGCAGTAGTAAAATCTCCAAATTTGTGTTTTCAGAAATAAATGTCATTTCCAGATTTTAGTGTTTTTATCATGCTTGGATTTAACATTAAATGCATGGAGTGATAAGGGAAAACTGATAACCAAAGTGGGGATTGAAATTTTACAGTTTGTCATCGTATCTATGGATAATGTATCCGTGGATAGTGAATCACATCATATATATATATATATATATATATTTGAATTGTATCATTTATTAAGGTCCGTATCTATTCTTTATGTGGTATGGCTTGCCTGGCCCAGGATGGCCCGTGGTATGGCTTGCATGGCCCAGGATGGCTCATGGTATATCTTACATGGCCCAGGATGGCCCGTGGTATGGCTTGCATGGCCCAGGATGGCTCATGGTATATCTTACATGGCCCAGGATGGTCCGTGGTATGGCTTGCATGGCCCAAGATGGCTCATGGTATGGCTTGCATGGCCCAGGATGGCCCGTTGTATGGCTCACATGGCCCAGGATGGCTGATGGTATGGCTCGCATATTGAGAAATCTAGGGAAAATTAGTTAGGGTTATGATTAAATTGATTTCTCTCCAATTATTGACATTTTCTTGTGAGCTTTAGAGCATTAGCATTATTAATTAGTTTTGTTCTTCATCAAGACAAATGCCAACAAGAAGATCACAATGCAAAAAAAAAAAACACCAGATGTAGGCAGTAAGCCAGGGCCAAAACCTCTCCTAGAGAGGAAAACCCAGAGAACTTCTTATAGAAATTTCAGTGAAGACTTCCAAGACCCAGGCACTAGACCATCCACCAAGAGACCAAGCCGACTTCCCAAACAAGGTCTGTTCCTCCCTTCACAATTTCAGATCTGTCTTTCTTTAGAGAATTCAACTATCCAGGAGAGATAAACCAAAAAACTTCCAAGATCAAAACAATCTTCTAGATTTCGCTGCCTTTCTTCCTTCTATTCGCACTTGTATTCTCCCACAAATATTCCTTGAGAAAGTCGAATGCAAGTGTGTCTTTGTAGGACAAATTCATCTTCAATATATAGCTATTTGAGTGGGTCTTCGAGCCTTTTTCTAAGCTGACCCTTAGGGCTAGCCGATCGGATCTCTTGGGTAGATTCTAGACATTTCCACCAATTTTTTTTTGTTTTTATATTGATACAAGAGCCTTTTAAGGGGTTTTACATTATGACCTTGACCTTGACCCCCTAGAGCACTCAATGGGTGCACAACCTAGGACCAAAACCATGGGAAAACAATCCATAAATAAATTTCTTTTACAAAAATAAATATTTTTCTTTTTCCTTCTTTTGACAAGTACAATGATCAAGTCATGATATCATAATTATGAAGACAAACACTAGTTACATTTCAACATTGCATACTTTACAGGATGGATGACCTAAAATGCTACAACATGGCTGCAGATGTTATGGCGAACATTCAAACAATGGTCTGCATGCTTTGCACTTATCTTGGTATCGCTCTATGCTCAGTTATGATTACATGCATGGTTCACACTTATCTTGGTATTACTGTGGATTGTCTCTTATGGTTAACATTACAGTATGACTCTTTCATGTACAATAGTCCGAATATGAAAATTTAACAATTACATTACTGTCTCCATATATATATATATAAAATTATGTAAGACTGCGCTCTTGCTCTTAAGCTTCGTCTCTTGACAACAATGAATCATGACTATACTTAACCCTTGATGGTTGATGGTATCAGTACATACTCTAACTTCGTTTATGCTATAAGAGACAAGATATCTTGATTCAGATAGGACAAAGATATTTTATGATACAATGGACGATGATCTTCTACAATGCATATTGCAATGATCTTTTATGAAACATGGGCATTGATTATGATATAATTCATATGGCAGTGTTTTTGGACAACAATTCTTAATCCTTTGATGATGTTGATGCTCGGATATAGTTTCTTGTAGTGATATGGCAGACCCCTTCTTGTGTTGAGAAATCTAGGGGCAGCGAAATTAAGTAATTTCTCTTAAATTGATAACTGCTTGTGATATCTTTTTACTTATCTTGATTAGCTTCTTCTTCAACTTGATTATTATTGTGTTCTTATCATCAAACAACTACCAAACAATAAAGAACAATGAGACAAGTGGACACAAGATATAGGCTATCAGCCAGGGCTAAAACCTCTCCTGTTGAGAGGAAAACCCACAAGAACTCTGCTCTTCTTATAAAACTTCAATTGACGAAGTCCGAGACATATGATTCTTGACCAAGACCCCTCCAAGACCAAGTCAACTTTCCTTCTTGATGAGCCTAACTTACACTGCTTCCAACAACGCACTTGACCTTTCAACAACTTCGACCCCCGCTACAATTTCTGCAACTTTGATCTAGCAACTTCCACAACTTCGATCTTGATGCAGCTTCCCAATTTCGATCTTGATGCAGCATCCCAACTTCGTCCTTGATTCAAATTTGCAGTTTCGACCTTGACGCAACTTCACAACTTCGATGTAGCTTCAAAAATTCGATGCAACTTCACAGCTTCGATGCAACTTCATAATTTCGTCTTGCCGAGTAACTGTTGAAACCCTAATATAAGAGAGAGAGAGAGAGAGGTGCAAAACTTCTAACTTGCACTTTTCCTTTTTATCCTTGATTTTCGTCCTTTTCCAGCTTCTTTCTTGAGGAGATCGAACTTGCTTGTTGTGTGTCCAGATGAGGTCGAGTTCCTTCTTATATATAGGCTTTCTAGGGGTACGAATTGCCTCCATGAGGCCGACTTGATCTTCCATGTAGGCCGACTTGTTGCTTGCCCATTGACAAGGTCTTGGAGGGTCGTTGACTCTAATTTTGACTCAAATAAATTTTCTTTACAATATGTAACATGCCCAAAAGGGTCTTTCATACATGACAATGACTCTTATGACTTGTTGACTCAAATACAAGCCCTCGAAGCACTCAATGGGTGCTTGGCCTATAAATCAAATAACTTTGAGCATGAAACCCATGCTTCAAGAATAACAATAATAATTTTGTTTTTCTCTTTACATCAAATACCTAAAATCATGATTACATATGTCATTATGAAGACCAAACCTAGGTACATATTTCAACATCTTGGACTCATTTTGTTATTGAAAGTCAGTTCACAATCGAAGATGTGAACTGACTTGGATTGTCCCTAGGAGGCCAGATATGTCTGATGTATCTCATTATGGATGTACTTTGTATCTTAGCTGAACAATTGATGAATACCTAATACAATAAGAAGAATTGAATTCTAGGTTTTCCCCCTTGTGGGGTTTTGCCCTGGTCTCCAACCAAATCTTGGTGTCCTATTTGTGCATGCTTTTTATTTGTTTTTCCTTTATGTTCTGCTGCAATGTTGATGTTATTGTTCTTTCTACATAATTGCTAATGATGTTATAATGTAATGGGGTGAATGCATATGTAAATGATGAAAAGTTTAAAAATGCAATTATCAACAACAAAGAACAATATAGCCCTAAGAAAAATTAACATGGTATAAGAGCCGGGTGAAAGAAAAGTCATTGAGATCACCCCTGTAGACACCGATGATGAAGCAAGTTGGGTAAAAGGGATGAAGATGGTTAAGACCTAAAAGAATGCTAGGGTTCGAAGGAAACCTTAGGGAAACCCTTTGCAAGTACAAGCTAGGGTTTTGGAGAAACCCTAAGATTGGTCTTCATATGAAAGAAGCATGGCTCAATACCCATCAGTCGGGAAGAGATGGCATTGTGTATCAAAGGAGAGTTCAAATAGGAAGGTGCTCTGAGAGGATAATAATCGTTTGAATAAGCCGAGTCACCTAGGAGAATGAAACCTCACGCCCAACCTAGGGAAGGATGTGAAGTGAGAGCTTGTGAGGAGCAAAGTGCAAGGTAGAGGTACCTTTCTTGCCCAATGGCAGAATTGTTGAAACTTGAGAGACCAGACTCTATAAAGGAAATAAACCAGGCAGAAAATGATGCCAATGTAGAAAAGGTGGATGCTGAACTATGCTTGAATGATGGACTGTAGAACCGTTTGCTTACATTGGATGATGCACATGAGAAGAAAGGTCTGTACTATGATACATTGGTACTTGCAACTTGTCACTTGCCAATATTCTCACCAAATGCTCTTGTGTTGGTCCTCCAATAGTCTTGGGTCTTGCTTGTAAAGCCATATATCGATGTGACAAACATCTTACCCATTGTGTCACCTCTCTAAGTCACCATCACCATTAGTATTTGTTTGGGCCTTTTGTTTCACTTTTCACTCTCTTTCTATTCGGGTATTGACTCTTCACATAGCAAGGATCCTATGGTTCCATTGCTCATAGCTCATAATGTTCTTTATGCTATTTGTCAATCCCACCAGCTTAACAGTGGACTAATTCTGCAAGTACAACACTGACCCTTGAGGAGTTCAGTTTTAAACTTTTACCTCCTCTTCCCTTGTGATAGTCTACAGATTAAATTGCCGAGAAACAAAGTGTTGCCCATATTCTCCAAGAATAGAACAAAAATTTCCCATGTCATGAGCAAATTATTCTATAAGATATTGCTCTGCTTCTTTTTTCATTTCCAAACTAACCGAAACTGACTGCTTGACCCACTTATGCTGGTGTTCTAAATGCATAATTATTGACACTCCTACCATCTTGGCGTTATTATTCTGGTGACACAGACAATTCCTATTTGCTACTATCTTTCTCTCACACACCTCTATAAGAGCCTCCCATCCTTTCTTGACTTGAACTCATGTGCTGGACAGATCATTGGCCTATTTTTCTCACTTTTTCTCTTCCTATTATCCACATTTGTGTTGGGGTATTTATTCTCAGCAATCACCACACAATTCTTTCAGCAAGATCCATAACTCCATTTTTTTAATCTGATTGTTAAAAATCGCTCTGCAAAACCATTCCACAACTTTGATCTTTACGTTGTCATGACTATGGCATTGAATCAGACGTTTCCCACAAAATGTCTAGTCTTTGATATGACCTACTGAGTTCATCTAGAGACATTCCCACTAGGCACTTAAGCTCTGATGCTACTTGTTGGTTTGGAATGTGGCTCTAGTACTAATCATTGAATGAAGGACACTTACATATGTAGCAGAAATTCAACAATTCAACATGATTGGCTAGCCTATGCTGTTAAGCATAGACAACAACCAATCAATGAGACACAGATTTTTGAATATATCTATAATACCCTTTTAATTTTCTTTATATTTTGTAATATCCCAAATTGGAATGAAACAGGAATATAAAGCAAAATAGACTAAAAACTACAGCAATAAGGAAAACTCCATTAAAACACAAAATGTGGAGCCAAAATCATTGCTGAGCCATTTTATCAATATGTTGGGAAAAATTACAAATGAGGTGCTGAAAAGATTGCACCTGGGCTTGCTCAAACCCAAACAAAAACTCCTGCTGGAAATTGCTCTGCGTGGCTCAATGACTGCGCTACCTAGCCCAGAAAACGCTGCTGTTGGCTGTCTTCACACTGCTGGCTAGGCTACCTCCTGTGCTCAGAAAATTCCGGGAATTGGACATCGGACACCGGACTCTCCTCACTAAACCCACAAAAACCCGCGAAGGGTTTGCTGAAAGCTCGACCCCGGAAATTGGCCTTCTTGGGCTTGGCTCACTGCTCTTTTCGGGAAATCAAACCACTGAAGAAAACTGCTGGTAGATGCCTCCGGAATGCTACCAAAATCCCTGGTAGGAGGTGGCTAGCCTCCCCTCTGAATCTCCTACTGAAACTTCTCCTCTCCACACTCTCGACACTCCACCAAAATTGCATTGCGTAGTCTATGCTGCCTTTGCGCAGTCCATGAAAGGGCTACGCTATCTCTGTTGCTGCTGCTGGGCAATTCCTCACAAAATGGTAGGATTCCTCTCCTGAGCGGGCACTCAAAGTCCCCCGAGGCAGAGGTTGAGATCTCCGCTTGAAGATCTCTTGTGCTAAACAATACTGTAGACTTGGCTCTATGGCTCAAGCGTGCTCAGTTAAAATGACAAAGAGAAATAAGTTAAATGAATGCCAAATGAGTCTTCCTTCCTTCCTTTTGTCCATTGAGGCCCAACGCATTCCTTGGGTCCCACCTTGGCCTGTGCTACCTCCTCTTGAGCCAATCACTTGCTGCCTACCTTCAACCACTCTCACACTGCCTTCTTCGTGCCTCCTCCACGTTGCCACCTAAGATCAGCTCGACCCCACCACTAGAGCTGGAATTTTCCCTTGGTGACTTCAGAAAAATGTTTTATTTTGGTAAATGTTATTTGTGGGTCCCCTACCCACATTATTTCCGCCCAACATTAGGAAATACAAAAATTAATCAAAATTAATATTCCAATTAGCTAGACTGCTAATTTGGAATATTATAGTTCTCCCCGCCAAAATGTTGCTTGTCCTCAAGCAACTGCAAAGACGACTGTTGAAGAATCTGTTCCCCTTCCCAAGTGGCTTCCTCATCTAGGAGGTTCCTCCATCTAACCAAATACTCCTTCACCACCCTGTTCCTCAAGTGTCTCTCTCTCGTATCTAGGATGGCCTCGGGCTGAAGCACCAAATGCCCCTCATCATCTGTAGGAGGGAGCTTAGTAGCTACGGTCACCTGTTGTCCCAAAGCCTTCTTCAGGCACGACACATGGAAGATGTTGTGGATCTGGCTCCCCTATGGCAACTCCAGCTCATATGCCACCTCCCGAGCTCGCTGGACAACTCTATATGGCCCATAGAAGCAAGGCTTGAGCTTCTTAGCTCCCTTATGCTTCAGCGTAGACTGCCTGTATGGCTGAAGTCGGAGGTACACCAAGTCCCCTACCTCGAACTGCCTCTCTATGTGGCCCCGATCTGCATACATTTTTTGTTGGTTCTGCGCTATCCTCAAGTTTTCCTTGAGAGCCTTGAGGATATCTTGACTCTCTTGGATCCAATATTTGGCCTTGGGGTCCTTACTTGCCCCAAACATAACATCAACAAATGTTAATGCATCATAACCATACAAAGCACGAAAAGGGGACATACTAATAGATATATGGAAAGTGGTGTTGTAGTAGTACTCTCCTAAATGCAGCCAACATAGCCAGGCCTTCTGCTGCCCTGTGACGTAGTTTTGCAAGTAGCCTTCCAGCCACTTGTTCACTATCTTCGTCTGCCCATCGGTCTGTGGATGGTAGCTCGTGCTCTGTGTGAGCTCTGTTGCCACCAGTCGGAACAACTCGTGCCAAAATCCTCCCATAAACCTGCTGTCCCTGTCACTGACTATGGTCTTTGGAAGACCATGTAGCTGGAAAATCCGAAAATGTCCCTGAAAAACAACTCGGCCACCTGTGAGGCTGCGTACCGAGTTGAAATAGCAAAGAAATGTGCATATTTCGTCAGCTTGTCCACTACGATGAAGATGCAGTCTTTGACCTGCGCCATGGGCAACTCCGTGATGAAATCCATAGATATGCTCTCCCATTTTCCTTTTGGGATGGGAAGAGGTTGCAATAGCCCAGCTGGATGGGTCAACTCCCCTTTGTTCCTTAGGCAGACTACGCACTCCCGGACATGTCGGAGCACATCCTCCTTGAGGCCATTCTAGGAGAACCTCTCTTTGATGGTACTGTAGGTCTTGGTAAATCCTTGGTGTCTTGATAGTGGTGAGTCATGTGCTGCATGCAAGATCTTCTCCCGCAACCGAGAGTTGGCTGTTAAAAAGATCTAGTCTCGATAATAAATGACCTCATCCATCACCCGGTACTGGTCATCTATTACCTGCCTATCCAACACCTCACATGCAAACTGGTCCTTTGAGTACTCCACCAATAGCTGCGCCTACCAATCTGCGTCCATGCTCATCAAGGAGAGGGACACTGGCCTCCGACACAAGGCACCGACGACCATATTGTTCTTCCCTTTGACATACTCGATGTCAAAGTCGTAAGCTTGGATCTTACTGACCCAGTTTTGCTGTCTCTCCTGCAACTGCTTCTGCTCTAGAAAATACCGCAGGCTGTTATGATCAGTCCTAACCTTGAACCGGTTCCCCAGCAAATACTGTCTCAACTTGGCCAGTGCATGCATGATGGCCAACATTTATTTGTCATAAATGGGGTAATGCCTCTCATGAGGCAAGAGCTTCCGGCTCTCGAAAGCAATGGGGTGGCCATCCTGCATCAATATTGCCCGAATTCCTACTCCCGATGCATCACACTCCAAGACAAATGGCTTGGTAAAATCAGGGAGCGCAAGTACTGGGCAGCTACTCATCACCTGCTTGAGGTAGTCAAAAGCCTCCTGCGTCGTGGGGGTCCAGGTGAATGCTCCCTTCCAGGTCAAATCCGTGAGGGGCGCAACTAACTGAGAGAAGCCCTTCACAAATTGCCTGTAATAAGTGTAAATGCCCACAAATCCCCTGAGCTCGGTGACATTCTTGGGCTCTGTCCAATCTCTGATGGCCCTGATTTTCTGCTCGTGCACCCGCACCCCATCTTCACCTATAATGTGGCCCAAGTATAGCATCTTGGTCAGCCCAAACTCACACTTGGACAACTTGGCGTAGAACTTTTGCTCCTCCAGAATACGCAACACTGCCTCCACATGCTGCAAATGTTCCTCCCATGTCCGACTATATATCAGAGTGTCATCAAAGAAGACTAGCACGAACTTCCGCAACTGGCCACGAAAGATGTGGTTCATACAGGACTGGAAGGTGGCTAGAGGGTTGGTTAGCCCGAAGGGCATTACCAAAAACCCAAAGTGCCCATAATGGCACCAAAATGCTTTCTTGGGGACATCCTTGCCCCTCACTCGAATCTGATGGTACTTGGATCTCAAATCTATCTTGGAGAACTTAGCCCTCACTCAACTTATCCATTAGCTCATCTATCCGCGGGATGGGGTAGTAGTTCTTCGTTGTCTTTTTGTTCAGGGCCCTGTAATCGATACACACTCAGTGTACCATCCTTCTTCACCAGGATAACTGATGAAGCAAAGGGGCTTGAACTCAGTCGAATGTGCCCCAAGGCCAATAGCTCATGTATGGCCCTCTCAATCTCATCCCGATAGGCCTTGGGGTGCCTATATGGAGTTGCGATCATGGCCTGAATGTCGGGCTCCAGCTCAATGGTGTGCTCTAATCCTCGATCGGGAGGCTACCATGGCGGAATGTCCCCGAAATTCGTGGAGTAATGGTCGAGGATGGCTTGTACATCTGGATGCATGGGTCTAGCTGTGCCATCTGCCTCTGAAATCCTCAACTCAACTGCCCACTCTGTCTCCCTGTCTGAAGTCTGCCTCCATCCTATGCGCAGAAACTATCTGAGGTGGGTATATATGCATACCCCTAAGCATCACCGATTTCCCGTTCTTGTCCAGGAACTCCATCTCCAACTTTTTCCAATCTGTAGTGACTCTACCAAGGGTGATGAGCCATTGGACTCCCAACACTAGTCTGGAATGTCGACCACAAAGAAATAGTCTATCACTGAGTAAGTGCCCATGGTCACTGTCAAGGCTGGAACATAACGCATGCATTGCATGGTTCTAGCTCTCGTTACTAGTACAAAGAATCCATCAAACCCCTCTATATGGATGCCCCTCCTCTGCACCATGTGGGCATTTATGAAGTTCTGCGCGGTTCCATTCTCCACAAGCACTGAGACACGCTATCCCAAAACTGTCTCCCTGATCCTCAGCATTAAGTATGTGGGTATCCCACGCAAAGATGCAAGGACCCCTCCGGTTGGTGCAAACGCTGCTCCTGCTGGTGGTGGTGGGGGTGGAGGTGGAGGCCCTTCTCCTTGATACGCTACTCTGTCCTCGCCTTCCATCTCAAAGAGTGTCTCCTCTTCTCCCTCGCTGTCCGGGAAGACCTCAATGTAGTGTGCCTTCCTTGCTGCACACCGGCGGCCCGATGCCCACGATTCTTGGCATGTGAAGCAAAGCTTCTTCCTCCTCAGATCTCTCTTGTTGTCATTATCTAATGGCCCCCGACCTTGGTTCCCTCTCTGGGGTGGAGCTCTTGCTTCCCTTCCTCTCTGCTAGAAAGCTGGTCTGTTGGGTATAGGGGCGCTAGCCCTTGGCAATGCATCCTGAAGATCTCGGGTCCTCCTAACTGCGTCCTAGAGCGTAGTGGGTCGAGTTGACCTCACTAGCCAACGCATTGGCTCTGCCAGCCCAACTATGAACATGAAAATCCTCCCGGGCTCCGACAAATCCGGAACCATCACTGACAATCTCAAGAACTCAGAAATATATGTTTCAGGGTTCCTTGCTTGCTTGACTTTGGTCAACTCTCCAAAGTGCTCTTCGGGATCCTTCCTATCAAACCTCTCCAGCACTCTCTTGGTAAAGTCATCGTACGTCGTCACCCCTGCGTGACTTAGCGTAGTCATCCCATGAAACCACCAGTCATGGGCTTCCACCTCCAAGTGCAGCGTAGCCACCTTGCTGGCCTCCAACTCTGTCATCTGATTAATCTGGAAGTAGATATCCAACTTCTCCACCCATGCTTTAGCTGAGCTCTTTGAGGACCCATCAAATGTCGGAAGGAAAAGCCTACCCACGATATGCTGTAGGTCACTCCCTTCCATGTACCCTCCTCCTTTGGTCTGGCCCTTGGGCTTCTTGTTGTTCTTCAGCTGGCAGAACTCGTTGAAGGTGATGGCCCTTCTAAATTCCGGTCCATTGGATTGGTACTCTACAAAGAATTCTCCATAATGAGTCTCCTTCGGCTTCTGATGTCCTCCTGTCCTTGAAGCTAGGAACGTGGGAATGGTGGAGCGTGGTGGAGTGTAGGGTACGGTTGGAAGGGTAGTGTGAGGGCCTGCCTGGTGCTGCGAAGTACCAGATCCCTCTCCAATCTAGAATTCTCCTTGAATTCCCTTCCCTTTACTTCCATTGCTGAGCTTCTGACCCATCTCCTCAATCCTCTTAGAGAGGTCTTGCACAGATTTTAGAAGATGAGTAAACTCCTTCTCCTCATTCCTCCCATCATCCGTGTGTGCCATCTCTCTCTCTTCTACCTCCGGAACACTATCAACCTGATCTGGAGTGATTTCAAGCCTTCTTTCTCTACTCCTGTATCTCTGCCTCCGGTAAGTCACGTTCTGTCTGTCTTCTAGTGTCATAGACTGCGTGCTCCACATGCTGAGTCAAGTCTACGAGCTCTGATACCACTGTAATATCCCTAATTGGGATGAAACAGTAATATAAAGCAAAATAGACTAAAAACTACAACAATAAGGAAAACACCATTAAAACACAGAATTTGGAGCCAAAATAATTGCTGAGCCATTTTATTAATATGCTGGGAAAGAGTACAAATGAGGTGCTGAAAAGATTTCACCTGGGCCTGCTCAAGGCAGGCTGAAGGATAGCTCAAGTCCAAACAAAAACTCCTGCTGGAAACTGCTCTGTGTGGCTCAATCACTGCGTTGCCTAGCCCAGAAAATGCTGCTGCTAGCTGTCTTCACACTACTGGTTAGGCTACCTCCCATGCTTAGAAAATTTCGGGAATTGGACACCAGACTCTCCTCACTAAACCCACAAAAACCCGTGAAGGGTTTGCTGAAAACTCGACCCCGAAAAATTGGCTCTCTTGGGCTTGGCTCACTGCTCTGCTGGGGAAATTGAACCACTTAAGAAAATTGCTGGTAGATGCCTCCCCTCCGAATCTCCTGCTGAAACTCCTCTTCTGTCCACACTCCCGACACTCCACCAAAGCTGCACTGCGCAGTCTATGCTGCCTCTGCGCAGTCCAGGATAGGGCTACGCTATCTCTGTTGCTGCTGCTGGGTAATTCCTCACAAAATGGTAGGATTCCTCTCCTGAGTGGGCACTCGAAGTCCCCTAAGGCAGAGATTGAGATCTTTGCTTAAAGATCTCATGTGCTAAACAACACTGCAAACTTGGCTCTCTAACTCAAGCATGCTAAGTCAAAATGACAAAGAGAAATAAGCTGAATGAATGCCAAATGAGTCTTCCTTCCTTCCTTTTGTCCATTGAGGCCCAAAGCATTCCTTGGGTCCCACCTTGGCTTGCGCTACCTCCTCTTGAGCCAATCACGTGCTGCCTACCTCCAGCCACTCTCATGCTGCCTTCTTCGTGCCTCCTCCATGCTGCCACCTAAGATCAGCTCGACCCTACCACTAGAATTGCAATTTTCCCTTAGTGACTTTAGGAAAAGGTATTATTTTGGACATATGTTATTTGTGTGTCCCCTACTCGCATTCTTTCTGCCCAACATTAGGAAATACAAAAATTAATCAAAATTAATATTCCAATTAGTTGGACTGCTAATTAGGAATATTACATATTTTGTAGCACAGAGAATTACAATACATCAGAAGATCAATGAATTTCTTTGATCAAACCAATACACTCTCTTATGAGCAATGAACATCATCAGGTACTTGTTAAAATTGGCAATTACGGCCAAATTCCACCTTGGGACAACTCATTTGATGGAGATGATGATTGCATTAAATTCCTCTTTTCGGGAGGATCGAAATCGATCTAAAAATCATCTCATTCGGACAAGCAGAAGTGTGATTTTGAATTTATGCCCACACATGTGCAAATTGTTTAGGTCGGCCTCAGCGAAATGTCGGCTCAAGAAGCCCAATGGACGTGTCTCTTTAGCCACAACGAATTGTATAAATACAAGTGACCTCACACCTGATTTGGCATCATCATCACTCACACGTTCTTCTCTCTCTTCCTCTGATTGGTTCGTACAACTATTGGGTAGCTTCGTTCTCTCACACGTGTGGCAAGGAGGACGAGTTTTTTGAGCAGAATTTGTAGGCCGAATTTCAGACTTCAAGGACAGGTTTGACCAGCGTTGACCGAGGGGTTATTGACTGAGTTTGACTGCGATTTTTGGGTCAACGGTTCGATTTTCTTAGGCTGCATTGTTGGGCAAAAAAACCGAGGATTTCTAGGCTGGTTGACCTACGTTGACTGCTTTTTGACCACAAAAAAATTACAACAATTTTCTCTCTCCTTTGACATAGATCAAGAAGGTGTTTATCAGGGTTGTGCAACAGGAAAACATACAAAGGGACCATTCCCTTCAAGTGAAAGTCAAACCACCGACATTCTTCAATTGACCCATTATGATCTATCTTGTATGTTGCCTGTAACATCATTGGGAGGATACTTGTACTATGCAATTTTTGTGGATGACTTCTCTCGCAAAAACATGGATCTATTTCTTGAAGAAGAAGGACAAAGTGTTCAAATGGTGTTCATTCATTCTTGGTTGAAAATCAAACATGGAAGAAGATCAAAGTATTGAGGACCGATAATGGAGCTGAATATGAGTCAAATGAATTTAATGACTATAGTAGAGAGGTTGGCATTAAGAGGGAGACCACTACTGCATATAGTCCTGAGCAAAATGGAGTTGCCGAAAGGAAGAATCGAACAATCATAGAAGCTACCCGTGCTATGCTTCATGACCAAGGCCTACCGAAGTTCTTATGGGGAGAAGTTGCCAACACTATCTTATATGTTCAAAATAGGTGCCCACATCAAGCTTTGGACTTCAAGACACTCGGAGAAGTTTTCACTAGCAACAAACCTGATGTTTCTCATTTTAGAATTTTTGGTTGTCCTGTGTATTTTCATGTGCCTAAAGAGAAAAGCATCAAGCTAGAAGCATCTAGGAAGAAAGGAACATTTGTGGGCTATAGTGAAACTTCGAAGGCATATAGAATCTATGTGCTTGGTCAAAGAGAAGTGGAAATAAGTCACGATGTCACCTTCGATGAAGATTCTGCCCTTGGGAAAGTTATGTTGAAAAGTGTAACTAGGATCGGTCTTCATATTGACCATGTAATTATGTAAAGGAGAAGACAAAGGTAATAAAATGTATTTTTGTTGTACTTGCTTCATGGGTTTCATGAGCAAGATTTTATTATATGTCAATAGACTTCTTCTTGATGTCTATTAGGGTTTGTTTTCTGTTTATAAGGGTAATTAAGTGTCATGTATATGAAGAGTCTAGTCATCAATAAATGCTCCAAGACATTGTCATGAACCTTGTGGAAGAATGGCTCATAATAGTGCTCATGTCAACCTTCATGGACGCTGGAAAGTCGACTTCTATACAGTGATAAAGTTGGCCTACAAATAGTGTGTAAGGTCGGCCTAAAAAGGAGGAACTGTGCCATATATATATACACAGGATCTGCGGCTCATTTGTTACCAAGAAAAAATGTGGATTGCTTTGAAACAATGCGGATTTCCTGAGGTTTTTACAGAGTATAAAAGTGCGGACTTTTGAGGACTTGAATTGGGTTTCAGTGTGGATATATCACAACAATACATTGCAGATGGTTCTGAGATATTGCAACATCACAATAAGTCTGTATATATGCGAGTTAAAAAGGAATAGATGCGGATCTGTCTTGGGTAACATGCTATCACAGTAAATGCGGATCAACAAGGAGACAATGCAGACTTCTTTGAGTTAGTAACAACATATAGAAGTATGGTCAAGTGCGGATTTCTAGAAGAACTGAAGTGCGGGCTTAAGGACATAGAATTGGTGACTAAGTCTGAGTTAAATACGAACTGAAGCAGTGAACATAGATCTGGTTTTGTGATCCATCCTAAAGCAACTGAAGTGCGGTCAAGTCTGAGAATAGAATGAAGGTAAATAAGAGATTTACCTTCCTATTTCTAGTATTCAAAAGGACAATAATATATCTCAAAGAATATCAAGGAAGAAGAAATGTTTTGATCAACGAAGAATCAAGGAAGATAAAGTTAGAGATCGAGTTCTCTAATATTGGTGCAAATCAGTGCAAGTCGGTGCAGAATTGAATGATCAACATTGGAGGCAGATAAAGAAGCAGTGACAAGGTCTTGGAGGCATTCATAGGTCAAGGGTCTGAGTCTTGGTCATGGTACTTGTCATTTGAAGATCTATAAGAAGAATTCCTTATGGGTTTTCCTCTCCAAGAGGGAGAGGTTTTGCCTTGGCTTGAAGAGCCTAACTTTTGTGTCTTTTGTATTTTGATAATTGACTTGATGAAAGTCTAAATAAGCGAAAGAAGAGAAGACATAAGTAACTCAAGTAAGCTCACAAGTAATTATCAAGTAGAGAATTTGAATTAATCACTAGCCCTCTAAATTCTCAACAAGTTAGAGATCTTCCTATCCCAATGAAGGGCAATGATATTGATGCAGGAAAGTAGGATGAATCTCTGTCAGATGAAAGGATGCTCGATGTTGAAGGCCTGATGGATCCCATTGATCCACCTCCTGATGATCCCTCTACCTCAAGGAAAAGACCTTTGTGGCTCAAAGATACTCTCGAAGATGTTGAAAGACATGTTGCTCCTAGGGGGGCATTTCGTGAAGCAAGAAGCCAAACAGGTACCAAGGGTACTTAGCTGCTATGAGAACCATTGTTCAATCTAAGTCATGTACGTTCGAAGAAGCCATGAAACATCAAGTATGGAAGGATGCAATGAATGAGGAGTATGAATCAATCATGAAGAATGATGTCTGTGATGTGGTTCCTAGACCCAAAGACAAGTTTGTGGTCGCTTCAAAATGACTTTACAAAATCAAACATGGAGCTGATGGGAGTGCTGAAAAATTCAAGGCCATGTTCGTTGCTCGAGGGTTCTTTCAAAAGGAAGGAGTGGACTATGACGAGATATTTGCACTAGTTGCCCAATACACCTCTATCCGATCTATCATTGCTCTTGTTGCCTCTCAAGGATGGAGCTTACACCAAATGGATGTCAAAACTGCTTTCTTGCATGGCTCGCTTAAGGAGAAGTCTGTAGAGTAACCTGAGGGGTTCGAAGTTCAAGATCAAAAGACACATGTATGTAGGTCGAAGAAAGCCCTCTATGGGTTTAAGCAAGCCCCTAGGGCTTGGTATGAGAGGATTGATAGCTATCTTATGAAGCTGGGAATTACAAGGAGTGAAGCTGACCCGAACCTATATTTCAAGGTTGAAAAGGATAGGCCTCTCATTCTGGCTCTTTATGTGGATGATCTCTTTTTGACAGGTGCGGACCCTCTCATTCATCAATGCAAGAGGGAGTTGGCTTTCGAATTCGAGATGAAAGACGTAGGTTTGATGTACTATTTCCTAGGTTTGGAGGTTTGGCAAAAGCCAGGTGAGATTTTCCTTTCTCAAGGAAAATACATTGTGAAGCTGGTTGAGAGATGTGGGATGGTGGAATGCAAGTCTGTATCTACTCTGATGGAACTCAACTTCAAGAAGCTATGTGGAAGTGCTGCTGGGCTCGGATTGACAAATCCTTCCGAGTATCGACAACTTGTGGGGGCCTTGATGTTCTTGGTAAACTCTCGTTCGGACATATGCTTCGTTGTGAATGCATTAAGTCAATTTATGGTCAAGTCTCATCACATACATTGGATTGCTGCCAAGAATCTCTTGAGATATCTCCGTGGCACAATCAACTATGGTTTGAGATACACTGCCAAGAACTTGAGGCTACAGGGATATACTGATGCTGACTGGGCTAGCAGTGTGGTGGATCGAAAGAGCACATCTGGATGTTGCTTCTCATTGGGGTTTGCTTCAATATCTTGGATGAGCAGGAAGCAAAAATCGGTACCTTTAAGCACCGCCGATGCCGAATACATTGTTGCTCGTATGGCCTATTGTGAAGCTATTTGGTTGAGGAAGATCTTTAGTGAGCTATTTGAGCATGTGCTAGATACCACCATGATCTACTGCGACAACCAAAGTGGGATTCTCCTTTCAGAGAATCCTGTGTTCCACGATCGCTTCAAGCACATTAATATCAAGTACCACTTTATCTGGGATATGGTACAGCGGGGAGCAATAAGGCTCCAACACATTAGGACTGATGAGCGGGTTGCAGACATTCTCACGAAGCCCTTAGGGAAGGTCAAATTCTCAGCCTTCCATGAGAGTCTTGGAGTCGTGGACAGACCCTCCTATGAGGGTCCCGCTTGAGTTGGACATTGAGCTCTGGGAGCTCTTGGGGGCTTGGGGTACTTCTTGGAGCCATGAGTGAACATAGGGTGAGTGGTTTACCTTCCCCTAGTGGTGTGGTATGTACAGGGTGAGTGTAGTGTTATTGAAACCGATCGGTTTGACCTGTTTGGGGGCAAAACTGGTTCGAACCGGAAAAGACTGGTTCGGTATCAAATTGGCCAGTTTTTTCACCGAACCAGCCAGTTCGGTGCCGAACCGGTCTGAACTAGTTTAGAGACCGGTTCCGCCGGTTTGCAAGGCCCGCGACTGTGTGGCTGAGTTCGGTGAGGAGAATTCAGAAAGTTTTTTGCAGGGTTGTTCTTAGGGAGATTTTTTGCAGATTTGAAGAGCTGATTAGAGTCTTGGAGAGCTGTTGGGTTGGCAGATTTCCGAGCTACTTCAAAGATTTTTTTTCCCAGAGATCTTTGGGTTTTCTTCAGTGGTTTTTGGAGCTGGTTTTTGTTCAGTACAACCTTAGGTTGATGCGCAACCAATTGCTGAATGAAACCGCTGAATCAAGCAACATTGTCTTGGGTGACTTTGATCCAACATCAGAATGGGTTGTGGAGAGTCAAGCACCGACATTTGACAATGAAAACCTTTCTTGGTTGGACTTGACCCATCTCCACAGGATGCAGAGGTAGATATATCAGAAGCACTAGTAGTAGCTTCAGGGCTAGGGGAATCAAGCCATAATCCCAATGCAGACTTGGATGCTACTTATTCTTCAAATGAGGATGAGGAGGATGATCAGGAATCAGATGATGATTGATGATTTGATCATTGATTTGCTGTAGTTGTAGTTTGTAGTATTGCAGGCTGTAGTATAATACTATGATCTATCATGATATTTTGGACTATAAAGGCCTTTTAGAGCCTGCTTCTTGATGTTTGTAACATTTTTGGTTCAACAATGTTTTGCACTAAGAGCTATTTTGGTTATATACATTATTACTTGCTATATAAATTAAAACTTTTGCATATTTGTGTATAAATGGTTTGGATTCCTACGGATGCACTTGAATATATCTATTTTTTCTTTAAAACATGAATATTTTGTGTTTTTGGTAAACTCGTTTTTTTAATTTAATTTAATTTTTATTTTTTTTTATTTTTTTATATTTTATATTTTTTATCCGGTTTTGGTCCGGTTCCCGATCCACAAGATTTTCCGGTTCGATGACCGGTTTGGTTCTGATAACATTGGGTGAGTGGTTCACCTTCCCCTACGATTGCTGACACATGTATGTAGGGTGAGTGGTTCACCTGCCCCTACGACCGACATATGCATAGGATGAGTGGTTCTCCTTCTCCTATGGCATATGAGCAGGATGAGTGGTTCACCTTCTCCTGCTGATGCCCCAACATACATCCTACCCATGTAGTCCGAGACTCTTGGGAAGTACCTCTCCTCTGGCCAATGAATTGGGAAACGTGGATATGGACCAACTTTCAACAACTTGATTTGGGATCAACTGAGGTTCTACCTCTGGACTAACTTTTGTTAGTGGAGAGTGGTAAGGTCTTGTGATTCACTCTCGATCATTTCTTCTTCATTATTACATCATGGTTCAGCAGAGTAGAGCAGAGATGACAGAGATGATACACGACGACAGATGGATTGGCAGGTGTAATTCTTCCTAGTTGAGAGGGAGTGTTAAGATTGGCAACTAGGGCCAAATTCCACCTTGGGACAACTCATTTGATGGAAATGATGATTGCATTAAATTCCTCTTTTTGAGAGGACCAAAATTGATCTAAAGATCATCTCATTCAGACAAGTAGAAGTGTGATTTTGAATTTATGCCCACGTGCAAATTGTTCAGGTCGGCCTCAGTTATGTAGGCTTAAGAAGCCCAATGGATGTGTCTCTTCACCCACAAGGAATTGTATAAATACAAGTGACCTCACACCTCATTTGGCATCATCATCACTCACACATTCTTCTCTCTCTTCCTCTGATTGGTTCGTACAGCTATTGGGCAGCTCCTCTCTCTCATACGTGTGGCAAGGAGGACGAGTTTTCTGAGCAGAAATTGCAGGCCAAATTTCAGACTTCAGGGACAGGTTTGACCAGCGTTGACCGAGGGGTTATTTACTGATTTTGACTGCGATTTTTGGGTCAAAGGTTTGATTTTCTTAGGCCGCATTGCTGGGCACAAAAACCGAGGATATCTGGGCTGGTTGACCTGCATTGACTTCAGGGTTGACTGCTGTTTGACCACAGAAAAATTACAGCAACGTTCTCTCTCCTTTGACCAAGATGTTTTGGGCTGAAATTGATCTCCTGATCAGGCTGAGTTTGACCAAGGAAGACCGAGATGCTTTAAGGAAGAATTGCTGCTGTTTTGAACAGCATTGACTTTCTGGTTAGGGCTGAAGTTTGACTGCAGTATTTGACAGCGCTGATTTGACTTTGAATTGGGCAAGTCAATTTGATTTTGTACTCTCTCTGTTGAACTTTTGATATAATAATAAGAAGAATTGATCGAAGGGTTTTCCCCACGTTGGGGTTTTTCCCTGGCATGCACCAAATCCGGTGTTCTCAGAGTCTTGGCTTGTCTTCTGCATTTTTTTTTATGTTCTATCTGCATTTACTGTCAATGTGATTAATGGTTAATGTGATTGCTACTGGAAATAATTGGAAATTGTTATTGGGCTGCTAAAAGAACATTGAAGTAAATTGTGCTAAGCATAGAACATACCATTGTTATCTAAAATTAACAGTACTCAACTGCATGCTCAACTACTGGGATTCTTCAACCATGCAAGTATTTATACCCTTAGGTTGCTTGAGCAACAACTTGATTGAGTCACATGTTTCGTAGTTTTCACTGAAAAACCAACTAATGGCCGCATATCACTAACTGCTTGAGAAAATGGCAATGACATCCCATTCAGATCTTTGCTTGTCAACCATCTTGTCAGTTTGTATTCATGTTGACTTTTTGATCCATCTCTTGACATGTTGAAACAAGAACTTGGTAATTTGCTGCTGGTGCAAGCTTTCAGCTTCAGTCGGTCATTTAAATTATTTTCTAAAAGATGCGTTGTAAATAAAATATATGCTAACACTAAAAGCTTAAAATGCATGAGAAAACAATAGAGAGACATAATCAAAGCAGTATATTACCTCTTTGAAATTTTCTTAATTTTCAATAATGAATATTGGGTCCATAATCTTGTCAGAGGCTTAAAACAGAAATGGTAGCCATTGTTAAGGTTTGTGAGGTGATTTAGTGTGTATCTTTTGAGCACCTTTGCGATTGAAATTAATATGTTACGGTGGGTTCATTTCTGGTTTACTCATTACAAAGTTCCTTGTAGCATTCATTATGTATGATAAATTTTGGGATGAAAATGCAATTTATCAGTGAGTTTTGTTGTGACCACAGGAAAAAGCTCTCAAGTTCCCCAGATGCTTTTAGAGGAAGGTTTAGAGCCAATATTATGTACACAGCCACGGCGATTTGCAGTAGTTTCCATTTCCAAGATGGTCGCTGAGTCACGTGGGTGTGAAGTTGGGGAGGAAGTTGGCTATCAAATTGGTCAGCTAAAGGTCACATCAGCTCGGTATTTTTTTATTTCCTTCCTGTATGCAGTGTAATTGCTATTTAGTGATCAACATGCATTTATTACTATAAATTATTAGAAAATTATTCATTTCTGATCAGTTTTGTTGCCATCTATTACTATGTTCAGTAAAGAAGCAACTTGCAGCATACTGCAATACTGAACATATCTTGGTTTGAGGCTGCAAATAATACTGTTTTGAGATGGCTTGATAAGTCTTGTTTTTTGTTTTAGATGTTTTGACATGAAGCAGTTCTGAATCATTCACATAACATAAAGACCAAATTTTTTGTACAAAATATGGTAAAGTGCCAAAAGGTAGTCAGGTTTGCTCTACTGATTTGAAGGTTGATGTTATGGTTGATTTGTAGTAGTCCTGGGATACGTTTAGGAACAAAAAACCTTTACTAGTGAACAATTGGTATATATTTTGGTTGCAATTTTCTTTATTATCTGCCACAAAGATGCCAACTGTGGTTCTAGGTGATGAACCCTTGGCAAGAGTATATTTGATCCAGCTATTTTTGGAGGAATTCTAGTGGTATATCTTATTGTTTGGGCTTCTAATATTGTTAGAACTACTTATTTGAGTAAATGTTTGTCAAATCTACATGGTTGTGTGGAAGGGATATTGTTCTCGTATGTTTATTGTCGACTTCTGTTGTTACTTTGTAAGTGTTTACTCCATGACTAGGGGTGCTTTATGTGATAGTGTGGATGTTGTGTTGGTAACCCTTGGTTGTATTGTGGTGGACATACACATTGGAGATAGCTTACTCATGGATTACTAGACCTTGACTTGATGCTCAGGTGGTGCACTTCCTTCAAAGCTTGGAGAACTATGTATGTTAGTGACTTTATTGATGTGGTGCACACATGGAGAACTTGGTTGTTTGCTTGGATGGATGACCCACTTGGAGGAGGAGCATTGGCCATCTAGGAGGAGGGCATTGAGCCCAAGGTAGCATTGGTGTCCTTGGTAGCTTGAGCGGAGGCTTTTGCTTGACTTGAGGATGCTTGGGTTGAGTAGTCTACATGGAGGTAGACATGGCTTAGGAAGAGGAGCATTAGAGCATATGAGGTCTTTGGAGTGAAGCGAACAAAGTTCTTACTTCTCGTTAAATACTCCAGAAGACTTGGAATATGAAAATATCCATTGAGGATACAAATATTATATTAAATAGTATGAATAAGAATGAATGATTGAATGTTACAAATGACGTCCGCTTATATCGCTGGGTAGGTGCCTCTTCACGGAAGGTCATGTCCCATTTAGACATGCCTCTTCAACCTAATTACTAATTAACTAATCAGTATTTATTGGTTACATAATTTATATTATTTTATTCATAACATTTCCTTCCTCCTCAAAAAGCTTTGTCCTCAAAGTTTGTTGATGAAAGGCTCGATCTCTTTTTGTACTACGAACGTCTTCTCGTCTCGAGGTAGTCATCCTTGTCGATACTAGTTGATATGATCCTCTAAGTGACAAACAAAACTGTCGCACTGAAAAGGGATCACACCATCCTAGATCAATCTTCTACCGAATCTTGTGGTGACTGGAGACTTGTGATGAATTGTTATAACATGAGTGGATTGCACTGACATTAGTATTCTTCGGAACATAAATTTGTTCATTCTGTTCTGAATACATAGCTTGATCGAGTTGTCTACTCCTGTGATTTGGATGTTGATAGGTAACTTTTTTGCTTTGACTTTCCCTTCTTAGGTGTGTGGCAACTTTTTGATTTTCTTCTGGCGAGGATGTTGTTGAGTTGCTTACATAACCTTCATATGGGATGTTCATCGTCTGAACTACAAGATCCAAGTTTGTATTTTTTTCAACTTGCTTGTCTTCTTCTTTAGTTGTGACATTCACTGGATTAGTATCAGTTTCCTTCTCTTCAACTTGGACATCTACATTCGATGCTTTATTTTCGACAAGTTGTTGCACCTTGTTTTCCAATAACTTCTTATGCTTCTTAAGCTTCTTTATTTGTGTTAGTAATTTTTCGTTATGGTCTTTTAGTCGTGAAACTTCTTCATTTTTTTCAACAGTGATTTTGTCAACTTCTCTTTGCATATTTTGTATTACCTTTTTACCTTCTTGAAATATTACTTTTGAAATTTCTTGTATGTCTTCAGGTGTCACTGAATTTGGCTTCTAGTTAATGCCCTGTAGCGTTGCTTTTTTTTTGTGGGAGAATGTCAAAAACTTCTTTTTCGTATTTAGGATAAAGGATCCTAGAGTTTTTATCCAGGGTGAACCCAAAACAATGTCACTATCGTCCAAAAATAAGGATTGAAAAGGGAATTTCGATATAAATTTATAATCGCAAATGTTTAAGTGTAAGTTAGTTATTTCGCATTGTTTTTCGCTGGAGAAGTCTAATTTTTCAATTATATTTAACTCAGGAATCACCAATTGGTTTGCAATTTTAAGTGTTATATAATTTTTATCCTTGGAAAGTGAGATAGCAATAGTGGCGTCTTTTCCCGCAATATAATTTTTATCCTCGGCAAGTGAGATAGCAATAGTGGCATCTTTTCTCGCAATAGACCCTTTAGTTCTAAATAGCGCTGAAGCATACTTACGTGAAGTTTCTGGGAATCTTGCTTCCTTCATTTCCGAATTAGATGTCATTTTACTTGTCGAGATGACTTTCTTCAATTCTTCCAAATATCCCTTTATATACTTTTAGGAGAATAATAGTTTCCTTACAATTTTATTAAACATAAAAGATACCCCTTTTGTAAATACTCTTTTTCTTTTGCCTTGACTCCAATTCAACTTCTTTTTATTTTTTTTCAAAATAATGTTTTTTTTTCTTAATTATTTTTTCTATACCCTTTTTTCAATAATTTTTTTTTTAAAATAACCTTAACCTCTCTCTTTGCTTATATATATATATATATATATATATATAATTGAGCCTTTGGATGGAGATATATTCTCTTATGCCCCTTTTAAACCTTAATTGAAATTCAATAGTTTATTACTTGATAATTTCTTTTACAAACTTCTATAAACTTATAATTATTTAAATGCTCACTTTAATAGTTTTCACTATTCTCACTTATCTTTAAAGTACCCCTTCTTATGAATTTTGATAAACTTTTTTTTTTAAATCACCTTTTATATCTCTTAAATTCCCCTTGGTTAAACTTTGAATTTAATTATTTGTATTCTAAATTATCCTCCTTTTCGTTTACCTTTCTTGAATTGAATGGAATTTTGGGACTTATTTAATAATGTTTTTTAACACATTGTACTTCTAATTTTTCCACTAAATAACCATGCGTCGTATCACAAACAATACGAAATAGTGGCTCTTGGTGGAATATGTGTATGAATTCAATTGGTTGTACCGACACGGCGATAGAGATAAGTATTTCGAAAAAAGGGTTGCGGGTTGAAAATCACAACTGGTAGATTGGTTAATACAAATAAATGAGGTTGCATGTTGAAATACACGGTGATGGGGTGGTTGGCTGTAGCGAATGAATTAATCTATGTGTACTTTATGAAACTAGGCAACGAATATCGTTGTGGAATGATGAGCAACATGGGTAGAAAGAGCAGTGCTTGGCGGAATAATCAGTGGAGAGAAAATGTTGACAACGGGACATAAAAGGCAGAGGAAAATCAGACAACAGAGCGACAGTGCAGTGGCAACACTTCGATGCTCTGTCTGGTTGGAGCCGTCACGATGTTGGACTACGGTGGTGTTGGTCAATTTGGTTGTTGAGGGAGTGGTGGGAGGTGGTGCTGCACGACAGTGGTGGCGGAGCGGAATGGGGTTGCACGAGCCTCTGCGAGGAAGGGGCCACGGGGGAAAGACAACCGGAAAATGCGAACTATTGTGATGGTTGTGGCGTGTGGTGGCAGTAGGGGTATGTGGCGGCACTGCAGGGTGTGGGCGCAGTGGAGTATGGTGGTCACTGTAGGGTGTGGGCGCAGTGGTGTATGGTGGGTTTGGCAATGGTCAGGGACGATGTCTGGTGGAGTTTACTGACAACGAGTATGGGTCGATCAACGACAGAAGAGAAGGCAGCGGTTTTGTTGTGGACTATCGGGGTTGATTGCGGAATGGAAGGAAAAGAATTGACCCCGGGTTGCAGTGTGCGTAGGGCATTTTTTTTGTTTGTTTATTTTTTTATTTTTTTATTTATTTTTAAATGTAGATATGTTTTTTTTTATAAATATTTTGAATTTTTTTCTATTTTTTTTCCTTGATTTGCTTTTTTAAAAAAAAATTCTATGGTCTTTTTTTTTTAATTTTCTCTTTTTTTTTTTAATATAAATTATTTTTTCTTTTCTTTTATGGCCAAGGGCCTATTGGCGAAATTGGAGAAACTCAAAATTTTGGTAGCTAAAATCTTCAACGACAACAATGTTGACGAATTTACGATCAAGGACCCAGATCAGAGCGCGTGGCTTTGTGCAGCGGTTAAGTGGCCGAAGGCTCAAACTCCTCTGATACCAAATGAAGCGAACAAAGTCCTTACTTCTCGTTAAATACTCCATAATACTTGGAATATGAAAATATCCATTGAGGATATAAATATTATATTAAATAGTATGAATAAGAATGAATGATGGAATGTTACAAATGAGGTCCGCTTATATAGCTAGGCAGGTGCCTCTTCACGGAAGGTCATGTCCCATTTCGACATGCCTCTTCAACCTAATTACTAATTAACTAATCATTATTTATTGGTTACATAATTTATATTATTTTATTCATAACATGGAGGTTGAGAGTTGGACACTTCTTGTGGAGCACTCACCTTGGAACCCTTGCTTGATGGACATGGATACCTTGGAGCTTGACATGCGTCTCTTAGAGCTAGAGTGCTTCACATGTGGATCTCTCTACTTTTTAGTAAGTTGCTTGTTGTGGACTATTATTGTTGGCCTCCCTCATATTTCACATAAATAAAAGAAGGAGAGAGTCTTTTCATTCATTCATATCAATCACACACTTGTATTAGAGATGTGAGAGGTAGAGAAAACTTGTTTTTTCCTTTATTCTTCTTTTTCATATGATTTTCTCTTTTTGTCTTGAGTGCTAGGGTTCTTGAGGTGATTTAACAGGAATACTTGGGTTAGGGATTTTCCTAAGAAGACAAGGGAATCCAAGGTTTGTGAGAGACCCTAGAAGAGAAAAATGATCACTAGTTCTTGTAGTTATTGTGAGAGAAGATGATTAGGGTTTTGTGGCATTTCAAAACCCTTGTACTGCTTGGAGTGCTTGATGTGGTGAAAATAGAGGGAGACTATATTGTACACTTGCGTGATTCAAGTGAAGTTGTCGAGAACTTGTCAGTGTGTATGGTAGCTTGTTGTGGATCTGTGGTGGACTGACCAGCTTTAATTGGTAGTGGTTCCTAGTTAGGAACTGGTGGCTGATGTTTTCTTATGGTTTCCCTAGCTAGTATTTGGAGAGCATGACTTGTACATGCTTGTATAAGCCATTGTTATTTACTTTATCTTTACCATATATATGAGGTGTTCCCGCTGTCCAAACTTTGTGTACTTTCAGATCTGATTTTCAGCTTATGTTATCTTGATGGTTGAGCAGTTTCTTGTGCTGATTGTCCATGCTGATTTGATAAAACATTAAACATATTTTGTTAAGTGATTTAACAAACATATAGAAGCTAAAGGGATAGATTTACGGTTGTACTAAATATGTTGTTATAAGTTCTTTTCAGATTTGTGTTTGCTTGGGAAATGTGCCCTGAGGGCTGTAAACATTGTTCCATTGAAGTATGCTTGTTCGGTATTTGTTTTCTTTGCCTGCCTTGTATACTTGATTGAAAAAAGGTGAGGTATATGCTGCTACGAATTATATTTCAGATTCATCCCCAAGAATGAAAGTTCACAGGAAATAGATCCAAGAAACCTCAAGGTTGAGGTGAAATTTCTGAATTTGCATCAATTATAGCAAAATGAAAATTCCATCATCTATTGTACTGCAGTTGGGTCAATTTGAAATCGATTCCTAGAAATCTTGAATTCTATGCAATAGTATGAGACATGGGAGACTAACTCTCACTTTTCAAGTCTTAGAAATGATGCGTTGGATCATGAGGCACTATCCATTTGAGTTACATGATGGACAACTTTGTTTGGAAGTAGTTATGATGACATTCATTACCTACACTGTTGGGAATGGGAGAATGAAGCACCGATTTTCAAATTTTTTTAGAGTGTTGTAAAATGTAGAATTAGTTGCAAAAAATATGAAAACATAGATTTTCTACTATATTAACAACGATCATTAAAGCATCAACTGTTTAGTACACATAACGTCAGTCATCTAGCAATGCTAATTTATGGCATTGTCATCAAATGGTAAATCATAACATCAACCTTCCAGTTCAACATATAACATTTGTCATCAATGAAACTGTAACAGATAACATCAACCACATAATGAAAGAGCATCATATTCATGACCAAAGAGTTGTAATATGCAATCGCTAGTTCAAAGTTCGCACTTAAATTGTCTTATAATGTTTACAAAATAAGCCACAATAAAGTATATTGACTTTAAAATTCTAGAAACTAGGTTCTAAACAAAAAATGACAAATAATTCTACTATTTATTAAGGTTTCCTGTTGCCATGAAAAATTTCCAATTTTTTTTCTTTTTCCTGTAATCTAGGAACAATAGGATTAGTAGGTGGAAGTGGTCACGGATTATGACCATGAGCTACAACGGCCCCATTCAACGTTGGTGGTTGTGAAGTTCAAGTTGCTACATATCGAAACCTGCTAGTTTTGACAATGATGGTGGATGGGGGTGGCAACTTTGCTGCATGTTCACCATCGTGAGTCCCATTGGAAAAAGGTTTAGCCTCTAAGTGCTCTAATGCTATGCCTCTGTCCTCTAGATTAACCTCCACTGGATTATTGTCCCAAGTAACATATGTTTTGTCATTCCTTTTCACCTCTCAGTAAAGTGACATTAACCTCAAATTGTAATGCACATTGTTACGGAAAAATCTAGTAGCTTCGTGCAAAACATCACTAGGCACTCCAGGTCTAGGGCAACAATGAGATCAGCCATCACTGTCACCTTAGTGACTGTTCTCTTGTTGTTTTGGGGTTGGATATTATCCCCACAAGGGAGGCTTCCCCAACAGGTCTCAAAGATTAAGTAACTTAAGAAATCCTAGGCTAAATATGCTTCTTGGAACTTGTTAATTAGACACCTTAGAAATGTATTTAACAAGGTAGGGCTCCGGGTGAAAATGAGGTAGTGAGTTGAAAGATCCTATGACTAAGTTTAGAGGGCTGAGATAAGTCTAGAAGATGCTCAAATAAATTCTAAACACATGCTACCATTAAATAAACACTTGCTGTTATAAATTATGGTTTGAGATAAAGACACTCTACAACATTCAAAATTTATGACAGCAACAATAAAAATAGCCTACAAATGATGATAGACAATACAATATCAAAGTCTATTTAAAAGGGTAAACAAGAGGAATGGCTAAAATGATTTTTTCAATGGCTGAAATGCACAAAACATCTAGGAAATCCTAGTCGTCAGCCCTAGAATTACGACTGAAAAATGCATAAAAATGATTATTTTTCTTTTTCAAATTAATGGATGCAAACCTTAACCCTAGGTGTATGACAGTTAAGGTGTTCTAAGCTATTCAATGCAGATTTTGCAAAACATTAACCCTAGTTTACCATAAAAGAGTACAAAAGCTAAAATATTAAAGAAGAATGACACACAATGACTAGTGTCTTCAATCAATCGGGTATAAGGAGTCAAAATGATCAGGTCAAAGGTAGAAGACTTTGGATGGAAAGAGAGAGAGGATAATCCCTTAATCTAACCCTAGCGACTTTCACAAATAAGAGATTTAAGGTCAAGGAATGCTATTCAAGGAAAACTTCCTAAAACCCTAATTCTACAACATTAGCAAAATAGAAGAAAATACTCTCAAAAAATTTGCACCATTCACCAAAGCATCACTTCATCAATACAAAGAAAGTCTATGCAGGCAATTTTATCTTCCCCAAGACAATTCGCTTCCTACTGATCCACTGCATCCAAGTGAAATAGAAAGAACTAGTGCACACTCCTCAATAGGGAAAAAAGAGTGTTTGACAATGATCCAAGGATAGAGCAAGTTCATTCTATTTATATGAGGGCAGCCAAGTCGAATTACCCTTAATTTGCACTAAGAGCCATAAAAATATAACTTTTAAGTGTTTACAAGTACAATAGGTTACAAGCTGACCTAAAACATAGCTATATCAATGTAAAAACATAACAAAAAGCTTCCTTTTAACCCACGTGTGTGAGTTAAAGCTCCTCTAAGCATGACATCATCCTCCATAGGTGAAGATCTCCCTCAAGCAATGTGCTAGAAATGGGTCAAAAAGTCCTCCTCACTCTAAGTGTTGAAATTCTGATGTTCTATGCTGTGACAATCACTTAAATCCATAACTTCTTTATGCTGCAAAATAAGTTAAGTAATTGTAGATAGAATATAAACCATATAAACCATATGCACAATGGAAGACAACCAAGAACTCAATGAGACATAGAAAAGTTAGGTCAATGCCCAGGGAAAAACCCACAAGTGGAAAACCCAACCAGATTCTTCTTCTATTAGAAATCATTTGTTCAACAGAGATACAAAGTACAATGAGAGAATGAAGAAGTTAACCCAAATCTGAGGAGGATATTTGATAGCAGTAGCTGATGCAAACACTGGATCACTTTGGCTCTCCAAGATCTGCCCTTGCTCTTCAAGGCTCTCCAACTCTCTTTCTCAAGTTCGAATTCTCCTTTCACAAGCACAAGTAAGTGTGTCAAGTGAGGATGAGAGGCACAAATATATAGGAAGAGCAAGGAGGTTGAATTCATGAAGGAGTAATTCCTATGCCTCGAGGAGGAGTTACATATGCCAAAATAGGAGTGTAACTTATGCCATGAAGGAGAGGAGTGTAACTAGTGCATTAAAGAGGTGTAAGAGGGATCTTTTTATGACGAGTCATTAAAGTGTGTAAGAGAGTGTAAGAGGTGCATAAGGGAATTAAAGAGAGAGAGGAATGAATCCATTAAGAGAGAGAGTAACATATGCATTAATTGAGGGAGTTACATATGACATGATTGAGTCTCATGATTGAGAGACTTGAATTTCTTTTTAATAATAATATAATAATATCTTAAAGAGAATAATAGTAATAATGATAATAATAATATTGATGATTAAGTTAAAAATTAAACAATTGAGATTGATTAAGGACAAGTTACATGATTTTCCATCATGTATATATGATTACGAATTGATGGAAGGTGATTTACTATTTTTGGAAAGTCATGGTTGCAAAGATAGATATGACTTTCTATTTTTCGAAAGTCATTTTAGAAAGGTCAGAAATGAAATTCTATTCAAGGAAATTCATCCCATAGCTATCAATTTTCAACACTCCCTCTCAGCTAGGGAAGAATTTCTTTTTGATACAAGGATCTCTGCTATCTCTGCTTTGGAACAATGATGTTACAATTTGATGAAGAAGAATCATCATAGGGGAGATACATCCATCACCCTATACACACTTGGGGGGATCCACTTGTCAACACATGACAAGGATCTTGCACATCCAAGGCTCATCATTGCTTGGGGGATCCACTTGTCAACACATGACAAGGATCTCACTCATCCAAGGCTCATCACTGCTTAGGGGGATCCACTTGTGAACACATGACAAGGATCTCACACATCCAAGGCTTATTGTCCATGACCACCCTTTCTAGGAAGGGTCACATCCGTCAGTCCAAGTTGCTCTCTGAAAACCAAGAACTTTCCTTTCGGAAAAGGCTTGGTAAGAATGTTGGTGATCTATTCATCAGTCGCTATATGATGAAGTCTTACTGCTCCTCTTTGTACCATATCTCAGATAGAGTGATATTTGATCTCAATGTGTTTGGACTTGTCATGGAACACGAGATTTTCAGCAAGTTGAATCCCACTCTTATTGTCACAGTAAATTACTGTAGTATCCAATACTTGCTCAAACAACTCTCCAAACAGCTTCCTTAGCCATACCGCCTCACAGCTAGCCATGCTAGCAATAATGTATTCTGCTTTAGCCGTGCTAAGGGCAACAAACTTTTGCTTTCTGCTCATCCAAGATATCATGGCGGATCCTAAGTTGAAGCAACACCCTGATGTGTTCTTTTTGTCAGTAGAGTTACCTTCCCAATTAGCATAAGGGTATCCATGTAGCCTTACATCTTCAGCAGTATATCTCAATCCAAGATTGATGGTCCCATGCAGGTACCTCAACACATGCTTTGCAGAAACCCAGTGTGCATGAGCAGACTTAATCATGTATTGAAAGCAAAGCATATATCTGGTCTAGTGTTCACTAAGAACATCAGTGCCCCAATCAATTAACAGTACTCATAAGGATTAGCCAAATCAGGTCTTGCAACTTTACCACAAAGCTTTTTGAAACTCATTTCCAATGGAGTATTCATGGACTTACACTTAGTCATGCCACACCTTTTTAGTAGTTTGACAAGATATTTTCCTTCAGAAGGGAAAATCTCACCAGATTTATGCCATACCTCCAGGCACAGAAAGTAGTGCATCAAACCAAGATCTTTCATTTCAAATTGCGAGGCTAAATCCCTCTTACACTGGAGAATAAGAGGTTCACTACCGGTCAGAAATAAATCATCAACATGCAATACCAAAATCAAAGGCATACCTTGGATTGTCTTAAAGTAAAGATTTGAATCTGCATTGCTTCTGGTAAAACCAAGCTTCATCAAGAAGCTATCTATGCGAGCGTACCAAGCTCTTGGAGCTTGCTTCAAACCATAGAGGGCTTTCTTCAGCCTACACACATGAGTTTTTGGATCATGTACTTCAAAGACTTGTGGTTGCTCCATAAATACTTCTTCTTTAAGGAAGTAATGCAGAAAAGCAGTCTTCATATCCATTTGGCGAAGAGACCATCCTTGGCTAACAACTAGAGCTACAATAGATTAGATGGTGGTGTAACAGGCAACATGTGCAAATTTTTTGTCATAGTCTATTCCCTCTTTATGAGAGAAACCTCTAGCCACAAATCTAGCTTTATATTTTTCAATACTGCCATCAACACCATGTAAAAGTTTATACAACCATTTAGAAGATACAACAAATTTACCTTGGGGTCTTGGAACCACTTCCTGTACATCATTATGAATGATGGATTCATATTCTTCAACCATTGCATTTTTCCACACTTGGGCCTTTACAACTTCTTCAAAATTGCACGGTTCAACTTGAATAATGTGCTCATGGCTACAACATATCCTTGGAACCGACAAGGTTTCTTGATTTCTATGAAATTTACCGTGAGGGCAACATGTTTATCAACATCTTGAAGAGTGTCATGAAGCCATAAAGGTCTCCTTTTAGAAGGAGGATCACATGGATGAGGATCCAAAGGATCCATGAGCTCCAAGGGTTCATCAACAAAATCAATTTTAGCTTTAGGATCTTCTTTTATTTCAAATACATCATCTTGACTATCAACATTAGCAGGAGGAAGAGGAGTGTTTCTTGCTTTTCCAAGGGTTGCATCTTCATCAAATGTTACATCCCTGCTAAATTCTATATTTCTTTGACCAGGTACATATATTCTGTAAGCTTTAGAATTCTCAAAATAACCAACAAACGTACCTTTCTTACCTGAAGCTTCCAACTTGTTCCTTTTCTTTTTTGGGACATGGAAGTAGACATGACAACCAAAGATCCTCAAGTGCCTGACTTCGGTCTTCTTGCCAGTGAAGACTTCTTTAGGAGTCTTGTTGTTTAGGTCACGGTGAGGAGATCTATTTTGAACATGACAATAGTGTTTGCAGCTTCTCCCCATAGAAACTTTGGCAATTTTTGATCATGCAACATAGCTTTGACCGCTTCCATGATAGTTCTATTTTTTCTCTCGACCACACCATTTGTTCTGGTTTATATGGTACATTGTCTCTTTTCTGATTCCAGCTTCTTTGCAGAAGTCAATGAAATCACTCGAAGTGAGCTCTCCTCCATTGTCGGATCTGAAAATTTTGATCTGCCTTCTAGTTTGTTTTTCTACTAGAGCTTTGTAATCCTTGAACATGTTAAAAGTTCGACTTTTATTTTTCAGAAAAAAAAAATCCATGTTTTGTGATAAAAATCATCTACAAAGATAATATAATACAAGTAACCCCCAAGAGAAGTTATAGGCATTGGTCCACATAAGTTAGAATGTACAAAATGCAATACTTGACTGGTTCTACTTTTGCTTGAAGGGAATGGTCCCTTCACTTGCTTTCTGCTTGTGCATCCTTGGCAAATGCCATCATGATCAAATCTGATTTCTGACATTCCGGAAACCATCTTTCTCACATGAGGTAATGCTTTGTAGTGCAAGTGAGTGAACCTTCGGTGCCAAAGTTCACTTTGATGATTGATGTCATGGATTAGTGCATGAATAGGTCTTCCATTAGTTTTGTATAGACCTTCACATCTAGATCCCTGAGTGAGGGCATCTCTCTTGTTGGATCTCGATGGCCAAGTGAGAACTTTACCATTTATGAAAACAACATTCATTCCTTTATCTTCTAAAGTTGATATGGACACAAGATTTTTATTTAAACCAGGTACATATAAAACTTCTTGAAGAGTCAAAGTTTTACCTTGATCTAGATGGAAGAAATGGAACCAGATCCCTTTATGGGATATGTAGAGTTATCTCCAAGAATGATCTTCAAATCTGTCTCCCTCTCAACTAGATTAGAGAGTACTTCTTTGTAACCAGTAAAGTGCCTTGAAGCACCAATATCAACCAATCAACTATTACAAGAATCTGCAGGAGAAGAACTAGAAAGAGAAGAAACAAGAAAATACTTTGATTGAGTCTCAACTGCATTATTATCATACCTTTGGTTCCTTGAGGAATGATAGTTTCTCTGCGAGCAAAAGGCTCTTCTCTTCTTCTTCTGTAATAAGATTTGTTGGAGCGATTGTTGAAGTTGGATTTTGATGCTCTTTTGTTTTCTGAATAGTCACGAGCATAAAGGCCATGCTTGCGACAATTGTAGCATTAGATTTTTGATAAGTCTCTGGTCCATTGAGAGGAAGGAGTTGTTGGGAGCAGACTTTCTCGAATAACACAATTCTCTTCTTCCTTTCTTCTTTTTGCCTTGTACAACAAAGGCAGTAGGTTCTCCCTCATCAGGTTTGGGAATTTTCCCTCTGGAAATCATTCTGGCTTCTTCTTGGCTACACTTTCCCAAAATCTCATCAAAACTTGTCATTATTACTGATGGTAGTAATAAAAGTTTCCCAAGAAGAATGAAGACCTCTGAGCGTAATCAATACCAATTCTTTATCGGAAATAACTTCACCAAAAGTTGGCAGTTGGTCTTTGATTTTTGATATCCTCATGAAGTATGCTTGAATGGTTTCTCCTCTGTTCATCTTAACATCCTTGAGTTGATTCTTAAAAGCAAGAATTTGACTCAAGTTGTTCACTTGATACATTCCAATCAACTTCTCATACATTTCTCTGGCTTTCTTCAAATTGGAAACATAAGTGATGAGGTGGTCTCTGTTACCCACCACTTCGTGGGTGATATCCCTAGGAGAAGTGTTTCTTCATGATGGACCTCAGCCGGCAGCCGACAAACCCTTGCAACCTTCTTCTAGCTCATTGTGCCGTTTCTCCGAAACCTGAGCTAGTCATGTGGTCCCTCACCCATCTGTATTGGTTGTATGTTTGAAGGTGGGCATTCCGAACCTAAAGGTATGTCTTGTCATTTGGTAATTGAGTATTGGGTTTACTTATCATGGATACTTTTGGGCATGAATTGATGGGGGGATTTGGCGGAAAGAGTGGGCTTAGTTTGTGCTTGCGTCCTCTTGATCTCTTTTGGGTGTTACCCTTGGATCTTAGTCCCGTGGGATCTCTTTTATTGACCATTTGGTTCTAGGGTGGTACTACTTGGGAAACACTGGTGCGTGGTCCTGCTCCTTTATCCGCATATATTACTCCCTTTCCACTCACTATACCCCCATTCATCATTTCTCCCACCTCGGTCCACATTGCCTCTCTGGATCCACATAGGGTCAACCTCCCTATCCCCTTGCCCCCACCTTGGGTCAGGCCTGGAATGATGCCCTGGAGGTTGAAGCAACTAAAAGAAAAATTAAAAGCATAATTGGCTACATTTAACAGGAAATTGTACCACAAAATGCAAAAGATGGTCAGGACAAAAATAATTAGCACGTGGGCAAAAGCCAATACATGAATTCTACCCCATACCCATGGTCATCACCCTGGTTCCATAGGCCATAGATGAGCCTCCTTTATCATTCAGTAACCCATGATTGTCCCAACCCCTGGAGGGCATTGAACCGCCCTACTTAAAAGGGGTAATCACTACTATATCTTACACATCATGCTCTTATCCTTAGAGTCTCGAGCAGTTAATTAAAGAAAATTCATAAAAGGCAAATGGCATATAAAGAAGGGTGGAAAAATCAAGGCCGAGGCACGTCATGTACCACAATTGCTCCCTCCTACACATTATATACCCAGGTGTGGGCTTCCCTTTATCTAGTTGCCCCTATGCCCCAATATGTGGCCCAAGATTGCCCCTCTCATTGCCTACTCCATTTCACTTCTTTATCACTTGCCACCCCCATTTTAGGGATGTACTTTGGACATACTATCCCCTTTAAGGGTAGAAACGACGTAATAAGGTACTTGGCTAACCCCCTTTGGAGCTTGGAGACACTAGAACATGCCAAAACCCACTATGGAAGGGCATGCCATTATGAAGTGCCCACTTTGCTATCTATGGTTTGTAAGCTCTTTTACACGATTACTCTAATGACTTGTTGTACTGGAAGGCTAGGGGACGCATTAGATCTTATACCAGATTGCAGGTGGTGTCCATTTGGGATTGGTTTCCCTATATGGGGTCTTAACCCTAGAGAGCTACATTGACACATGTAGGGTGTGTGTAGAGAGCCATGGGCCTCCACAACAATCGACAACACTCCATGGATCCCCACCGATGTTCAGAGACTACTAGAGATCCACTTTTGGGATGAGGATGATGTGCTTGGTACACTATGCCTAACAGGCCCCACAGGAGCACCACACCTTTGGCAGGTGTCCCAGGACTTGTACGATGTCATGGCAGCGTTCATTCCATCATTCGAGCCCTTGCAGAGGATCTACAGGCATCTTCGACTCATATGGAGACCCATGGGGTCATTGGTTTTTCCCCACACCCATTGAGAGCACCACAGGTCTGCTACTTGGAGAACAAGGGGCCACCCCCTTGTCCATCATATTTTGAGGAGTTTATTCATCATTATGACACTTCTGGATATTATTAGGCCTTTGGAGGGCCCCACGACATGCACCTATTATTATTTGACCTCCTAAGAGGTTTATTATTTCATTTATGAGCTAGTTTGGTGGGCTTGTCACCAAAAGGTGTTTTATTTGCACATTATTTTATTTTTAGGGGCTAATGTAGGCTCATTAGCTAAATCGAACTCCCAAAAGGGGTATAAATTGGAGTTAGTTGGTTTCATTTGTATCATCACTTGACTTGGGATCTCTCTCTCTTAAGAGAATTTCACATTTTTTCCTTGATGGAGATTTTTGGATGATGGATGAATTTTGATGTATGGATTTGGGCTATTTCTATCTTGGAGCTTCTTATGTGCAAATATGATGTGAGTTGGATATACTCTCTAACATTGTAAGTGTAAATTTGATGCTATTTCTCTTGTTGCTGCATACTACTGGATTTTGCTATAACTAGGGCCAATTGCTACATTATTGAAATGTGGAATTATGTGTCTACTTAGCTTATTTTATGTTAGATGATGAATTGTCTTAGAGATCATTTTATCTCGATAAGATTGCACCATTTGTATGAAGTATAAATGCTTGAAGGTCACTTTTTTTATATTTCCCTTAACATTGAACGAAGTTGACTTTCTATGCCTTCTTGAACAAGAAACCAAATTCTTGTTCATTATTATCCTTGACTCCATATCCCCAAGTGAATTAGGCACTGGTCCCTAACAAAAGGGTGGTCATTTTCCCCTATTTTTCACATTTTCCCCTTTTCCCAGGTCTACCCCATTAGGTCACCTAGGGCATCAATTTCCTGGGAATCTAGCCACAGAAAAACTTTGATCTTCTACAAGCAACTGCGTTGGTGGGTCCCTTCACTCCCTTCTGAATTTGGGCCAATTCCCACGGTGGAATCTCTCGATATCTCAAGCCCTAGCTCTAGGACCAAGCTTTTCCCTGTGTTTCCCAAGGTTAGCACATGGTAGGATCAATTTGACCTTTTGAAGTAAAAATTCTTGTTTGATCCTTTCCCCTCACCTTGTCCTGGATAGGAGAATCATTGGTTGCTATATTCCATATCCGAACCTGGGCTGGGTCCACTTGGTCTAGTGTGGTCACATTTGTTGTTAAAGGTTATTCATCAAGGACTATTTGGGAATCCAAGTTCTTATAGGATTTTAGGGATCAGGAAGTACCTCTAAAAGTTGTACCCTTCATCGTCTCCCTCAAATCCTCACCCCCCTTCCCCTAGAAGATCAAGTCCCTTGCTTAAAAGGCAAGCAAGTCTCACTCTTTATTCTATCCTAGGGAAAGGGTTTCTGGGGTCACTTCACACCTATTCATTGGCATATCCTTCATAAGTGGCTTCCCAAAACATCGGGACTCCTCCCATTGGTGAAAGTCCATAAAGAGCAGGGAGCCATAGCTGTGGTGACAGTGGACTCCACCGTTTCCCTTAACCTAGTAGTTTCCCTCTTAGGAAACCCTTTAGGGTCCCCTGCTGGTTTGAGTGGTAACAGTCTCCAAGAGAGTCAAAGATAATCTTTTTAGCCTTGACTTATCCTTTATTGTAACTGGCCTTGATAACAACATTGGAGTTTTCAGTTGGTTCTGCTACCTCCTTCAACATTTTCTAGAACATCATGTTCTTCAAGAGTAATATCCAATTTGGCCTTCCAAGGGAAGAAGTTTGAAGCATCTGTTGAGATTTTGTATAGTTGGTGTAGCATTGGGTGTGCTCTAGCCCTGAAATTTTGTGGAGGGGCTAAGACACACTTGATCTCCAAAACCCAGAAAGTGTTTTGTGAAATTTCAGTTGGTGTTCAAGTTATTCAAATAATTAATTATTTTAATGGATTTCCAAAGTCTAAACTTAGGAAAATTAAATAATTAAAGTGAATTAATTAACACATGTGCTGAAATGTTCTAAAAGACATGGATCAAGCAGTTTTTTAATCTCAGCCGTTGATGAATGTTTTAATCTTGGCTATTGATGAGATGAATGAAAAAGTATAAGAGAAAGGCTTGAGGGTCAGCTGGGAGACACACAGTTGCAGAACTGAGGAATAGATCTAGAATTCTAGGGCGAGTTTGCTAAAAATTTCCGGAGGAATTTCCTGCAGTGAGGGGTAGTATTGGCTAAGGGGATGATCTGATCCCAGAGCCAAGAGGCAGTAAGGGGTAGAGGAGCAGCAACAAGGACAGCGCAGAGAAGCAGAGCAGCCGCTACGCAGGACAACGCAGAGGCTTCAGGGGGCTTCAGAAGTTACGTAGAGGGCTTCTATGCCAGCATAAGGCCTGCGTCACCCTTCCAAGGGTTACGTAGTCCCTCTCTGGGCAGTGCAGTGGCATTCTGAGGCTAGCAGGGCTGACGCTGGGGCTTCAGCAGCAACGTTGAGGGTTTCTAGGGCTAGATCTGGGCTGAGTTCTGTAAATCCCGTTTGAGGGTGTGGATCAGTTAGATATTTGGCACTAGAACTTCACGTTAGCTGCAGATTTGATTTCTTTTATTCTCTGTCGGGTTTTCCAGATCTGGAACCCAGATTTACTGTACTCAGAACTACTTAATCATAAATCCTCATATCTGCTGCACTGGTTTTCCCGCATTGGGTTTTTCCGGGGACTTATGTCAAAAAATCCATGTGTCACTTTATTGCATGAGTGTATTATTTAGTAAATGATCCGCATGTGTAGGCTATAGTTGTGTTTATTTTAGTATTTTCTGAATCTAATTTATGAAAATAACTAGTATTAATTTAAATCAAGTAGGAGAAATAAATCAATACACTGCAGTAGAATTTGCACATGGTATCAGAGCGATAATAGATCAAGCTGAATCTCCAGCAATCAACTGAAGAAATATTTTTCTGCAGGGTGGCAGAAGAAGCAGCAGATTTGGAAAGGGCATCTTGACAGCGGGAGAACGCAAATCCAGAAGAGGACAGCGCTGAAGCTGCAGAAGGCCTTTAGGATTATGCAGACCTGTAAGGACTGCGTCACCCCGTCTAGGGTTACGCATTCCACTTTTGAGCAGTGCTGAGGTTGCGTTGGGCCAGTCAGGAAGACACAGTCCAGTCACTTCTCCAGTTGCAGAAGAATTTTGCCAAGATCCGAAAGCAATGCTTCAGATCTTCAACAGCGCTGGTGGGGTAGAGATTCTGCAGGTGCAGAATTGTGCCTAGCTAAGGCACAAAGGCTTGGTAGACAGTTACTTAGCAGATCTGAGCCAAACAGATCTGAGATTGGATCAGGAGGATCAGAGAGTACTGTCCGTTTGTGTTTTGGTGGAAGATTTCCAAGAAGGAAATTAGTCTTCAGTGGAAGCAGCTACTAGAGGGTTCCTAGTCACCAAGAAACCCAGATCCAGAGGGAGAAGTACTGTTTCTATCAGATCTGAGCAAAGATGGCTCGATATGGACTGAGGGATCAAGATAGATTGGACGACATGTCCAACTATGTTATCTGGAGGGCCAGAATCCTCTCAGTTTTGGATGAGTATGGTCTCAAAGAGCATGCAGAGAAGGTGCTTGCTGTACCAACCGATGCAAATCCTCTCAAGAAGTATGAAGAAAATCAAGCGCGGACGAAGCGTTTGATCATAGACGGAGTCAAGGACCACGTTATACCTCATATTGCTGGGAAGACTACAACAAATGACATGTGGGTAGCCTTGGACACGATGTACCAAGGAGGCTCCGTACAAAGAAGAATGCTTCTGGAGAACCAGATGCGGTTGTTCGAAATGATGAAGGGTGAAGAGATAGATCCATTCCTCTTCAGGCTTCAAGCCATCCGAGATTAGCTGGTTGGCATTGGTGCTACTCCGGATGATGGGCTCTTAGTGAGGACTGCTCTGAATGCAGTCTCGGAAGATTGGGAAATGTTTGTCTAGAGCATTCTGGGAAGGGAAGCGTTACCATCTTGGGCTGACATGTGGGCTATCCTCCACCAAGAGGAGATCAGGGGGGTCACCAAGCGACAAAATATCAGTGGAGGGAGCGGAAAGGCCAAAGTCAAGGAAGAGGAGGAGGATGCAACTCTTGCATCAAGGGAAAAGAAACATCAAGGGAAGAAGAAGGACCTTTCCAAGGTCAGATGCTTTAACTGTGGAGATCTTGAACATTTCGCTTGCAGTTGTCCTAAGAAGAAGGACAAAGGCTCTTCTGATTCCAAGGCTGTGACAACAAAGGATGATGGCTCTGATGATGATGCAGCCATGAGTGCTCATGTGCCACGAGAGAAGAGGTGGGGTGACATGGATCTGTAGAGCATCTATAGATTGTGGCGGGATCCTTGAGTAAATCCTACTCTTGGATCACATACGAGCTACAGAAGCCTTAAGACAGTAGCGAGATGAGTCGAGAGATGGTTGCAGAAGGCTACATTGAAGCGGAAGAGGGAGCTGAAGAGCTGAAGAGGGAGCAACGTAATGCAGAGGCAACTACGCAGAGAGGCTGATGGGACTTCAACGACGCAAAGAGGCTGTGCTCACGCAGTGTAGTGTTGCAGCATGACAGTGTCTCCAAGAGGACAGCGTAAATCAACATCCGGGGAGCTTCAGTGATGGAAGGCAACCTGACTTATCTGTCAAACAGTTGGGCATAAGTCTTTTAGTTGCTTACTTCTCGGCAACTGGGTTGAAGTGCAGCAGTTTGCAGTGGCAGTGCTATGGGCATCATGATGTAGCAATTTGAGAGGGCACTGCAGTACAGATGTGGTAGTGGCATGGGCAGCAGTACAGAGAGCAACAGGCCAAGCATCAGCAGCACAAAATCCAATTTCAAGATCTTGTAGTGCATGGTGTGGATGCATTACTAGAGTACACTTACTAGAGCACACTCCGTGCTAAGAGGGAGTGTTGAGATTTTGTATGGTTGGTGTAGCATCGGGTGTGCTCTAGCCCTGAAATTTGTGGAGGGGCTAAGACACACTTGATCTCCAAAACCCAGAAAGTGTTTTGTAAAATTTCAGTTGGTGTTCAAGTTATTCAAATAATTAATTATTTTAATGGATTTCCCAAGTCTAAACTTAGGAAAATTAAATAATTAAAGTGAATTAATTAACACATGTGCTGAAATGTTCTAAAAGACACGGCTCAAGCAGTCTTTTAATCTCATCCGTTGATGAATGTTTTAATCTTGGCCGTAGATGAGATGAATGAAAAAGTATAAGAGAAAGGCTTGAGGGTCAGTTGGGAGACACACAGTTGCAGAACTGAGGAATAGATCTGGAATTTTAGGGCGGGTTTGCTAAGAATTTCCGGAGGAATTTCCTGCAGTGAGGGGTAGTATTGGCTAAGGGGATGATCTGATCCCAGAGCCAAGAGGCAGAGGAGCAACAACAAGGACAACGGAGAGAAGCAGAGCAAACGCTACGCAGGACAACGCAGAGGCTTCACCGGGCTTCAAAAGTTACGCAAAGGGCTTCTAGGCCAACGTAAGGCCTGTGTCACCCTTCTAGGGGTTACGCAGTCCCTCTCTGGCCAATGCAGTGGCATTCTGAGGCTACACGGGTGACGCTGGGGCTTCAGGGGCAGCACTGAAGGTTTCTAGGGCCAGATCCGGGCTGAGTTCTGTAAATCTCGTTTGAGGGTGTGGATCAGTCAGATATTTGGCACTAGAACTTCAGGTTAGCTGCAGATTTGATTTCTTTTATTCTCTGTCAGGTTTTCCAGATCTGGAACCCAAATTTACTGTACTTAGAACTACTTAATAATAAACCCTCATATTTGCTGCACCGATTTTCCCGCTTTGGGTTTTTTCGGGGACTTATGTCCAAAAATCCATGTGTCACTTTGTTGCATGAGCATTTAGTAAATGATTTGCATGTGTAGGCTGTAGTTGTGTTTATTTCGGTATTTTCTGAATCTAATTTCTGAAAATAACTTGTATTAATTTAAATCAAGTAGGAGAAATAAACCAATACAATGCAGTAGAATTTTCACAGCATCAACCAACTTCTCTTCATTCTTAAAGTAGGAGGAAGACATCTTGATCTACTCAAAATTTCAGCCGCAAATAGAAAGGGACAACAAGAGATATTTCAACAACAAAGGAGGAGAGAAATTTCAGCAGAAAATGAACATGTAGAAGGAACATCAAGAGATATTTCAGAAGAAGGAGAGCTGCAAATGGAGTGGACAACAAGCTATATTTCAACAGAAAGAGAGCCACAAATGGAGCACACAACAAACTATATTTCAGTAGAAAGAGAGCTGCAAATGGAGCAGACAACAAGCTATATTTCAGCAGAAGAGAGCTGCAAATGGAGCGGACAATAAACTATATGTTTTAGCACAAAGAGAGCTGCAAATGGAGCGAACAACAAGAGATATTCCAGCAAAAAGAGAGATGGAAATGGAGCTTGTCTTCACCAAAGCTCTGATACCATGTTTAAATTCTGATGTTATATGTTGTTACAATCACTTAAATCCAGAACTTCTTTATGTTGCAAAATAATGTTGAGTTTTTTGAGTGTCGGGGTAGCATCAGATGTGCTCTAGCTCCCAAAATTTGTGGAGGGACTAGAGTACATGAGATCTCCAAGGCCCAGAATGGGATTTGGGAATTTCCATCTAGTTTGGGAGATAATTAATTAATTAATATTTTTAATTAAGGACCCTAAGTCTAACTTAGGAAAATTAAAATATTAAAGGTATTTAATTAAAACATGTGATGGAAATGACTCAAGTCACACGGATCAAGCTTTCTTCTAATCTTATCCATCGATTCAAGATTAGATCATGGCCGTTGGTTTCCCAACGAGAAAGTATAAAGGAAAGACTTGGGGTCAGTGGGAGAACACACACACGGAGGCAGAGAACTGAGACTAATCTGAAATTCTAGGGCGGGTTTGCTAAGAATTTTCAGAAGTGTTTTAGCTGCAGCGAGGGGTAGTATTGGCTAAGGGGATGATCTGATCCCAGTGCCAAGAATTAGCAAGAGGCAGAGAGGCAGCATCAGGAGTAGTGCAGAGAAGCAGGGGCAGCAGCAGCAGCTGCGCAACGCAGAGGGCTTCAGTCGCTACGCAGGCCCAGAAAGGGAAGCGTTGAGCCAACAGTAGGCCCCCAAGGCTACGAAGAGGCCATCCAGCGCAGTGCAGGGACTGCGTCACCCAGTCTGGGGTTACACAACCCTCTCCAGGCCAGCGCAGAGGCACGTAGAGCGTAGCAGGGCTGACGCAGGCAGCTTCAGGGGCAGCGCTGGGGTTTCTAGAGGCAGAAAGTGGTTGAGTCATGTAAATCCCGTTTGAGGGTGTGGACCAGTCAAGTTTTCAGTCTCCAGAACAACATGTACTGCTGCAGATCTATTTTTCTCTGTCGGGTTAACCAGTAAGGTGCCCAGATTTGCAGTATCCAGAAACTACTTAATAGTATAAACCCTCCAGCAGCCAGAAGACCGGTTTTCCCGCATTGGGTTTTTCCGGGGACAGTTGTCCAGAAAATCTTGTGTCACTTTGTCTCTGTGCATGTATTTTTGCTTAGATCTAAATAATTGAAAGTCTGTTATGTGTTTACATCGATGTTAATCTGAATTTTCAGCATCAATAACTTGATTAAGTAGGAGAAGTATAACCAGATCTAACAGTAGGGTTTCTGCATAGAGTAATATTCATAAATTTTCACATGGTATCAGAGCGATTGCAGATCTAGTAAGATCACCTGCAGAAGACCGAAGATTCTTTGCTGTAGAAAGCAACAAAGAAAGCAGCAGCAGCCTTAGAAATCCGGATCGGAAGGGACAGCGCAGCAGCAGAGGGAGCAGAGCCACGCAGTCCTACACAGTCTCCACGTACTTACTGCGCAGAGAGAACGCTGGGACTGTCTGCTCACGTAGAGGCCAGTAAGGGTGACGTAGATCTGAAGCCGTTGTTGATTTAGAGTGCCGGAAGCAGTGTTGCAGAGCTTCAGAAGTTACTGGTGGGGTTAAATTTCTGAATATTCAGAATTTAGCCTAAGCACTAGGTGACAAAGAGCTGGAGGAGAACAACTTCTCAGAGGGTTTCCAGCCAAATAAATCTGCAGATCGATCAGAGGATCGAGGAGCGCTGATTCGTTTGATTTGGCAAAATTCCAAGAGAGGAGGTCAGTTGTCAGAGGGAGTAGAGGGTGTCTGTTTCGCCAAGGACCCTAGATCCAAATCTCTAGCATAAAGAAGAGGAGTTCCGACAGATTTGTTGAGCAGATGGCACCTCACGGACTACGTGATCAGGATAGGTTGGACGGTCTGTCCAACTTTGTAGTCTGGCCTTTGGAAGGCCAGAATTTTGGTAGTCATGGAGGCAATGGGCATACAGCCTGAGGGACCATGCAGAAAAAGTCGTGGCCATGCCAACCGATGCTGCTCTCCTAGCGAAGCATGAGGAAGCTGTTGCACATGCCAAACACTTCACAATGGATGGGGTTAAGGATCATATAGTTCCACACATAGCCGACAAGAAAATGACTCAGGAGATGTGGAAAGCCTTAACTGCCATATATGAGGGAAGATTCATGATGGCCAAGGGAGAAGAAATCGAGCCCTTCCTTTTCAGATTACAGGCGATCAGAGATCAGTTGTATGCCATGGGAGCAAAGGTGGAGGATGATGTGATGTTGAGGACTGCACTCAATGCAGTCACAGAGGACTGAGAAACTTTTGTCCAAAGTATCTTGGGCTGAGCGGACCTTCCCAACTGGGATAGTATGTGGGCAATCCTTCGTCAAGAAGAACTTCGTCGGTTCACCAAGAGGTAGTACATCACGGGATCAAGTAAGGTGAAGAAGGAAGAGGAAGAAGATGCAGCCTTGGCATCAAAGAGGCAACAAGGGAAGAAGAAGCGTGATCTATCCAAGATCAAATGTTTCCAATGCGACGAACTAGGACATTTCGTCAGCAATTGTCCTCAGAAGAAGAAGGAAAAGGAAGCTTCTACTTCTAAGGTTGCTGTGGCAGACGATGGTTCTGAAGATGACGTAGCCATTAGTGGTCATGAACCACGAAAGTGGGGCGACATGGATCTATAGAGTACTTGCAGAATGGTGGCGGGATCCTTGAGTAAGCTCAACCCTTGGATCAAATCCGTGCTATGGGAGCCTTAAGACAGTAGCGGGACAAGTGGAGCAGTTGGTGCAGATAATCACGGATGGAGCAGAGGCGGAGCTAAAGGGTGAAGGAAGCAGCACAGTGCAAATGCAGCAGCAACAACACAGGGGCTGATGTGACTTCAGTAGCGTAGAGTAGAGCTGCAACAACGTAGAGGCTTCAGGTGGACAACGCAACGCAACAGCAGCGTAGGGGACTTCAACACAGAGGCTGATGTGACTTCAATAGCGCAGAGGAGGACTACTTACGCAGTGCAGAGTTGTAGTTGTGAAACACCTCCAGATGTCAGCACATAGCAGCAGCCTATGGAGCTTCAGTGATGAGGATGCAACCCAACTAACTTATCTGTCAAAGATTGGGCAGTAGCTTCAGTTGTTTCTCTCAGCAAATGAAGTTGCAGTGCAATAGTTGGCAGCACGGTGCAACAGATTGAGAGGGAGCTGCAGTACAAATGTGGTAGTGGCGGTGGTTGCGTCATAGGTAGCAGTACAAAATGGTAGCAACAATGCAGTGATGAAGGGCAGCAGGTCCAACATCAGCGCAGAGACCCACACCGGAGATCAGTGCAGAGCTTCGGGGTGAAACAACGTTGTACTAGAGAACATTCCTCGCTAAGAGGGAGTGTTGAGTTTTTTGAGTGTTGGGGTAGCATCGGATGTGGTCTAGCTCCCAAAATTTGTGGAGGGAGTAGAGTACATGAGATTTCCAAGACCCAGAAAGGGATTTGGGAAATTCCATCCAGTTTGGGAGATAATTAATTAATTAATATTTTTAATTAAGGACCCTAAGTCTAACTTAGGAAAATTAAAATAAAGGTAATTAATTAAGACATGTGATGGAAATGATTCAAGTCACACGGATCAAGCTTTCTTCTAATCTTAGCCATCGATTCAAGATTAGATCATGGTCGTTGGTTTCCCAATGAGAAAGTATAAAGGAAAGGCTTGGGGTCAGTTGGAGAACACACACATGGAGGCAGAGCACTGAGACTAAGCTAAAATTCTAGGGTGGGCTTGCTAAGAATTTTTAGAAGTGTTTCAGCTGCAGCAAGGGGTAGTATTAGCTAAGGGGATTCTCTGATCCCAGTGCCAAGAATCAGCAAGAGGCAGAGAGGCAGCATCAGGAGCATCCCAGAGAAGCAGGGGTAGCAGCAGCAACTATGCAGCAGCTGCGCAACGCAGAGGGCTTCAGCTGCTACGCAGGCCCAGAAAGGGCAACGCTGAGCCTGTAAGAGGCCCCCACGGCTATGCAGAGGCCATCTAGGGTAGGTAGGGACTGCGTCACCCAGTTTGCGGTTATGCAACCCTCTCCAGGCCAGCGCAGAGGCACGCAGAGGGTAGCAGGGCTGACGCACGCAACTTCAGGGGCAGCACTGGGGTTTCTAGAGGCAGAAAGTGGCTGAGTCCTATAAATCCCGTTTGAGGGTGTGGATCAGTCAAGTTTTCAGTCTCTAGAACAATAGGTACTGCAGCAGATCTATTTTTCTCTGTCGGGTTAACCAATGAATCAATCACTCCTCAGTGGGCTTGGCTGATGTTGAAGGCTTTTTCTGTTGGACTTGACTAGGCTTGGCAGACTGATTGGACTGGACGTGTATGCCCAGATTTGCTGTATTCAGAAACTACTTAATAATATAGACCCTTCAGCAGCCAGAAGACCGGTTTTCCCGCATTGGGTTTTTCCGGGGACAATTGTCCAGAAAATATTGTGTGTCACTTTGTCTGTGTTCATGTATTTTTGCTTAGATCTGAATAGGTGAAATTCTGTTATGTGTTTACTTCGATGTTAATCTGAATTTTCAGCAATAATAACTTGATTAAGTAGGAGAAGTATAACAAGATCTAACAGTAGGGTTTCTGTATTAAGTAATATTCAGAAATTTTCACAAATAAGTTAAGTAATTGCAGATGGAACACAAACCATATAAACCATATGCACAATGGAAGACAACCAAGAACTCAATGAGACACAGAAGTTAGGTCAATGACCAGGAAAAACCCACAAGGGGACAACCCAACTAGATTCTTTTTCTATTAGAAATCAATTGTTCAACAAAGATACGAAGTACAATGAGAGAATGAAGAAGTTCACCCAAATCCGAAGAAGATCTCTGATAGCAGTAGCTGATGCAAACACTGAATCACTTTGGCTCTCCAAGATTTGCCCTTGCTCTTCAAGACTTTCTTTTTCTCTTTCTCAATCTTCCTCTAGACTCTCCAACTCTCTCTTTCTCAATTTCAAATTCTCCTTTCACAAGCACAAGTAAGTGTGTTAAGTGAGGATGAGAGGCACAAATATATAGGAAGAGCAAGAAGGTCGAATTCATGAAGGAGTAACTCCTATGCCTTGAGCAGGAGTTACATATGCCAAAATATAAGTGTAACTTATGCCATAAAGGAGAGGAGTGTAACTTATGCATTAAAGAGGTGTAAGAGGAATATTTTTATGACGAGTCATCAATGTGTGTAAGAGAGTGTAAGAGGAATATTTTTATGACGAGTCATCAATGTGTGTAAGAGAGTGTAAGAGGTGTGTAAGGGCATTAAAGAGAAAGAGGAATGAATCCATTTAGAGAGAGAGAGAGAGTAACATATGCATTAATTGAGGGGAGTTACATATGACATGATTGAGTCTCATGATTGATAGACTTGAATTTCTTTTTAATAATAATATAATAATATCATAAAGAGTAATAGTAATAATAATAATAATAATATTGATGATTAAGTTAAAAATTAAACAATTGAGATTGATTAAGGACAAGTTAAGTGATTTTCCATCATACATATATGATTATGAATTGATGGAAGGTGATTTACTATTTTTGGAAAGTCATGGTTGCAAAGATAGACATGACTTTCTATTTTTAGTAAGTCACTTTATAAAGGCCGGAAATGAAATTCTATTAGCTGTCAATTCATCCCATAGCTGTCAATTTTCAACACTAAGCCATCTCTTCAACGTCAAAGGTGCATCCTCAAGCCATATCTTAATATGACCATGTGCATAGTCACCACATACGTCGAACTAGTGTTGCGAACATCTCTATAACATCCCGATTTTATCTCGAAATCACTATTTTTTGGCCTAGCCAATGTTTGCCGATTTTTAAAGATATTTTTATGGTATCTTAATTTTGGCGATGTTTGCCGATTCTTTGCCGATATTTTCCCGATTTTTACAATATTTTGGTTTTCCGTACCCTTGCCGATTTTATCCCAATGCCAATGTTCGCATAGAATTCGAAATTCGACACATCTAATCACTAGCTGCACAAATTCAATGAGGTTCAACCAATTTAGTTCGTCTTTCAACTAAGTTGCCATTTGTAAATTCAATATTAATTTATTTTTAAAAATCATTTTTTATATGAAACAATTACTTCAGAAATATTCTTACAATGTATAGGTGCTTTGTATTGCCAATGGTGTAGTACATTGTGGGAATGATTTTCGTTATGAAGATGCCCCTAGACAGTAGCCCTTACACACATATGGCTCACAAATAGGGCTGTTGAGTGAGTTTGGAGAGTTTGCGAGGGGGATGGGGGCTAGGGAAATTTAGTTCATCTTTCAACTAAATTGTCATTTGGTAATTAAATTTTAGTTTGTTTTTAAAAAATCATTTTTATATTAAAGAATTGCTTTGGAAATATGCTTACAACATATAGGTCCTTTGTATTGCCAATGGTGCAGTAAATTGTTGGAATGCCTCTACACGTTAGCCCTTACACACATATGGGTCACAGATAGGGTTGTTGAGTGAGTTGGGAGAGTTTGCGAGGGGGATGGGGGTTAGGGAAATTTAGTTCGTCTTTCAACTAAGTGTTGAAATTTGGGTGCAACTATGGGATGAATTTCCCATGAGAAACCCAACTACCCCAAGGAAAGCCCCTCTTGCCCCAAAGAGAATTAATATTGGTTAAAGGAAAATATTATTATTAAGTGTTCTTGGCACTCCTCCTTGATATGACAACTTTATTTGGGAAAAGCCTCATCAAAATATTTGGTAAATACATTTAAATATATTTTGAAAGGATTTTATTAAGTTGGCTTTTCAAATTATCCAAGGGCCACAATGGGTCAAATTTAGGTCGTCTCCTCAAAAGGAGACACCCATTTGGTTCACATAAATGACTATAAGTATAAGATGAATTTCTCCCCAATGTGCAATTTAGATCTCTCACATATGATTATGATTTTGGTGGGGAAGACTGAGTTTACATACCTTGAAGGAGTGCGAAAGTCTGAGGTCATAATTTCTCTGTGGCTCAAATATTTTCTGTGGCTCACTCCTATCTCTGAGGCTCGCATTCAGTGGCTCGCATAATCTCTTCTATGGTTCGCATATGCATTTCAGTGGCTCGCTGTATTCTAGTGTGCCTCGCATTACTTCTATGGCTCGGATATGCATTTCAGTGTCTTGCTATATTCTCTGTGTGCCTCGCATATGGCTTGCATATTCTCTCCATGGCTCTCACTGTGGGTCGTATACCTCTCTGTGGTTCAAGTGTTCTTCTCTGTAGCTTGCATTCTTATCTATGGCTTGTATTTGAATCTTTGAGGCTCGTATACATTTCTCCATGGCTTTCTCTACATATCTTTGTGGTTCGTATCTCTGAGGCACGCTCTACATAACTCTATGGTTCGTATCTATGAGGCTTGCATATACATATCTATATATCTCCGTGTGATTATGGACAATGACATAATGCAGTAACAATTGCTCTCTTGATATTGGTGGATGGACTTGATACTTGGCAATGTTATTTATTCTCCTGTCAGTGTTATATGGCTATGTTGATTGCAACCATAACAATGATAATGAAAAAGGATAAGATCTATGGCAGAGTTTTCCATGATAGTTATTGCCTATACCTTTGGTTATGGAAGTTATATATGTTGACAGTGATACTTATGTTTATGGAAATCCTCATGACAGTAGGTCTGTGATAATGATATATGGTAGAGCGACCTTGGGTATTCTTGATGATAGTGATAACAATAATCTTGTTGACAATGATAACAATATGTCTACAACAGTCTTGATGACAACAATAATTGTTGTAATGGCAATGATGATTAACTTGTGTGACAGTGCTTCTATGATAAAGATGTGTGGCTGTACTTTATGATAGTGATGTTGTAAATTTTTGTAGATGTTCTATGCTTGGAGCAACTTTACTTTTCTTACAGCAATCACACAAATAGTTAAGTAAAATGCAGATAGAACATATAAGTGGATCTTATAGAAGACAAACCAGCAGAAAGAATTTTGAGGTGGTGCGTTACGGTGGGGTGAGGATGCTTCAGCACGACAAAGTCTCCTTAGTGATAACCAGAATGTGCAAGCTGAGTCCTCCAATCGACAAGCAGTGAACCCAAGTCAGCTCCGGAAAAGTCAACGCGATCCGGAAAGAGTCAACGCAGTGAGCAAAGCTAAAAAGAATCCCAGCAGCGGCAGATTGGTCAACCAGCACTGACCTCGATTTACGTATAAGCATGTACGACCTTCCAAATCGAAGTCTTCACCAAATTTGACCCATTTGGACCGTAGATTGACCTGTCACTTCATTCCAGTCTTTTCGACAAAACCTAGCTTCTGACAACTGCGTCCTTGTTTCAATGCGTGCAATTCGTCCTTCTTCTTCACACGTGTGGGCTGGAAATGTCCTCCAAGGAGCTTGTACTCAATCAGGTGAGAGAAGAAGATGTGTTGAGTTGTGATGAAATGCTCTCCAACTTTGCCAATATTTATATCCATCATTGGGGTGTGTGACACATCTGCTGGGGCTGTGAAACCTTAAGGCCGACCTGCACATATAATTTATTATGAATAATAAATTCAAAATAAATGTTCTGCTCATCGGATTAAGACATATTATATATGGATTTTACACCTCTCCCAAAGAGGAATCCAACAAAAATATTAGCCTCTTAATCTGAGCATCATAACATGGAGTTTGGACCTAGTTGTCCAAATTTAACACTCCCTCTCAACTAGGGAGAACTCCATCCATCGGTGCAATCAAACATCGTGCGTCATCCCGCCGTAACTTGCTTTGCTGGCCTCTTTATTTCAGAACAGAAGTGGGTCAGTCACAAAGACATCATCCCCCGACTGACATAATCAGTCCAAAGGTTCCAAACCTCTATCAAACTCATGAAGAGTATCCAACCAACCCAAAGTTGGTTCATCTGACCCGAAGTCAGGCAGAGGTCCCAGACCTCACTAAACTTGATCCCAGATCAAGTGGTTGGACCGTGCCATCCTAGATAGGGAGTACGGCAATCTCTGATGCGTCCATCAGTCTTTGCTAATAGTCTCTAGCTTTTCCCACCTCATTGGCCAAATGAGAGGTACTTCCCATGAGTCCTGAACTCAATGGGTAGGATACATACGGGGCACAGATAAATGAGTGGTGAACCAGCTCAATAATCACAAAGGTGGGGCAGAAGCATTATGAGTGCTTATAGCTCCGAGAAGCTATCCCCAAAGCCCCCCAGAGCTCCCAGAGCTCATCGTCCAACAGGACCCACATCATAGGGTCTTTCCACAACACCAAGACTCTCACGGAAGGTTAGGAACTTGACCTTCCCCAGGGGCTTAGTGAGAATATCCGCGACCTGCTCATCAGTTCCTATATGATCGAGCCTTACGGCGCCTCGCTGTACCATATCCCGGATAAAGTGGTACCTGATATCAATATGCTTGGATCGGTCGTGGAACACGGGATTCTCAGTCATACGAATCCCACTCTGGTTATCACAGAGTATCACAGTGGTATCTAGCACATGTCCAAACAGCTCACTAAAGAGCTTACGCAACCAAACTGCTTCACAACAGGCCATACTTGCAGCAATGTATTCGGCCTCCGCGGTGCTCAAAGCCATCGACTTCTGCTTCCTGCTCATCCATGAGATCGAAGCAGAACCAAGATTGAAGCAGCATCCCGATGTGCTCTTACGATCCACCACATTGCCAGCCCAATCGGCATCAGTATATCCACGGAGTGTCACACTCCCGGCAGTGTATCTCAGCCCATGGTTTATCGTGCCCCGAAGATATCTCAAAAGATTCTTGGCACCAACCCGGTGAAAATGATGAGGCTCAACCATCTGTTGACTCAAAGTGTTCACTGCAAAACATATATCTGGTCGGGTGTTCACTAAGAACATCAAAGCTCCTATGAGTTGACGATACTCAGTATGATTGGCCAAGATAGGCCCAGCAGCGCTGCCACTCAACTTCTTAAAGTTGAGTTCCATCGATGTCGACACGGACTTACAGTCCACCATCCCAAATCTTTCCAGAAGCTTCACAATGTATTTTCCTTGAGAAAGGAAAATCTCTCCAGGTCTCTGCCAGACCTCCAGGCCTAGGAAGTAGTGCATCAGTCCTAGGTCCTTCATCTCGAACTCAACAGTGAGCTCCCTCTTACATTGATAAATGAGAGGGTCAGCACCTGTCAGGAAGAGGTCGTCCACATACAGCACTAGAATGAGAGGCTTCCCCTGCACAACCTTGAAGTAAAGGTTCGGATCAACATTACTTCGAGTGAAGCCCAGCTTCATCAAGTAATTATCCATCCTCTCGTACCAAGCTCTGGGTGCTTGCTTTAACCCATAGAGGGCTTTCTTCAACCTGCAGACATGAGTGTCTCGATCCTGAACTTCAAATCCCAGACGTTGTTCTACATACACCTCTTCCTTTATTGCACCATGCAGAAAAGCGGTCTTGACATCCATCTGATGAAGACTCCATCCTTGCGTAGCAGCAAGGGCTATGATTGATCGAATGGTGATATATCGTGCCACAGGTGCAAATATGTCATCATAGTCAATTCCTTCCTTTTGAGAGAAGCCACGGGCAACAAACCTTGCCTTGAACTTTTCAGCACTCCCATCAGATCCATGTTTGATCTTGTAGAGCCATTTCGCGGTGACAACAAATTTGTCCTTCGGTCTCGGGACCACATCCCAGACATCATTCTTCATTATGGACTCATATTCTTCGTGCATAGCATCCTTCCAAACTTGATGCTTTACGGCTTCCTCAAAAGATCCAGGTTCAGATTGTACAATAGTACTCATAGCAGCTAGATACCCTTGGTATCTACACGGCTTCTTGCTTTCTCGGAATGTCCCCCTTGGGGCAGCATGACCCTCAGCATCTTCGAGGGTGTCCCTGAGCCATGATGGTCTCTTTCCTAGCGAAGGGGGTGGATCAATAGGGTCCATTGGCCCTTCAATATCAGGCATAGTCTCATCCTGGGGTTCTTCCAGATTTCCAGGTCTTTCTTCATGATTTTCTTCATATCTAGGAAGATCTACTACTTTCTTCAGGGAAGCATCTTCGTCAAAAGTGACATCATGGCTTATCTCTACTTCCCTTTGACCAGGTACATAGACTCTATATGCCTTAGAAGTCTCACTGTGGCCCACAAACATTCCTTTCTTCCCAGTAGCATCCAGCTTACTTCTCTTTTCTTTCGGCACATGAAAATAGACAGGACATCCAAAAATTCTAAAATGTGAGACATCGGGTTTCTTACCAGAGAAAACCTCTTCGGGAGTTTTGGAGTCCAGAGCGGAATGAGGGCATCGGTTTTGAATGTACACAGCAGTATTTGCAGCTTCTCCCCACAGAAACTTCGGTAGACCCTGGTCACATAGCATGGCACGGGCAGCTTCCACAATGGTCCTATTCTTGCGTTCAGCAACACCATTCTGCTCAGGAGTATATGCAGTAGTAGTCTCCCTCTTAATGCCAGCTTCTCTGCAAAAGTCTTTGAACTCATTTGACTCATATTCAGTGCCATTGTCGGTTCTCAAAATTTTGATCTTCTTTCTGGTCATTTTTTCCACCAAGGCTTTGAAGGTACGGAACCACATGAAAGCCTCATCCTTCTTCTTCAAGAAGTATATCCAGGTTTTGCGAGAGAAGTCATCAGTGAATGTCATGTAATAAGAACATCCTCCCAGGGATGTCACGGGCAACATACCAGATAGATCAGAATGGACCAGTTGCAAAATATCAGATGTCTTTGTGACACTTGAGGGGAAAGGTCCCCTTGTATGTTTTCCTTCGACACAGCCCTTACATACACCTTCATGATTATTTCCAAAGTCAGGCATCCCTGTCACCACCTTCCTTGCTTCGGGAAGGGCCTTGTAATGAAGGTGTCCAAATCTTCGGTGCCATAGTTCGGTTTGTCGGATAGTATCACAAGTCATAGCTCCCAACGGACTCCCTCCAACTGGTAGAGTGTACCAACTCTAAAACCAATTGAGATAGCTTCCTTGAAGCTCTCTGGCTGCATGAGCACGCTCCCATGAGAGAGATTCACCCTAGTGAATCACTTTGTCTTCCATAGCGGGATACAAACCTAGGGTTCTTCTTTAATTTGGGTACATAGAGTACATCTGGCAAACGGAGGACTTGTCCTTGGGAGAAGTGGAGGGTCACAGTCCCGGTCCCTTTCACAGGATAACTGGCATTATCTCCAAGGATAATTTCTAGATTAGTATCCCTCTTAATCATGTCAGAGAGTGCTTCCTTGAATCCAGTGATGTGTCTTGAGGCACCACTATCGATTAGCCAAACATCCATAGTGTCGGGCGGAGATGTAGCAGAGAGAGCAGATACAAGAATATACTCATTTCTTTTATCAACAACATTAGACTCCTCATACCTGGTATTTCTAGACCTTTTAGAAGGTTGATTGTTTCCATCAAAGTGAGCCTTCCTCTTTCCTTTGGATTTGTCATTTCTTCGATTCCCATTCCTTCGGTTGTTGTTGTTATCATCACTATCAGGAGAATCCTTCTTGAAGGGGCATTCTCTAGCATAGTGACCAGGCCTATGGCAAGTGAAACACTTGCCCTTCTTTTCTTGAGTCTTCGTTCTTCCTTTGTCCTTAGGACCACCAGAGTTCTTCTTTCGAGAATGTGCACCATAGGCAGCATTTCTGTCATTATCGAATTCCTTCATCCTTGTTTCTTCTTGCATACATCTAGACAGAAGCTCATCAAAGTTAGGAATGGTACTATTATTGAGAATGGTAGTTGTGAATACTTGCCATTCATATGGGAGTCCTCCAAGTGCGGTGAGAACCATCTCACGATCGGCTATTGTCTCCCCAATAGCTAGCAGATTGTTCCTTGTTTCGGTCAATTTCAGAAAGTAAGTTTGAACAGACTCATCCCGGCCCTTCTTCATATTCTTCAACTTGTTCTTGAGGAATAGCACTTGGTTCACATTGTTTACCTTGAACATCAGGATCAATTTGTCATACATCTCTTTGGACGTGCCTAGTTCAGATATATAGGCAACCAGGCTCTTATGTATGGATTCCCTGATCATCAGCTTTGCTTTGATCTCTCCCTTCTTATACTTGTTTCTAACAGCAGCGGTAGCATTGGATGGAGGTTCTTGAATCTTACCCAGCACATGATCCAAGAGATCGTGGTCTTCCAATTTGAGATCTAATATCATCTTTCAGGCATGGAAGTCATCCCTTCTAGTCAGCTTGTCATTCTCCTTGAATTCAAGATTAGTGGAACCCATTTCTTCCGGTGGTGATTGCTAAAGATAGAGTTTGTCTTCACCTCACCTCTGATACCATGTAAATTTTTGTAGATGTTCTATGCTTGGAGCAACTTTACTTTTCTTACAGCAACCACACAAATAGTTAAGTAAAATGCAGATAGAACATATAAGTGGATCTTATAGAAGACAAACCAGAAACAGAAAATTTTGGTGGTGCGTTACGGTGGTCAACAGGATGCTTCAACCAGCAAAGTCTCCTTGGTCAGCCAACCCAGAATGTGTCACAACAGTCCTCCAATCAGCAAACGAGTCAACCCAAGTCAACTCCAAAAAAAGTCAACGTTGTCCAGAAAAAGTCAACGCAGGGCAGCAAGCTAAAATTCAACGCAGCAGCAGATTGGTCAACCCTTTGACCTCGATTTCTGTGCCAAACAGTACGGCCTTCCAAAATTGAACTTCACACCAAATTTCAACCCATTCGGACCATGCGTTGACCAAAGTCAACGTTGGTCAAACTTCCAGCAAAACCCTAGCTGCAGCAACTCATCCTTCAGCTCAGCCGTACAGAAATTCGTCCTTCTTCTTCACACGTGTGGGCTGGAAATGTCTTCTAAGGAGCTCGTACTACATCAGATGAAAGAAGAAGATGTGTGTTGTGTTGTGATGAAATGCTCTCCAACTTTGCCTGTATTTATATCCATCATTGGGGTGTGTGACACATCTGCTGGGGGTGTGAAACCTTAAGGCCGACCTGCACATATAATTTATTATGAATAATAAATTCAAAATAAATGTTCTGCTCATCGGATTAAGACATATTATATATGGATTTTACACCTTTCCAAAAGAGGAATCCAACAAAAATATTAGCCTCTTAATCTGAGCATCATAACATGGAGTTTGGACCTAGTTGTCCAAATTTAACAGATGTATATCATTAGTGATGTATGGCAATATGCTCTATGGCAGTATTGTGTGATAGTGACCTTGATGTATATGACAGTGACCTTTTATGTATGGCAGTGACCTTTGGTGTATGGCAATGACAGTTAGATGTATGGCTTGTCTCTATGATGATGATATGACAATGATGGCAGAACCTGTATGACAGTGAAAGTGATGTATACTATGCTCTTATGACAGTGTGATCTGGAAGCCTGTGCTTGCATCTCTATTATAAATGTGATTGGCCCTATGAGGCCTAATGTGATTGATGATGAAAGATATATGTCTCATTCTTATTGTACTTTGTATCTTAGTTGAATGTTGATGTATATTTAATTGAAGAAGAAGAATTGATTTATGGGTTTTCCCCCTTGTGGGGTTTTTCCATGGTCTCCGACCAAAACTCCTGGTGTCTCTATTGTGTATGATTTTCTTCTATTGTTCCTTATTGTTCCACTACATTTTTGATGTTATTGTTTTGTCTACATAATTGCTAATAATGATATGATGTTATGGGGTGAATATAATTCGAAAATGTTGAAAAAGTTAAAAATTGCAATTATCTACAACAAAGAACAATCAAGGCACTGGAGAAGTCTCAACCATCCCTTAAGGGATCATCAAGTGTACCTGGGAGGAAACATCTGAAACATACCCTCAAGATCAAGTGAGATCATTATCATAGGTAGACTAAACGTAAAAGTATCATAGTGGACCATATTTAGTGCAAAAGGTACAAAATTACTTCACACAATTATTGTCTTCAAATGTCTTTCTAGTTGATGATTTGTAAACAAGTTACCACACTTAGATATGGGAGGGATATCCAAAGGTCTTATTAGGTGTTTCCATTCCTAAGGGGAGGAATTGTTCCTAGGCCGATTCATCAATCAATAGGTCCATGTGAAAAGTGGTCATGGAATGGGCTAATTTCAGGGAAGAATGCCATAGTACTAGTACCTGTTGTCGCAAAGTCTAGCAGGCTAGGTGCAAAGCCTCACTGGGCGGGGCCAAACCTTATGGCAACGAGAGAAAGGGTTGCCACTATCACCTCAAGAACCTTTCTCCTTGCTCTTTATTGGTAATTAACCTCAAGGGAGGCTTCCCTATATCACGTAAAGGATATTCTAATGCTTTGGGTCAAGGTGATGAGTTAAGGTCAATAATACTTGATAGAGTACCGTTAAGGCCTATGATGACCTAGATTTTCAATGCTAGGGTTCAAATACTTTATGCCTAGACCTAGAATGAGGTTGCTATAAGTTAGGGTTTTGATACTATGTAACGATAAGGAGTTTAAAATCATATAAACCTAAGAAAAGATCTTCAAATGATATTTAACAACAAAGATCAAAGTTCTTCCAATAAAAGGTAGAGTAGGTAAGGAAATTATTTTTTATGGCTACTAGATATGGATAAACAACAAAAGGGAAGGTGAAGACAACACTAATTAGGAGGGTATGAACCATGCACTATGCTAGATTTTGTTGTTATGCAATTTATAGATGCAAATCCTAATTTATGAGCCATATTCATCCATACAAAATTCACTCTAATGCATATATCAACCCTAGAAACCCTAGAAGTTGCACTAAATGTTTATGAGGGAGAAAAAATATGATGAAATTTCATGGATGATCAATAGACTAACGATCAATGCCTTATCTTGCTAGGGTTTAATGGAGTCTGTTTAGGATTAATCATCAAAGGAAAGACCTTGGTGGAGTACGAAGGGATGGCTAAGGCATCCACTTTTAAAATCCTAACTATTATTCTTGTGAGGGGAGAAATTAAAGATAGGGGCTGCACATTCAGAGTTTTCCTATAGGCCAGGGAGAACAATTTTACATGCAATAATTTAGCAAGATTTCAACAATAACAAAGTATTTAGTCATGGCATAAAGAGAAGGCCTACTTTAAACATTCAACATGAAAAATATCAATGATAAGACATTAAACTTACAAAATTCTCCACAAAAGGCACTTCTTTCAGTCCCATAGTAACGTCTCTATGCAAAATTCACGTCCACAAGAAAGTTGCACCAATAAAGCATCACATCTTGCCCATGGTAGTGATAGAGGTTACAAGCCAGCGTCGTAGCTCAAAGCCATAACAAAAGAATTCGAGGCTCTAGTAGAGAATGCGACGGGGAAAAAGACCAAGGTGATTCGCTCAGATAATGGAGGAGAGTAGACAGACAGTGACTTCACATGCCTCTGTGCAAAGGAAGGCATATGGAGTGAGTGGACAACTCCATATAATCCATAATAGAATGGAGTAGCGGAGTGGAACAACAGGTCTATATTTGGGGCTGCAAAGGCTATGTTATATGACCAGGACATGCCCAAGTTTCTATGGGCAGAGGCATGTAATACAACAACGTATATACAGAACAAGGTTCCTCACAGGGCGTTGGGGAAGATAACACCAGAAGAAGTCTTCTCAGGGAAGAAGCCAAGAGTTAGTCACTTTAATATCTTTGGCAGTGTAGCTTACTGCCATATACCAGATGAGAAACACACTAAGTTGGATCAGACTGCAGAGAAGGGGTTCTTCGTTGGGTATAGTGAGGCCTCAAAGACTTACAAGATCTATATTCCTAGTAGTAGGAAGATTGTCGTGAGAAAGGATGTGAAGTTCATGGAGGACAGAGCCATAAAGAATTATTGTGAGATGCCAGTACATGATCAAAGTGAGCCAGCAGAAGCTCCATTGGTCCAGTAGCAGGGACAACAACAAGGACAATTACAAGGATCTAGTACAGTTACCAGTACTAGCACGACCTCAAGTGCAGGAGATCTAGTGAGTTTGCAGCAGACAGAGCAACAGAGATAGGATGAGGAGCTAGTCGATCCTCCCACCAGTAGTGGTCGAACCAACAGGGAAGTTCGTCAGATATTGAAGGATGCAGAGGAGTTCGTAGGAGCTCCTAGGATGGACAGGAGAGAATGCAGGTAGCTAGATAGGTACCAAGCATTGAGGGATGCAGAGGAATTCGTAGGAGCTCCGAGGACGGACAAGAGAGAATGCAGGCAACCAAATAGTTGCCAAGCATTGGTGGCACAAGTTGTTGAACCATCTAGCTATAAGGAGGTTGCACAACATCAGATGTGGGTAGATTCCATGGCAGAAGAGTATAGCTCTATCATGAAAAATGATGTTTGGGAGGTACTGTCAAGACCTCTAGATAGGTCAGTTGTGGGCTCTTGATAGATCTATAAGATCAAGTACGCTACAGATGGTAGTGTGGAGAAGAACAAGGCTAGGTTCGTGGCAAAGGGGTATGCACAGAAGAAAGGTATAGACTATGAGGAGACCTTCGCCCCTGTTGCTCGATATACTTCCATCCGGTCAGTGATATCTTTAGCAGCACAGATGGGATGGCAGATTCATCGGATGGATGTCAAGGCAACTTTCTTGAATGGGGTGATAGAGGAGGAGGTATACATCAAACAAATAGAGGGCTTCAAGACACATGAGCTGTGCACACATGTGTGCAAGCTGAAGAGAGCACTATATGAGCTCAAATAAGCTCCCACGACATGGTATGGTCGAATTGACAGCTACTTGCAGAAGATGGGATTTGTCAAGAGTGACGTAGATCCCAACCTTTACTATCTGATGGTAGAGGGTGAGCCAGTCACCCTAGTGTTGTATGTGGATGACCTCTTTCTAATCGAGTCATTAAGGCTCATAGAGGACTGCAAGAGGAACTTGGTAGCAGAGTTCGACATGAAGGATTTGGCACTGATGCATTACTTCCTATGCTTGGAAGTATGGCAGAAGGATGAGGAGATCTTCCTTGGTCGAGGGAGATATACTACAAAGATCCTGAAGAGATTCAGATGTAGGATTGTAGGCCTATGTCCACGCTTATTTTTACGGACTGGAGGGAGATAGATGCATCAAAGGATGAGGATGTTGACCCAACCTTGTATAGACAACTCATTGATTCGCTCATGTATTTGGTCAACACTAGGACAAACATCTGCTTCGCGGTCAGTTTATTGTGGGACCTAAGAGAGTGCGTTGGACAACAACAAGGCACATTTTGAGGTATTTGTGTGGCGCAATCGAGTATGGGTTGAGGTACACTGGAGGTGATGGTGTCAGGTTATGTGGTTTCACAGATGCAGATTGGGCAGACAGTTCAATGGATTGGAAAAGCACATCAGGGTGTTGCTTCAATGTTGGACCAGGGGTTGTATCTTTGTGCAGCAAGAAGCAGAAGTCTGTGGCACTGAGCTTTGCAGAAGCAGAGTACATGGCAGCTAGCATGGTCACATGTGAATCTATATGGCTTCAGAAGCTGCGAGTGAGTTTGTTTAGTCAGAAGATGGATGCGACCAATATCTATTGTGATAATCAGAGTTGCATCAAGCTCTCTGAAATTCCAGTGTTCCAAGATAGGTCGAAACATATAGACATACGATACCACTTCATCAAAGATTGTGTGTCGCGTGGAGCAGTCCAACTACATGTTCCCATAGAGCAACAAGTTACATATATACTCATGAAAGCTCTGGGGAGAGCTAAGTTTGTTTATTTTAGAGAACAGATGGGTATAGTTGAGAACCCTTTCTAGTTGCAGGGGCAGTAGATCAATTCTCTGTTGTAGTAGTTGCAGTAGCAACAACAACATGAGATCAGATGCAACAACATGAGATCGGATGCAGTGTTGGCAGTAGTGTAGGGAGGCACATTGCAATGTCAGCAGCAACGTAGATGCAGAGTGGTTCAACTATAGGGTTAGTAGATGAATCAGAGTGAGCCACTCATCCTAGTGATGTATGTGGATGACCTCTTTCTAATCGGGTCATCAAGGCTCATTGAGCACTGCAAGAGGAAATTGGTAGCAGAGTTCGACATGAAGTATTTGGGACTGATGCATTACTTCCTATGCTTGGAAGTATGGTAGAAGGATGAGGAGATCTTCCTTGGTCAAGGGAGATATACTACAAAGATTTTGAAGAGATTCAGGATGTAGGATTGTAGGCCTATGTGCACACCTATGATTATGAACTAGAGGAAGATAGATGCATCAAAGGACTAGGACATTGACCCAACCTTGTATAGACAACTCATTGATTCACTCATGTATTTGGTCAACACTAGGACAGATATCCGCTTCGCGGTCAACACTTAATCAATTTTTTGTGGGACCTAAGAGAGTGCGTTGGTCAACATCGAGGCACATTTTGAGTTATTTGTGCGGCGCAACCGAGTATGGGTTGAGGTATACTGGAGGTGATGGTGTCAGGTTATGTGGTTTCATAGATGTAGATTGGGCAGGCAGTTCAGTGGATCGGAAAATCACATTAGGGTGTTGCTTCAATGTTGGATAAGGGGTTGTATCTTGGTGCAACAAGAAGCAGAAGTCTGTGGTACTGATCTCTGCAAAAGCACAGTACATGGCAGCTAGCATGGCCACATGTGAATCTATATGGCTTTAGAAGCTGCGAGTGAGTTTGTTTAGTCAGAAGATGGATGCGACCAATATCTACTATGATAATCAAAGTTGCATCAAGCTCTCCAAAAATCCAGTGTTCCATGATAGGTCGAAACATATAGACATACGATACCACTTCATTAAAGATTGTGTACAGCGTGGAGCAGTCCAACTACATGTTCCCACAAAGCAACAAGTTACAGATATACTCATGAAAGCTCTAGAGAGAGATAAGTTCGTTTATTTTAGTGAATAGATGGGTATAGTTGAGAACCCTTTCTAGTTGCAGGGTCAGTAGATCAGTTCTCTGTTGTAGTAGTTGCAGCAGCAACAACAGCATGAGATCAGATGTAGTGTTGGCAGTAGTGGAGAGAGGCACATTGCAATGTTAGCAACAACATAGATGTGGAGTGGTTCAACGATAGGGTTAGTAGATGAATCAAAGTATGTGCAGTAGCAGGGTAGTGTAATATTCCCAATTAGCCTTGCTAATTGGAATATTTCATTTTTGCTTTATTTTGCCGCTTTAGCTAGACATAATAAATAAAGTGAGAAATAAGAGGGGTCACCTCACTTTATAATAAAGTGTTCTTTTCCTAGTAGATTGACGTTGTAACTTAAGAGAGGGGGCCTTGGGGGTCCACATGAGTATGATGGGGGAGGCATCAGGTTGACCCAAAGTAAACTGCGCAGGTCAAAGGAGAGTTAAGTTTTGGAGGGAGTTTGGCATTATAAAAGGAGAGGTTCTCACCTCATTTGGAACATTCATGATTTGATATTATTATTGATAGCTGGACTTCTGTCTGCTTCAGCACGCCGGTTGTTTAGTCGGTCTGCAGCACTGTTTAGTGCACGAGTGTCTTCGGTCGGAGATCTCACCCTTAGCCTCGGGGGACTTCGAGTGCCTGCCCTGGTAAGGTTTTTCTGGTTTCACCCTTAGCTTCGGGGGACTTCGAGTGCCCGCCCTAGTAAGGTTTGTCCTGAGTATACTTTTCAGTTCCAGTAGCAGCAGCAGTAGTTTCTGAAGCATATCTGAGGAGGAGAAAAGCCCTCTTGTGGCTGCGCAGAGCAAGAGAAGGAAGGACGCTGATTCTTGAAGGAGAAGGACGCTGTCTCATCTGGAGAGAGGACGCTGATCCTTTCAGGAGAGGAAGGACGCTGTCCAAGGAGGACGCAGTTCTGGTTTGGCAGAGAAAACGCTGTTTAGGGAGGCAGAAGGACGCTATCTAGCCCTAGAGTGAGGACGCTGTTCCATTTCTGAAGGTAAGGGTTGCAGATCTGAAGGCTTATTGTTAGATCCAGCTTTGGGAAGGATAGATCTTGCAGATCTAGTCTTGTATGTTGCAGATCTGGGGGTTTAGCACTAGATCCAGCTTGAGGAGTGACAGATCTGAGGAGATATTGATAGAGCTAGTCCAGATCTGAAGGGATAACACCAGATCTAGCCCTAGAGGTTGTAGATCTGAGGAGATAGTTCCAGATCTAGCATAGATCTGAGGGTTTGGCAGCAGATCTGGTATTGGAGGACGCAGATCAGGAAGGGAAGGACGCAGATTTGATTGGAGGCTTCAGATCCATCAGGTGGGACGCAGATCTGAGGAGCAGACTATTGTGAGAGGAGCTCAACAACGTTTTCCAGTATTCTGTAGCAGGTTCATCTGTCTGGAGGGTTGAGGGATTTGTGCTTCACCTGTTTCTGCGCTGTCACTAGCAGAGACAGCGTTTTCCATTTGTGAGGGTTTGCAGCTTGAGATCAGCCCCAGTACCAGCGCAGTTCATCTTCAGTCTTCAGAGCAGCTAGGACGCTGTCATTGTTGCAGCCATTTTCTTGTATGGGAGGGTCATCACTTGCCTAGGGCAAGGATAGGTGCACTGATTCTGATTTACTCCTCTCTATGTACTTTCTGATTAATAAAATGGCTCAGTTTCTGGTATTACATGTGTCATGATTCAGTGATCTGGTTCAGTATTGTATTCTCTATATCTGTCTGGCATATTTCTGTTTATTACTGGTTATTTCCCTTTGGGGATATTACAGTGGTATCAAAGCATAATTCTGGCTCAGCCTGTGGTCTATGACATCGAGAAAGAGATCATACAGAGCAATAGCAGTTGCAATTCCAGAAACGCAGTTGGAAAAAGGGCCAAAATAAAAAGGGTCAAATTTTGAAGTTTGGAATTAGGAAAAACGTTTTCTGGGTTTTTCTGGGTTTTGGGCGAGGATCACTTTCCCAAATTCCTGGAATTGTCTGAATAGTTTTCAGTGGATAAATCGGAGGTTGAAGTTAAGCCACAGTATGGTTTTGCAGCAGCCGTGCAATTTCTGAGGAGCCTGTAGACACATAGCAGAAAGAGCTGATGGCAGGTGATGTGGATAAGAGGAGATTTAGGGAGACAGAACAGCGTAATCCAATGGAGGCCATGTTCGCAAGGTTGACTGAGAAGTTGACTGCGAAGATGGATGCATTCATGCAGGATGTAAACAAGAAGATGGCGAAGAAGGAACCCCCTAGGGTTTTCCAGGTAGGGAAAGGATCGGGCGTGTCTAGCCACATACCAGATGCTATTCCCATTGTGTCAGCACAGAGGGATAATCTAGCTCAACATGCGGCTATGTTTGCAGATTGGCAGAGCATGGAACAGGCATTCAGGGATGCTTTCCCTTTTGATCTATATATCCAGTTCCGATGCGGTATCAAACCCCCTGAGCAGCACCAGCACAAAGGGCACGGATACCACCGTGATGACCACCGCACAGCTAGTAGAGATTATGTTCAGCCCCAGCATGATAGTAGACCTCACGACTTTCACAGAGGGAACAAGCCCTCACATGATCAGGGCTTACAGCGCACAGAGGACAGATTCCATCTATCGACATTTGACGGGTCATCCAGGCGCTCAGGAAGAGCTTGGGTGGACAAGTTGGATACCTCTTTCCAGCTTGACCGAGTATCGGAGAGGGAAACCATTAAAATGGTTACCTCGCACTTGGAGGATGAGGACACACAGGATTGCAGGGAGTTCGAGGATACACCTAGTGAGACACAGGACTCACCATCATTAGAGACCTCCTTGACCATGCCGGTTGATATCATAGTGGAGGAGATAGAGCCTACCCCGGTAGAGCCATCCATCGAGGTGATGACTGGAGCCGTGTCCGAGTCTTCGGATGGTAGCGGCACACGACAGATGGGTGAGGTATCAGGAGATATATCCATTATCGATGAGGCACTAGGGGACACAGAGGCATCGGATGATGGTTGCAGACAGCGGTATCATCGGCTTCGGACGGACCTTCGAGTTTTGAGGGAGAAGGCCGCGTCAGTACGAGAGACCATTTTGTTGCAGGACCAGGAGCTGGAGGGTATGAGAGTGACTTGTGCCCAGTCGGCGACCAAGTTGGTCCGCATTGGGGAACAGCTGGATTCCCTGATGGTACAACCTGAGGGCACATTGCAGCATCAGATCATTCCCCTTCAGGTATGCATGGATAGGACTAGTAGTGTTGTTGGGTCATCTCTTTCCGTTGGAGAGAGAGAGGCAAAGCCACCTAGTCAGGTCTCATATGTTGACTTGGATGGTGGTATGAGACGATCAGAGTTGCACAGGATACAGCAGCCACGTGTTGAGATTGGATGGCGAGAGATTTTGAGTTGGTACTCGATGGAGCGGGCTATGGAACACAATGATTTGGTTCCCTTCTCACAAGAGCAGATAGAAGATGGAGGACATCTTCGGATGGATAACATCTCTCATGCTTGTGTTGGACATCCCTTGAGCCCCACACATCATGATGGGAGGTTTTTGCCTACCACCTATTTGATTCTTGATAGGGTCTCATTGATCCTTCAGAAGTTTATATTTCAAAATCCCATGAAGTGCGAAATCAGTAATTTGATTTGGGAGGATGGTAGCCCTCATGGGAGGAGTACCAGGATGAGGAGAAGGAGGCATCCACAAGTGATTGAGCGGATGGGGATGATGAGCAAGGAGCTAGGAGGCTACTTGCAGATCTGTGATACTAGGCAGCAGGAGGCTTGGCTGCGCTGGTTACTCTTGAGGGAGTTTGGCCATCACTTGTACTTGCAGATCTATGATACCGGGCAGCAGGAGGCTTGGTTGCGCTGGTTACTCTTGAAAGAGTTTGGCCATCACTTGGCAAACACTCTTCCTAAGAGTAGGGGGTTGGGGAAGAGATGGATGGATACTTGCTTCATTGAGCAGCATAGAGTATGGATGCATGGTGTTGATGTGTTACTCATATCATTCATTGTGTCTTCATCACATGAGTTGTTTGATGGAGGTATGGAGAGGCAACACAGTTTCTTGTTGCTTTGCTTGGGAGAGCAAGGGCAGATTTGCTCCCACACTTTGCATGATGTTGCAGGAGGAGGAGATGGCACTATCTCCTTGGTCTTTGATTGGGAAGCACTTCCATCTTGGGAGGTATTCCATATTTGTTGTAGCATTATTAGAGGAATCTTTGACAAGGAGCATGTCAAAGAACAGAGTCTTGTATTGACAGGAGCTTATTTGCATGAGCACACAGCGCTGTCACCTTGGAGCAGAACATTATGGATGAAGTGTGCGCAGCAGAGATATGGTGGATCTATAACCCATAGGTCCCAGGATCACTTCATATTTGTTGCACAAAGAGGAGGTAATGATGATAGAGACATCTATGGCCTATTCTTCTTGACTTGGGTTTCCAAGCATGAGGAGGATTATCTTCTTGCAGCACATGGTTCATTCTTCTTCATAGCATGCCAAAACACTATGGAGGACTCATTTATGGATCCATGTACCATCTTACTCCCAGCATATGGTCAGATTTGTATGGGAAGCTTGATTATGAGAGAGACACATGAGCTGAATGTGCCTTTGAGTATTTTCTGCACTACATGTTCTAATAGGAGCATGGGAGGAGGCATGGCCACCACTACTACATATGTGTTCTCTTTTGATGTGGGCCATGAGATTGATATTCATCCATTGTACAGCCATGGGCAAGTGTTTGGCTCTATGTTGTTGTCATATTCAGCCATTTACTATCCATTAGTAGATGTGATGGATCTTGTACATTGCTTGCCATGTGATTTTCTGAGGTTGCAGTGGATGAGACTGCGCTGTATCCTTGTGAGGGATTGTTTGCATTATGTATCCTCATGTAACACCCTCAGCAAACATCTCATTAGGATGATCCATGAAGCACATGTCCTATTCTTCATGGATGAATTGTTGTGGGCCAGCTTGTTCTTCGTTGTTGGAGGGACCTTCCTTGGAGGATTGTTCTTCACTTTGCCATTGGAGGGCAATGATTTTGTAGCCCAAGATCAGACTTTCAGCCCACCTTCATCACCAGAGCTTGAGGTGGAAGGAGATTTTCAGGAGTTGCCTTGTCAGGAGGTGGCTCATTTGGTTTGGATGATTGCTTGGGGAGGGAGGATCCACATGAGAGAGATGTTCCTCACTTCATGCCTTGATTGGGGAGAGGTGACGAGTTGGTTCACAGTTGATGGGCCAGCTTACACAGTCATAGATGCAGAGCAGCAGCGGTCATGGTCTCTAGTCATAGCCAGAGGCAGTGAGCAGTTCGAGTCACGGGACTTGTGCGATTATTGGCCACAGTGGCGATGGGATCCGGGAGGACTATTGATTGGCTGGTACCATGAGAGGTCAGTTTGGGAATCCTGGCATTGAGATGTCCCTTCATATCAGGGTGATGCAGGAGACAGAGAGGTTTCAGTGGGACCCAGGCACATTTTGCAGTATCGGCAGGGAGCATCAGCTAGAGAGTAGGCTTGTTCAAGCATTGCTTGAGAACAAGCAATTTTTGCCGGATGAGGATGCCACTTGGGAGAGCGAGCAGACTTTACAGCATCCATCACTTCAGTTGCTCGAGGACAAGCAACGTTTTGCCGGGGGAGACTGTAATATTCCCAATTAGCCTTGCTAATTGGAATATTTCATTTTTGCTTTATTTTGCCGCTTTAGCTAGACATAATAAATAAAGGGAGAAATAAGAGGGGTCACCTCACTTTAGTCACCTCACTTTATAATAAAGTGTTCTTTTCCTAGTAGATTGACGTTGTAACTTAAGAGAGGGGGCCTTGGGGGTCCACATGAGTATGATGGGGGAGGCATCAGGCTGACCCAAGGTAAACTGCGCAGGTCAAAGGAGAGTTAAGTTTTGGAGGGAGTTTGGCATTATAAAGGAGAGGTTCTCACCTCATTTGGAGCATGCATATTTTGATATTGATATTGAGAGCTAGACTTTTGTCTGCTTCAGCACGCCGGTTGTTTAGTCGGTCTGCAGCACTGTTTAGTGCACGAGTGTCTCCGGTCGGAGATCTCACCCTTAGCCTCTGGGGACTTCGAGTGCCTGCCCTGGTAAGGTTATTTCTGGTTTCACCCTTAGCTTCGGGGGACTTCGAGTGCCCGCCCTAGTAAGGTTTGTCCTGAGTATACTTTTCAGTTCCAGTAGCAGCAGCAGCAGTTTCTGAAGCATATCTGAGGAGGAGAAAGCCCTCTTGTGGCTGCGCAGAGCAAGAGAAGGAAGGACGCTGATTCTTGAAGGAGAAGGACGCTGTCTCATCTGGGGAGAGGACGCTGATCCTTTCAGGAGAGGAAGGACGTTGTCCAAGGAGGACGCAGTTCTGGTTTGGCAGAGAAAACGTTGTTTAGGGAGGCAGAAGGACGCTGTCAGGCCCTAGAGTGAGGACGCTGTCCATTTCTGAAGGTAAGGGTTGCAGATCTGAAGGCTTATTGTTAGATCCAGCTTTGGGAAGGATAGATCTTGCAGATCTAGTCTTGTATGTTGCAGATCTAGTCTTGTATGTTGTAGATCTGGAGGTTTAGCACTAGATCCAGCTTGAGGAGTGACAGATCTGAGGAGATATTGATAGATCTAGTCCAGATCTGAAGGGATAACACCAGATCTAGCCCTAGAGGCTGTAGATCTGAGGAGATAGTTCCAGATCTAGCATAGATCTGAATGTTTGGCAGCAGATCTGGTATTGGAGGACGCAGATCAGGAAGGGAAGGACGCAGATTTGATTGGAGGCTTCAGATCCATCAGGTGGGACGCAGATCTGAGGAGCAGACCATTGTGAGAGGAGCTCAACAGCGTTTTCCAGTATTCTGTAGCAGGTTCATCTGTCTGGAGGGTTGAGGGATTTGTGCTTCACCTGTTTCTGCGCTGTCACTAGCAGAGACAGCGTTTTCCATCTGTGAGGGTTTGCAGCTTGAGATCAGCCCCAGTACCAGCGCAGTTCATCTCAGTCTTCAGAGCAGCTAGGACGCTGTCCTTGTTGCAGCCATTTTCTTGTATGGGAGGGTCATCACTTGCCTAGGGCAAGGATAGGTGCACTGATTCTGATTTACTCCTCTCTATGTACTTTCTGATTAATAAAATGGCTCAGTTTCTGGTATTACATGTGTCATGATTCAGTGATCTGGTTCAGTATTGTATTTTCTATATCTGTCTGGCATATTTCTGTTTATTACTGGTTATTTCCCTTTGGGGATATTACAGGTAGACAATAACAATATGTTGTAGATGTTAGACACCAACAACGTGGTCCAGCTATAGAGGGGAGATGTTTATGAGAGAACACCTTCCTCACTAAGAGGGAGTATCAGATTTTGGTAGCATCAGATCTCCAAAAACCGTGAAAAGGTTTCACAAGATAAACTTGTGAAACGCCTTAATTAAATTAATTGATCAATAATTGAAAAAACTCCAAAGTCTAACTTAGGAAAATTGATTAATTAATGGGAATTAAGTAAGGATGATTGAGAGTGTTCTAGGGACTTACATGGATCGAGTCTAAGATGATCTTAGCCGTTGATGGGGATCTAATCATGGCCGTTGAAGCTCCAATGAGAGATTATAAGAGCAGGTTGATGGAATGGAGATAGACACAGTTGTGAGAGAGAGAGAGCTAGACAGATAGAGCTACCCAGTGCACAAAGATTCAACGAGAGAAGAGTTCGAGCCAAAGGGAGAGCATCAGAGAGAGGGAGCAGGAGAGATAATTCCAGAGGAGTTTCCCAATAGTTTTCCCGTGCCAGAGAAGCAGGAAAAGGGAGGTCGAAATCTTCTGCAGAGAAAGCCATCCAAGCAGTGAGATAGCCAGTCTAGCTGAGTGAGTTGCCGGGAAGGATTTGTTTCAGTTGCCGGAGGCCGAAAAGATCATCTAAAAGGCAAAGCGAATTTTTCTAGTGGTAGGAGGCTAGACGACCTAGTTTGAGGCTGATACAGGGGCCGTACAATTTGCACAGGCTAGTAGTTTGAGTAGCCAGAGAGGCAGTGCAAGCAGGCCAGTGGGAGGCAGATTTATTTTGCAGAGGGAGAATTTTTTCTCTCCCAATTATTTTGGACAGATTATTTGTCGGAGGATAGCCAGTGAGCCATCCAGATATTGTACTCAGATTTTTACTGCTGCATAATAATAAAATAAACCCGCAATTGCTGCAATGGTTTTCCCTTCGGGGTTTTTCCCAGGACTATTAGTCCAAAAATATTGGTGTTTATTTTATTGTGTGTGCATTATTTTCTCAGTTCTTGAGTTCATTTTCCACAACGTATTTTTTATGGTGAAGATTGCAATTGTGAATTATTCATTAATTGCCATAAACAATTAAATTGCTAACAATTAGGAGAATAATATCTAGTAATTGCAATCAAGGAATTTTCACAGAAGTGTGTGAGCGAGTCATTACGAGAGTCATTTTCTCAGCAGTGTGAGTGGCTTAGTGACCAGTGCGCAGAGAGGGAAGAAGTGCGAGTTGGTTTGAGTGAATCTAGGAGGGTTGAGGAGGAAGAGATTGCAAGGCCGAGTTCCCGGAAGGAAATCGTGTTTGTCTGGAGGAGGCAGAGCTACTGGAGCATTGAGGTTTTTCCAGTGTGCATTAGTGGAGGGTGCAGATCGAGTTGTTGGAGGGCGCACATCTGATTGTTGAAGGCCGATTTCTTCAGAGCGATTTCATTTGGAGGCAGATTTCCTTGAGGCCGATTTACTTGGGCTTAATTCATTCTGAGGGAGCCGAGTTGCAGGCTCCATATTGCATTTTTTCTTGTATCTCTATGGGTCGAAAAACCTAGATTTTATGGATAATGAAATGATGGAGAATTTTTTGTGGCTTAATTAATTTTGCAATGTGTGATTGATCTCACTAGTTTATTTTTGCTGTGTAATTTTATTCTAGAAGTGAAAGATACTAATTATTTTATTTTTCGGTGATTCAATCATTATTTGGGTAAATAAATAATAAACTGGGGATAAATTAAATTTTCGTGAGAAAAGAAATTTGGTTGGTTTTAGAAATTTAACATGGTATCACAACTATCTAGAAGACTTTGAAATAGAGATCTGAGATCACATGTGTTTGCAACAAAGAGTTTTCCTTTTTGTAGCAACAAAATTATTTCTAAACATTTTGCAGCTGGGTTTGTGGTCGTGGTTGTTTTGTTACAAGTAGCAGAACATAGAACCAAGGATATGAAAGCGAGCTATATAACTCTAGATGGTGTGAGGGATCATATAATTCCTCACATATTAGGGAAGGATACCAGTAGACAAATGTGGGTAGCTTTGATTGGTCTTTATCAGAGTACAAACGAGAATAGCAAAATGGTGATGCAGGAAAAGTTAAACAATAATAAAACGAGCAAATCTGAGATCATGACTTCCTGTCTCACGGGGGTCCAACAGGATCATGATGAGCTTGTAGCTATTGGGAAAACTGTGCATGATTTAGAGCTCGACAAGGTTGCTCTGAAGGGGTTCGTGAAGCAGTGTTCCACTTTTGTGGACAAGATTCTTGCTTGTTAACAACTTTCTGATTGGAGCCGACTATGGGATGATTTCCCCAGAAGGAGATTTGAGAAAATTCATAAACCAGAGGACAACGAAAGGGCGGTGAGTAGAAGGATGAAGTTGCTCTTGTTGCATTAGCGAAAAAGGCAAAGCGAAGGCCAAGCAAAACCAGGGTGAAGGAGCATCTTCACAGAGCAAGAAGGAAAAGGACACGAGCAAACTGAAATGCTTTGCTTGTTATAAGTTCAAACATTTTGCCAGTTAGTGTCATAACAAAAAGAAGGGTGTCATAACAAATGGAGGAGATGGTGGAGAAGTTTGATAATTTTTTTGTCCTAGTATCTTGCCTTTTTGGAATCGTCATGAGAGGTGTCTGGTTCATGGACAATGGAGCATCTCGTCATATAATGGGATCACAAGACTTCTTCACCAACATGACCAGGGGGCCTAGAGATGTAAATGTGGAGCTTGGTGACAAGGCCAAGTATGCAGTCAAGGGCATTGGGTGTATCGAGTTCTAGATTGACTCAGGTGGCATCATGGAGGTGAATGAAGTGCTATATGTACCGGGTTTGGAGAAGAATGTCCTTTCAGTTTTCGCTGTGTAAGATAGAGGACTGGAGTTTAGAGGTCAACTTTACAAGAGAAGTGGCTATTTTGGTGAAGGGGGCCAATTTCAGCAAAAGGTTGGTGATCGGTAGGAGGGATAGAGATATCTATCTATTGAGAGGGCAACCAGTGAAGGCTCTGATCCATGAGAGTGACTGCCAGAGTGAGATTTGGCATAGGAGGATGGGACACCTACACTACAAAGCTCTTTTGATGGGTGCAGAGGATGGTTATTGGTTTTTTAGAGATTCAGGTGGACTAGGTTGGAGTGTGTAAAGGGTGTGCACTTGGCAAGAAGGCCAAGAATGCATATCCTCACAGTGAGACCAAGTCTAAGGGTGTGCTAGACTTGATGCATTTTGATATATGTGGTCCTATGTGTGTGACGTCGATCACAGGGTCCTTATATTTTGCGATGTTCATAGCTGATTATTCCAGGAAGACTTGGATCTACATTCTGAAGACCAAGGATGAGGTCTATAATCGGTTTCAAGAGTTCAAGGCTCTTGTGGAGAACCAGACAGGATGGACGATTAAGGTGCCGAGATTAGATAATGGGGGTGAGTACACCTCCAACGACTTCCTAGACTTTTGTAGGTAGGAAGGAATCAAGGAGCTCACAGTACCTTACAAACCTCAGTAGAATGGGGTTGTCGAGAGAAAAATAGGGCCATCATGGTGTTGAAATTCTAATGTTCTATGCTGTAACAATCACTTATGAAAAAAATTCTTTATGTTGCAATATTAGATATGCAATTGTAGATAGAACATAAATCAAATGCACAATAGAAGACAACTAAGAACAAAATGAGACATAAAGAATTTAGGTCCAATGACCAGGGCAAAACCCACAAGGGGAAAAACCAACTAGATTCTTCTTTTGTTGGAAATCAATTGTTCAACAGAGATACAAAGTACAATGACGGATCAAGAGAATGAGTAAGCTCACCCAAATCTGAACAAGTTGTAGCATGAAGATCACTGGTAGCAACAGTAGATGCACACACTGAATCAACCTTCCCTTCAACTGAATTAACACTGAAACACTGAAGCATTGAATCAACCTTGGCTCACTAAGTTCTGCTCTTACTGTCCAAGTCTCTTTCTCACAATCTTCTTCAACTCTCTCTCAAGTTCGAATTCTTCTTTCACAATGCACAAGTAGTGAGGGAAAAAAGAATCAGGCACATATATATAGGAGGAGCAACGAATCCATGCCATAAAGGAGAAGTAACTCACATGGCAAGAAGGAGAGTAACATATGCCCATTTAGGAAATGCAACTCATGCCTTTGTAACTTATGCTTTTAAGAGAGAGTGTAACATATGCATTAAAGAGTGTGTAAGAGGAATATTTTATGACATGCTTTTAATGATTGTAAGAGAGTGTAAGAGAATCTTTTATGATGTGCTTTAATGAGTGTAAGAGAGTGTAAGAGCATTAATTAAAGTGTGAGAGGAATATGCCATGCCAATAATAAGTGTGTAAGAGAACATTATTGAGAGCCATGATTGAGGGTCTTGAATTTCTTTTTAATAATAATATAATAGTATCATAAGAATAACAATAATATTAATGATGAAATATTAAGTCGAGATTGAACTATTAGGATTGTTTAATGATAAGAAGTGATTTTTCATCAACAATACTTGATTACCAATTGATGCAATGTGATTTACTATCTTGAGACACTATAATTTTAGACTTACTAATTTTTTTTTAAGAAATTTATCCCTGAGCTGCAAATTTTCAACACATGGAGGCAACGAGGGCAATGATCTATGATCAGGAGTTGCCTATGTTTTTGTGGGAAGGGTCCTGCAATACAACTGTGTATGTGCAGAACAAGAGTCCTCACAAGGTGTTGGAGGACGTGACTGCGGAGGAGTTGTTAGGAGTGAAACTAGATGTGAGTCACTTGCACATATTTGGTAGTCTTGTTTATGTCCATGTGCCTACAAAGAAGAGGACTAAGGTGAAGCCCTTATCTGAGAATGGCGTGTTTGTTGGCTACAGTGAGGTTTGGAAGGCCTACTGAGTCTACATTCCAGGACAAAGAAAAGTGATAGTGAGTCGGGATGTCAGATTTGATGAGGATAGGACCCTTAGGAGATCACATGAGCGAGAGCCAACAATGGTAGAGGAGAAGGGGCAATATGCCCCTAAGGTTGAACAGGGACTAGCAACACCAATAGGGACACAACCAGCAAATTAGGAGATTCCTTCGAGTTCTACCAGGAGGAGGTCGAGATGGGCTGAATAGACATTTAGGGATGCCGAGGAGCATGTGCAGGCCCCTAACAAAACTTTTAGGCAGAGCAAACCACCAACTAGATATTCCAGTTATTTGGCACTATTGAGCAACGTCTGCGAGTTTGAGCCATCCACTTTTGAGGAGGCTATAAGTAAGAAGGTCTGTGGGGATGCCATTTTAGAGGACTATAACTCCATCATGAGCAACGATGTTTGGGATATAGTGCTGAGACAAGAGGGGAAGTCTGTGGTCACTTCTCGATGGGTGTACAAGACCAAACATGCGGCAGATGGCAGTATCGAGAAGTATAAAGTTTGTGGTGAGAGGGTTTTCCCAGGAGGAGGGAGTGGATTAAAAGGAGACATTCACACCTGTCACCAGATATGCATATATTAGAGTAGTTATGTCCATTGCTTTAGAGATGGGGTGGAGGATACATTAGATGGATGTGAAGATTGCTTTCCTCAACAGAGTGATTGAGGAGTTGTATATTGAGCCTCAAGGTTTTGAGGTGCATGGGAGAGATTCCCATGTATGCAAGTTGAAGAAAGCCCATTACGGGCTAAAGTAGGCTCCACGTGCATGGTATGCCATAATAGATGGATATCTTCTTGGTTTAGGCTTCACCAAGAGTGAGCCAGATCCTAACTTGTACTTTGTACTCATTGAGGGTGAACCACTCATCTTGGTATTGTATGTGGACGATCTCTGCTTGACAGGATGAGAGAAGCTCATTGGGAAGTGCAAGGAGGATCTTGCTTCAAAATTTGACATGAAGGACATCGACTTGATGCATTACTTTTTGGGATTAGAGTTGTGGCAGTAACTAGGAGAGATTTTCCTTGGATAGGGCAAGTATGCAGTGGAGTTCTTGAGGAGATTCAATATGGAGGGTTGCAGGCCTTTGTCCACATGATCACTAACCTCAAGAAGCTAAGTGCTTCTGAAGGTGAATTAGTGGATCCCACACTGTATAGGCAGTTGATATGTTCCTTGATGTATCTGGTCAACACTAGGAAAGATATATGTTTTGCTATGAATACATGCAACCGGTTCATGCTGGAGCCAAGACAGGTTCATTGGATCAGTGAAGCATGTGATGAGATACCTGCGTGGGACAATAGACATTAGACTATGATATGTCGGAGCTAGAGGAGTGGAGTTGTAGGGGTACACAAATTTTGATTTGTTAGGGAGTGTAGTGGATAGAAAGTCTACATCTAGATGTTGTTTCAGCTTGGGATTAGCCACAATCTCATGGTTCAACAGGAAGCAACAATCAGTGGCACTCAGTTCAACAGAGGCAAAGTACATGGAAACTAGTATGGCGAGTTTTGAGGTAGTGTGGCTTCACAAGATGTTTGCAGGATTATTTGATCTGCCGATGGGGCCAACAATGATACACTGTGATAACTAGAGTTGCATTAAGCTCTATTAGAATCTTGTGTTTCATGATTGGTCCAAGCATATCTCGATCAAATATCACTTCATCAGAGACAAGGTCTAGAGGGGTGCTGTGAGATTGCAGTACTTTTGGAGCAGGTGGCAGATGTTCTCACGAAGTCTTTAGTGAAGGGAAAGTTTGTGAAGTACTGGGATAAGCTGGGGGTGGTGGAGAATCCCTTCCTTGCTAGGAGGGATTGTTGATGTGAGTAGCATCAGAAGGTCTTCTACAATTGCTTGGTGTCTTAGCATGTGCAATACATTTTTGCCTCTTCTGGTGATTTATGTCTTCTTTCCTAAGTTTAACTTAGGAAAAGTACTATAATTAAAGTCAATTAATTATTGTGGACTATTGGATTATTTTCGAAGGATAAATAATTTAATTATTTAAGTGACTTAGAAATAATTTCAACTGTTGATCTTCAAGATGTTTCTAGAAGGAATCTTGAAGATGATTCCAGAAAGAAGATTCAAGATGTTTCTAGAAGGAATCTTCAAGACGTTTCTAGAGAGGAGATTGGGGCTAGATATTTGGACTCAATGAAGACTATAAATGGAGGCTAGTTATGGAAGTGAAGACACAACGAAGAGCTCAAGTGTCTGAGCGAGTCATCATGAGAGAAAGTGATTTTCTCTGTACTGTGTGGCTCAGTGACCAGTGCGCAGAGAAGGGAGAAGTGTGAGTGGGTTTGAGCAAATCCAAGAGGACAGATTAGTAGGAGATTGTAGGGCTGAGTTCCCAGAAGGATATTGTGTTTTTCTAGAGGAGGCCGAGTTGCTGGAGTGCTGTAGTTTTTCTAGTGCGATTTAGTGGCAGGGTGCATATCGAGTTGCTGGAGGGCACAAATGTGATTGTTGGAGGTCAATTTCTTTAGAGAAATTTCATTTGGAGGCAAATGTCCTTGAGGCTGAATTCATTCCGAGGGAGTTGAGATGCAAGTTATAGATTGCATTTTTGCTTGGATCTCCATGGGTCGAAAAGACTAGATTTTCTAGATAATGAAATGATGGAGAATTGTTTGTGGGTTAATTAATTTTGCAATGTGTGATTGATCTCTCTGGTTTATTTCCGCTGCATATTTTTAATTCTAGAAGTTAAAGATACCAATGATTTTATTTTTCGATGATTCAGTTATTATTTGGGTAAATAAATAATAAAACTGGGGATAAATTAAGTTGTTGTGAGAAAATAAATCTAGTTAGTATTAGAAATTTAAGAGAATCTAGATTCTATCAATTACAAACAAACATACAAATTTTTTAGTCATATAATAGAAAGTAGAACATTACCTTGTGGAATGAAATAGGTTATCTAGCAACTATCAACAATAACATGAGAAAATAGTTATGTTTACAAAATAGGCCATCTACACACCGAAATATGAATACCAAAAGGTCTAGAACAATAAACTGAGCTAGTTGCTGAACACCTCTCTACAGAAGAAGTGTACACCAATTGTGAAAGCACCCATGTTACCAATTGTTGTCGCTGTGGGGTAGCATCGCCATGCATGTTCCACCTCTCCTTTGTAAATAATGTTCCACCATGACTTATATCGAGATCTTCATCACTAGTATCATTCTTCATTCTTCTCCTCTTGTCTAGCCTTTGCGTCTATCTCGATTCCCTAGGGACATTAGTTAACATTACCCAATTTTGATCAAACTACCTAATCAAAGCCTTATGATATGGTAGAAAAAGCTTAACATGCTTGATCAATGATTATGATTTGAGAAAAGGGTACATTTTTACTAAGGCCATGAAAAAGGAGTTCAACAATCAACACCACCAACATTGCGGTACATAAAGGGCTTGGTACTCTTGATTAAACGCCAATCACATACCATCAAATGTGACAAAATCTAATGAATTGCCGCAATCCCATTGATCCTGAAATCTTGAAAATTGTTTGGTTTGAATTTTGTGTGGGATATGAAAATTTATTTTCTCCATATGAAGTCCAATGAGGTTGGAATCAATCTCAAGCATCTTGAGTCAATTAATGGTAATGTTAAAAATTTAAGACATTCTCCTTTATCTTTCATTTTCATCCTTTTCCTTTAAGAATTTAACATTACCATTAGGGAGCATCTTGGAAGCGTCTAGGGAGCATCAAGGGAGCACCTAGGGAGCATCTAGGAAGCATATTATGTTACATAACGGTTCCAAAATTCCAAGAATCGTGCAGATCTAACCCGAAGTGTCGTTTGTGTTTTGGAATCGTGTTTCCAAGGAAACTTCGATCACGGTATCGCACGGTGCGTAGTTCAGGGGTTTGGTGCATGGAGGGGGAGACAATTCCTACAACACTGGTCTTGATGTGGGTTGGAAGAATTACATACTACCATTATGAAGTGTTTCATGGGGAAATTTTCAACTCCCCTACCTATGATTAGGAGCTATATCCCTTGGTACAAGTTGTCAAAAGGTGGAAACACTATCTGATGGGAAATGAGACAATTATTCACACTTACTAGCTATCACTATACCTGCAAGCCTAAAGTAAGTTACAGCAGACCAAATTTTACAAATGGATGGGGTTTTTTACAACAATTTCATTTAGTGATCTTTTCTAAGAACGACAACACAAACAAGTTGGTCAACATGTTTTCAAAGCCAATGACATAAAAAATTACATCTTTGGAAACTCTGATGCACATGGAGCCTTTCACCTATGATGCATAAAGAGAGGCATATACAAAGGATGATGACTTCAAAGGGGTGTTTCAGCAGTTGCAGAGCAAGAGGCATGTAAACAATGGAGATAGGACAATTGGATATCTCTAGAATATGTTACTCTATAGGATGGACAAGCTATGTGTTCCTTAAGTTGAGCGATTATAGCGAATCAGAGAGGTGCACATCTCTAAGGTTGCAGAGCATTTTTGTGTAGGGAAGACATTTTCCAATTTGTAGAGAATCGAGATATGTGTACTAGCATAGAATGCAAAGAAACATTGCTAGGTTGGATGTATGTTTTGTTGTACTAGCAAGCCTAGTAATAGGAAACAGGGTCTATACCATCCCTTAGTTGTGCCTATTTGTCCTTGGGAAAGCATTTCCACTTTGTTGGAGGTTTAACAACAATCATGAAGAAACATGACTACATGTTCGTGGTTGTTGATAGGTTCAACAAGATGTGTGTTCTCATGCCTTGTAAACAGACCATCAACAAGTAAGAAGCAACAAAATTGTTCTTAGGATAGTTCTGAGTGCACTTTGGAATACCAAAGAGCATTGTTTCAGACAGGGACACTAGATTTCTCGCTACATTTTGGACTACGTTGTAGGAGAAGATGGACACAAAGTTGAAGAGGTCTACAACATTCCATCCATAGATAGATTGACAAACATAAGTAGTCAACAAGACTTTGGTGTAGCTTTTGTGGGGTTACAATCAAAAGCATCCAAAGACTTGGGATGAAAATCTGGTATATATACAACACTCTTATAACCGAGTAGTCTAAACTTCTATTGGTAAGTCCCCACTTGAAACTTGTTTTGGATATTTGCATCTTTCCCCTTTGGATATTGCATTTGGAGAAGCTCAGGCAACTCCATCTGCAAGTATAGGAGACACTAAATAAGTCACAGAAAAAGTACAAGGCTAGGCATGATGTCCTTTTGAGCTCGGAAAGAGTGGGAGATAATGCCTACCAACTCAATCTACCCCCATGCATGTGCATTTACTTAGTGGTGAATGTGGAAATGCTAAAATTCTATGAGCCATCCATGTTGGATTAGGAAGATTAGCAAGTCCTACCTTGCATAGAGGACTTAGCTCCAAATGCTCAAGCAAAGTTCACAAAAGATACATTTTTGTAGAAGAGGTCCAAAACTACAAGACAAGGGCAGCATGACCTTTGGAAGACTGTTGAAAGGACAATTTCCATGCAAGGGTAAATGGTACTCTAGGGAGAAGGTTGAAGAAAAATTTCCTCGCCTTATTCAGTAAAATCTTTTGGGGACAAAATTCCTCCTAAAATGGTAAGATATGATCTGGATTGGATCACTATATAATTTGTCATCTATCGTGATGCTTTCATAGTGGAAAAATTGAAGGAATCAACTTATAGGAGCAGTTTTAGCAGTGGGACCTAGATTGGAGAATTGGGGGTTGAAACCTTTCGGTGTCAGTTTGAGGCCGTAGATTACTTTTTTTGGGGGTAATACTTTGCCACATACGCATTGCACCTAGTGCCGCTATTCTACACACAAAGACGTTTCTAATGGTCAAACAAAGATGTCAATTGGAGTTCAGATGCAAAAGTTATGCATCTTGGAAGTTTACCCATCGTGATTGACTTCCATTATTTGAGAGGATGCCACGTCAACCCCTTTTACTCGTGGAAATGGGGTTAGCCATGTGGGGGCTATGGACACTCTGGAAGGGTTGAATTGTAACTTATGTTGAGGGTTGAATGGGTCAAATTTAGCCCCTAGTTGGTTATTGGGATGTGTTATAACTGGGCCACTAGGAGGAAAAGGCCTCCATTCTATTCGAGTGCATTTTGTTCCATAGTAGAGCACAATAGCTAAGAGTGGATAGAGAGAGAGAGCGTCGAACAAAGGGGGTTTGTGTTCTGTAGCAGCTCACGCACGACAGATTTTAGGTAACTCCATAGAGAGTACCTTCTCCTTTGTATATGCATCATTTCCATGTAGACAAAAGAGAGCAATGCAACCTCACCTTCTAGTCTGAATTTCTTCTGAAAGGGTTTCCTAGATCATATCTTGGTGTTCATTGTGATTGGTGCGTGTTTTAATTTCTTTTCACTGTTCTCTATTTTTCGCATTTTAATATTTTATCTATTGCATGCATACGTAGAAAAAATGGTAATTAATAAATGCAAAAATCTAAGGAAAATTAACCCTCATAGCACAAATTTCAGATTTCAGTCTATTTTTAGCAGATCTGTTGTGACGAACTGTCCAGTGGAATATCCATGAAAATTTACAACTCATGGGAAGATCACATAATATCTTGTGTTGATGCTACAAATCCCAATATCAGGCCCCCGGTTTTAGCCAAGTGGTACTTTAACTGGCTAAACCCTCCTATCAGGGGCTTCCCACATGGTTTGTCCCATCGTCAGGTTCACCATATCGACAAAATGGGTCTAGGCTTCAAAGGCTTTGGCATATTGGCAATGCAGTACTCAACTTTCAACTTGAAACCTAGAGCAAAAAAATTGAAAAAGATGAACATGAAACACTACTGGAATAAAAAACAGCTTGCTGGTGAATAAAACAGTCCTATAAATTGTTCAACGAGCCATGCAAAATGATAATAAGAGGCAAGCAATATGGACTTTGAAAGCCCTGAATAAATTTAGTAAAAAATGGTTAAGAGGGTGGCATTTGAGGAAATGCCTAAGGTTTGAGAATATGAATCCTATAGGTAGATAGGAATTGTTCCTGCTCCAATAAAAGAAACTTTGATGGTGATGAGAATAATAGTTTGGCCCTCCTAAGATTGGTTGTTGATAATGGTAAATGCCTTCTCTCTTGTTCCCCAACAACTGCAAAGAAAATGAAAAAATAAATCCAAAATTGGCCTTTAAAAAAGTCAAAATTACACCCTCTGATTTTTTCTATTGTGACGTGATAATGCACCAGTTTTTTCCTATTTTTTCAAAAATCAGTGGTCTCACTTTTTGATAAAATCATGATTTTTTGTTGAGGAGTTTGCACTCTTGTCGATCTTTTCGTCAGTGGTCTTAAGTGAGGCAGTGCTGGATTTGAAGTCTTGGAATAAAATGTTATCTCCCTGTTTTGAGAAATTTGTATTTGCTTAGAAATCAAAATATGGGGATTCACCATCAATCTCAAGAGCAATTCAAGAATTGACTTGAGGGAAACAACACATTACAATAAAGATGTCCCTGCACAGGGAGGGAGGCATTCTACACAAGCAAATTAACATATTTCTATATTAGATGTAGCTTCATGAAACTAAGATCACTGTCTGGCGAGACTTGAAGAGGTATGCATGCCACTTAAGCCCCTTACACTACCCAGAGCTTTGATTTCAGGCATGCAAGTTGAAAACCAACAATATCCTGAAATAGGAGGTAGACAACCTAGGACTGTCTCTGGACTTGTGTCTCTTTGAGGAAAACCAATTCTATCTGTAATGACATCTCAGACTTGCTTGGAGGGAGGACCATAACATTCCAGTATCCCAACCAGCAACCTTAAATTGACAAGCATAATTCCCTGGGGTGGTTGGTGTCATGTACAATGAGATTGTGGCCTCCCCATTTGGCCATGGGATAGCCATGTATCCATGCATGGCCCTTATATACCCTTAGATGTAGATGTAGCTGCATGAGACTAACATCGCTCCCTGGAGAGACTTTGAAGGGGTGTCCATGCCACCTAAGCCCCTTACACTACCCAGAGCTTTGATTTCAGGCATGCAAACTGAAAACCACCACTATCCTGAAATAGGAGGTAGACAACGTAGACTCTCTGGACTTGTGTCTCTTTGAGGAAAACCAATTCTCTATCTGTAATGACATCTCAGACTGTGCTTGGAGGGAGGACCATAACATTCCAGTATCCCAACCAGCAACCTTAAATTGACAAGCATATTTGAATATTTCTCTGGCATGGTTTGGTGTCATGTACAATGAGGTTGTGGCCTCCCTGTTTGGCCATGGGATAGTCATGTATCCATGCATGGCCCTTGTATACCCTTTTTATTCCCTTCCCACCTGACTTCATGTAAATATGCCATTGCCTTTTTGCATTTATCAACGTGCATATCTTTGAGGTCTTCATTTAAGAAGACAGTAGGTCCTTTGCAAGCTGTTCCCTCTTTGCTAACTCCAGAGAGTTCATCCTCTGCAAAGCAGAAATTTAATATCAAAGCACCTTGGATAAGCCAAACTTTGCTTCTATGGCTATCTTTGCTTGCTCTAGCTGAAAGAAGTTCTATTGTGTGATAATAACTAAGGAATTTTAATGGATAAGATCACAGAAAACTTTCTAGAAATGCATTGGTATTGTTCTTTTTAGAATTTTTCGTGTATTATATATTGTGCCCACTCACCCCCTCCCCAGCTCTTACACCCCCGCCCACTCCCCAACACACACACACACACACACACATGCACTTTCTAGAAATGCATTGGTATTGTTCTTTTTAGAGTTTTTCATGTATTATGTATTGTGCCCACTCACCCCCTCCCTGGCTCTTACCCCCTCTTTCTCTCTCTCACACACACACTCACACTCTGTCACAGACACATGCTCACATCATACCTTGACCCAGAAACCCATATTTTCAAAATTTCCTTTTGTTATTTAGTGCAGATTTACTTAATGTCAATATGATGCCTTTGTGGTTAGATATGATATGTTCCTGTTTTTTTCTTTTTTTTTTCAGATCAAAAATTATCTTTAAAACTTCTGGTGTCTTACTGGAGGAGCTAAGAGGTGAAGGGCTAGCTGCACTTTTGCATTACAAGGTGCTTATTCTGGATGAAGTGCATGAAAGATCAGTTGAATCCGACCTGGTTCTAACATGTGTAAGACAGTTTATGTTGAGAAACAATAAGATCAGGTAGCGATTATGTCTTATTGGAAGCTCTTTTTCTTTTTGGTCCTGAATTTCATTGACGTTTTGTTCATTATATTTGGTGTTGCTTAAAAAGAGTTACCATGGTAAGACTGTCTCCCAAGGAAATGCAGCCTTAGTCACATGGATTTGGGATATGTCTGGACATGGTGGAATGACCTGTGTAGTGGATTGCAAATGAGTCATATATTTACCTATGTTGCACGGGTTCACGAACCCGGGGGTGGGGTTCTCGAACCCGTCCTGGCTTCTCGTCCCCATGTACCGGGTTCGGGTACGTGTTCTTCTAAAATACACCCAAAAGAACCGGGTTCTTTGAGTAAGCATCGGGTTCTTCACAACCAAAATTTGGGTTTTTTGTCTAATTGGGTGAGCCGAACCCCAACAATGGGTGCGTGGAACCCCAAAATTGGGAACGTTAGGGTCAATTGTTTTTATTGATTTTGTTGTAATTATTTTTAAGCACGACCTTTTTACTTCTCTTTCTCTAGTTTCAACTTAGAGATGGCCATTGTAGATTCATTGTGTAGGCCAAATGTCATTACTATTGTAGCTATGCTAAGGTCATTACTATTGTAGCTATGTAGGTGGAGAGCATGTTGACTGAAGGTCTAAGTGATGCTGATGACATGGCTTGAGGAAGCCATTGTTCACTATTTTGAAATTTCCTAGTTCATGTTTGGAGATGCCTCAAGGCAAATTTTGAATGTAGTATGACAATGGACATATATCATGATTCTTATTAATATGTAAACTCCAATTTGCTCTTGATATCAAACTAGAAATTTTGAAATTCCAATGTGAATGTTGAATGTTCAATGATCTGCATGTTTAAATCTTTGAAGTTTAAATCATAACTATTTTACTTTTCTTATTTAAAGTTGGAAAATATACAAATTCATATATATTATAATATATATATATATATATATATACACACACACGAATAACCCACGCAACCTGTTTCAAAAAGTGACGTACCTGTACCAGTCCCAGTCCCAGTCCCCGTCCCCGAACTCACGTTTCTTGGCAACATAGATACTTACATAGATTAAACCAATTTTTACTGGTGGTAAGCATGTCTTGGTACCATCACGTTTTAAACTGCATGAAAGATCAGTTGAATCCAACTTGGTTCTAACATGTGTAAGACAGTTTATGTTGAGAAACAATAAGATCAGGTAGTGATTATGTTCTTATTGGAAGCTCTTTTTCTTTTTGGTCGTGAATTTCTTTAGCATTTTGTTCATTATATTTGGTGGTGCCTAAAAAGGGGATCCATGGTAAGACTTCCCCCAAGGTAATGCAGCCTTAGTCACATGAATCAGGGATGTATCTGGACATGATGGAATGACCTGTGCGGTGGTTTGCGAATGAGTCATATATTTACATAGATTGAACTGATTATTACTGATGGCAAGCATGTCTTTTTACCATCACATTTAAACTGTTTAAACACTTCTCTTTTCTAGTCATTAATGACTGGAATTTCTGGCAAGAGAAGCCTGCTAAAGTTTCTTGTATTTATGTCTCAAGGGAGGTCAACGGTCAACCCCATCCAAAACTGCAATAGAAATAAACACTGTTTTCTTAATAACTATCGCCAGGAAAATAGATTCTATCCAGTATAAAGAACAACTTCTTTTTGTTCACATTCTACTTGATCTGGAGTTCTGAACTTAAGTTTTCTCCCATTCTAAAAGAATTTTAATGGATTTTGTCAAGTCTGTCTTAATTTAACATACATTTACTTAACCTTTTAAATATTTATCTGTTTGAATTTTTCAAGGATCCTGTCAAGATGAATAATAGCACAGTTTGAATGCTTGTCAGGAGTGGGTATGGACTTTTGGATTTTATATATGTTGTCCTTGCCATGCGGAAAATATGCAAATGTGAAACATTAAAATAATGCTTCTTCTGCCCCCTACATTTTACAAATTATCTTCCTTCACTTCCCAGTTTGTTAAAATGTCTTTGTCATACCTACGAAGTGTCAAATGAGTGTTTGTTTTGTCGCAGAAATTCATTGTAGGAGGTTGATTGTCTGGTTTTTGGTGTTAAATATTAGATTTTATGTACCAATTTGGTTTGTGATTAGATGAAGCTCACCATCATGACATTTGATTTAAACATGTTATTGACTCTTGGAATAATATAGTTCTAATGTTATGCAGGTTGGTGCTAATGTCCGCGACTGCAGATATAACAAGATACAGGGACTACTTTAAGGATCTTGGTAAGGATGAAAGGGTTGAAGTGATTGCACTGCCGAGTTCCTTAGTGCAGCGTTCTGTTTTTCAATGCAGAGTGACGTACCTTGAACAGGCAGGGCATTTTTTTCCCTAACGTCATCTGATATAATTTTTCCTTTATGTTTTCGGTATTTAGGCATGCCATGTATGCAAAGGAAGTTGGAACACCTAATAAACATGCTTGTTACTTTATGCTGAACAAACACATTTGCTACTTTTGTGAAGTTAGGTAGTGGAGTACTGATGGATATAGTTCTTGATATTGTATTTCTGTTGGCATGAGACGAAGATTTCATATTGGAAAGGAAATATTTACGTAATATTAATCTTGTCCAATGCTCTGAATGGGTGATTATTATAATATTAAACAGATAACTCCTGGGTTAGTTAATTGCTTGAGTTGCACAATCCAGAGTAACATTGAGAGAACATGTGTAAAGAATATGAGAGACAGAAATGAAGATAATTTGGAAAAAATACCAACACAATCAATTGAAGCAGGAAAAATATAGGTATGCTTCATTAAAAGGCATAATCACGCATAGGGTCATCACTAGAGCATAGGAGGGGAATGGTATTTTCAATAAAACTCACTGAGAATTACCAATTCATCTGTTTTCAGCTTGTCTGTTATATATCCTACATGATAGTTGGGGAGTTGGTAAATACAACATGTTTGAATTTGCTGTATCTCCCAATTACTCATTTATCAAGAGATTTCTAATAATCCATTAAATCCTTTAAAAATCAATTGCAGACCCTTGAGGATTGAACCTCCAAACTCCATGCCTTTGAAGGGATGGAAAACCTTCATAATGAGGTACTTTCCATTAAATATAAACAAGCTGAGATAATTTCATTGCAGGAAATTTTGAAGAACAAGACAACTGCCCATCAACAGTTCCTACAGAAACAAGTTGATGAGCAGAACTGGTGGGTGCAACTGGTTAGGGAGCTGTTACCACACAATCTAGCAGGGGTCCTAGGAGGGGTTCCAAAGGGACTACTCCTAGACCAAGTGGCAACAATGGGACAAGGACCCACTGTCACCTCAGTCGATGTACCCTCCTCTTTACGGAATTTTACCGATGGGAGGAGTCCTGGTACAAAGGAAATCACTAGAAGGGATGAATCAATGATGAGGTACAATGTGACTTCCAAAGCCCATTCAATGAAGAGGTTCAAATAATAGTTTGCTTGCTTCAAGGGAAAGAAGGGGCTCTCCAAGAAAAGCTTATGGTAGGAGGCCTAGACCTAGGTGTAAGGGATACTCAATGGAGGAAAAGCTCCTAGCTCAAGGCTTCCTAAAAGGATCTCTCTAAGGGTAATGTAGAATGATGATTTATAATGGCTTGGGACCACAAGAGAGAGACCTAGGAGATCCAAGCAAGACCAAGGTTTCGGATGATCATTTAACAATGTGACTAGGTCAAACAATGATGAGAAGAAGAGTCACTTAAAGATGAACTTCCTTTGAGTTTTTGAGCGAGGAATCACCCTTTGAAAGCCACTAACCAAAGCAACCTAGGCCAAAAATGGTGTTGGAGCTACGACATAAGGTTTCTCCAAATTCAACGGTGGGAATAACTTGAATTTTTGTGGAGACCTAGAGGAGACCCCATCACAGCTATGGACCAACTTGCACTTGATTTGGACCAGCCCAATGCATTTTGCACTAGGCCCTAGGAGGCTATTAGGGTTAGGGCAGAAAAATAAGGAAAAGGTGAAAGAAAAAGGCTTTAAGGTGACCATCAAGGATTTAGATCAATACCTAGCCAATTGTGGTGAATGGAGTCAAAGTGAATTGGCTTTGGAATTTTCACTCTACAAAGGAGTCATTTTGCAAGTCCATTAGGCTAGAGGAACCCTAACTAGGTCACATAAAGGAATTTATACTTCGATTTACAAATTTTGTTGGAGTTTCAAGGTGAAAAGTGCACAACCCATCCCTAGGAACATTCGTTCTTCTTGCAAAGATGAATAACGTATGCAACGAGCCAAGATTACAAGTGTTTCACGAATTTGCATTAATTATTAGGACTCAAGTAAAATCAAGACATAATGTTCGATACATTAGACATAAATAATTAAGAAATTCGCATGAAAAGATCACTTACATGACAAAAATAGTATATCCATCCATCATATTTGCAACAATGAAGCTCTAAGATAAGATAACAATTATCCAAACATCAAAATACATCAATGAAACTCCAAAATCTTTTCTCAAGAGAGATACAAATCCAAGTGAGGAGGAATGAATGAGAGTGCCTCTCTCATATTTATACAATCCTCTAAGGAGTTAAAATGGCTTAATTTATCTTAATGATGCCCCTAGAATAGTATAATGTGAAAAATAACAATAATAATTGGTGACAAGCCCACCAAATATCTCCAACAATGAATAATAGGCATCTCAAGAGGGCTGAAATGATAGAATAATAGCTAATGAGGTCATTGGAAGGCCTAATCAAGCCCCTCATGTGCCATGATGAATAATAGGGCTCCAACAATAGTGATTAAGGGGGTGGCCTCCTAATCTCCAAGCAAATGACCTGTGGTGCTCCCAAGTGGCTGTGGGAGCACAAAGAATGTCCTCATGGGTCTCCAACTAAATCGAACAAGTTTGTGCTCCATTTGTAAGGGCAGGAATGATGATGCAATCCCTCCCCGGTCTCCCTAGGTGAGACAAAACCCCATCTGGGCCTTGGATCAACTACCAATTGTGTGGTGCGTCTAGCCGATTGGGCAATGTGGTCCAAGTGCATCATCTTCATCGAATAAATGGGACACGAGCAAGAATTAGGTGGTGCTGAAGGATCCCATGGCATGGCTATCTGTTCTCTGCTATTGTGGAGGCCCATGGCTCTCAATGCCCACCCTACAAGTGCCATCAAGACCCTCTGGAGGGCTTGGATCCTATATAGGGAGGCCAAACTCCAAGATGAAGACCCACCTGCAATCTTGTATAAGATCCAATGCGTCTCCTCACCTTCTAGTACAACAATTCATTAGTGCAATTGAGCAAATGAGCTTAAAAATCATGGAACCAAGTGGGCACTTCATAGTGGCATGCCCTTCCATAATGGGCTTTAGAATGTACAGGTGTCTCCAGGCTCAAGAGGGAGGTTAGTCAAGGATCCTATTAGGTGGTTTCAACCTCTAAGGGAGTGACAGGTCCATGGTACATCCGTTAGATGATAAGTGTCATATGAAAGAATGATGGAATGCAGTGGGGCAATAGGGAAGGCTCCAAGACACATGCCATGGTACAAGGGTAGCTATAATGAGGGAGGCCCACACTTGGGTGTATAGATGTAGGAGGGAGCAATCGTGGTACATGAGTTACCTCGACCTTTGTTTTTCCACCCTTCTTCAGATGCCTTTAGCCTTTTATTGATTTTTCTCTTTTAACTACTCGGGGCACCAGGGAATGAGAGCATGATGTGGATGATATAGCAGTGGATATCCCCTTAAGGTTGGGCAGTTCATCGCCCACCAGGGGTTGGGACAATCATGGGTTCCTTAATGTTGCTGGGGGATCACATAAGGGGCCCTAGGAACCAGGGTGATGGCCATAATGACAAGGGTAGAGCTCATGTTTGGCTTTTTCCCACATGCTAAATTTTTATGTCTTGACCCTCTTTTGCATTTTATGGTACATTCCTGTTGTAAGCGGCCAAATTATGGTTTGAACTTTCTTTTTAGCTGCATCAACCTTCGGGGCATCGTTCCAGGCCCGACCCAAAGTGTGGAAAAGGGGAGGGGAAGGCTAACTCCTTGTGGACCAATGGACAAATGTGGACCCGAATGGTAAATATGTGAAAAGGGGTTATATTGAGTGGAGGGGAATGATGTATGTGGTGTTGGTAAGCGGGACCATGCAACCAAAATCGAGATTTCCCATGTAGTGCCACTCCTAAAGCTAGTTTCCAATAAAGGAGATCCCACAGGACTAGGATACAAGATTGACCACCAAATTGGACAAGGGGACAAGAGTACAGACCAAGCAATTCTTTCCTTGTCAAATCCTCCCACTAATTTATGCCCAAAAGTGTCCATGATAAGTAAGCAAAAATACCCAACTACTTAATGAAAGCCATACCTTTGGGGTTGGAAGGCCAACCTTCAAATGTACGATCATAACATATGGGTAAGGGCAAATAATGGCTGGCTCAGGTGGAAGAGATGGTGTAATATTCCTTTTTTTCGTGTCACCTATGATAGGGTTAGGATGGACTTCCAGAGTTTGGAGTAGACAGGTCACATGTACAACTTGGTGTCATTAGCAGGCCCGGGGGCTTTTTGGAGGAGTTTTGAGGAGTTTCTATGAGGTCGGGTGGCATTCGCTTGATATATTCCATCATCTGAGTTGTTTGCCTTTCGTTCTGGTGCATTCCGACAACTTTCGGAAAACTGAGTTATTTTTGGGCTTAACATAGTTAATTACGCTCAAGGTGGCATTCCGGGAGGAATACATGATAGAACACCTTAGTGTAATAGCTCAGTGGAATCGAGACGAGGATACTTACATGATGGGATGGTTGGACATGAGTTTTAGTGACCTGAGGAGACATGGTAGCTGATTTACTCTCCTGCATTAAAAATGAATATTTTAATAAGAGGGAAAAGTGCTCTATGAATAAAATAATAATAAAATAAGGCTCTAGAAGGATCCAGGAGATCTATAAAAGAGAAGGAGGAGGCCATTGAGGATATCTGGGGATTAGATCATTTTCTTGCATGAGAGGTTTGAGAACTTGGTTCTCTACTCCATTGGTAGCCCCAGGATGAAACCCTCGGGTGATTGGTGTGAGGATCAACTTCAGAAGTTTCACAGAGCTTCAAGGGATTGGTGTGAGGATCATTCAGGTCTTCAATCGACGCTTCATTATCTTTCAGTGGGTTCAGTGGCAACTATTGCTGGAGGGAGAGTTCAGCAGTTCAGTTTTGGAGGCTAGCGTAGCACAACAGTTCATATTGATGGCTAGTTCTCCATCTCAGCTCTTTTGGGTCAGATGTATATGTAACCCCAGTTATCATTCATAATAAAAAGCTGAGATTCTTCCTGTTTGATGTGTTAATGGATTGCAGTATTCTATGTGTTTTTATTTTACATGGCAATCTTCTGTTAATTGATTCAGTAGTTTTATGGTAAATTGTTGGATTAGTAATATTTAGGAAAAATTGGAAAAATATCCCATTCGGGATATTACAGATGGTGGCACATCGAGCTATTTGGTCGCTGTTGGCTGCAGACTGAAGACAGACTAGGAGAAAAAAAATCTCCTCTGGGTGTTACCTACTGGTGGTGGGTAAGAGGGGCCAAGGGCTCCAGTCATAGGATTTGCTCTATGCAAACTTCAAAGTGGCGCATGCTTGTAGAGCTAAGGAACTCAATATCTAGGTTTGGGTCCTTCCAAAGCTGTTTGATCCCTTATTAGCAAGTCAAACCTTCCTTTGCTACGCTTTGGACTTGGCTAATATCACCCTAGGCAAGGCCTAGTCACCTTTATTATTTGCTTTTTGTCTGTTGGTGACCCTCGAAGGTGAGGGCTACATGTAAGCTTTATTTTCTCTGCACCATGGTTTACTTGGATGAGGGTCTTACCCCTACGTAGGGATAAGAACTAATGCAGGAAAAAGCACAAGTTCTTGCAATGTGGAAAGACAAAAAATGGGTTTCCATTAGGACTCTTTAGGCTATCATCGCAGGAATCCCCTTCCATGTTGGCCCCATCCAAGGCTCTCCCATTGATGTGATGCACACAATCCTTATCCATAGCCTACAGGGCATATTAATTGGATGCTGGAGTTATGACAGGATGGTTTGGTCTTCCTTAGGGTGTGATTCATGACCAAAACCAGGTATATAATATATATGGTAGAGACGGACAAGATCTCGAAAATGAACCTTCCACTCATTTCTAGATACTTCTAGATCTCAGTTCTTAGACATAGCACGAAATGGTGTGGTGGATTTTGTGCGTTTGGTTGGGTGGCTTACCTTATTTGTGATTTATTTTGACCGATAGTCTCTATGGCCATGTGATGATCACTCTAGGTTTATGTGGCTCTAGATCAAGGAAGGCTTGCCTTATTAAGATATACATGTTGCTACGTGCTACTGTCCTTTGGCCTCATCAGGCTTTGTTGACACATGGATGGGAACTACTTTCAAGATCCAATCCTCACTATTGGCAAGAGGCCTTAACTATAATGGGTTCAAGTGGTAGGGTTGGTGGCCTTAGCTATTGGTTGCTTCTGTCTGCAATTTTTTTTGACAAGGCTGACATGCTCTAACAAACCTACAAATGCCAACAAACCTATGTTGCACGAAACTTCTAGGAACCCAGCGTTTCGGGACGTACCCGTACCCGAAACTCCGAAACTCGATTGAAACTCGACCATCATGTAATCATCTATGAGAGTTAGTACAATCTTGGTTTTCCTTCTAAATTGTAATCTATGGGTCTTATTCCCCTTTTTCTTGCAAGATATTGTGTTATTCACTTATTTATAAATTTCTTTATATATATATATGACGTTTTAGATGATGTTTCGGCCAACGCTTCCATTTTTGGGAGGTGACGTTTCTAAACGTACCCTTTTCGGAAACTCCGAAACGTCGGCGCTTTGTGCAACTTTGCCACAAACAAAATAGGCCAAGAATTCTGAACCCTAATAATTTTCTTTGTTGTAGCTCCATAGAGGAAGCGATCGTGTCCTTTGATCTCATTGTAAAGGGGACATTGAAAAATGAGGTGCATCTTTGACTCTGGCTCCTAAAGGTGTTACACTTGGCAGATCCAATTAGATTGTGGTATATGGTGGTCTATCTCTATTTAGAGTTGTTGGGAGCCGACCAAGAGTTGTCCCAAAGGGGTCTTGTGCGAGTGCATCCAATGTCTGAGTGTATATGGGAGGCGTGTGATCTTGCCATCATGCAACTCCAAAAAGAGCAACAAACTTGGTGCAAGGAGTCGAAAGTGTATCTTCTTGGAGTACTCGGATACCTCCAAAGCATATCGTCTCTACGCTGAAGTAAATAAGAAGTTTATATTGTCTAGAGATGTGATTTTTCTTTAATCTTCCAAGACTGACAATGTTGTTGAGAAGCAGCTTGATCACTTGGACATATTTAGGCGTGCATTTTTTTTTTAGGAATTTGATAATGAGATTCCACATTTTGAAGGGGGGGATCCATATCCTGGATCAATCTGTGGAATCTCCTTCTGAAGCACTCTTCCCCCCTCATGAAGTTCCAACCACTTCTTCAGATCAAGAAGACACTTTGAGTGATGTGATTGAGAGGATTGGAAGGCTAAATCTTGATTCAACCCCAACTTAGTCAATAGAACAACCTAGACCATCTCAAAAAGGTCCCTCCAAAATTGGCCCACAAAGACACTTGAAAATGTTCATCCTGATGAGGTTGGGAAGATAGGAACGAGTGTTGAAAATTGGCAACTCATGGATGATTCTCCTTATCTAAAATCTCATTTCTGACAATTCTGGAGTGACTTTCTAAAAATAGGAAGTCATGTCTAGCATCTCAAGTATGACTTTAAAAAAATAGTAAATCACCTTGCATCAATTGGGAATCAAGTATAGTTGATGGAAAATGATTTAACTTATCATTAATCTAATCAATCTAATAGTTCAACCTCAACTTAATCATCAATCTTATTATTATTACTATTATCCTTTATAATACTATTATATTATTATTAAAAGGAAATTCATGTCTCTTAATCATGGCTCTCAATCATTGCACACAACCATGTCATATGTAACTCCCCTCAATTAATGCATATGTTACTCTCTCTCACTTAATGTATATGTTACACTCTCTCTTACGCACTCATTAAAAGCATGGCATGTTCCTCGTACACACTCATTAAAGCATGCCATAAAAGATCCTCTTACGCACTCTTTAATGCATATGTTACATTCTCTCCTTTATGGCATGAGTTACTAGGGCATGCGTTGATATCTTTTATGGCATAAGTTACTAAGGCAAGCGTACCTCTTTAATGGCATGAGTTACAAAGGCATGCATACCTCCCTAATTGGCATATGTAACTCCTCCTCAAGGCATGCGTATCGCTCCTTCTATATGACCGTAATTTGTTGCTCCTATATTTATCTATCTCATATCATCTCATTCTCACTACTTGTGCATTGTGAAAGAAGAATTCGAACTTGAGAGAGAGAGATGGAGAGACATGAAGAAGATTGTTAAAGAGAGAGACTTGGAGAGTAAGAGCAGAACTTGAAGGTTGATTCAATGTTTGCATCAGCTGCTACTACCGGTGATCGTCATGCTACAACTTGTTCAAATTTGGGTGAACTTATTCTCTTGATCTCTCATTGTACTTTATATCTTTGTTGAAACATTGAAATCTAATAGAAGAAGAATTTGGTTGGGTTTTCCCCTTGTGGGTTTTGCTTTGGTCATTGGACCTAAATTCTTTGTCTTATCTTGTTCTTGGTTGTCTTCAATTGTGCATTTTGTTTATGTTCTACCTACAATTGCTTAACTAATATTGCAGCAAAAAGAAGTTTTGGAATAAGTAATTGTTACAACGTAGAAAATCAGAATTTCAACAATGAGAAGTTCCACCAGACAAAATGGAGGTGATGTAGATGATTCTGATTCAGTTGTTGATATGGATGTTTCTTATGATTGTGAATTAAATTTGTCTACCAATTTCGAACCAACTTCCTTTGAAGAAGCTGCTTCTCATGATGAATGAAAAGGAGCAATACAAATAGATTATGATGCTCTTATAAAGAATGGAACCTGGAAGTTAGTGGACCCTCCATTTGGAACCAAACTGATCGTCTGCAAGTGGGTCTTCAAGAACAAGTATAAATCAGATGGCTCACTTGACAAGCACAAAGCAAGGCTCGTGGCAAAAGGATTTGCTTAGAAAGAAGGGGTTGATTATGAGGAGACCTTTGTCCCCACAACAAAATGGGCTACCATCTGGACTCTCTTTGCCTTGGCAACTCATAATGGATAGAAAGTCCATCGAATGGATGTAGAAACTACTTTCTTGAATGGAGATTTGCAAGAAAATGATTTTATGTCTCAACTAGAAGCTTTTGTTGTGAAGGGACAAGAGCATAAAGTATGCAAGCTTATCAAATCCTTGTATGGCCTCAAACAAGCACCACGAGCCTAGTATTAAAAATTGACTGAGCATCTTTTGAAACTAAATTTCAAACACTTTGAAGTTTGATCTTGATGATGCAACTTTATTTGTTAAGAAAGTTGGCAAAACTGTTGTCTATCTTGTGGTGTATGTAGATGATCTATTGATGATAGGGAACAAAGAAAATTATATTGCATCCATAAAGAATGAATTGAAGAAAGGATTTGAGATGGTAGATTTGGGATATGTTCACTACTATTTGGTTTTGAATTAACCCAACATCAGAAATACATTGGAGATTTGTTGAACAAATTTGGCATGAATGAATGCAATCTTTTGTCCACTCCAATGGAACAAAATTTTAAGCTCACATCTAATGAAAGAAATGAATTTGAGGATGCAACTAAGTACAAACAACTCGTAGGAAGTCTCAACTACCTCACTACTACCAGACCAAACATTTTATTTGCTGTTGGAATCCTTTCTAGGTTTATGCAAAAGCCTTGTGAGGGTCATTGGTCTGCTACAAAAAGCCTTCTAAAGTACTTGAAGGGAACTCAAGACTTTGGACTCAAATATACAAAGGTGGATGACCAGGGCTTCGAGGGAGCGACTCGTGAGCATGCTCCCGAAATTCACTCCTGCAAAAAAAAATTGCTCCCTGGCTTTCTTCACAATTTTGTTTTTTCGCAAAGATGTTCCAAACAATTTTTTTTTTGAAAGGAACAAGAGTTTTTGAGTGGGGCAACCTAATATTCAAGCCTATGACCTTAGCATTGATATGCAATTCATGGTAATGTTAAATTCTTAAAGTAAAAGTGACATTCTCCTTTATCTTTCATTTTCATCCTTTTATTTAAATTTTTAACATTACCATGAAATGACTCGGGATGTTTGAGGGTGGTTCTGGGCTCATTGGAGTTCATATGGAGAACTAGTAGACTTATCAATTTTTCAGGATTGTGGGGATTGCAATGTTTCCTTTGGATTTTGTCATGTACTAGGATATGGAATTCGTATTTAATCAAGAACACCAAACCCTCTATGTAACTTGATGTTAGTGACATTGGTTGTTGAACTCCTCTATCATGACCCTATTAAAAATGTACCCATCACTTATACAAAATATTGACTTGACATGCTACGTTTTTTCTATCTTATGTTAATTCTTAGAGGGTGATATTAATGACAAAGATCCCAAGATAGGCAACGATTTTGATGATATGTAGGTATTTTTTGCAGCCCAAGTCACCTGACACGGGGACACGAGACACGAAGGACACGTGGATTCGAGTGTTGGACACGGACACGGACACGGTGACCCCCCAGAACAAGACATGCCCGGACACGTTATATATTATTTTATTAAAAGACACACACACACATATATATATATATATATATATATATATATATTAAAAATTAGATATTTCTTACACAAATTCATACAAATTCATTGATTCAAACATATATCTTCATCTAGATTTAAGTTTTACAAAGATACATCATACAATCATACAAAGTAACATTAATAATTTAATACATTATGCATACATATTGATATTACAAATACAATTGTGACATATTCATCAATGATCCAATAGGAGAAAGACAAGATACTGTTGTTTTCTCATTAAGTCATCAAAATCAAAATGTGTTACATAGGTAGTACAATACCAATGGCAAATGCCAAATAGAAATAGGAAATACAAAACAACTACAAGTCTACAAGCCTCAAGGCAGTAGGTAGCTCATGAGTCATGAGTCATCAATCCTCATTATCATAATCAACATCACTGTCCTCATCATCATGGTCACCACTACTCTCCTCCGCTGCATCCTCCTCCTCTGTATCCAATGTCATCTCTGCATCCTATGTCACAGGGTTTGCCGAATTTGAACAAATTCGAACCTGAAAGCAAACCTAAAGACGAACCTGAAGCCAAATTTTATAATTAAAAAAAAAATTAGTGTTTGAGGTTAGAGTTCGGGCAATTTTTGTCAGTTGTTTTAAGGTTTATGAGAAAAACCATGGGCAACACATGGTTTTCTCTTGTTCTGCTTCCCGCCAATTAGTTTCCCGCAGTGGCCACTGGTTTGTCTTTATTTACCATGGTTGTCGATAGATTTTCACAAGCCAACTTCAGCTTAAGTGTACTCGTTCGATTGTGCTCAGTGTTGTATTCTCTGCAATTTCCTGAATTCAATTTCTAGACGCTGCTTGTCCCCGCCTCCCAGAGCGTGAAGTGAATATTGTTTGTGATTTGTGACTCTTGCGTGCTCATTGCTATTCATATAAATTGATTGATTGATTTTGATTTATTATTATTATTGTATATATATGGTCGAACTTAATGTCGAACCTCATGCGAACCTAAACGAAAAATTCGAATTTGAATTGAACTTAATCGTTACCAAACTCGAATTTGAACCCGAACCGTGTGACATAGTCTGCATTTGCTGGTATGGAGGATGACCCCTGGAGTGTAAAAACTTTGGTAAGCTTTATAAGTAAATATTATTATTGATAAAAGATGAGAGATGATTACAATGGGGAATCACCGAGGCTTTAAATATAGCCTCATGGTGTCCCTTGGTGAAGAGGCATGATCTTTGATCATGCCCTTTCACTTAATAAAACCTAAGATAACTATATCTAACTAATAATTAATAAAATATACATAACATTTCACCTCTCTTAAAGATGATTTGTCCTCAAAGCATAAGTAATGATGGACATTGTTGACGAATGCTTGGGCTTTCTGGAAAGGCGGCTCTTGCTTTTAGATACGACACCATATTGTTAAAAGGTTTTGGATTAACTTCGCAATGTCTGCTTTGTGGTGAGGCAGATAATGATAAGGCTTGATGCTAAGAGGGTGTGATCCCGCCTTGACTTCTATTTTATGTTCGACTTTCCTATCGGGAGGCACTTTGACGGGTAAATATTGGAACACTTTTTCGTGTTTCTGAACTATTCCTTGTTCTTCTGGTGACTCTTCGTGGTTCCCTTTTGAAGATAACATTTCTAACTGATGACATTGTATTGTAGATGTTGGCGCTCCTTGTTCTTCTGGTGACTCTTCGTGGTTCCCTTTTGAAGACAATCTTTCCCCACCCTCCTACGCTTTTAAATTTATTTATTTTTATTTTTTATTATCATTATTATTTTTAAAACAAATGCTGTGGGGTGTAATGAGGGAAGAGGGGATGAGCGTGAGAGTGTTGGGAGGGAAAAATTTGCAATTTTTTTTTTTAAACCAATGTTGCTGCGCACAAGCACTTGGTAAAAAAAAAAAAGAAATCAAGTAATCCTGGAATTCTTGTAATTTCAATTTCTGGGTGATCACACAGATCCCGAAGAGCGATGGCTCTGATACCAATGGAGTGTAAAAAACTCTGGTAAACTTTATAAGTATATATTATTATTGATAAAAGATGAGAGATGATTACAAATGAGGATCACCAAAGCTTTAAATATAGCCTTATGGTGTCCCTTGGTGAAGAGGCATGATCTTTGATCATGCCCTTTCACTTAATAAAACCTAAGATAACTATATCTAACTAATAATTAATAAAATATACATAACAACCCCTCTACAGTATCACCATCATCAAATGTGACAGACTCTAGCACTGGCTCATTGAGATCCAAGTTGGCCAATGCCAAGTCAACACTGCTGTCCAGACCCATATCATTAGGAAAGACATCCCACATCTTTGTCTTTCCCTTCAACCACTCATCCCTCTACTTGTAAATAAGACAAAGGTTGGTGTGCACATACACCATTGTCTCTGCCCTGGACTGCTCAAGCCTACTTTTCTTCACCCTATAAAAATTCCCATACGTGCTCCAATTCCCCTCGCAACAAGAGGATGAATTCACCTGAGGGAGGAGCCTCATGGCTAACAATTGTAGAGGAGGGCTTGTTGTCCCATGAGTTGCCCACCAAGAATAGGGCTTCTTAGCCCCCCTATCTCTAATCACATCATAGCCTGCAAATCGCCCAGTGCTAGTGGAAAACTCTGCAAAGGCATCCTCCACCTCATCAAGGAATGCCCTATCCTGAAAAATCTGCCTGAATGTATCTTTCCTCCCCTGTGAAATTTCACCATCCATGTGAGGAGGGAATCTGCGGAAAGTTCCACCATTCAACCACTCATGGATGTAGTATTTTGGGTTAAAGGAGTGAGCCAAACAATGTAAAGGTGTGTGCAATTCTTGTCCCATATGCTGACAAGAATATCCTTTATGGTGGTGAAGAAGGCGTTTGGTGAAGTCTCATACTTGGGGCAGTCACTCTGTAAAATAATGTTCCTCATAGACTCAATCATGGAATCCCATCCCTCATAAACCTTTCCTAGGATGGGTTGGTCTGTATCTGCAAATCGAAGCAAGGAAATGATAGGGTCTATGATACGAATAAGTAGATCTACCCTCTCCCACCACGCATCATCTAACACTATGTCCTTCACTCTTTTTGAAGATGCTTGATCTATCTTTCTCCAAAGAGACCGAAACTTTGAAGTAACCATGGCCCCAAGAGCGGTCTTGACCTCCCTCAACCTCTTCAACATGATGAATGAAGAGGCAAACCGTGAATCGCAATCTTCAACAATGATAGACTAGTGTACTCCTTATAGATAGTGAGGGCATTTATATGATTTTGTACGAAGTTGTGGATATGCCGTGCATCCTCAATAATGCTTCCAATCCAAAGCATGTCAGAAGCAATAGATGTCAACAATGTTGTGAACATCGACATCGGGATAAAATCGGCAAGGGTCCGGAAAACCAAAAAATCGTAAAAATTGGGAAAATATTGATAAAAAATCGGCAAACATCAGCAAAATTAAGATACGATAAAAATATCTTTAAAAATCGGCAAACATCGTCCAGGGCAAAAAGTCATGATTTTGAGATAAAATCGGGATGTTATCGAGATGTTTGCGACACTGCGATTTCAAGCAAGGAGTTCAAGCAATGGACAATGCAAGGTGTCCAAAATACTTGTGGATATTTAGCTTCCACAATCATGCCAACAGCCTTGCAAACAGGTGCATTATCTGTAATGATTTGCACACAAGAATCAACACCTACATCTTCAATAACTTTAATAAACAACTCACCCATATATTGTGCATCCTTGTGTTGTCCAAGTGCATCCATTGATTTCAATAAAACTGGACCATTCAAGGGAGACATTGGGAAAATATCGATAAAAAATTGGCAAACATCGGCAAAATCAAGATACCATAAAAATATCTTTAAAAATCGGCAAACATCATCCAGGGCAAAAAATCGTGATTTCGAGATAAAATCGGGATGTTATCGAGATGTTTGCAACACTGGATTTCAGTGCTAAGTTCAATGAATGGAAAATGCAAGGTGTCCAAAATACTTGTGGATATTTAGCTTCCACAATCATGCCAATAGCCTTGCAAACAGGTGCATTATCTGTAATTATTTGCACACAAGAATCAACACTGACATCTTCAATAACTTTAATAAACAGCTCACCCATATATTGTGCATCCTTGCATTGTCCAAGTGCATCCACTGATTTCAAGAAAACTTGGCCATTCAAAGAAGACACCATGAAGTTGATGAGTGGGTGTCGTGCTGGATCTGTCCATCCATCAGAAACAATGCTAACCCCAGATGTTGGCCATGCTGATTTAATAGGCTCAAGCATTTTGTCCACCTCTTTCTTTTCCTTCGTCAACAATGTGGTTCTAAGCTGCTCTGACGCAAGAGGCACATACCCTGATGGAGTCGTTTGAGTTAGAGCTCGACACATCTCTATAAATAGAGGTGAGCGTGCAACATTGAAGGATATGAAGTTCTGATAGAAAAAAAAAAAAGCAATGGTGAGATCAAGCTCTTTTCGTTCTCTTTCTGGAAAATCTTTTCCATTGGACCAAGTGCAATTGCCTTTCTTTTTGTTGCTTGTCTCCCACTACAACTTTCAAGTGGGAACTTGTTGCTGCCTTTCCTCAAGAATGGAAGGGGGTCATCATTCTTGTTTTGTTTTGTTTTTGCAGCCACATCAGCCACACCAACAAATGTCTCTCTTTCCATTTCCTTCCTCTTTGCTAAAGATACCTGTGTACAAGCTGAAATTCCACAACTTGGTAAAGCCAACAAATGAGCTTTCACACGATAATATGTGCTCATGAAATGATTGTGACAATAACTGCATTTCCAAGCAACATTGCCTCCTCCCTTCATCTTGCTGCTTGGCCCTGCCTCTCTTGTGACATATTTCCACAATGGATATTTGTGGTCTTGAGGTTGTTGTCTTCCCTCAACATTTGAAGTTGCTATTGAAACTCCACTTCCAATAGATGGAACACTTGTAGACCCTGATGAAATAGGAACCGAAGGGGCATCTCTAATGGGGACATTCTTCCCCTTCCTTTGCCCCCCTTCCTTGCTGCCCTTGATTGAGCCATGAATGTTGTAAAACAATGAACAAAAATTGCCCAAATTTGTAAAACATATGCACATGCAAACCGAAAGCAAAAAAATAGAGAGACAATGCACTAACTTGTTGCTTGAATCTCCTTGACAGTGCTCCCTTGCTCCTTGCTCCTCTCTTCACTCAAAGCAAACACAATGTGATTAAAATGAAGCAAAACTGGAGTATAAAAACTTTGGTAAACTTGATAAATATATATTATTGTTGATGAAAGATAAGAGATGATTACAATGGGGAATCACCGAGGTTTTAAATATAGCCTCAAGGTGTCCCTTGGCGAAGAGGCATGATCTTTGATCATGCCCTTTCACTTAATAAAAGCTAATATAACTATATCTAACTAATAATTAATAAAATATACATACATTGTTCCTCTCTTAAGATGCTTTGTCCTCAAAGCATACGTAATGATCGTTGTCGGCGAAATGCTTCGTACTCCCAAGATGCTTCTTCAACGGCAAGTCTCCTTCCACTTGATTAAATATTCCGTAATAACACGAGAGCGCAACTTCTTATCACGGGTAGATAGGATGCCTTCGGGCTCTAGAACGAGCTTGCCTTCATCATCCGGAATGGGAAGTGTTGTTTGGGGCAACTGATGGTTACCCAGTGCCTTTTTTAAGCAGGACACATGGAAAGCATTGTGAACATGACTGGTATCGGGAAGGCTCAACCCATAAGCGACTTGACTGATCTTCTTAATAATTTGATACAGACCATAAAACTTTGGAGCTAATTTATTTTTTCCTTTTTGTTTAAGGGACAACTGCTTGTATGGTTGAAGCTTGACAAACACCCAGTCTCCAACTTCAAATGATCTCTTAGTGCGATTACGGTCAGCCTGTTGCTTCATACGATTCTGTGCAACACTCAAATTTTCTTTTAGAATTTGGACGACCTTTTGGTGTTCTTCTAGTTGATTTTTTACTGCTGGCAAATTTGTTTGAACTGAAGCAAAATCTTTCCACTTCGGAGGCTCATATCCATATAGAGCCTGGAACGGAGTCATTTTTGTCGATGTATGGTAAGTAGAATTATACCACCATTCAGCAAGATGCAACCATTGGACCCACTTATTTTGTTTCTCCGTAGCATAACACCGTAGGTAAGCTTCCAAACATTTATTAACAACCTCTGTTTGCCCATCTGTTTGAGGGTGATAAGCTGAGCTCATGTTGAGGTAGGTTCCAACATGGTTGAACAATTCCTTCCAAAAGTTCCCTTTAAATTTGGCATCCTTGTCACTGAGAATAACTTTCGGAAAGCCGTGTAGTTTATAAACATGTTTGCAGAATATCTCCGCAATTTGCTTTGCAGAGTCTGTTTTTTTAATAGCGATAAAGTGAGCATATTTAGTGAGTCTATCTACTACGACGAAGATCTTATCCTTTCCATCCGATACAGGTAATCCTTCAATAAAATCCATCGATATTTCTTCCCATTTCTGAGTCGGAATATTTAAGGGATGAAGTAAGCCTGGTGTCATAATGTTTTCATTTTTATTTCTTTGACACTTGTCACATTCTGCAACATATTTTTGAATATCATGACTCATACCCTTCCAGAAAAATGACTGACGTGCATTGTAGTAGGTTTTGAAATATCCTACATGCCCAGATGACATGGAATCATGTGATTCCTTGAGTATTTTTGATATAAACTTGGATTTGGAGTTTAGATAAATTCTCCCTTTGTACCATAAGATATCGTTCTTCCATTCAAATTTTGAATTCCCTGGGAGATTATTGATTATAGCCAACATTTCCGGATCTTTGGCGTATTCACTTCTAATCTCATTAAGCCATTCAGGCACAACAATCGAAACTGCAAGTAATGCTGATTTCTCATCTTTTCTGGATAGGACATCTGCTACTACATTGTCTTTCCCTTTCTTGTGTAATATTTCCATGTCAAAAGCGGCAATCTTCTCGATCCATTTTTGTTGTTCTTCAGAGAGTGTTTTTTGCTAAAGAAGATACTGAAGACTGTTATGATCTGTTCGGATGGAAAATTTACTCCCTAACAGATATTGTCTCCATTTGGCCAATGCATGCATAATTGCGAGCATTTCCTTGCTGTATGTGGACTTGAGACGCTCATGTTTATTTAGTTTTCTGCTTTCAAAAGCAATAGGGTGCCCCTCTTGCATTAATACTGCACCAATACCGAATCCAGAGGCATCACATTCAATGATAAATGGTTTAGAAAAGTCGGGAGTTGCCAATGCTGGTGCATTAGCCATTACTTCCTTCAAATCTTCAAAACATTTCCCTGCTTCCTCATTCCATTGAAATGAATTCTTCTTTAAAAGGTTTGTAAGAGGTGCAGTTCTATGCGCATAATCTTTAATAAATCTTCGATAATATCCCGTTAATCCTAAAAATCCTCTGAGCTTGGATATGTTCACTGGTTTATTCCATTCCCTTATAGCCTTAATCTTAGAAGGATCCACTTTTACTCCTTCATGGGATATTAGGTGTCCTAGATATTCAACTTCTTCTTTTCCAAAGGTGCATTTGGATTTTTTTGCATAAAATTGATGGTCTTCTAGCAACGTGAGAATTTTATCCAAGTGTTGCAAATGCTCCCTCCAAGTTTTACTATAAATCAAAATATCATCAAAAAATACTAGTACAAATTTCCTAAGATATGGACGAAATAACTCGTTCATAGTGGCTTGGAACGTAGCTGGTGCATTTGTTAACCCAAAGGGCATTAATTTAAATTCATAATGACCTTCATGTGTTTGAAATGCAGTTTTTGGTATATCTTCCAATCTAATTCGGATTTGGTAATAACCTGACCTTAAATCTAATTTAGAGAAATATTTTGCGCCATGGAGTTCATCCAGCATTTCATCGATAAAGGGAATTGGAAACTTATTTTTAATTGTTATCTTATTTTTAATTGTTATCAATGCATAGCCGAAACGATCCGTCTTTTTTTCTTACCAATATAACTGGGGCAGCATATGGACTCTTACTTTTTGAAATGACCCCACATTGTAAAAGGTCTTGGATTATCTTCTCAATTTCAGTTTTATGGTGATGTGGGTAGCGATAAGGCTTGATGTTAACAGGGTCTGATCCTGCCTTGACTTCTATTGTATGTTCGATTTCCCTATGAGGAGGCATCTTCATTGGTAGATCTTGAAATACCTTTTCATGTTTCTGAATTAGTGCTTGTACCTCCTGTGATTCTTCGTGGTTGACTTTTGTAGATAACATCTCTAAATGATGACATTCGACTATATAGGCTGGCGCTCCCTTTTGGATCATCTTCATCATCTGGGATGCTGATACGATTTGATTGTCTGGGGCTTGGAATCCAAATAACTTGTGCTTCCGCCCTTCCCACTTAAAGCTTATAATCTGCTTCTGATGGTTGGCCGAATAAGTACCCAAGGTTTGTAACCATTGAATTCCTAAGACCACATTTACTCCTCCGAGTGGTACGACATAGAATGGAGATTCTAAACTAAAGTCTTTAATCTGCAATTTGACTTTATGGCATTTTCCTACCTGTTAAATCTTCTTACCATCGGCCACCATTACCTTCATATTAGGCATGGGAAAAGTAAAGAGGTTGAGTCTTTTGGCCATGGTTGAATCTAGAAAATTGTGCGTGCTGCCTGTGTCTATGAGAACCATTACGTTGTTTTTCTTAATAAGTCCCCTTAATTTTAGTGTCTGAGGTTGTGATATACCTGTCATGGCTGATAATGAACTTAACGGAGTCTTGTCATCATCTACTTCGAGGAGAATACAGGGTATCTTCTATCCCTTCTATGTACGAGATCCGCAGGGATGATAGATAAGAGATGATTACAATGGGGAATCACCGAAGCTTTAAATATAGCCTCATGGTGTCCCTTGGTGAAGAGGCATGATCTTTGATCATGCCCTTTCACTTAATAAAACCTAATATAACTATATCTAACTAATAATTAATAAAATATACATAACAAAGCTGATTTTAAAGATACTCAGACACCTTTTTTCGTCGGTCGTGTCGGCAAATCGGGACACGATGGTGTCACGTACGGTTATGATACGGTGGACAGATACGTACGAATCGTGTCCAATTCGATGGATTAAGGACACGTTGGCGGGGGAAGGGAGGACGAATCCGGTTTCTTAGGTTGCAACATGATGTTTTTGGAGGCTAGAGGCTTTCTAGAGCCTATTTGTTGATGTACTTTCGGTTCAGAGATGGATTGCACTCGATGCAATTTTGGTTATGTGCATCCTTACTGTAATGTTCCCATTTTTGGTATCACCCGTAACAGGGCTAGGAGGGACTTCCAGAGTTAGGAGCAGACAGGTCACATGTACAGATTGGTGCTATCAGTGGGCTCAGGAGCTTTTCGGAGAAGTTTTGAGGAGTTTTCATGGTGTTCGGAGGCATTCGCTTGATATACTCCACCATCCGAGCAGTTTGGATTTCGTTCCGATGCATTCCGATAACTTTCGGAATTTTGAGTTATTTATGGGCTTAACTGAGCTGATTATGCTCAAGGTGGCATTCCGGGAGGAATACACGATGGAACACCTTAGTGTAATAGCTCATTGGAACCGGGACGAGGAGACCTACACGATGGGACAGTTAGACAAAGATTTTAGTGACCGGAGGAGGCGTGGTAGCCGATATACCCTTTTCTGCATTAAAAAGGAATATTTTATAATATTTTAATAAAAGAGAAAAGTGCTCCATAAATAAAATAATAATAAAATAATTCTCTAGAAGGCTCCAAGGGATCTATAAAAGAAAGGGGAGGAGGCCATTTCTAAGACATCTTTGGGTAGATCATCAGCTTGTGTATGAGAGGTTTGAGGACCGTGGTTCTCTACTTGAGCGTAGCCGGGACGGAAACCCTCGGGTGATTTGTGAGTGTTGGACGAAAACCCAACTCTCTTGAGGAGACTTCATAGGAGTTTCACAGAGCTTCAGAGTTTGGTGTGAGGATCATTCAGATCTTCAACTTGGGCTTCATCATTTTCAGTGGGTTCAGTTTCAGCTGTTGCCGGAGGGAGAGTGCAGCAGTTCAGTTTGTGGCCAGCGCCGTTCAACAGCTTATCTTGGTGGCCAGTTTCCTATCTCAGCTCTTTCTGGGTCAGATCTATATGTAAACCCCTTTTTATTATCTATAATAAAAGCTGAGATTTATCTTCTGTTCTATATGGTATTGGATTGCAATGTTTCCTGTCTTTTATTTTACATGGCAATCTTCTGTTGAATAAATGTTTATTTTACGGCAAATTGTGGTATTCAGTATTTTTCTGCATTTTAGTTAAAATATCCCATCCGGGATATTTATACTATATAAATCAAAACTTGTAACTTGTGGACCTATGGTTGATGAAGATTGTAACTACTAGATGATTGATGTTATATGGTTTAATCCATGTTTTTATGCTTTCTTAACTAATTCATCATTCTACATGCTTTTGTTGACTTATATGCATCTAAATACACAAAAATATATATTATATAAAAATTCGCTCCCAAATTCTCTCTGCGAGAGCATTTGAAAATATTTGCCTAAACCCTCCCGGCCACCGCTCCCCCAGCAACCATGCTTAAATATTCCAACTTGATTGGATACTCTGATTCAGACTTTGATGGGGATAAATAAATTGGAGTATCTACTTCAGGTTATGTTATGAGTCTCAGATTAGGAGGTGTCTCCTGGAGGTCACACAAACAATTAGTTCCAACAAATTCCACAACAGAAGCAAAATATGTGCTAGAGATAGAGGCAACCAAGGAGATTGTGTGGCTTAAGAAAATTCTTGAAGATTTGCAGGAGAAACAAGTCCATTCTACTCCTCATTTAATTGACAATACTTCTGCAATAAATTTGGGCAAGGATCCAAAATTCCATGATCGGACCAAGCTATCGATACAAAGTATCATTTGTTTCGACATTATGTTGAAGCCAAGAATATTCACCTATGCCATTGTTCCACAAATGAGTAGATTGCAGACATCTTCACTGTAATATCCTTGCTTTTTGTGTGTAGAAGTTACTAAGGAGTTTGCTCAATTTTGGTGATATTAATAAAAAGTGGGAAAATATTACTTTATTAAAAAATGGCGGCAAAATGTTATTTTATTAGAAAAGGGGGCAAACATTATTTCATTAAAAAAGAGGTGCCCCCCACTAAGAAAATAACATTTTGAAAAGGGAATCTAGAAGCTCGAGGAGACTCAATGAAGTGTTATAAAGGAGGGTGGATTCATTTGCTATTCATTCTATTCTTGCCTATCATTTCTCATTGCCATTGAGGGGAAACTCAAGCGAGTTTCAGATCGAGGATTTCAAGCGAAATTCCTCACCCTAGTTTCTGTGGATCTCATTGCCACTCGAACTAGTCTTTAACAATTTCGGTGGACTCTCTTGATACCCTAGTTGGTAATTTCATTTCTTGGTTTATTGCTAATCTTTATTAGAGAAGTTTGGAAGAATTTGATTTTTGCAAGAGAATGAAGTTCAAATGATCAGGCCACATAGAGAAAGCTGACTTTTCCTCCAGCATTAAGGCCGATTTTTTGACAAGGTTAAGCAAGACAGGGGCCAAGTTATTCATCTTGCTCCCATCAACCCAAATTGAAGGATAAGTGGTACATGCATTTCCAGAATATATTGTGTCAATAGAAGGGCCTGTGAAAATTTCAATCTAGAAATATAGAGTTGCAGTGATAGATTTATTTCTCCTACTTATTACTCCAATAAGTTATTTACATAAATATATCAGTAAACTTCGAAATAAATACTACTGCAACATTCACAACTATATATGCAGAGAAGTAAACCGTAAAGAACATAAGCATAAGAACCAATCACATGTACACTTATTTTTGGACAATTGTCCCCGGAAAAACCCAACGTGGGAAAACTAGTGCAGCAGATGAGGGTTTTATTATTATTCTTCAGCAAATGAATCTTTACAAGGAATACTCTGGAAGCTATAATAAAAAAACACCTGAGACAAAATTCTCGGCCTCTCCCGACAATATCCTGACACTCGGAAGAGACTTTGACTTCCTCTGCGTCTGTCTGCGTGTTTCTCTGCGCAGTCCCTGCGATGGACTGTGTCACTCTGCGTGGGTTCACTGCGGTGCCTTCTGTGACTCTCTGCGTCCCTCTTTCCTCCAGCTCAGTCATTGTTGACTCCCTCTTCTCCTTTTGCTTCTGCAACTCTTCGACCTGCAACTATCCCACTGAAATCGAATTCTATTCCTTTAGAATCGATCTCCTTCGGGTACTGAGTGTATGCCCGACTTGCTTTCCAAATGACCCTCAAGCCTTCTTTATAATCTTCTTGTTGATGAATCAACGACCCAGATTAGAAGTCTAATTAATGGCTCAGAATAAATGTTGACTTGATCTTCGTTCTCTAGAAGATTCACACTCTGTCTTATTAATACCCTTTAATTATTTAATTTCCCTAAGTTTAGACTTAGGCTCTCCATTAAAATAATTAATTATTTTCATAAGACATGGACCGAGTGGAATTTCCACAAACGGTTTCTGGGTTCTTTGGAATACTGATGTCCAAGTCTCCTCACAAGGTTTGAGACTTAGAACACTTTCTGATGCTACAAAAATCAACACTCCCTCTTAGTGAGGAAAGTGTTTAAGCAATATGCTTGTTGCATGTTGCTCTGCTTTTGAAGAATCCTTTGCGCTGCTGATCTCTGGATGCTACCCCTCATCTGTTGCGCTGCTGCCCATGACACTGCCAGTGTCACTGTTGCACTGCTGCCCATGACACTGCCAGTGTCATTGTTGCATTTGTACTGCAACTCCCTCTGAATCCTGATACTATCCATTCCTTCTATTGGAATGGATTCCTGATCATCCCCATCTTTTATCTGACGTAGACAAACTTAGTCTTCCTAGAGCCTTCGTGAGAATGTCTGCCACTTGTTCTCCTATTGGAGTGCATTGCAATTGTACAACTCCCCGTTGGACACAGTCTGTGATGAAGTGACACCTGATATCAATGTGCTTCGATTGATCATGAAACACAGGATTTTCAGAGAGCTTGATGCAACTCTGATTATCACACAAAACACTGGTTGCTTCCATTTTCTCCTTCAGTAGGTTCACAAGCAGTTGCCGAAGCCATATGGCCTCACACGAAGCTATGCTAGCTGCCATATATTCAGCCTCTGATGAGCTCAGTGCCACGGATTTCTATTTCCTGCTGCACTAGGACGTCATCCCTGATCCCAGACTGAAACAATACCCACTGGTACTCTTCCGATCTACTGGACTCTCGGCCCAATTTGCGTCGGTGAACCCACACAACTTGATATTACTCCCACCGGTGTACTTCAATCCAAGCTCGACTATTCCTTGAAGGTACATGAGAACATGCTTGGCTGCTGCCCAATGAGCCCTCTTAGGTTCCACCGTGAACTGATTGAGGGTAGTTACAACATAACAGATGTCTGGCCTAGAGTGTAATATTCCCAATTAGCTTTGCTAATTGGAATATTGCATTTTTGTGTTATTTTGCTGCTTTAGATAGGAATAATAAATAAAGTGAGAAATAAGAGGGGTCACCTCACTTTAGTCAACTCACCTTATAATAAAGTGTTCTTTTTCCTAGTAGCTTGACGTTGTAACTTAGAAAGGGGGCCTTGGGGGTCCACGTGGATATGATGAAGGAGACATAAGGTTAACCCGAGGTAAACTGCGCAGATCCAGGATGAGTTGAGTTTTGGAGGGAGATTGGTGTTATAAAAGGAGAGGCTCTCACCTCATTTGATCATTCATGATTTGATATTCTTATTGATAGCTAGACTTTGTCTGCTTCAGCACGCCGGTTGTTTAGTCGGTCTGCAGCACTGTTTAGTGCACGAGTGTCTCCGGTCGGAGATCTCACCCTTAGCCTCGGGGGACTTCGAGTGCCTGCCCTGGTAAGGTTTTTCTGGTTCTACCCTTAGCTTCGGGGGACTTCGAGTGCCCGCCCTAGCAAGGTTCTTCAGCAGCAAGCAGCAGTAGTTCTGAAGCATATCTGAGGAGGAGGAAGCCCTCTTGTGGCTGCGCAGAGCAAGGGAAGAAGGAACGCTGATTCTTGAAGGAGAAGGACGCTGTCTCATCTGGAGAGAGGACGCTGATCCTTCAGGAGGAGGAGGACGCTGTCCAAGGAGGACGCAGTTCCAGACTGATAGAGAAAACGCTGTTTGGGAGGAAGGAGGACGCTGTCTAGCCCTAGAGTGAGGACGTTGTCCATTTCAGGAGGTAAGGGTTGCAGATCTGAGGGGTTATTGTTAGATCCAGCTTTGGGAAGGACAGATCTTGCAGATCTAGTCCTGTATGTTGCAGATCCAGTCTTGTATGTTGCAGATCTGAAGGTTTTGCACTAGATCCAGTTAGAGGAGTGACAGATCTGAGGAGATCTTGTCGGGGATCACTGGTCCGGATGCGGAAGAAGCTTACCGGATCTAGCCCTAGAGGCCGTAGATACGAGAGATAGTTCGAGATCTAGCATAGATGCGAGGGTTTCAACGACGGATACGTGTTGGAGAGACGCGATTCGGGGGGGGGTGAAGGACGCGGTCCCGATTGGAGGCTTCGAGATCCATCGGGTGGGACGCGGTGCGAGGAAGAGCGAGGCTGTTGTGAGAAGAGCTCGTCGGCGTTTTCCAGCATTGCACGCGGGTTTGTCGGCCCGGAGGGTTCGAGGGCTTGTGCTTCACACATTTCTGTGTCACTAGCAGAGACAACGTTTTCCATCTGTGAGGGTTTGCAGCTTGAGATCAGCCCAGTTTCAGCGCAGTTCATCTCCAGTCTTCAGAGCAGCTAGGACGCTGTCCTTGTTGCAGCCATTTTCTTGTATGGGAGGGTCATCACTTGCCTAGGGCAAGGATAGGTGCACTGATTCTGATTTCTTGTACTCCTCTCTATGTACTTTCTGATTAATAAAATGGCTCAGATTTTGGTATTACATGTGTCATGATTCAGTGATCTGGTTCAGTTTATATTTGTATTGGTGCATTTCTGTTTATTACTAGTTATTTCCCTTTGGGGATATTACAGTGGTATCAGAGCATAGTTCTGGCTCAGCCTGTGGTGCTAGCAGTCTATGACATCCCGAGGTCACCCCCGTTTCTTTGGGGGCAGTGATTCTGATTCAGAGACAGAGAGACAAAATCCAATGGAGGCCATGTTTGCCAAGTTTGCAGAGAAGATGGATGTATTCATGCAGGATATGAAGAAGATTGCAGAAGGGAAGCAGAAGGAACCCCCTAGGGTCTTTCAGGTAGGGGAAGGATCGGGAACGTCTAGTTGTATACCAGATGCTATTCCCATTGTGTCAGCGCAGAAGGCCGATTCCATGGACACGCGACCTACCATGCCTACTTTCCCGGTAGAGGAAGTGGAGCAAACGGCATCAAGAGATGAGGGTCTCGATCTTCACGCAGTTTGGTTTGCAGATTGGCGAAGCATGGGACCGGAATTCATGGATGCTCTCCCTTTCAACCAATATCTGCAGTTCCGAAGCGGCAGTAAGCCTCATGATCGAAATAAGGGACGGGGTTCCTACCGTGACAGTAACCGTGCAGCCAGCAAATTTCATTTGCCAATGTTTGATGGGTCTCCAAAGACCACAGCCAGGTCTTGGGTGGAGAAACTAGACCTCTATTTTCAGCTTAACCAGATGCCGGAGAAGGAGGCCATTAAGATGGCTGCATTACATCTAGAGGGTGAGGCCCAGAACTGGTGGTTTCATGGGTTAACAACACTGGGACATTCCACAGTGACCACATATGCTGAGTTCACCAGGAGGGTGGTGAAACGTTTTGATCAGAAGGACCCGGATCAGCCTTTCCTCGAGCTAACCAAGCTCAAACAGACAGGTAGTGCCGAAGCATACATCTCAGACTTTTTGAGGGTTTCAGTGATGGTACCTGACATATCAGCAGCTCGGTTGATCACGATGTTCTTGGACGGGCTGTCAGAACCACTTCGTGGTCTAGTCCGGTCAAACAAACCGGCTACACTTCAGGATGCTATCAGCAGGGCCCGTGACCTACAGGATGTGTTGCCCAGGACTCAGCCACCTTATCCCCAGAGACAGGCTTTCCAGCCTAAGGGTAAGGACATAAGGGTTCCGCCTCCCAAGGCGAATCCCGGACGAGGACAGTATGATGATGAGGCTAGGAGAGAGCTGAGACGGAAGCGATTGTGCTTCACCTGCCAGGAGCCCTGGGCACCAGGACACAAGTGCACAGCAGGGAAGGCACATTTCATAGAGGTCTTCTCCGAGGGCAGTGGAGAAGAGGATGAGTTGGATGATGAGGAGGCAGGAGAGTGTTAGGCAGCGCAGAGTGCTTTACCACCTCCACCACCCGATGCAGGAGAGGCATCATTTGCACCTACTGGGGGAGCTCTAGCAGCATTACGAGGAGTCCCCAAGTATCTGACATTGCGCGTACGTGGGACAGTGCGGGGACGGCGTGTCTCAGTTCTAGTTGACGGTGGGGCTGCCCCAATTTCATCGATACCCGGATAGTCGCACGGAGAAGCATGCCACCGGAGAGCTTTGATGGGTTTTCTGTTTTGGTCCCAGGAGATCAGACCATGGCTTGTGCTCGATATGTACCAGAGTTATCAGTGACGATGGGCACTTATACTTTGACTGATCACTTCTTTGTGGTGGACATTCCGGACACCAATGTGATATTGGGAGTGCAGTGGCTTATCACTCTGGGGAAGGTCACAACAGATTGGAAAGCCTTGGAGATGGAGTGGGATGATCCCAAGACGGGGAGGCATGAGAAGATCCGAGGTCAGAACACATATCCGCCCCAGACAGTATCGGCACACAGCATGGATGCGACATTCCGCAGGGGAGATATAGAGTGGGCAGTCGAGTTGCGGGCTTCAGAGATAGTAGATACAGGAAGGACGGTGCACCCTGATCTACAGACTCTCCTCGACAGGTATGCAGTAGTTTTTGGGGACATCCCACCAGGACAACCACCAGATCGAGGGTTTGAGCACACGATCGAGTTGGAGCAGGGGATACAGGCAGTGATCACCACCCCATATAGGCATCCCAAAGCCTATCGGGATGAGATAGAGCGGGCCATCCAGGAGCTGCTGGCCCTTGGGCACATTCGACCCAGCACCAGTCCTTTCGCTTCTTCAGTAGTGCTGGTGAAGAAGAAGGATGGCACATTACGCATGTGCATTGACTACAGGGCTCTTAACAAGAAGACTTTGAAAAACAGGTACCCCATTCCCAGGATCGATGAGTTGATGGACGAGTTGAGAGGAGCACGATTCTTCTCAAAGATTGATTTGAGGTCCGGGTACCATCAGATACGCATGAGGGAACAGGACATTCCCAAGACTGCTTTCCGGTGTCATTATGGGCACTTTGAGTTTCTGGTCATGCCATTTGGGCTGACCAATGCACCTGCCACTTTTCAGTCTTGCATGAACCATATCTTCAGGGATCATCTGAGGAAGTTCGTGCTGGTTTTCTTTGATGATATTCTCATATATAGCAGGACCTGGGAGGAGCACCTCCAGCACATTGAGACAGTCTTGCGCATTCTGGAGGAGCAGCAGTTCTTTGCCAAACTCTCCAAGTGTGAGTTTGGATTGACAGAGATGTTGTATTTGGGACACATCATAGGAGTGGACGGGGTGAGAGTCCATGACAAGAAGATCCGGGCTATCAGGGACTGGCCAGAGCCGCGGAATGTGACAGAGCTTAGAGGGTTCATTGGTATCTGTACTTACTACAGGAAGTTCGTCAAGGGTTTCTCACAGCTTGCTGCACCCCTCACAGAGCTGACGAGGAAGGGGGCATTCAGTTGGGCGGATATTGCCCAGCGAGCTTTTGATAAGCTCAAGGAGGTGATGAGTAGTTGTCCGGTGCTGGCACTACCCGATTTCACTCAGCCCTTTATCCTAGAGTGCGATGCATCAGGGGAAGGGATTGGAGCAGTTTTGATGCAGGAGGGTCATCCGATTGCATTCGAGAGCCGGAAGCTCCTTCCACATGAGAGACTTTATCCCATCTATGATAAGGAGATGTTGGCCATCATGCATGCCTTGGCCAAATTCCGGCAGTACTTGGTAGGCGGCAGATTCAGAGTCAGGACAGATCATAACAGCCTGAAGTACTTTCTGGAGCAGAAACAGTTACAGGAGAGGCAGCAGAAGTGGATCAGCAAGATCCAGGCTTACGATTTTGACATAGAGTATGTCAAAGGGAAGAACAATGTGGTGGCAGATGCCCTTTCCCGTAGACCAGCCACATTATCCCTCATGAGCTTGGACGCTGATTGGAAGGCTCGACTACTGGTTGAGTATTCCAAGGATAGATTTGCATGCGAGGTGTTGGATGGACAGGTAGCTGATAGCAGATACAGGGTGGCAGATGAGGTCATCTATTACAGGGATCGGATCTTCTTGACTGAGGGATCTCAGCTCAAGGAGAAGATACTCCATGCCTCTCATGATTCAGCATTGGCGGGCCATCAGGGGTTCACCAAGATGTACAGGGCCGTCCGAGAGAGATTTGCATGGAAGGGCCTCAAGGAGGACGTACTCCGGCATGTCAGGGAGTGCGAGGTGTGCCAGCGGAACAAAGGGGAGATGAACCATCCCGCAGGGTTGTTACAGCCGCTTCCCATTCCTGAGGGGAAGTGGGAGAGTGTCTCGATGGATTTCATCACGGGTTTGCCCACAGTGCAGGGCAAGGACTGCATCTTCGTAGTAGTTGACCGGCTAACGAAGTATGCTCACTTCTTTGCCATTTCGGCACACTACACAGCAGCACAGGTGGCAGAGTTGTTTTTCCGGGAGGTTTTCAGATTGCATGGTCTGCCCAAGACAATTGTTAGTGACAGGGACAGCCGCTTTATGGGTGGATTTTGGCAGGAGCTCTTTCGACTAGTAGGGACTGAGTTGACACCAAGCACCAGCTATCATCCCCAGACGGACGGGCAGACAGAGATAGTTAACAAGTGGCTGGAGGGCTACTTGCGTAACTACGTCAGTGGGCAGCAGCGAGCGTGGCTGAAATGGCTACATCTGGGCGAATACTGCTACAACACAACCCATCATATGTCTATCGGCATGACACCGTTTTATGCGTTGTATGGATATCATTCCTTGTCTTTTGTAGATGTGATGTTTGGGGTTAGCAGGGCTCCGCGAGCCAAACTATGGATCCAAGAGAGCCAAGACATCCTTCGGACTCTCAAGGACAACATAGCCACCGCCCAAAATCAGCAGAAGTTATATGCAGACAGGGGCCGAGTGGAGAGACACTTTGAGGTAGGGGATTTGGTCTACTTGCGGTTGCAGCCATACCGCCAGTCTTCACTCAAACAGAAGGGGGCAGAGAAGCTTAAGCCCCGTTTTTATGGACCCTACAGGGTGATTCGGAGGATCGGACAGGTTGCATATGAGTTGGAGTTGCCCCAAGGCAGCCGGATTCATAACATTTTCCATGTATCATGCCTGAAGAAGGCACTGGGCCAGCATGTGACAGTCACCGGGGAGCTACCTCCGACAGACGATGAGGGGCACTTGGTATTACAGCCAGAGGCCATTATTGACACCAGGGAGAGACAGTTGCGTAGCAGGAAGATCAGAGAGTTCCTGGTGAGATGGAAGAATCTGCCAGATGAGGATGCCACTTGGGAGGATGAGAAGATCTTGCAGCATCCCTCACTTCAGTTGCTTGAGGACAAGCAACGTTTTTCCGGGGGAGACTGTAATATTCCCAATTAGCTTTGCTAATTGGAATATTGCATTTTTGTGTTATTTTGCTGCTTTAGATAGGAATAATAAATAAAGTGAGAAATAAGAGGGGTCACCTCACTTTAGTCACCTCACTTTATAATAAAGTGTTCTTTTTCCTAGTAGCTTGACGTTGTAACTTAGAGAGGGGGCCTTGGGGGTCCACGTGGATGTGATAGAGGAGACATAAGGTTAACCCAAGGTAAACTGCGCAGATCCAGGGTGAGTTGAGTTTTGGAGGGAGATTGGTGTTATAAAAGGAGAGGCTCTCACCTCATTTGATCATTCATGATTTGATATTCTTATTGATAGCTAGACTTTGTCTGCTTCAGCACGCCGGTTGTTTAGTCGGTCTGCAGCACTGCTTAGTGCACGAGTGTCTCCGGTCGGGGATCTCACCCTTAGCCTCGGGGGACTTCGAGTGCCTGCCCTGGTAAGGTTTTTCTGGTTCTACCCTTAGCTTCGGGGGACTTCGAGTGCCCGCCCTAGCAAGGTTTTTCAGCAGCAAGCAGCAGTAGTTCTGAAGCATATCTGAGGAGGAGAGAGCCCTCTTGTGGCTGCGCAGAGCAAGGGAAGAAGAAACGCTGATTCTTGAAGGAGAAGGACGCTGTCTCATCTGGAGAGAGGACGCTGATCCTTCAGGAGGAGGAGGACGCTGTCCAAGGAGGACGCAGTTCCAGACTGATAGAGGAAACGCTGTTTGGGAGGCAGGAGGACGCTGTCTAGCCCTAGAGTGAGGACGCTGTCCATTTCAGGAGGTAAGGGTTGCAGATCTGAGGGGTTATTGTTAGATCCAGCTTTGGGAAGGACAGATCTTGCAGATCTAGTCCTGTATGTTGCAGATCTAGTCCTGTATGTTGCAGATCCAGTCTTGTATGTTGCAGATCTGAAGGTTTTGCACTAGATCCAGTTGGAGGAGTAACAGATCTGAGGAGATACTGTCAGATCTAGTCCAGATCTGAAGGGGAAACACCAGATCTAACCCTAGAGGCTGTAGATCTGAGGAGATAGTTCCAGATCTAGCATAGATCTGAGGGTTTTGCAGCAGATCTGATATTGGAGGACGCAGTTCAGGGAGTGAAGGACGCAGATCTGATTGGGGGCTTCAGATCCATCAGGTGGGACGCAGATCTGAGGAACAGGCTATTGTGAGAAGGGCTCATCAGCGTTTTCCAGCATTCTGTAGCAGGTTTATCTGACTGGAGGGTTGAGGGCTTGTGCTTCACCTGTTTCTGCGCTGTCACTAGCAGAGACAGCGTTTTCCATCTGTGAGGGTTTGCAGCTTGAGATCAGCCCAGTTTCAGCGCAGTCCATCTCCAGTCTTCAGAGCAGCTAGGACGCTGTCCTTGTTGCAGCCATTTTCTTGTGTGGGAGGGTCATCACTTGCAAAGGGCAAGGATAGGTGCACTGATTCTGATTTCTTGTACTCCTCTCTATGTACTTTCTGATTAATAAAATGGCTCAGATTTTGGTATTACATGTGTCATGATTCAGTGATCTGGTTCAGTTTATATTTGTATTGGTGCATTTCTGTTTATTACTAGTTATTTCCCTTTGGGGATATTACATAGAGTTTACCAGATACATCAAAGATCCTATGAGATGCTTATACAGAGTAGGATCAACCTCATCATCTTCGGATGTGTCAATTTTCTTCTAGTTGGTGATCATTGGAGTCGTCATGGGTCTACAATTCTCCATCTGAAATCTCTTCAGAATCTCTGTAGTATATCTTCCTTGACCAAGGAAGATCTCCCCCTTCTGTTGCCAAACTTCTAACCCCAGAAAATAGTGCATCAGCCATAGATCCTTCATGTCGAATTCCATAGCCAAATTCTCCTTGCAGTCTTGGATGAGCTTCAATGATCCTGTTAGAAATAGATCATCTACATATAAAACCAGTATCAGGGGCTCACTCCCTACCCTTAGATAGTAGAGATTGGGATCTGCGTCACGCTTGATGAATCCCATATTTTGCAAGTAGTTTTCCATAAAAGGCTTTCTTAAGCCTGTACACATGAGTCTTCTGATCATGCATCTCGAAGCCTTCTGGTTGTTCAATATACACCTCCTCTTCTATCAACCCATTCAGGAACACAGTCTTGACGTTCATCTGGTGAATTTCCCATCCCATCTGCACAGTAAGGGATATTACAGATCTAATGGACGTATATCTGGCTACTGGGGTGAAGGTTTCTTCATAATCTATCCCTTCCTTCTGAGCATACTCCTTAGCCACAAACTTGGCTTTAAATTTCTCAATGCTGCCATCTGCAGCATACTTGATCTTATAGATCCACCATGAACCTACAACTGATCTCTCCTGAGGTTTGGGGACCACCTCCCAGACATCATTCGTCATGATGGAACTATACTCTTCCACCATCGCATCTACCCATAACTAGTGCTGAGTTGCTTCCCAGAAACTAGAAGGTTCCCTAACCTATGCAACCAAGGTTTGGTACCTCTCAGGCTGCTTACAAAGTCTTCTGTGCCCCTCAGAATTTGTCGTAGATCCCTGCTCGTTCTCCCACTGGTAGTGGGTGGATTTAATTGCTTTCCCTTTTGCAAGTCCTCGGGAGAAGTGTCTCCTGGATTCCCATGCCTTGGAGAGACAGCTGAATTATCTACCGCAGGTTGTTGAGGTTGAACCAACAGATACTCCTTAGATTGCATAGCAGAAGGCAACTTGCGGGATCTTCTGAAGGCCCTCTCCTCCATGAATTTTACATCCCTTCGCACTACAACTTTCCTGCTCTCCGGAATGTAGATGCGATATGCCTTTGCATTCTCACTGTATCCTACCAGATACCCCTTTTCCGCAGTCATGTCCAACTTCTTCCTCTTCTCACTGGGCACATGATAGTATGCCGTACTGCCAAAGATCCTATAGTGACTCACCTCAGGCCTGCTGCCACTGAAGACACTTTCTGGTGTGATCTTTCCCAAGGCATTGTGAGGAATCTTGTTATGAACATAGACAATTGTATTACAAGCTTCAGCCCACAGAAATTTAGGCATGTTTTGATCATACAACATTGCCTTTGCAGCCTCGACAATTGTCCTGTTTTTCCTTTCCACCACACCATTCTGCTCCGAATTATATGGAGCTATCCACTCTCTTCTGATACCTTCCCTTGCGCAGAACCCGGTGAATTCCTTGTCCGTGTATTCACCATCATTGTTTGAACGCAACACCTTGATCTGCTTTCTTGTTAGATTTTCTACCAGAGCTTTAAACTCTTTGAACCGACTGAAGACTTCGTCCTTGGTCTTCAGAAAGTAGATCCAGGTTTTCCTGGAATGGTCATCAATAAAGGTGACGAAATACTCAGCACCACTAAGAGCTCTAGTGGACATTGGTCCACATATATCTGAGTGTATCAAGCCCAATACACTCTTAGCCCTATTGTTGCTTCTCTGATTCATTGCCTTGGCATATTTACCGAATACGCACTCTGCAGACATCGTCCCTCTTGGTGCTCAGTTCTGGAACTCTCGTGACAATTTTCTTGAGAATCTTTAATGCCCCATGATGCAAATGCCCCATTATTCTGTGCCATAGTTCATTCAGGTCCGTTTCATCAGCGCTGCCTATTAGTGCCATTGGGGATTCGAGCTGTAACTTATAACGTTTGTTGCTCCTTACTCCCATTTGTGCTTTCTTCTTCCAACTGGGGTGCTTGACGTAAACTCTGTTACCATTGAAGTAAACGTCATAATCTCTGTTTTGAAGTTTAGACACTAAGAGCAAGTTCATTCCCAGCTTGGGCACATGTAGTACATTAGTGGCCTGAAGCTTATTTCCAGCCTCAGTCTGAAATACTACGGTACCTCTTCCAATAGGGGTACATTTTCTTTATTACCCATGGTAATTTTAAAGTTCATCCGCTCCTCTCGGTAGTTGGAAAAACATTCCCGCACTCCTGTCATATAAGTAGATGCTCCACTGTCAATGCACTGGGCCTCAAGAGAAGCAGTGCTTGAAACACAAGCAAATTCTTCTTCCAGTCTGGATGCCAGAACAGAAACATCATGATCCATCCGTTCTTTCATGCTTCTCTTCCTTTCTAGAGAACTGCGTGAACCCCTCCGAGCTGTTGCAACAATCTCAAATTTCTATTCACTGGCCAATTCTCTGTTCCTGTTACTCATCTCTGGCTCTGATACCATGTGAAAATTTCAATCTAGAAATCTAAAGTTGCAGTGATAGATTTATTTCTCCTACTTATTACTCCAATAAGTTATTTACAGAAATCGATCAGTAAACTTTGAAATAAATACTACTGCAACATTCACAATTATATATGCAGAGAAGTAAACAGTAAAGAACATAAGCATACGAACCAAACACATGTACACTTATTTTTGGACAATTGTCCTCGGAAAAACCTATTGTGGGAAAACCGGTACAACAGATGAGGGTTTTATTATTATTCTTCAGCAAATGAATCTTTACAAGGAATACACTGGCAGATATAATCAGAAAACACCTGAGACAAAATTCTCGGCCTCTCCCGACAATTTCCTGACACCCGGAAGAGCCCCTGACTTCCTCTGCGTCTGTCTGCGTGTTTCTTTGCGCAGTCCCTGTGCTGGATTGCGTCACTCTGCGTAGTCTCTACGTGGGTTCACTGCGTTGCCTTCTGTGACCCTCAGCGACCCTCTGTCCTCGAGCTCAGTCACTGTTGATTCCCTCTTCTCCTTCTGCTTTTGCAACTCTTCGCCCTGTAACTCTCCCACTGAAATTGAATTCTATTCCTTCAGAATCGATCTCCTTCGGGTACTGAGTGTATGCCCGACTTGCTTTTCAAATGATCCTCAAACCTTCTTTTATAATCTTCTCGTTAATGAATCAACATCCCAGATTAGAAGTCTAATCAATGGCTCAGATTAAAACTTGACTTGATCTTCGTTCTCTAGAAGATTCACACTCTGTCTAATTAATACCCTTTAATTATTTAATTTCCGGAAGTTTAGACTTAGGCTCTCCATTAAAATAATTAATTATTTTCGTAAGACATGAACCGAGTGGAATTTCCACAAACAATTTCTGGGTTCTTTGGAATACTGATGTCCGAGTCTCCTCACAAGGTTTGAGACTTAGAACACTTTCTAATGCTACAAAAATCAACAGGGCCAAATGTGAAAATTCCTAAAACTGGAATCCTATTGTAACAACTGGAAAATATTCACCTAATTTTTAATCTTTACTTCACAATATATTTGCAGTTTCTTCTACGACAAACACTGAATACATCACACTGCAACCTCCACTAATTAAATTATATTCGGAAACTAGAACTGAGCAAGAAGAAAACAAACACACATATGACACTGTTGTTTTTGGACTAATGTCCTCGGGAAAACCCAATGCGGGAAAACCGATGCAACAACTGAGGGTTTGTATTATTAAGCAGTAGTTCTGAATACAATCTAGGATGCCTTACTAGCCATCCAATACAGAGAAAATATCTGGCAAGAAAGTTAGTGAGATACCCTCACACTGGTACGGGAAGATCCGGTAATATCCAAGCTAAAGATGAGACTTATGCGCAGCGCTGCATCACACCTACATAGTTATTGCGTCACTGCTGCAAGGACTGTGTCACACCTCCAAGCTGACCTTCTGCTGGATGGAAATTCAATCCTCTGACCTCCTGGTCTCACACCCCGTCTGCCGGTACTGGATCTCAGCTACTCAGCAAAACTTCGATCTCCCTTTGAAGCACTACGCTGCCACAACATAGCTCTACGTTGGCTCTGCGTGGCACTGCGCTGCCCCTCTGAACTGCGTTCTGCCTTCTCTGCCTTGCACTCTCCGGATTAGGAAATATCCAACCGGAAACTCACTCTGCCCCTCACTACAAGAAATCTCCACAACTGATCATCCCGGCAACTGCTGCGCTACTCACTTGAGAAATCGATCTCTTGATCTCACTCAATGTGTCTTCCAAATGCCCATCGAAGTCCTTATAATCTTTTCATTGAAAAATCAACGGCCCAGATTAGATTCTAATCAATGGCTCAGATCATATTGATTTGTTCTCTACCTTTTTCTAGAAGATTCACACCCAGTTCTATTAATACACTTAAATTATTTTAATTCACTAAGTTTAGGCTTAGGCTTCCATTCAAAAAATTAATTAGTTTAATAAAACCTCATCTAGGTAGAATTTCCCAAAACGATTTCTGGGTATTCTGGAATACATGTGTCCAAGCCTTCCTGCCAATTTTGAGGCTCAGAGCACATCCGATGCTACTAGAAATCAACACCAAATTCTTCAGTGAGAGAGAGAGCTGAATTGTCCGGACAACGGAGGGTCGAAATCTTTCATATTATTGGCAGAAGAACCCTTGACCAGATTGCATTTCTCCAAGCAAAGAACATTTCGATCTTGCATTCCAGAATCCAGGAGGCTCCACGTCAGTGTTTAAGCAGAGACCACATTTCCCTTTTTTGTGAATGATTCATCTTCATTAGCAGCCCAAGGAAGAGGCCGAATTCTCACAAAAGGCCACGCTGTCACAAGGATTCTTGTATATCGTCACCTTTCAAATTGGATATTAGTCAGCAAAAAAGGAAGGCCAAGTACTCCTGGCAGTGGGCCAAATTTATTGCAAAATTTCCAAAAGTTTACCCTCAATGTAAGCACTCTAAGCATAGCTGTGCCCATAATTTCCAGGGGTCGAGGTCTTGACAGAGACCCTTATCTTCAACAAATACAGATTCTGGGTTGGAGTATCTTCAGCAAATTGGTGGCTGTAGCAGGCCTGGAAAAGGACTAGATTTCAGTCACTTATTTCTGTGTGTAGGGCTGAACGTGATTACTGAAAAATACCTCTGTTTGTGGGTTTTTAAGAGGACATGTTACGTGTATTTTGGGATCAGATTTCTCACCTGAAAGGACTTCATTTGCTGCTGATGTAACCAGGTTCCTTGTCCCCTTGTAATCATTTATAAAGCTTATATCAGCTCCCAGAATTAATAAATTTCTGTGTTCTTACTGCTGGTGTAATTTTTATACATTTCTAAGTTTAAAATAAAGAGATGTAATGAGTTGAAGTTTTCCATATGGGTATTTGATTTAATGTTGCTAGTTCATTCAAGTTAAACCCTGAAAATCACCTACAACAGTATGCATATGATGTGAAAATTCTACTGCAATGTATTGGTTTATTTTCTCCTACTTGATTTAATTAATACAAGTTATTTCCAGAATTTAGATTCAGAAAATATCGAAAATAAACACAATTACAACCTACACATGCAGATCATTTACTGAATAATACACTCATGCAACAAAGTGACACATGGATTTTTGGAGATAGGTCCCCGGAAAAACCCAAAGTGGGAAAACCGGTGCAGCAGATACGAGGGTTTATTATGAAGTAGTTCGGAGTACAACAAATCTGGGTTCCAAGCTTGGAAAACTCGACAGAGAATAAAATATATCAAATCTGCAGCTAACCTGAAGATCTAGTGCCAAATATCTGATTGATCCACACCCTCAAACGGGATTTACATGATTCAGCCCGGATCTGACCCTAGAAACCCTCAGCATTGCTTCCGAAGCCCTAGCATTGCCCTAGAGGGCCTGCGTCAGCCTCTGCGTGGCCCTAGGAGGGCCTATGTGACCCCTGGAGGGTCTACGTTGCCCCCTGTGCTACCCTTGCTAGGCTATCGTCAGCCTTGCGTGGCCCTAACTGCCTTTGCGCTACCCTTGTTGGACTGCGTGGCTTTGAAGCTCCTCTGCATTGTTCTTGTTGCTGCTCCTCTTGCCTCTTGCTGTCTCTTGGCCCTGGGATCAGATCATTTCCTTGGCCAATACTACCTCTCACTACAAGAAATTCCTTCGGAAATTCTTAGCAAACCTGCCCTAGAATTCAAGATCTATTCCTCAGTTCTACAAAAATTGTGTGTTCTCAAATGACCCTCAAGCCTTTCTCTTATACTTCTTCGTTGAACCCTTCAACGACCAAGATTAAATCATCCATCAACGACTGAGATTAAAAGACTGCTTGATCCATGTGACTCAAGACAATTTCAGCATGTGTTAATTAATTCACTTTAATTATTTTATTTTCCTAAGTTAGACTTAGGAAATCCATTAAAAATAATTAATTATTTGAATAACCTGAACACCAACTGAAATTTCTCAAATCCATTTCAAGGTCTTGTAGATCAAGTGTACTCTAGTCCCTCCACAAAATTTGGGAGCTGGAGTACAACTGATGCTACCCCAAATACACAAAATCTCAACACTCCCTCTTAGCACCAGGAGTGTGCTCTAGCAATATATCACACCATGTATCACAAGATCTTGAGTACTGGATCTGTGCTGTTGATGCTTGGCTTGCTGTCCTCCATCTACTGCACTGCTGCTCTTTGTATTGCTGCCCATGCCTCTGCCACTTACACTACCTCTGCTAACTGCTGCACTGCATCTCAGCTGTTGAGAAGTAAGCAACTGAATAACTTTGCCCAACTGTTTGACAGACAAGTCAAATTGCCCTCCACCACTGAAGCTCCCTGGATGCTGAATCACGCTGTCCCCTTGGAGACACTGTCATGCTGCAACATTGCACTGCGTGAACCCAACTTCTCTGCGCTATTGAAGTCACATCATCCTCTCTGCACTGCGGCCTCCATGCTGCTGCTACCTTTGCATTACGCTGCTCCCTCTTGCTCTTCAATGCGGTCATCTGCAACCATCTCCCGACTCATCCCGCTACTGTCTTAAGGCTCTCGTAGCTCGTATGTGATCCAAGAATAGGGCTGACTCAAGGATCCCGCCAGTCTGTCTATGGATACTCTATATATCCATGTCACCCCACCTCTTCTTTCGAGGTGCATGAGCACTCAGGGTTGCATCATCATCAGAGCCATCATCATTTTCTGCTGCAGCCTTGGAATCAAAAGCTCCTTTTTCCTTAGTCTTAGTACAACTGCTGGCGAAATGACCAAGATCACCACAGTTAAAGCACCGGACCTTGGAGAGGTCCTTCTTCTTCTTCTCTTGCTTCTTTTCCCTTGATGCAAGGGTTGCATCCTCCTCCTCTTCTTTCTTCACTCTGGCTGATCTGCTTCCTCCATTGATAGTTTGCTTCTTGGTGATCCTCCTGATCTCCTCTTGGCAGAGAATAGCCCACATATCTGCCCATGATGGTAACGTTGCCCTTCCTAGAATGCTCTGGACAAACGTTTCCCATTCTTCAGAGACAACATTTAGGGCCGTCCTCACTAGGACGACTAGCCCATGAGATAGATCCATTCCTCTTCAGACTTCAAGCTATCCGAGACCAACTGAGGACGGCTAGCCCATGCCAATTAGCTGGTCTCGGATAGCTTGAAGTCTGAAGAGGAATGGATCTATCTCTTCACCCTTCATCATTTGGAACATTCGCATCTGATTCTCAAGAAGCATTCTTCTTTGCACAAAGCCTCCTTGATACATCGTCTCCAAGGCTGTCCACATGTCATTTGCTGTTTTCTTACCAGCAATATGAGGAATCACGCGGTCCTTGACTTCGTCTATGATCAAACGCTTCGTTCGCGCTTGATTTTCTTCATACTTCTTGAGTGGATATGCATCGGTTGGTACAACAAGCGTCTTCTCTGCATGATCTTTGAGACCATACTCGTCCATAACTGACAGGATTCTGGCCTTCCAGATAACAAAGTTGGACATGCCGTCCTATCTATCTTGATCCCTCAGTCTATATCGAGCCATCTTTGCTCAGATCTGAAGAAAACAATACTTCTCCCTCTGGATCTGGGTTTCTTGGTGACTAGAAACCCTCTAGTAGATGTTTCTTGCTGAAAACTGACTTCCCTCCTGGAAATCTTCCGCCAAAGCTCAAACGGATAGTATCCTCCGATCCTCATAATTGAATCGCAGATTTGTTTGGCTCAGATTTGCTGAATAACTGTCTTCCTCCCGCCTTTGTTGCCTTAGCTAGGCATAATTCTGCACCTGCAAAATCTCTACCCCACCAGCACTGCTGAAGATTTGAAGCACTGCTTCCGGATTTTGGCAAAATTCTTCTGAAACAAGAGAAGTGACTGGACAACGTCCTCCTCGCTGGCCCAACGCAGTCCCAGCGCTGCTCAGAAGTGGACTTCATAACCCCAGACTGGGTGACCCAGTCCTTATGCTGCCCTGGGAAGGGTTTGTGTAAGCCTAGAGGCCTTCTGCAGCTTCAACGTTGTCTCCTGGATCTGCTTTCCCTTGCTGTCAAGATGCCCTTTCCAGATCTGCTGCTTCTTCTGCCACCCTACAGAAAAAATATTTCTTCAGCTGATTGCTGGAGATTCAACTTGCTGCTATCGCTCTGAGACAACATTTAGGGCCGTCCTCACTAGGAGCCCTTCATCTGGATTACTACCCATGCCAATCAGCTGGTCTCGGATAGCTTGAAGTCTGAAGAGGAATGGATCTATCTCTTCACCCTTCATCATTTGGAACATCCACATCTGATTCTCAAGCAGCATTCTTCTTTGCACAGAGCCTCCTTGATACATCGTCTCCAAGTCTATCCACATGTCATTTGCTATATTCTTACCAGCAATATGAGGAATCATGTGGTCCTTGACTTCCTCTATGATCAAACGCTTCGTCTGCGCTTGATTTTCTTCGTACTTCTTGAGTGGATCTGCATCGGTTGGTACAACAAGCATCTTCTTTGCATGATCTTTGAGACCATACTCATCCAGAACTGACAGGATTCTGGCCTTCCAGATAACAAAGTTGGACATGTCGTCCAATCTATCTTGATCCCTCAGTCCATATCGAGCCATCTTTGCTCAGATCTGAAGAAAACAATACTTCTCCCTTTGGATCTGGGTTTCTTGGTGACCAGAAACCCTCTAGTAGCTGCTTCTTGCTGAAAATTGACTTCCCTTTTGGAAATATTCTGCCAAAGCTCAAACGGACAATATCCTCCGATGCTCTTGATCGAATCTCAGATCTGCTAAATAACTGTCTTCCTCCCGCCTTGGTTGCCTTAGCTAGGCACAATTCTGCACCTACAAAATCTCTACCCTACCAGCATTGCTGAAGATTTGAAGCACTGCTTCCGGATCTTGGCAAAAATATTCTGAAACAAGAGAAGTGACTGGACAACGTCCTCCTAGCTGGCCTAGCGCAGTCCCAACGCTGCTCAGAAGTGGATTGCGTAACCCCAGATTGGGTGACGCAGTCCTTACGCTGTCCTGGGAAGGGTCTGCGTAAGCCTAGAGGCCTTTTGCAGCTTCAGTGCTATCTCCTGGATCTGCTTTCCCTTACTGTCAAGATGCCCTTTCCGGATCTGTTGCTTCTTCTGCCACCCTGCAGAAAAAAACATTTCTTCAGCTGATTGCTGGAGATTCAGCTTGATCTGCTATCGCTCTGATACCATGTGAAAATTCTATTGCAATGTATTGGTTTATTTTCTCCTAGTTGATTTAATTAATACAAGTTATTTCTAGAATTTAGATTCAGAAAATATCGAAAATAAACACAACTATAGCCTACACATGCAGATCATTTACTGAATAATACACTCATGCAACAAAGTGAAACATGGATTTTTGGACATAAGTCCACGGAAAAACCCAAAGCGGGAAAACCGGTGCAACAGATATGAGGGTTTATTATTAAGTAGTTTTGAGTACAACAAATCTGGGTTCCAAGCTTGGAAAACCCGACAGAGAATAAAAGATATCAAATCTGCAGCTAACCTGAAGATCTAGTGCCAGATATCTGATTGATCCACACCTTCAAACAAGATTTTTAGGACTCAGCCTGGATTTGACCCTAGAAAACCTCAGTGCTTCTTCTGAAGCCCTAGCGTTGCCCTAGAGGGCTTGCGTCAGCCTCTGCGTGGCCCTAGGAGGGCCTGCGTCACCACTGGAGGGTCTAAGCTGCCCCTGCGCTATCCCTGCTAGGCCAGCGTCAGCCCTGCGTGGCCCTAGCTGCCTCTGCGCTGTCTCTGCTTTGCCCCTGTTGGACTACATGGCTCTGAAGCCCCTCTGTGCTGTCCTTGTTGCTGCTCCTCTTGCCTCTTGCTGTCTCTTGGCCCTGGAATCAGATCATTCCCTTGGCCAATACTACCTCTCACTGCAGGAAATTCCTCCGGAAATTCTTAGCAAACCCACCCTAGGATTCTAGATTTATTCCTCAGTTCTACAAAAATTGTGTGTTCTCAACTGACCCTCAAGCCTTTCTCTTATACTTTTTCGTTGAACTCTTCAACGGTCGAGATTAAATCATCCATCAACGATTGAGATTAAAAGACTGCTTGATCCATGTTACTTAAGACAATTTCAGCACATGTGTTAATCAATTCACTTTAATTATTTTATTTTTCTACGTTAGACTTAGGAAATCCATTAAAAATAATTAATTATTTGAATAACTTGAATACCAACTGAAATTTCTCAAATCCATTTCTGGGTCTTGTAGATCAAGTGTACTCTAGTCCCTCCACAAAATTTGGGAGCTAGAGCACCATTGATGCTACCCCAAATACACAAAATCTCAACATATGATGTGTTTGACTACACTCTTCATTGAAAGGAATTATTAAAACTCAGAAATTTCTGCAGTCATTTTTGGGATATTCCTAGAGGGGGGGACATTACATTCACCAAAGCGCTTGGAAGAGAAAAGTTCGAAAGATTCAGAATGATGCTTGGACTTACAAACACCCCTTCAGATTAAAGGGGGAATGTTGACATCTAATCCTCCGGGATTTGGCGAAAACTTGTAAATATGTAAATAGAAAATAAGAATATGGAAAGACCTTGGAAGGTGAATCCCAAGGGTGACTATTCAAGTTTGTATTTAATTACTTTCCACATTAATGAAACCAATTTCATTTGAGGAGTTATCCTCCTGTCCTTACAATTTCCATAATTTTTGAGCAGGTTCCTTTGTTCTTTTGGTCTTAACAAGCATTCCATCCATTCATTTTAATACACCTAACTTATTCCATAAGGATATTAGGAATCTTGATTGCCATCCCTGTTCTACATTTCCACAAATTTTATGAATTGCAGTTACTTGACTGCTGGAGGTGACGGAACTTTATTTAGTACATTATAAAAAAGGGGGAGTTGGTATTTATACATTTTGTAGTGGTTTTAAATTTTTGGTTTTCCATTTTTCTGTTCACATTCATGTTTTTTCCATTTGGGATTTCTTTTTGAATTTTTCTCGTAGATGGTCACTGCATTTCAATAAATTGCCAATTTTCAATGAATTGATTTGTTCCTCAGAAAAAATGATGAGTTTGCAAACCAATGCTAATAACTGTGAATCCGACCTGTAGGTGTTCACAACTGCTTGCAAGTGTTTGGTTAGCGGTTCTTGTGGTGATTTTAACTTTTAAGTTGTTACCAAGTAGAATAGAGATCATTCTTACAGAGATGTGAATTTTACCATGAGTGCATTTCTAACTTTGGCTCAGTTTGTTATTCAAAAAGGAAACACTTTTTCAAAAACATTGGATTATAGTTAAATATTTTCACAACCAGTGCACTGAAACGTCTAAGCCCTTACTATTGACAAGATTATTGCCTGGCATTTTCTTCACCTGTATGATGTGTACTACCATTTTCATGTTTTTTCCTTTTTGTTTTAGACTATGGAGAAAATACTTTAGGTTTATATTTGTAGATATTATAAATGTTATAAATTGGCTGTGACTTGCAAAGCTCATGGGATAAATTTGTTGAGTCAGAGTTGAAGGGTATTACAATTCTTGATGGAAGGGAAATGTATTGTGTTTAAGGTCACAATTTTGTTTCGCAGTATTTGTTGACAAATTTGAAAATATGCTTTAATTGATGTATAAGATAAAGCAATCTCATTTGAGATTATAATACAGACAATTTTCTTATCATAAGTTTCAAAATACAGGTACTTGAACTTCTTAAAAAGAATCCTGAATGTCTATCAGATTTGGAATCATCTAAAGAAGGCCGTGATGAAGCTAATATAAATGATGAAGTGCACTACCTGATTCGAGATCTGGTGATGCATATTCATGAACAAGAGCAAGACCTAAAGAATAGCATTTTGGTTTTCCTTCCAACATATCGGTCCCTGGAGCAGCAGTGGCTGCTTTTAAGACAATCTGGGATGTGTTTCAAGGTCCATGTTCTTCACAGTAGCATTGATATTGAACAAGCAACAAGAGCTATGCAAATTTGTCATTCTTATAGAAAGGTATAAAATCCATATTTCCACTGCCTTCTCCTTCTTACTGATTATGGTCATATTTTTCTGTTAAACACATTTCTGATTGTATGCTAACTCCAGAGGAAGTTGATTACGTAATTACTAGTGAAATCATAAGTGCATTTTGTATGTTATAACTTACATCTCTTTTCTGTCGAGTTTCTTCTTTGTTTTTTTTGCTTGCGGGTTAGGACAGTCTCGGCAGATCACTCCTGACTTACTCCCAGGTTTTCACAGTCAATCTCTCTTAGACCTGGATCCCACCTTGCAACATTGTCAAACAGCGTACTGGTTCCTTCTCTGTGGCCAATGGTTCACAAGGGATATCCTCATCTGTGTCCTTTTTTTCAAAGAAAATTATCATATATAGTCAAAAAGGGAATATATACATGTCTTGGTCATTCATCAGATCAACTAATGAGAGTCAAAATCTATCATATCAGCATCAGGACTCAGTATCTCTTTTACTGACCCATGCTTCCACTACCATCTTTCATACAATACCTCAGAAGAAGATTCTTTTGTCATTCTAGTACATCAGCAAAAAGAAAAAAAGGAGATTACAAAATTGGTTTCCATGGATTCCACCTCGGCTCCATGATTGAATTCATAGAGGCTGACCAAACCTGTATGCAGGGAGAGCTCTTCCTTTGACAAGGCATATGCTTCTTCATTTAGCTCACAAAGGATATGACGATAAGAGATCCATTCAAGTGCCAGCAACCTCTTGAATGTCACTTAAGAGTGGCTCTAATCCAATGTTGCTCACAGAGGCTCCCAATTTTCCCAATCAATAACTGACTTTGATTTGCCCAGCACTTGAATCCTATTAAGATTTTTTTTGCGAGCAATTTCTATTTTCATTTCCCTTTCATTTTTTATTTTCCCATTTCTGGTAACGTTGTATTCAATGTATCATGCACCATTTAATTAGGGTGTAGTAAGATTCTCATTAATGATCAATATGATTTCCTATTAAACAGCGATAAATCCTATTCCTGTTTTTACTTTGAATTCAAATGCAGGACTGTATCAAGTCAGAAGAAGATATCAGCTTCATTATTAAAAATTGATTGTGTTTAGATGGAATGTTCTGAGAAAGGAATGAGTATATATTGTATTGTGATGTTTTCCTGTGTATCGAAAAGAATATTAATGTAGCAGTTCTTATGTCTAATGCAATGAATGGTAAAGGGTATGAAGGGAGATATATTAGTAATTTGCAGAAAAGGACTTTTTACTATGGTATGCACTGGAGTTTGATACTTTTAATACAGGTAATACTTGCAACAAACATTGCAGAATCTTCTGTGACCATACCTGGGCTATCTTATGTTATTGATTCATGCCGCTCATTAGACATATTTTGGAATGAAGACAACAAAACCCATGTGCCACATCTGGTTTGGGTGTCAAAATCTCAGGTATATACAGCATTGTTTTTTTCTTAACTTATATTTGTGTAAGGGTGCCTCGTGAATGCAGCATCTATTTGTGAAATGATGACAGTATCTTGTCCAATTCCATATTCCAACTGACAGGCAGATCAACGCAAAGGAAGGACAGGCCGTACATGTGATGGTCAGGTCTTCCGATTGGTTTCACAGCGTTTGTTTGATAGTTTTGATAAATATGAAAAGCCAGCGATGCAAAAGCTGTCATTGAGAAAGCAGGTTCTCATGATTAGCTGTGCTGCATCAAAAGCCATGAATGACCCCAAAGGTAAGGACTTCTCTTGAAATGTTCTCAAAGATCTAAAATTTTGAAGCATTGTGACATTTGTACGGAATATATTTCATTTTTGTGCATTTCATAAACTAACATTTTTTGACAATGAAGTTCAACTACATTATCACCTAGCAGGCTATTTTTCATGCAAGATCTGAACTTGAAAACAAGATTGAAATTAACTAGTAGTCAAATTATTTTATCAAACAGATAATGAATTTTGTACATGTAATGACCCAACTCGAATTATATGGAACTTAGAAATATTAGCATGCATATGAGACTTGCATATGATAGCTACATATGCATGTATCACATGTATTGCACTAGTATACATACCTGCTCGTATGGAAACTAACTAAGTTAGAGTAACGAACTAAATATCGTAATGCATTTATCTCACCGAGATATGATGGAACATCAAGCTAGAGACTGAACGCATGTACCACTCTTATATGAGTATGCGTGGTAGAGCATTATTCAAAATAAATAAATCTTAAAATAATTAAGTAAAGTCAATATCTCCATAAATGACTTGGTCAATAAGTCAATATCCCCATAAATGCCTATAATATCTACATTAATGACTATAATATTTTAATAAATCTAAGATATTTATTAAAATATAATATTTTTAAGATATTTTTCAAAGATATTTATTAAAAGATCATATTCTAATAAATATCAGGAATGGAGTTTGTATATAAAAGGTAAGAGGGGGTAGTGAGGGGAGGACTGACCCGGATGCTGAGAGGAGTTCTAACTGCGGGGTTCATGAGCAGTGAGTTTGAGAGTTCTAACTGACTTATGGAATGCTCTCGATTGTTCTCGGAGTTTTGGGCACGGGGGCCAGAAGACTCGTCTTCTGGATCTGGGGACCGGAGAGGTTGACCTCAGATAGGCTGGGAGGATAACGACGGTTTGGTAACGGGAGCCGGAGACATGGCAGATCAGGGACATCTCCAAACGCGGTTCCAGGTAAGTAATAAATTGTCAATTGATGTATATATTCTGCTTCAAAAATCCCACTCTGAATTGTGTAGTATGAATTCGGTGAATGAATGTAAATTTCGAAAGTTAAGGGCTTTATGCTTATGTATTTTATGAATGATGTTTGCATTATGAAAGTTTAAGTTTAAAGCTCTTACACATGGATGAGAGTATGGATGCAAATCAAACGAAGTTTCGTAACCAAACAAAATATCGAATGACCAAGGACAACATGAATTAGAATACGAAACGGTGACTCAACTTCTGTTAAACTTGGACTCGGACTTTATGGTAAAAGTTTTCTATTTTATTCATTCGTTGTGTAATACATCGTGCAGCACAGTAAGCTCGATGGAAATCGTCGGTGTTTCGAATATATTTACACTTGATATGAAAAATATATTAAATTTTCCATTGTGTAGACACCTACATTTAAAAAAAAATAATAAATAAAATAAAATAAAAAAATTCGTATTTTGTTTTGTGACGTGTGTATTAAAGTGAGGGATATGTTCAAGGTCTCATCCAGTGGTTGATGTGATCTTTTGTTAGTCGGTTGAACCAGAATGTGCACAGAGGCCAGAGGTCGGGAATCGACCCTACGATCTCTACCTCATTAGAGCACCTTCACGCCAATAGATTTTGCGGAGTATATATATGGGAGCCAAGAGATTTCCCGGGGGTTAAACTTGGAAGCAGAAAGAAGGCTTCAAAGATCATGGAAATGCTGTTGGGTAGATAATATGAGGGGCTCTTGATTTGTAACTAGAAGCTGTTCATAATTTTATGATTATCTAATGTTTTGTTTTCCAATAAATAAAATCACTGAATGTCTTTGTACCCAAGAGAAGAAAAAAAAAAAAAATATATATATATATATATATGATTGATAAGCTTCAGACCATTGGTGAATCTTCTATGATCATTAATTATATGAAAATGAGTCTCCAAGTCAAAATTATTCTATCTTCAGGAAAATTTCAGTTCATAGGTTTAAGTGTTGAGGAATGCAAAGTTAATCTAGGGGTCTGTTCGACTAGGTTGAAAGTACTAGGACGAATGATCACAATGGGAAATATCTTAATTTCTTAACCGTTTCCCAAGATGTTATGTTGATTTTGGATATCACTGCCTTATTTTCAAAAATTATAGCAACAATCCTAATATAACCGAGGTGTATTACTTTGAGTGATCCTTGATAATTTACCCAAAGTCTTTAGTATTATGTAATATACAATGACGAGAAAAGTAGTTTTCAACTTTTGGAAGAAATAGAAGCTATTAACAATAATAAAACGAAATTCTATATAATTTGATATTCGAAAGCTATGAACCCTAAGATGGTACATTTTATTAGAAGAGTTGGGATGATTAATGCTAATGGATGTGTCGAAGACATATATCAAACTCAATCCCACTTGATTCCTATTCCATTACTTTTACGTTACATTCCATCCGACAAAGGAGCTGAGGTAACTCATGGATATCAGCTGCAAAATTTTCCTCAATGAAATTTAAGACTTTGTATATCATGCAAGTAAAGTTTGAAGTACATTCAAATTATTATATTAAATGGGCACATTAACATCGCCTTAGACATCAAACTTTTTCTATAAACTTTTGAACGTTAGAATGGAAACTATCATGATTATTTTTATGCAATCGAGATTCAAAACATTCCATTCTTCAAGTGACGTTGAGATTTCCATATATATATCTTACTAGCTGATATATATAACCATTGATGATATGAATTTATGAAAATATATTTTACATCGTTTTCTTATGTTATACCTTGATTTTATCCAAGTATATGTATAAGTGGTTTAAGGAGGAGAGTGAAGGTTTAAATTAGTATAGTTGAATATTCACTAAAGTGGACATTTTGAGATTCAACCATTATGTCATTGTTAAGATAAATAATTAGTCATTTACAACCGTAAGGGTATGTCGATGTCCAAAACAAAATAATATGGAAACATAGCATTTTATGGAAAGGAAAACAATGTGGTTTAGGAAAGAGAAATTAGGGACATTATGACACTATGTGAGATGATTCATGATAATTATTTAGGCATATATAAAGATTAGTTGGCAAAGTTGCTCCAAGGAAGTTAACTCTTGAAAGAAGGAAGAATAGTAATAAAAACATGACTAGGGATCTTATAACAAGACTGTTAGATGTAAAGTAAAATGCAACCACATAAAAGACTAAGCTAGTTTGAGGTAAATTGACAAATGAAAGAAGACTCTATCAATTCAAGAAATGTTGGGAGAAATAGTGAGTAACCAAATTGAGAGTACAAGTATAGTTCACTAAGAGTACACATCAATCAAAGACCAAAGGATAAAACATATGTTAATATGGTAAGAAACCACCCTGTAAGGTAGTAAACAAACTATTAGAACAAGACGATATAGTTACCAAGAAAGTGCAGAGGAAAATTTCAAAGTTTTATCTCCATTACTACCATGATATAATTAATATAGTACCTAAGGAAGACGGGAAAATAACGAAATGACGAACTTCTAATGAGGATAATAAATATTAGTTATCGTAATCAACTTAGAATATTGAGATCGACAAAATAGCACCAAAGATGAGTGAGTGGAAGTTTCATAAAGCAATATAAGAAGTCAATGACATCAGGTTAAAGGGTGAACCTATAATAAAATTGATCAATTGGAGAATAGATTTACGTGCATAGCAACATTTATAATAGTTTCTCCCTCTAACGGGAGAGTCACATTATAAAGTTTTCTTTAGGTGACTAACTATATCCATGGATTATGGACATTGTGAAGTACGATTAGGAAATTCTATTCCGTGATGCCTTAAAACCCGAAATGATAGAAGATTATTTTGATATCCACGTTAGTGAATGTATTTATAGGATCTTACCCAAGTCGGGAATAGTAATGACATTTCCAAGAACAATAATTGTATGCATTAAAAGAGGAAAAGAAAACCATGATGATTAGAGGCGAGAAAACAAAGTCAATTTGATAATGTGTTCTGTTTCAAATTGAAGTAGACATGGAATATTGAGAATATCCGGTATAAGGAAATGAAAGGGTGTTTTCTATCAATAGGTATTTTCTTAAGGAGATGAGCAACATGATTGGTAGGGGTAAAAGCAATGACCTGTAAGGAGTTGTGAACACTCCTAATTAGTTAAAGAGTAGCAAGTAATAAACTGAGAAAATGTTTAAAGATAAAAATTAAGGAAAAAATTTATACACCGTTAGAAAAGAAGATACATATCGCAATAAGATAAGGCCTAAGGACTAATAAGAAAACGATTGATGTGAATAAAAGAATAGGGTATACCGGTGATGTATCATGTGTTTGGATTAAATGAGTCAATAAAAAAAAAAAAAAAAAAAAATAAAAAAAAATGAAACAATGGTTTAAGGAATGATGGTAAAGCTAGTAATATCTTAGCTAGAGTTAAGACTCTAAATGGTGAAACTTGAAAGTAAAGAGATTATATTAAAACTGTATCATAATGATAATGTGACTGTGCATATCTTATAAATTGTGAAATTCTTAGTGAAGAGGAAATTATTTTTCGTCAACAATTGACATCTTGTGGAAAACATGACACTCTTAGTAGACCAAGTATAATGCAAAGTGAATAATGCATTTTCAAGCAGTAACAAATTCCTTCAATGAAGATAACTTCTCACTAAAGGATCTTTGGAGTAGTCAATTAACTCTCCCTTCATCTCCAGCATAACCCTAATGATCAACCCTGCAAAACCCTACTCCGTGGCTTCTAGATTTTAGGCTAAAGATGAGCTGAAATAACATGATAAAGAAGTTAATGTTATTATTATCTCTTAGGATCTAGAGTATAGATCAAAGATAATTAGACTTAAAAGACAAATAAATAACAAGAATTAAAAGATTGGTTGGATCCATTTGTAGTTTTGTGTTTCAGAGTTCTTAATCAACTTTTATCAAGAAACTAGATCATGCTTCGACTAAACAGTAAGTGTTTTGTGCTCTTGTTTCGATTCATTTTGTTTCTATATATGCAATCATAAAAGTTGGAGCATCCCTCCATTTAGATTTAAAAGCCTCAACCTGTGACTTTTATAAGGATTAATTGGTTAATAGAGTATAGAAAATAGTGACTACCTCCTTATTTGTATATCCATGTTCGATTCTTCTATATGACATTTATAACTATGAGTAATCTTATCTTGCCTTGGATGGAAACTTAAGACTATCATTTTGTACTATGACATGTGAGAATATGTTAAATTGCTTAAACATCGCTGGTACATGGATGCCAATATGAAGAAAGTTTTGCTTAAACATTGTTGGTATAGGGATACTAATATAAATTAGGAATTATGTTGTATAGTATCTATAATTTTCATATCGACATAAATGATGAGATAGAAATAAAAGAGTGATTGCACTTGACTATTCAGGGTAAAAATGAATTTATAAACATATTTGGAATGTGTAGAAATTGTTATATGGGTAACAATTTGTTTTGAAAATATTGATACATATGTGGACAAGTGTTTTAACCAAGTATGATATATGAATTCAATGATCAATATCACAGATAGCAACATGTTTGGAAAGTGTAGAAATTGTTATATGGGTAACAATTTGTTTTGAACATATTGATACATATGTTATAATTTGTGGACAAGTGTTTTAAATTGCAGATAATATCGTTACCAAACCGACCGCGTGATGACAAAACTCCAAGAACAATTGAGATGCACTGAGATTCCCTGATAGGGTGTTGACCCTGGTCCTACTGGGAGGGGTGGAGGTGTTGCCCACCGTTTATCCTCCAATACCTGGAGTCATGGGAGGACTGTGCGAGTCACGCTCCCCTAGACGTGTGATGATGACTGCCGGATGCCTACAAAAATCATGTCGACGTAATCGACACTGCTACCTTCAAGGTCTATGGATGGATCAGTAAAACTGATGCCATGGCATATTCCTGTAGAGGATGGATAGGATGGGAGCGGAAGAGATTAGGAAGGATAGGATGATTCTAGAATAGCTTGGGGATACTGTTCAGGTAAAACGTGACTACTAAATTGGTGAACCAATAAATGATCAAAACATAAATGTTAAAAGTGTTCTCACAAATTTAACTATGATACACCAACCTTATATGATTATATTAATCACTAATATAATTAATGATATACGACATAAAATTTAACTTCGGGACGAAGTTTTCTGAAGGAGGGGTGTATGTAACGACCCAACTCGAATTATATGGAACTTAGAAATATTAGCATGCATATGAGACCTGCATATGATAGCTACATATGCATGTATCACGTGTACTGCACTAGTATACATACCTGCTAGTATGGAAACTAACTAAGTTAGAGTAACAAACTGAATATCGTAATGCATTTATCTCACCGAGATATGATGGAACATCAAGCTAGAGACCGAACGCATGTACCACTCTTATATGAGTATGCGTGGTAGAGAATTATTTAAAATAAATAAATAAATCTTAAAATAATTAAGTAAAGTCAATATCTCCATAAATGACTTGGTCAATAAGTCAATATCCCCATAAATGCCTATAATATCTACATTAATGACTATAATATTTTAATAAATCTAAGATATTTATTAAAATATAATATTTTTAAGATATTTTTCAAAGATATTTATTAAAAGATCATATTCTAATAAATATCAGGAATGGAGTTTGTATATAAAAGGGAAGAGGGGGTAGTGAGGGGAGGACTGACCCGGATGCTGAGAGGAGTTCTAACTGCGGGGTTCATGAGCAGTGAGTTTGAGAGTTCTAACTGACTTATGGAATGCTCTCGATTGTTCTCGGAGTTTTGGGCACGGGGGCCAGAAGACTCGTCTTCTGGCTCTGGGGACCGGAGAGGTTGACCTCAGATAGGCTGGGAGGAAAACGACGGTTTGGTAACGGGAGCCGGAGACATGGCAGATCAGGGACATCTCCAAACGCGGTTCCAGGTAAGTAATAAATTGTCAATTGATGTATATATTCTGCTTCAAAAATCCCACTCTGAATTGTGTAGTATGAATTCGGTGAATGAATGTAAATTTCGAAAGTTAAGGGCTTTATGCTTATGTATTTTATGAATGATGTTTGCATTATGAAAGTTTAAGTTTAAAGCTCTTACAGTACATGTCTCATGCGTAAGGTACATGCAGTAAGTGGGTAATAGTCATGTATATTTTTACAGAAGCTCTATTTCTTACATATTATATATTGTCCATATGAAAGAAAAAAATCTATAGCAATCATAGATGTGCAAAAGCATTCATTGAACAATTTTCTCAAGTAACGATTGTTAAAGATTGGTTGACCACCACCCTATACCCACAGTTTATATACATTCTCATTTATATAGAAATAGATTGATTAGCATGCAATTTAACTTAGTCACACTCTAGGATCTTTCTTTAAAATGGGAGCCTCAAGAGAGAGGGTGAATTGTGTTTTGATACCCTATTTTGTCCTATACTGTGCATGTGCAGTCATAGAACATGGCATATGTTACCTCTCAAACTCTCACTTGTATGTATGAAAGTCCCAATCACAAAGGGAAAACGGTAGAGCAACTTAGAGGGGATATTACTAATGCTACTGCAAGAAGGCTCAAGGTCATTATGAAGAGTGAGCTTTAGCAAAACATGTACGTTGTAGCAAAGTAGAATATGGTGATGGAGGACTGGAAATAGATCCTATCCAATATTGGGAAAAATGAAGTAAAGAAGCATCAATGTAAGAGAGCTGTTTTATGAATGGTTAAGGTAAAGAGAGCTGGTATACATGCTGTCAGCCATAATTTGCTGTAAAATAATGCTGAAATAAACTGGGACTAGTGCTTATCTTATGTTGGGCAAATTGGAGTAAAAAAGCATCAATCTAAGAGAGATGTTTTATGAATGATTAAGGTAAAGAGAGATGGTATACATGCCACACATCAGCCTTAACTTGTTGTAAAATAATGCAGAAATAAGCCTGGAAGGTCACTAATGGTGCCACTTCAAACTATGCTATGATTTTGTGTCCTACAGGGAAGCATTAGACTAGAAACCAATGTTACCAGACTTGGAATCGGCGAGGAAAAAGAGCGAAGTGTTTTAATCGGATTGGGAAAAAAATCTGTGAATGCAATAAATAAAGATATACACATATATTGAAATAAAAAAAAACATTTTTCATTGATATTCGATAAAGCCATGTCCAAACAATGCATAATATCAATAGATGTCCAAAATATCATGAATGAATAAGTATTTCATATATGTTATGAGTCCAAATATGATCCAAAGTATTGAGCCCTGACTCTAACCAGTGATTACATAGAACTAGAAGCATCTGCTTCTAAAAGTTTTCAAAATATTGCATACTAATCAGTAAAAAATGCAGTAACTAAGACTAGCGAGAACTAGAAGCGATTCCTCCCACTCCTTCACCTGCTTGACTCTCAAAATTCTCCAAGTCATCTACGCTTAAAAGAGGAGCCTCCTCTTATTGGACCCAATCTACTTCGTTTGTAGTATGCAGATCTATCTCTTCAAGGTCGATTGGTGAGTGATCCAAACCTGTCATTATCATGAAACATGGAAATGTGAATTGAAGTTTGAACTTTAAAGTGCAAATCAAATTATGAAACCTTCAAAGCAAATGCAATTACACATGACTAAGCCAAGCCGTTTGTTCCTTAAGGCTTAGTGTCTCGACTCTCACCTAGCATTTGCTTGCTGCGAAGTTGTTGACCATAATGGACAAATACAAGGTCCTTTAAGCGCTTTTGTGTCAATTGGTTGTGCTTCTTAGAATGTATTTTCTCAAACATGCTCCAGTTGCGCTCAAAACCTAAAGCACTACATGATTGGTTTAAGATTCGAATGGCGAATCTCTTCAAATCTGGCGTATCACTACCAAAGATTTTCCACCAAACACCTAGCAAGTGGCAATGGTTCGTGAGTAGTAAGTACAAATCAAAGATGTAAATACTAGAAAGACAACAAATTAAATAAAACATTTAAGTTTTTAATAGTCAAAATAAACAAATTTAATGACTTGATGAAGCCTTAAATCCTCAAAGGGTACCTGGAAACATCTTAGTCTTTTCTCGTATAGAACTGGAATAGGAAAATGTTGATTTTGGGGTAGCATCATATGTGCTCTAGCTTCGAAATTTTGTGGAGGGCCTAGAACACATGAGATCTCCAAGACCCAGAAATAGTTTTGAGAAATTCCACTCGGAGCCTAAGTTATTCCAATAATTAATTATTTTTAATGGAGACCTTAAGTCTAACTTAGGAAAATTAAATAATTAAAGGGAATTAATTTTAACATGTGGGTGAGAATGTTCTAAGTGACGAGGATCAAGTCTTTTCTAATCTTAGCAGTGGATTAGAGATTAGATCACGACCATTGATTGTTCAATGAGAAAAGTATTAAAGGAAGGCTTGGAGTCAGTTGGAGAACACACACATAGCGGTAGCACTTGAGCTAAGTCGAAATTCTGGGGCGTGGTTTGTTGAGAATTTTCGAGTGAGCTTGCAGTGCAGTGAGGGGCAAATCAGAAGGGGATTTCAGATCCGAGGCTGAGAATACAATTGCAGAGAGGCAGATCCGTACCAGAGAGGTAGCGCAGTCCAGGAGGGGTGACCCAGAGCAGTGTAGGCCCAATAGGGGTGACCCAGACCCAGCCAGGCTCGCGTAGAGCCAGTCCAGAGGCTGACACAGTCACAGAAGGGTGACATAGGCCAGGAGGGGCTGACGCAGAGCCAGAGGCTGCAACGCTGGGGTTTCAGTGGGCCAGAAAGGGCTCGTATTCAACAGATCCAGAAGGGGCGACGCAACCACACTGTAGTGTGACGTAGTGATTACGTAGGCACTTGTGGGGTTTCTCATCCTCAGCTGAATCAACCATATTTTCTGTCTTTGGAGATAGAGGTACATTTGTCGGGATTTCTCTGTTGGGCAAGCGACTACTGGTGCCCTTGTTTGTATTCAGAATTTTTCATAATAATAAAACCCTCAAGAGCTGCTGCATTGGTTTTCCCGTATTGGGTTTTTCCGGGGACATTTGTCCAAAAGATATTGTGTGTCCTTCGTCATGTGTGATTAATTCTTCAGTACTTGATCTATATGTATGTGTAGATCTGCAGTGTGTTTACTTCACTGTTTTTTGAATATTTCTGAAAATAACTTGTAAATGTAAAAACACATGTAGGAGAAGTAAACCATATTTCCGCAGTAGAAATTTATGTTCAGTAGATTAAAGAACTTTCAGATGGTATTAGAGCTATTGCAGATTAGGGGGAGCTGAAGCCATCAACGAAGTGACAAAGTTTTTGCTATAGGAAGGTGACTGAGACAACACAAATCCAGAAAGAGGCAGCGCAACACTAGAGGGACAACACAGACCCAACAGGGGTGATGTAGAGCCTGCATAGCTCATGTTGATTTTTGGTAGCATTGGAAAGTGTTCCAAGTCTCAAATTTTGTGAGGAGGCTTGGACATTAGTATTCCAAAGAACCCAGAAATCGTTTGTGGAAATTCCACTTGGTTCGTGTTTTATTAAAATAATTAATTATTTTAATGAGGTCCCTAAGTCTAAACTTAGGGAAATTAAATAATTAAAGGGTATTAATAAAACAGTGTGAGAATATTCTAGAGAATGAAGATCAAGTCATGTTTTAATCTTAGCCGTTGATTAGAGATCTAATCTGGGCCGTTGATTCGTCAACGAGAAGATTATAAGAGAAGGCTTGAGGGTCATTTGGAAAGCACGCTGGGCACACACTCAGTTATTGAAGGAAATCGATTATGAAGGAATAGAATTCGATTTCAGAGGGAGAGTTGCAGGGCAGATTTGCAGAGGCAGAGTTGCAGAGGCAGAAGAAGGAAGGGGAAGTCAGCAGTGAAAGAGAAAGGAAAGAGGAGGACGCAGAGGGTCACAAAGGTTAGCACTGAGCAGCAACACTAAGTGCCCACGCAGAGTGACGCATTACAGCGTAGGGATTGCCCAGAAGATCACGCATAGTGACGCAGAGGAAGCTAGGGTGTCTTCCGACTGTCAGAAATTCTCCAAGAGGATTCGAAGAATTTATCTCAGGTGTTTTCTTAAGAAATCTGCTCGTCTACTTATTGTAAAAGATATTCATTGCTGAAGAATAATACAAACCCTCATCTGTCGCATTGGTTTTCCTGCATGGGTTTTTCAAAGGACAATTGTCCAAAAATAATTGTGTACATGTGATTGTTTCTATTGCGTTATATGTGTTCTGTTTTATTCTCTGTTTATGGTTAAGCGATTACTGCAGTTGTATTTATTCAGAATTTACTGAAAGAAATTCGTAAATAACTTATCATAAATAAGTAGGCGAAATAAATCTATCACTGTAGTAGTATTTCAGATTCGAAATTTTCACTTGGTATGAGAGCTACAGACGAAGTAACAGAAGAGGAGATTCTGCAATGGAACGAAGATCCGACATTGATGCAACAACAACTCGGAACGGTTCATGCAGTTCTCCGGAATGCATGGAGGAACATAGGGATCATGACATCTCAGTTCTGGCATCTAGACTGGAAGAGGAATTTGCTTGTGTGTCAAGTATGGCCTCTCCAGAGATTTCGTATATTGACAGTAGAGCATCTGCTCACATGACGGGAGTTAGAGAATGCTTCTTAAGGTACCAGGAGGAGTAAATGAATTTTCAAATTACTACGGGAAATAAGGCAAAATGTACACATGTTGGAAGAGGCACCATAATATTTCAAACAGAAGTTGGCAACAAGCTTTGGGCCATTATTGTGCTGCATGTACCAGGGTTGGGGATGAATTTATTCTCTGTGTTTCAGCTTCAGAACAAAGGTTATGATGTTTACTTTATTGGCAACAAAATTTACTTCAAACACCCTAGTTGGAAAAATAAGGCACAAATTGGAGTCAGGAGCCACAAATTGTACAAGTTACAACTCGAATCCCCAATGTCTTTGATAGGCAGTAGTGATGAGAGAGATTTGAATGAATTATGGCATAGAAGAATGGGGCATCTACATAATGGAGCCTTGAAATTTCTCAAGAAGACTGTCACGGGAGCTCCAGAACTTAGCACCAAGCGAGACGATGTCTGCAGAGGGTGCGTATTAGGGAAGTATGCCAAGGCAGTGTACCCTAAATGCATCAATAAGGCCAAGAGTGTGTTGGGGTTGATACACTCAGACATCTGCGGACCAATGCTAACGACTGTTCTCAATGGTGCAAAATATTTTGTCACCTTCATTGATGACCATTTCAGAAAGACGTGGATCTACTTTCTGAAGACCAAAGACAAGGTCTTTGATCGATTTAAAGAGTTTAAAGCTCTTGTGGAAAATCTGACAGGAAAGCGGATCAAGACATTGTGATCAAACAGTGGTAGAGAGTACATGGACAAGGACTTCATAAGGTTCTGCGCAAGGGAAGGCATCAAGAGAGAATGGACTGCTTCGTATAATCCAGAGCAGAATGGAGTCGCAGAGAGGAAAAACAGGACTACTGTCGAAGCTGCAAGGGCAATGCTGTATGATCAAGACATGCCCAAATTTCTGTGGGCCGAAGCTTGTAATACAACCATGTATGTGCAGAACAAGGTTCCTCATAACGTATTGGGTAAGGTTACTCCTGAGAGCGTGTTCACTGGCAGAAAGCCTGAGGTGAGCCACTTTGGGATATTTGGCAGTATAGCGTATTGCCATGTACTCGATGAGAAGAGGAAGAAGTTGGATCATACTGTACAGAAAGGATATCTTGTGGGATATAGCGAGAATGCGAAGGCTTACCGCATTTATGTTCCCGAGAGTAGGAAGATAGTAGTAAGACGAGACGTGAAGTTCATGGAGAGAGCCTTCAAGCAATCCCGGGAAATGTCTTCAGCGACGTAGTCTGAGGAGGATCTACTGGTCCAGCCACAACGACCTACGGAAGATGGCTCTAGTGCCTCTCTAAGGCACAAGGATCCTAAGGATAGCTTTTCCGAGGAAGTGCAAGAGGGAGAGAAGGTAAATCCACCCACCACCAGTGGAAGGACGAGCAGAGAACTACAACAGACTGTGAGGGATGCAGAGGAGTTTGTTGGAGCTCCTAGAAATGAGAAGAGGCAATGCGGACAACTAGACAGGTGTCAGGCATTGGTAGCACAGGTTGGAGAACCCTCTAGTTTTCACGAGGTAGCGCAACATCAGGCGTGGGTAGATGCGATGGTGGAGTACAACTCCATCATGACAAATGATGTCTGGGAAATAGTTCCTAGACCTCATGACAAATTGGTTGTAGGTTCGAGATGGATCTACAAGATTAAATATGTTGCAGATGGCAGTATAGAGAAATTTAAAGCCAGGTTTGTGGCTAAGGGGTGCACTTAGAAGGAAGGAATCGACTATGAAGGAACCTTCACCCCAATAGCTTGGTATACTTCAATCAGATTCGTCATATCCCTTGCAGCGCAGATGGGATGGGAGATTCACCAGATGGATGTCAAAACAGCATTCTTAAATGGGGTGATAGAAGAGGAAGTGTACATAGAACAACCTGAGGGCTTTGAGACGCATGAGTAGAAAACTCATGTGTGCAGGCTTAAGAAATCCTTGTACGGATTGAAGCAATCCCCTAGAGCTTGGTATGGGCGAATTGACAACTACCCACAAAAGATGGGGTTTGTCAAGAGTGACGCAGATCCCAATCTCTACAATGTGAGAGTAGGGTTGAGCCTTTAATATTGGTGCTATATGTAGATTATCTGTTTTTGACGGATCATCTAAGTTCATCAAAGACTGCAAGGAAAATCTAGCAAAAAAATTCAACATGAAGGATCTGGGGCGGATGCACTATTTTCTGGGTTTGGAAGTTTGGCAGCAGAGGGAAGAAATCTTCCTTGGGCAAAGAAGATATACTATAGAGATTTTGAAGAGATTTCAGATGGAGGACTGTAGACCCATGGCTACACCAATGATCACAAACTGGAAGAAAATTGACACGTCCGAGGATGATGAGGCTGATCCTACCTTGCATAGGCAGCTCATAGAATCATTGATGTACTTGGTCAATACTAGACCAGACATCTGTTATGCTGTGAATACCCTCAGTCAATTCATGGTAGAACCAAGGAGGGCTCACTGGGTAGCGGCCAAACATGTTCTTAGTTACTTAGGGGGGACAGTCGAGCTTGGATTGAGGTACACCAAGGGCAATGACATCTAGTTGAGTGGGTTCAATGACGCAAACTGGGATGGAAGTCTAGTAGATCAGAAGAGTACCAGTGGGTATTGTTTCAGTGTCAGATCTGCAATGATTTCCTGGTGCAGTGGGAAACAGAAATCCGTGGCACGGAGCTCAGCTAAGGCTGAATATATGGTAGCTAGCGTAGCTTTGTGTGAGGCCATATGGCTTCGTAAGTTGCTCATGAACTTACTTAAGAAAAGGATGGAAGTGACCATCATTTTGTGTGATAATCAGAGTTGCATCAAGCTCTCTGAAAATCCTGTGTTTCATGATCGGTCGAAGCACATTGACATCAAGTGTCACTTCATCAGAGACAATGTCCAACGGGGAGTTGTACAATTGAAGTACATTCCTACAGGAGAGCAGGTGGCAGATATCCTCACAAAAGCTCTGAGTAAGACTAAGTTTGCTTACTTTAGAGAAAAGATTGAGATGGTCAAGAATCCATTCTAGTAGGAGGAATGGGTAGGCTCGAAATTCAGAGGGAGCTGCAATACGGATGAGGCGGTGACAGAGATGGTGTCATAGGCAACAGTACACAGGGCAACAGCGTAGCAGCCGAGACATTAACAACTCAGTAGATGCTTCAGGTCAGAGCAGATCCAGTTGGTATTTTGTTAGAACACTTTCCTCGCTAAGAGGGAGTGTTGATTTTTTGTACGATTGGAAAGTGTTCCAAGTCTCAAATTTTGTTAGGAATCTTTGACATCAATATTCCAAAGAACTCAGAAATTGTTTGTGGAAATTCCACTCGGTTCGTGTTTTATTAAAATAATTAATTATTTTAATGAGGTCCCTAAGTCTAAACATAGGGAAATTAAATAATTAAAGGGTATTAATAATACAGAGTGAGAATCTTCTAGAGAACGAAGATCAAGTCATGTTTTAATCTTAGCCATTGATTAGAGATCTAATTTGGGCCGTTGATTCATCAATGAGAAGATTAAAAGAGAAGGCTTGAGGGTCATTTGGAAAGCAAGCCGAACACACACTCAGTATCAGAAGGAAATCGACTTTGGAGGAATAGAATTCGATATAAGAGGGAGAGTTGCAGGGCAGAGTTGCAGAGGCAGAAGAAGGAAGGGGAAGTCAACAGTTACAAAGAAAGGCAAGAGGAGGACGTAGAGGGCCACAGAGATTAGCGTTGAGCAGCAGCACTGAGTACCCACGTAGAGTGACGCAGTCTAGCATAGGGACTGCGCAGAAGATCACGCAAAGTGACGCAAAGGAAGCAAGGTTGTCTTCCGGGTGTCATAAATTCTCCAAGAGGATTCAAAGAATTTACCTCAGGTGTTTTCTTAAGAAATTTGCTCGTCTACTTATTGTAAAAGATATATATTGCTGAAGAATAATACAAACCCTCATCTGCTGCACCGGTTTTCCCGCATTGGGTTTTTCCATGGACAATTGTCCAAAAATAACTGTGTACATGTGATTGCTTCTATTGCGTTATATGTGTTCTGTTCTATTCTTTGTTTATGGTTAAGTGATTACTGCAGTTGTATTTATTTCAAAATTTACTGAAAGAAATTCATAAATAACTTATCATAAATAAGTAGGCGAAATAAATCTATCACTGTAGTATTTTTTCAGGTTCGAAATTTCCACAGCTCACACACAGCTGACGCAGAGGCTAACGCAGGCCCAAGAGGGTGACATAGTGTTGAAATTTGGTACCGGAGGACAGGCGGTTCCCTAAGGCTTTGATCTTTGGCCTAGGGAAAAGTGTCCAAAAGAATTTAATTTTTCTCCTAAAGTGACTTTATAATTTTTATAAAGTCAAATCTAATTTAAAAGTGACTTAAGTGATAAAGTTACTAAAGTCTAATTTTAAAGTGGCTTTTAATAAAGTCAATGTAAAATTAGAAAGGAAAAAGTGACTTTGGAAATAAATGACTAAGTGGGTCTTTATTAAAGTGGGGTGAATTAAAAAATAGAAAGTGAGATTTAAATGAGCATTTAATCTCAGCCCTAGATCTCAATCTATTTCAGCCATTGGATTTAGGGATTCCCCAAAAGTCACTTAGGGTTAGTTTAAAGGAGGAAAAGGAGGAAAAGGTCATTCATTCTTTCATGAGCAGATTGAGAGAAGGAGAGCAAGAGAGCAAGAGAGATTTCTGGGCAGTGAGGAGAAGGAGGCAGCAACTTGGCACACATTTCAAGGCAGCATTTCAGCAAGACATTTCAGCAAGACCGTACAGCTGAGTTTGCACGCAGTAAGGCAGATTTTAGGCACGATTTTCGAGAAAAGGTGGCCGTACTGCAAGGCCGTACAGTAAGGCCGTACAGCAAGCCGTACAGCAGGTTTGCACAGAAATCGAGGAGCAGAATTTAAGGGAGGCCGTACAGCAAGTGGCTGTACCTTGGCACGCATTTCTAGGCAGAAATTTGTACAGCGGTACAACTGTTTTTCTGCACAGAAATCGAGAAAACCGTACAGCAGATTTTTGGGCAGCTTGCATGCTTTTCTAGGCAGGCCGTACAACAGCATTTGAGGCTGAAATTTGGCACGGAAATCGAGGAGGACGTACAACATTTATTGCTGTTCTGTTTTTTGCTGTTTGCACATTTTCCGAGGCGGTGGTTAAGCACGGAAAACGAGATAAGTTGTAAAACTCTGTTTGCTGATTTTTTGCTGAATATTTCTCACTGTAAAAAGCATTTTCCAGAAATAAGGAGGAGCTTTCGAGCTGGTTTTCCCCAAGAGTTGTAGGGGGTTTTTCCAGGGTCACCTTGACCAAAAATATGTGTCAAAATGTGTGAATGACTGTTTTATGTGTGCTGATATTTATTTCTGCATTTTCCAGCATTCTGTAATTTTTCCAGAATTTGTGTTTTCAGCAAAATTTATTTTCCAGCTTGTTAAATGTATGGATATGGGAAAGGGCATTTAACTATTTTGGAGTAATAAGGTGAAACCGAAAACCGGGGTGGGAAAACAGAGATTTTTACATGGTATCGGAGCTGAAAGTGTCAAGTGCGCTTGGGGACAAGAAGAGGGAAAATTACAGCCTGCTGATTTTTCACTCAGAAAATTCCAGCAAGCTGATTTTTCACAAACAATAGTTTTATCTTTACCACAACAGTGCTATTTTTTAGTTTTAGAATAGCACGATGTCTTTGGGACTGAGGGTGGAGGATAGGTTGGATGGGAATTCCAATTACAACATTTGGAAGGAGAGAATGCAGAGTATCTTTGAGGAGGCAGAAGTCTGGGACATTATGGTGCATACCGCACAGAACCCTGTAAATGTGCCTACTGATGCTACTTAGTTGGCAGAATATAATAAAAAGAACAACAAGGGTAAGAGACCGATTCTAGACGGAATCAAAGACCATTGCATTCCTCATGTGAGAGGAAAGAGAAATGCTCATGAGATGTGGACAACATTGTCCAATCTCTACCAGAGTACCAATGAGAACCGGAAAATGGTCCTGAAGGAGAAGCTGAAGACCATTAAGATGGGTAATGATAGTGCAGCTGGATATCTCACAAAGATTACTAATGTGAGAGATGAGTTGGCAGCGATTGGAGAGGCCATTCCTCCCACTGAGTTGGTGCGGATTGCAGTGAATGGCCTCCCCAGTTCATGGATGAACTTTGCCGATGGGGTTTGTGCACGTGAGACCCTTCCCACATGGGAGAGGTTTTGGGATGATTGCATTCAGACAGAGATCAGGAAAGGTCAGCTTGGGGCAGCCAAGCCAGTTGAGCAGGATGAGGATGTAGCACTGTTGGCAGGACGCAAGAAAGGCAAAGGGAAGAAGCAGGGTTCCACAAGCAATGGTGGGGGCAAAGGCAAAGGTAAAGGTAAACAGGATAACTCACAGAAGGACTATTCCAAAGTGAAGTGTTGGAATTGTCAGAAGATGGGACACTATGCAGTTGTGTGTCCGGAGAAGAAGAAGAAGAAGGGGAAGAACCAGAGCATGGCAGCTTCAACAGAGGTTGAGGACTTTGCAGATCGTTTTGACCGGGAGTTTGGGTTCATTGCGTGTGAGTCCTCTAGTGCGGGATTATCTGCCATAGAGGTTCAGAGGGAGCATGCATTTCCCTCGATTAGCGGAGCATCTTCGGGTATCTGGTATGTGGACAGTGGGGCTTCACGTCACATGACAAGAGTCCGTGAGTACTTCTCAGAGCTTTCAAAGAGTGGCACTGATATAGAGGTAGTACTCGGTGATGACAGAGTTGTTAGAGTAGTCGGTGTGGGAACATTGACATTTCAGAGGGAGTCTAAACCTCCCTTGAAAGTGTCAGATGTTCTTTATGTGCCAGGGATGAGGAAGAACCTCATATCCGTCTTAGCTTTGGAGGATAGAGGATATGAGATACTGTTCAGGGGAGGACAGGTGCTGATGTATCCCAGGGGCACTCCAGCTGATTCAGCTAGAGTGATAGGTGTACGCCATGCAAAGGTGTACAAGTTTGCATTCCAGCCCCTTTTGGCATTGAGCAGTAGTACCGACAGCAGAGCTAGCAGTTCTGAGTTGTGTGAGATTTGGCACCGCAGGATGGGGCACATGTATCATGGAGCCTTGAGGACTTTGCGGGAGATCACTGCAGGTGTGCCAGATTTCAGTACTGATCACTTTGATACTTTCAGAGGATGTGCGATGGGCAAGTTTGCCAAATCCCCTTTTCCCAGCAGTGACAGCAGAGCGACTGGGATACTTGATTTGATTCATTCCGATGTGAGCGGTCGGATGTCTCATGTTTCCTTGAGTGGATATGAGTACTATGTGTTATTCATTGATGATCACTCCAGGAGGACCTGGATTTATTTTTTGAAGACCAAGAGTGAGGTCTTCAAGCGGTTTCAGGAGTTCAGAGCTCTTGTGGAGACACAGACAGGTCGGAAGATCAAGTCCCTGAGGTCGGACAATGGGGGAGAGTACACCCTTGGAGAGTTTGTTGACTATTGTGCGGAGGCAAGCATTAGGAGGGAGTTCACTATTCCTTACAACCCCCAGCAGAACGGGGTTGCGGAGAGGAAGAACAGATCCATCGGAGGGGCTGCCAAAGCCATGTTGCATGATCAGGGGTTGCCATTGTTTTTGTGGGCTGAGGCCTGCAACACAGCTGTTTATTTGCAGAACAGGAGTCCGCATCGTGCCTTGGGGCACATGACTCCGGAGGAGGCTTTTTCTGGGAAGAAGCCCGATATTGGTCATCTTCGTATCTTTGGGTGCATTACATACTCCTACATACCCAAGGAGAAGAGGACCAAACTAGAGCCCACCGCAGAGAAGGGTATCTTTGTGGGCTACAGTGAGACCTCCAAGGCCTTTCGGATTTACATTCCCGCGCAGAGGAAAGTTGTTGTCAGACGGGATGTGAAGTTCGAGGAGGACAGGGCCTTTAGGAGGTCACGGGAGTTAGAGTATCTGGATCAGCCAGACCCTCAGCAGCAGTTGAGTCAGTCGCAGGGATCCAGTGGGCAGGGATCAGGAGGATCCGGAGGTACATCTATGATGATGTCAGGTCCGTCAGTGGGGAGTGGCTCACCGAGTCAGAGGGGTGGTGCTATGGGCAGCACGCAGAGCAGTCCACAGAGCAGTTCACTGGGGAGTCCACTGATGGACAGTTCACACGGTACCTCAGCATCTACAAATTGTGTGCGCAGAGGACAACGTACGTACGTCAGAGTTCAGTTCTCCGATGTTGGAGGAGAGGAGGAGTTTCATTCTCCAGTGGGAGAAGTGTGCTCAGGGAAGAGGAAGCCCAAGTGGCTTCAGGACATCTTGAGAGAGGCCACATCTGTTGCTGGGCCTAAGAGGCCGGTCAGAGAGAGCAGACCACCTGAGAGGTTTTGTAGCTATATGGCAATGGCTACCAACATCCTTGACTCTGAGCCTTCTAACTATGAGGAGGCAACTAGCCAGCAGGTCTGGAGAGAGGCCATGCAGGAGGAGTATTCTTCTATCATGAAGAATGATGTTTCGGAGGTGGTGCCAAGGCCTGAGGGCAAATCCGTGGTTACTTCCAGATGGCTTTACAAGGTAAAGCATGCTGCAAATGGCAGCATTGAGAAATTCAAAGCGAGGTTTGTAGCTAGAGGGTTCTCCCAGGTAGAGGGCGTTGATTATGAGGAGACATTCACTCCCGTGGCTCGATATACTTCGATCCGCTCCACTATATCGATAGCAGCAGAGATGGGTTGGAAGATCCACCAGATGGATGTGAAGACCGCATTTCTCAATGGCTTCATACAGGAGGAGGTGTACATTGAGCAAATGACAGAGCTTTGAGGTGCATGGGAAGGAGTCCCATGTGTGTGCAGACAAGAAGGCCTCTATGGCTCAAGCTAGCTCCCGTGAGCTTGGTACTCCGTGGATAGATACATACTTGCGTAAGATGTAAGCTCACAAAGAGTGAGGCAGATCCAAACCTTTAATTTATTGTGATAGGTGAGGAGCCTCTCATTCTGGTGCTGTATGTGGATGACTTGGTCATTGCGGGTGCATAGAGACTCATAGAGCACTGCAAGAGAGATCTTGCGTCGGAGTTTGAGATGAAAGACATTGGCTTGATGGATTACTTTTTGGGTTTGGAGGTGTGGCATGAGGAGGGGCATTTCTTTCTGGGGTAGGGGAAGTATATTGTGGACATCCTCGGCAGATTCCACATGGAGGATTGTAGACCCATGGCGACACCTATGATCAACCACCGGGAAGAAGCTTCATGCTTCTTGGATTCGAGTTGGTGGATCCCACATTGTATAGATGTAGTTTTGATTGGTTCCTTGATGTATTTGGTCAACACTAGACCGTATATTTGTTTTGCAAATAACACGATGAGTCGCTTTATGTGTGAGCCTAGGGGATTTCACTAGGTGGTCGAAACAAATTTTGCGGTACTTACAGGACAAGGATTATGGTCTCCAGATACAGTGTGGGGATGGAGTGAGATTGGCAGTTACACTGATTCTGATTGGGCAAGTTCTGCTTCTGATAGGAAGAGCACTTTAGGGTGCTGTTTTGGGTTGGGTTCGACAGTGGTGTTGTGTTTCAGCCGAAAGCAGCTATCAGTAACATTGAGTTCAGTGGAAGCAAAGTATATGGAAACCAGTCTAGCTAGGTGTGAGGCCATCTGGCTTTGCAAGATGTTGTTTGGCTTATTTGGTCAGTTGTTGAGACCTTCAGTTATGTACTGTGATAATCAGAGTTGCATTAACTCACGAAGAATCTAGTATTTCATGACAGGTCAAAGCATATCGGGATCAAATATCATTTCATCAGAGACTATGTTCAGAAGGGAGCTGTGAAGATTGAGTATATTCCCACTAATGAGCAGGTTGCAGATATTCTTACCAAAGCCTTACCATGGGGCAAGAATGTCTACCTCATAGACAAGATGGGTGTGGTGAGGAAAACCTTCCTCGGTAGGAAGGAGTGTTGAAATTTGGTACCGGAGGACAGGTGGTTCCCTAAGGCTTTGATCTTTGGCCTAGGGAAAAGTGTCCAAAAGAATTTAATTTTTCTCCTAAAGTGACTTTATAATTTTTATAAAGTCAAATCTAATTTAAAAGTGACTTAAGTGATAAAGTTACTAAAGTCTAATTTTAAAGTGACTTTTAATAAAGTCAATGTAAAATTAGAAAGGAAAAAGTGACTTTGGAAATAAATGACTAAGTGGGTCTTTATTAAAGTGGGGTGAATAAAAAAATAGAAAGTGAGATTTAAATGAGCATTTAATCTCAGTCCTAGATCTCAATCTATCTCAGCCATTGGATTTAGGGATTCCCCAAAAGTCACTTATGGTTAGGTTAAAGGAGGAAAAGGAGGAAAAGGTCATTCATTCTTTCACGAGCAGATTGAGAGAAGGAGAGCAAGAGAGCAAGGGAGATTTCTGGGCAGTGAGGAGAAGGAGGCAGCAGCTTGGCACACATTCCAAGGCAGCATTTCAGCAAGACATTTCAGCAAGACCGTACAGCTGAGTTTGCACGCAGTAAGGCAGATTTTAGGCACGTTTTTCGAGAAAAGGTGGCCGTACGGCCCGAAACCCGTCTTCGGCGGTTTTGCAATCAAGGAGAAGCGGGGGGGGTTAAGGGAGGCGTGCGACAAGTCGTTTGCATGCCTTGTCGCATTTCTAGGCAGAAATTTGTACAGCCGTACAGCTGTTTTTCTGCACAGAAATCGAGAAAACCGTACAACAGATTTTTGGGCAGCTTGCACGCTTTTCAAGGCAGGTCGTACAACAGCATTTGAGGCTGAAATTTGGCACGAAAATCGAGGAGGACGTACAACATTTATTGCTGTTCTGTTTTTTTGTTGTTTGCACATTTTCGAGGCGGTGGTTAAGCACGGAAAACGAGATAAGTTGTAAAAGTCTGTTTGCTGATTTTTTGCTGAATATTTCTCTCACTGTAAAAAGCATTTTCCAAAAATAAGAAGGATCTTTCGAACTGGTTTTCCCCAAGAGTTGTAGGGGGTTTTTCCAGGGTCATGTTGACCAAAAATATATGTGTCAAAATGTGTGAATGACTGTTTTATGTGTGCTGATATTTATTTCTACATTTTCCAGCATTCTGTAATTTTTCCAGAATTTGTGTTTTCAGCAAAATTTATTTTCCAGCTTGTTAAATGTATGGATATGGGAAAGGGCATTTAACTATTTTGGAGTAATAAGGTGAAAACTGAAAACCAGGGTGGGAAACTATAAATTTTTACACATAGTCCGAGAGGGAGTGACGCTGCGCTAGTTGCCGTGGCTGGAAGTGTAGGTTTTGTTCTTCGAAGTTGCTGGTGGGGCATTGTTTCTGCCGGTGCAGAACAATGTCTAACAGGATTGAGAAAGTAAGGGGAAACAGTTCCTCAATAGACTTTCTAGCCAAAAAGTCTAAGATCCGATTAGCAGAGTGATTGGAGAGGGCTGATTCAACAGAATTGGTGGAAGAATTCCTGGAAGGAAATCACTGGTCAGAGGGAGCGTATTCTCTAGGGGGTTTCTATCGCCAAGAAACCTAGTTCCGGTCTCTTGCTAGGAGGAGCAACAAAAGAAGGGAGAAGAGAATCCGTTTTGACATTTTGAGTAGAGATGGCCTCGCATGGATTGAGGGACCAGGACAGGTTAGATGGTGCATCTAACTTCGTCATCTGGAAATCCAGAATCTTGTCAGTCCTTGACGAATATCCTATCAAAGATCATGCCGGGAGGGTTGTAGCCGTTCCGGTCGATGCTGATCCATTAAAGAAGTATGAGGAAAATCAAGCATGGGCTAAGCACTTGATTATGGACGGAGTGGAGGATAATGTGGTCCCACATATTGCTCAGAAGAACACGACAAATGACATGTGGACAACGCTGATCAAGCTGTATCAAGGCACCTCTGTCCAGAGGAAGATGCTTCTGGAGAATCAGCTGCGACTATTTCAGATGCACAAGGGAGAGGAAATTGACCCCTTCCTCATTAGATTGAAGGTAATTCGAGATCATTTGGTTGCTATGGGGGCAACTCCTGATGATGGTCTCATGGCGAGGACTGCCCTGAATGCAGTCATCGATGATTGGGAGACCTTTTTCCAGACTCCAAAGTATTTTGGGCAGACCACAACTTCCAAATTGGGAGGACATGTGGGCAACTCTTCGTCAAGAGGAGATTAGGAGAATGTCCAAGATGTGCAGCAGCAACGAAGGAGCCAAGATCAAGAAGGAGGAGGAGGAAGATGCGACTCTCGCATCTAAGGGACAACGACAACAACAAGGGAAGAAGAAGAAGGACCTCTCAAAGGTTCGATGCTTCAGATGTGGCGAATTAGGACATTTCGCCAATACTTGTCCTCAGAAGAAGAAGGGCAAGGAAGATTCAAATTCTAAGGCTGCGACAGTCAAGGAGGATGATGGTAGTTATGATGATGTGGCCGTGAGTGCTCATGTACCTCGAGAGAAGAGGTGGGGTGACATAGATCTGTAGATTGAGCTACAAATGGTGGAGAGGGGCAGGATCCTTGAGGTGCCCAAACTTATGGATCACATACGAGTTACGGGAACATTTAATGACAGTATCATGATGACTGGAGTTAGTTGGTGCAGAGGAGCGATGCTGTGGATCAGAGTGATGCTTCAGGTTGAAGTGTTGCTAGAGCATATTAGTCGCTAAGAGGGAGTGTCATTTTTTTGGTAGCATTGGATGTGCTCTAGCTCCGAAATTTTGTGGAGGGGCTAGAACACGAGATCTCCAAGACCCAGAAATCGTTTGGAGAAATTCCACCTGGAGCCTAAGTTATTCCAATAATTAATTACTTTTAATGGAGACCCTAAGTCTAACTTAGGGAAATTAAATAATTAAAGGGAATTAATTAAAACATGTGTGTGTGAATGTTCTAAGGGACGAGGATCAAGAATTTTCTAACTTAGCCATTGATTAGAGAATAGATCACGACCGTTGATTGTTCAACGAAAAAAGTATTAAAGGAAGGCTTGGGGTCAGTTGTGTTAGCTCCCTGTAATTTGTAAGATTGGTAAGAATAAGTAGCAGAGAACAACATCAAACCACTTGTGAGTTGAGGACCTAGCCTTCTTGGGCTCAGAGAGTGCTCTCTCTGTATTTATGATTAACTGATTTAGCTTTATGATTATATTTTTTGATTTTACGCTAGTTATAAAGATTGGGGTTGTTTGTTTGGTTGGATAGATAGAAATGTGGGAAGCTTAATCCATTGGGCTATGGAGTCATAAAAGGGTTGAACTGTACATAAACTTTTCAAGGGTTCTCACAGGGCAAGCTAACTATGCAAATGGATCTCTGTGGCAAGATGAATATGAGATGGTAGTGAGTTCTGTAAAGCTAAAGAGCAGTTAAGAATTCTTTAACTATACTTCAAAATAAGTGCAGAGCAGACAATCTCTGAATTATGCTTTTAGGTCTTTAGAGGAAAACATTTAAGATAACAGTTTAGTGAGGGTAAAGAGCAGTTAAGAATTCTTTAACCCAACTTCACAAGAAAAACCTCAAGATAATAGTTTCAGAGAAACCAAAGAGCAGTTAAGAATTCTTTAGTTATACTTTGCAGAGGAAAACATGGAGATAACAGTAACAGACGGAATTAAGGTGCTCATGCAGCATATCTTAATCTAAAATTTCTGTTTCTGCTATCAGGGAGATTGATGTACAGTATGGAAAAACAAAGGAAAAACATTAACAAAAGAGGGATAACATCACCATTAACATAGCTCTAGGATCCTATGAAAGTGCTTGTATTACTGATGCTTAGCTCAAAAACAGTTACAGTGCTCCAATGCAATAGTCTTAGCAACTCAGAGTCTAAGCAAAGTCCAACCCAACAACCAATGCTGATAATGAAAAATACATGCAGTACTTAACTGCAACTGAAGAGTTTGCCCTAATCTAGGGTGACGGATTGCATTTACTACAAAGTAAATAAAGTTTTGACAATTGAGACCATGCAAGGCCCAAACCAAAAATATCTCTGACAGATCTACTGTAATAATAACTTTCTATTTAACCCCTGAGCTAACTTTAAAATATCTTTGACTAACTGCCTACAAAATTAACTTTTATAATAACTTCTGAACTGATGCTAAAATATCTCTGACTGTAATATTAACTGTGGTTGCTTTCATTAACTCAAAATTGGGTTGAAGGTGGCCAACATGTTTGAGAAGAGGCCAAATGCTGAGTGATCTTTGATATCTGGCTTTGTCTTTTTCGTTGATTTTGTCCTCTGATTTGTCTTTAAACTTTAAACTATCCTTATCTGCATTTTTCTTTACTGCCTTTGCTGTCACTGTAAACTTCTTTTTACCTTACTGTATCACCTGCCCTTTACCTTTCACTGTCTGTTTATCTGTTTTTATTTTTACTCTGTTCTTTAACTGTGTTTTTTTATCCATTTTTTGTCTTTACCCTGACTCCCCCTTTCCTGCCTTTGTCCATTTATTTTGCTCATAATACTCTGTCGCGGAAAAACATTCAAATCCACACCCTGTGAGTTTTGGCCGGAGGTGGACAGGCGGGAAATGCAAAAAGGCGTGTAAGCCGTTGGATCGGATGAGGGAGATCAAACGACTGTTGGAGTTTCGGATGGACGGTAGGAGGTGGGACCAGACGGTCTAATGGGGAAGTGGTTTACGGTTTATCGCGCAGTGCAGGGGTGGTTAGGTGGTTTAGTCGGAGGGTATGCGATGAGACGTGGCGATGATGCGTGGCGGACGGTGGGTTGCAAAAATCGCCTATTTCGCAACCCCCCACGGTGTTTAAAAATCAAGCGTTGGGGGTGCGATATGAAGCGGGGGTCGTCAGATGAGGGGGTGAAGATCGGACGACTGTTGGGTGTGGATTGACCGCGGGTTAGTTAGAACGGTGGGGTCGGGGTTTGAACGAATACGGGGGGTTTAAACATTAAGCGGGGTTTAATGTGTTTTGCGGCAATAATGTGAAGTGGGGTCCAGGGGTGTATCAAAGCGGAGGGAAAGGTTTTTAAAGCGGAGGCTTTAAAATATGAGTCAGGGTTTTAACACAACAGGGGTCGGGTTTTAACAAACAGGGCTCATTAAAAGTGGGGTCTGACAGGTTAAATTTATTTTTTAAAAAGAATGTAAAAGTGTGTTTTACATTGTTTTTAATAAAGAAGGGGGATGAGTGAAGGGGAAGGGATATTAGCTAGGGAAAGGGGCTTAGGAAAGGGGAAATTATGAGAATGAGGGGATTAGGGTAAAAAAATGGGATTTCCGAGCATGAGGTGTCAAAAATAGGTAAAATGAAAGGTAATGGAGAGGTTAAATGAAAAATAATGAAGGCAGTGAGATTTCTAAAAATAAATGATAGTCAGGGAATATTATTTTCAGCATAACAAATATAAGGAATAGGCAATCATCTTGTGATACTGTAAAAATACAGGAGTCTAACAGTGGCTCTAGCTGGGGAGGGTAGCTCTTTTAGGAGGTGTCAAGAACTTTGTAGACCAGTAGCCTGATTTGCTGCAACTTTTGTGACTGTGACTCCAAAAAAACTGAAATCCATACTTATTGCAAACTGAGGTCTAAAACACACTTGAGTTTGAGCCTGAACCAACAACCTGAAATTGAAAACTTTGAACCATGCTCAAGTATTAAGAGCTCCTTTACTTACCTACCTACCCTAATCTAACTTGGAGGTATATATTCACTAAGTGAACTCCCTTCTCCAATGTAACCAATCAAGCAAATGACTACATGATTGATTCTTAGTTAGCCTTTCAAGTATGCTAAAAAAACAAAAAGGCCACTCCCATCTTACCTGTCTTTGAACAACAGTGCTCAAGATTTTCTTTAAACTCTACAACAAACCATTCCTGGCATAGCATACTCCTTCTTTAGATGTTTCTAAGAAAACAGAAAAAGGATCTTGAAACAATACCTGGCCCTGAGGATCTATATAATAAGCTTCATCTAGGACTACTCCTTTATGATCATCTGACATGGCATCCTCATAATATACTACTATGTTGTCCTCAAGCAAACTTGATATGCCTTGATTGAGTTGGCTAAAGTCTGTTTGAAGGCCATCATTTTGACGAGTAGGAGTACTCTCTGGCAATAGGCCTTCTTGAGGAGGTAGTACAGCATCAGTATCAATCTGTTCCTTTGTTTCTTCATGGGGAAATGCTTCTGTATACAAATCAGCAGTAGCATAAATAGAAATATTTTCTTCATTATATAAAAATTTAGAGGCTGGCTGCATTCTTAGAATCTGATTGATTTCTTCTTCAGTTAAAGGAGGAGGCAGTCTTTGTTTTCTTTGAATAGAAGCACAATTGTTCTCTCTCTCTTGTGAAGACTGATCATAAGGCTGAATGTCTTCTTGAACCTCACAGAAAAGAGCAGATGAATCATCATTTGTCCCTTCAGAGAGATCTTGTGGATCTTCTTTCATTCCCTGATCGCTTTCATCCTCAACCAACTTCTCTTGGTTGTCATGACAATTAACTTGAGCATGAAATTCACGAATTGCTTCTAGTAGATCCTTAGGATTCCAATTTCCCAAATCTTCATCAATATTTACAATGTATTGTATGAGATCTTGTTTGGTTGGATAGATAGAAAATGTGGGAAGCTTAATCCATTGGGCTACGGAGTCATAAAAGGGCTAAGTTGTACATCAACTTTTCAAGGGTTTTCACAGGGCAAGCTAACTATGTCAAATGGATCTCTGTGGCAAGATGAATATGAGATGGTAGTGACTTCTGTAGAGCTAAAGAGTAGTGAAGAATTCTTTAACTATACTTCAACATAAGTGCAGAGCAGATAGTCTCTGAATTTTGCATTCAGGTCTTTAGAGGAAAACATTTTAAGATAAAAGTTTAGTGGGGGTAAAGAGCAGTTAAGAATTCTTTAACCCAACTTCACAAGAAAAACCTCAAGATAACAGTTTCAGAGAAACTTAAGAGAAGTTAAGAATCCTTAAGGATCCTGTGAAAGTGCTTGTATTACTGATGTCCAGCTCAAAAACAGTTACAGTGCTCCAATGCAATAGTCTTAGCAACTCAGATTCTAAACAAAGTCCAATCCAACAACCAATGTTGATAATGAAAAATACATGCAGTATTTAACTGCAACTGAGGAGGTTGCCCTAATCTAGGGTAACAGATTGCATTTACTACAGAGTAAATGAAGTTTTGACAATTGAGACCATGCAAGGCCCAAGCCAAAAATATCTCTGACAGATCTACTGTAATAATAACTTTCTATTTAACCCCTGAGCTAACTTTAAAATATCTTTGACTAACTGCCTGCAAAATTAACTTTTATAATAACTTCTGAACTGATGCTAAAATATCTCTGACTGTAATATTAATTGTGTTAGATTTCATTAACTCAAAATTGGGCTGAAGGTGGCCAACATGTTTGAGAAGAGGCCAAATGATGAGTGATCTTTGATATCTAGCTTTGTCTTTCTTGTAGATTTTGTCCTCTTATTTGTCTTTAAACTTTAAACTGTCCTTATCTGCATATCTCTTTACTGCCTTTGCCTTAACTCTGTCCTTTCACTTTAACCTATCTTTATCTGCCTTTGCTGTCACTGTAAACTTCTTTTTACCTTACTGTATCACCCGCCCTTTACCTTTCACTGTCTGTTTATCTGTTTTTATTTTTACTCTGTTCTTTAACTATGTTTTTTAATCCATTTTTTGTCTTTAACCTGACTCCCCCTTTCCTGCCTTTGTCCGTTTCTTTAGCTCATAATCCTCTTTCGTGGAAAAACATTCAAATCCAAACCCTGTGAGTTTTGGCCGGAGGCGGACATGCGGGAAATGCAAAAAGGCGTGTAAGCCGTTGGATTGGATGAGGGAGATCAGACGACAGTTGGTGTTTCAGATGGACGGTAGGATGTGGGACCAGATCGTCTAATGGGGAAGTGGTTTATGGTTTATCGTGCGGTGCAGGGGTGGTTAGGTGGTTTAGTCAGAGGGTATGCGATGAGGCGTGAGGATGATGCGTGGCGGACGGGGGGTTGCAAAAACTGCCCATTTTGCAACCCCACGTGGTGTTTAAAAATCGAGCAGTTGTGTGTGCGATATGAAGCGGGGACCGCTGGATGAGGGGGTGAAGTTCGGACAACAGTCGGGTCTGGATTGACCGCGGGTTAGGTGGAAAGGTGGTGTTGGGTTTTGAACGAATACGGGGGGTTTAAACATTAAGTGGGGTTTAATGTGTTTTGCGGGCAGTAATGTGAAGTGGGGCCCGGGGGTGTATCAAAGCGGAGGGAAAGGTTTTTAAAGCAGAGGCTTTAAAATATGAGTCGGGGTTTTTAACACAACAGGGGTCGAGTTTTAACAAACAAGGCTCATTAAAAGTGGGGCTTGACAGGTTAAATTTATTTTTTAAAAAGAATGTAAAAGTGGGTTTTACATTGTTTTTAATAAAGAAGGGGGATGAGTGAAGGGGAAGGGATATTAGCTAGGGAAAGGGGCTTAGGAAAGGGAAAATGATGAGAATGAGGGGATTGGGTTAAAAAATGGGATTTCAGAGCATGAGGTGTCAAAAATAGGTAAAATGAAAGGTAATGGAAAGATTAAATGAAAAATAATAAAGGCAGTGAGATTTCTGAAAATAAATGATAGTCAGGGAATATTATTTTGAGCATAAAAAATATAAGGAATAGGCAATCATCTTATGATACTGTGAAAATAGAGGAGTCTAACAGTGGCTCCAGTTGGGGAGGGTAGCTCCTTTAGGAGGTGTCAAGAACTTTGTAGACCAGTAGCTTGATTTGCTGCAATGTTTGTGACTGTGACCTTCAAAAAAACTGAAATCCATACTTATTGCAAACTGAGGTCTAAAACATGCTTGATTTTGAGCCTGAACCAACAACCTGAAATTGAAACCTTTGAACCATGCTCAAGTATTAAGAGCTCCTTTACATACGTACCTACCCTAATCTAACTTGGATGTATATATTCACTAAGTGAACTTCCTTATCCAATGTAACCAATCAAGGAAATGACTACATGATTTTAACTTAGTTAGCCTTTCAAGTATGCTAAAAAAACAAAAAGGCCACTCCCATCTTACCTGCCTTTGAACAACAGTGCTCAAGATTTTCTTTAAACTCCGCAACAAACCATTCCTGGCATAGCATACTCCTTCTTTAGATGTTTCTAAGAAAACAACAAAAGGATCTTGGAACAATACCTGGCCCCGACGATCTATATAATAAGCTTCATCCAGGACTACTCCTTCTTTATGATCATCTGACATGGCATCCTCATAATATACTACTACGTTGTCCTCAAGCAAACCTGATATGCCTTGATTGAGTTGGTTGAATTCTGTTTGAAGGCCATCATTTTGACGAGTAGGAGTACTCTCTGGCAATAGGCCTTCTTGAGGAGGTAGTACAACATCAGTATCAATCTATTCCTTTGTTTCTTCATGAGGAAATGCTTCAGTATACAAATCAACAGTAGAATAAATAGAAATAATTTCTTCATTATATAAAAATTTAGAGGCTGGATGCATGCTTAGAATCTGATTGATTTCTTCTTCAGTTAAAGGAGGCAGTATTTGTTTTCTTTGGATATAACCACAATTGTTATCTCTCTCTCTCTAGTGAAGACTGATCATAAGGCGGAATGTCCTCTTGAGCCTCATAGAAAATAGCAGATGAATCATCATTTGTCCCTTCAGAGAGATCTTGTGGATCTTCTTTCATTTCCTGATCGCTTTCATCCTCAACCAACTTCTCTTGGTTGTCATGACAGTTAACTTGAGCATGAAATTCACGAATTGCTTCTAGTAGATCCTTAGGATTCCAATTTCCCAAATCTTCATCAATATTTACAAGGTATTGTATGAGATCTTCAGACTGATCACAACAATTTTCAGCTAATGATAAAGATGGAGAATTTTCTTTATAATGCTCATAAAACACCTTGTGGAAATCTTTTAAAGAAAACAAACTACTAGGGTTCAGACCTTCATACCATTCCCTTGCTTTCCCTTCTAATGTTAGCATGAACATCTTCATGAGGCAATCCTCATGCCATTCAACCTTCAACCTCCATGAGTGTATATGAAATTTAATGAGATGTAACAAGGGTCATCAACCTTTCCATCCTGAAAAAAAGGCAGTTTTCTGTCCCAATTTACCTGAGGCATTTTGTGTGGGAATCCAGGAATGTGATCTCTGTTCATTGGGGCATACCTTCGTTGTATTGTTGGATCCATCTTTGTCAATCAGTCAGAGAAAAGGGTCATTGCATCTTTACAACCAATCTGGATTCTTCTACTAGTGGAGTCTTTAGGCCAACTAAAAACTGTGGAGTCGCCAGGTGGATGATTTCAACTTTCTTGAGGCTGGCTATTGTCCACCATGAGCAACCAGATACCAATCTTGGCTAATACTTGAATCATCTAATTTTGAGTGGGGTTTCTGAGTTCTGAAGAAATATTAAGCTTTATCAATAAGTCGGTATTCCCCAGTATGGTCACCATTATGTTAGCTCCCTGTAATTTGTAAGATTGGCAAGAACAAATTGCAGAGAATCACATTAAACCACTTTGGAGTCCAGGACCTAGCCTTCCTGGGCTCAGAGAGGGCTCTCTCTGTATTTATGATTAAATGATTTAGCTTTATGATTATATTTTATGATTTTAGGCTAGTTATAAAGATTGGGGTTGTTTGTTTGGTTGGATAGATAGAAAATGTGGGAAGCTTAATCCATTGGGCTATGGAGTCATAAAATGGTTGAGTTGTACATCAACTTTTCAAGGGTTTTCACAGGGCAAGCTAACTATATTAAATGGATCTCTGTGGCAAGATGAATATGAGATGGTAGTGAGTTCTGTAAAGCTAAAGAGCAGTTAAGAATTCTTTAACTATACTTCAACATAAGTGCAGAGTAGATAGTCTTTGAATTCTGCATTCAGGTCTTTAGAGGAAAACATTTTAAGATAACAGTTTAGTGGGGGTAAAGAGCAGTTAAGAATTCTTTAACTCAACTTCACAAGAAAAACCTCAAGATAACAACTTCAGAGAAACTAAAGAGAAGTTAAGAATTCTTTAGTTAAACTTTAAAAGAAAACCTGAAGATAACAGCTAGGTCAAACTAAAGAGCAATTAAGAATTCTTCAATTATACTTTGCAGAGGAAAACATTGAGATAATAGTAACAGACAGAATTAAGGTGCTCATGCAACATATCTTAATCTAAAATCTCTGTTCTTGCTATCAGGTAGATTGATGTACAGTATGGAAAAACAAAGGAGAAACATTAACAGAAGAGGGATAACATCACCATTAACATAGTTCAAGGATCCTGTGAAAGTGCTTGTATTACTGATGTCCAGTCCCAAAACAGTTACAGTGCTTCAATGCAATAGTCTTAGCAACTCAGAGTCTAAACAAAGTCCAACCCAACAACCAATGCTGATAATGAAAAATACATGCAGTACTTTACTGCAACTGAGGAGGTTGCCCTAATCTAGGGTGACAGATTGCATTTACTGCAGAGTAAATGAAGTTTTGAGAATTGAGACCATGCAAGGCCCAAGCCAAAAGTATCTCTAACAGATCTACTGTAATAATAACTTTCTATTTAACCCCTGAGCTAACTTTAAAATTTCTTTGACTAATTGCCTGCAAAATTAACTTTTATAATAACTTCTGAACTGATGCTAAAATATCTCTGATTGTAATATTAATTGTGGTAGCTTTCATTAACTCAAAATTGGGCTGAAGGTGGCCAACATGTTTGTGAAGAGGCCAAATGTTGAGTGATCTTTGATATCTAGCTTTGTCTTTCTCGTTGATTTTGCCCTCTGATTTGTCTTTAAACTTTAAACTGTCCTTATCTGCATATCTCTTTACTGTGTTTGCCTTAACTCTGTCCTTTCACTTTAACCTGTCTTTATCTGCCTTCGCTGTCACTGTAAACTTCTTTTTACCTTACTGTATCACCTGCCCTTTACCTTTCAGTGTCTGTTTATTTGTTTTTATTTTTACTCTGTTCTTTAACTGGGTTTTTTATCCCTTTTTTGTCTTTACCTTGACTTCCTCTTTCCTGCCTTTGTCCGTTTCTTTTGCTCATAATCCTCCGTCGTGGAAAAACATTCAAATGCACACCCACTAAGTTTTGTCCAGAGGCAGACAGGTGGGAAATGCAAAAAGGCGTGTAAGCCGTTGGATCGGATGAGGGAGATCGAATGGCTGTTGGAGTTTCGGATGGACGATAGGAGGTGGGACTGGGCGGTTTAATGGGGAAGTGGTTACGGTTTATCGCGTGGTGTCGGGGTGGTTAGGTGGTTTAGTCAGAAGGTATGTGATGAGGCGTGGGGATGACGCGTGGCGGACGGGGGGTTGCAAAAACCGCCCATTTCGCAACCCCCTGTGGTGTTTAAAAATCAGGCAGTTGGGGGTGCGATATGAAGCGGGGGCCGTCGGATGAGGGGGTGAAGATCGGACGACGGTCGGGTGTGGATTGACCGCGGGTTAGTTAGAACGGTGGGTTTGGGGTTTGAACGAATACGAAGGGTGTAAACATTAAGCGGGGTTTTTTTGTGGGCAGTAATGTGAAGTGGGGCCCGGGGGTGTATCAAAGCGGAGGGAAAGGTTTTTAAAGCGGAGGCTTTAAAATATGAGCCGGGGTTTTTAACACAATAGGGGTCAAGTTTTAACAAACATGGCTCATTAAAAGTGGGGCCCGACAGGTTAAATTTATTTTTTAAAAACAATGTAAAAGTGGGTTTTACATTGTTTTTAATAAAGAACGGGGATGAGTGAAGGGGAAGAGATATTAGCTAGGGAAAGGAGCTTAGGAAGGGGAAAATGATGAGAATGAGGGGATTATGGTTAAAAAATTGGATTTCAGAGCATGAGGTGTTAGAAAAAGGTAAAATGAAAGGTAATGGAGAGGTTAAATGAAAAATAATGAAGACAGTGAGATTTATGAAAATAAATGATAGTCAGGGAATATTATTTTCAGCATAAAATATATAAGGAATAGGCAGTCATCTTGTGATACTGTAAAAATACAGGAGTTTAACAAGTTGGAGAACACACACATAGTGGTAGCACTTGAGCTAAGTCGAAATTCTGGGGTGTGGTTTGCTGAGAATTTTCGAGTGAGCTCGTAGTGCAACAAGGGGTAGATCGGCAGAGGGATTTCAGATCCGAGGCCGAGAATACAATTGCAGAGAGGCAGATCTGTACCAGAGAGGTAGCGCAGTCTAGGAAGGGTGATGCAGAGGCATCGTAGGCCCAACAGGGTTGACGCAGACCCATCCAGGCTCATGCAGTGCCAGTGTAGAGGCTAAAACAGTCAATAAACGGTGACGCAGGCTAGGAGGGGTTGACGCAGATCTAGAGGCTGCAACGTTGGGGTTCCAGTAGGCCAGAAAGGGCTCGTATTCAACAGATCCAGATGGGGTGACGCAGCCACACTGAAGGGTGATGCAACCACACTGAAGGGTGACGCAGTGACTGCGTAGGCACTTGTGGGGTTCCTTATCCTCAGTTGAATCAACCATATTTTCTGTCTTCGGAGATAGAGGTATTACTGGTGCCCTTGTTTGTATTCAAAATTCTGCGTAATAATAAAACCCTCAAGAGCTGTTGCACCGGTTTTCCCGCATTGGGTTTTTCCGTGGACATTTTTCCAAAAAATATTGTGTGTCCTTTGTCATGTGTGCTTAATTCTTCAGTAATTGATCTGTATGTATGTGTTGATCTGCAGTGTGTTTACTGCGTTGTTTTCTGAATATTTTTGAAAATAACTTATAAATGTAAAAACACAAGTAGGAGAAGTAAATCAGATTTCCGCAGTAGAAATTTTTGTTAAGTAGATTAAGGAATTTTCACAACAAATAATTTGGCTGACGACCTATAATCCTGTAGCTAGGCAAAGATGCATGTGATAAGTCCTCTGCCAACCTCCCCATCCTCATTAAATTTGTTCTTATCATAAAAATACTGTGGGTTTAAGAAGTACCCAGCAACATGTAAGGGGGAATGCAATTGCTTATCCCAAAGTGCATCAATAATGTCCCAAAGAGGCATATACTTGGCCTCCTCATCCTCATATTTTCTTTTGTTTGCCTCCTTTGCGAGGTCCATCGCCTCATAAATGTAACCCATAGCGGGTTTGTTACCATCAACCATCCTGAAAGTTCAAACTTTCAAATTCAATGAAATATGAAACTTTGAAAATGAATGATGTTTGAAATGAAATTTTAAAAATGAAAAATTTAAAAGACTTGAAGTACTTGAGAACTTTGACAAGGGACTCTGTCACAACAATAATCTCTTCGGCATCTTTCTAGAAATCGTCATTAAACACAAGTGCAACAATTTCAATGCATTCGTGGGCCTTGGAATGTTTAGATGCCATCCACTCAGGTCCCAAAAACATCCTTTTTGGATTTATCTTTTGCTCAACCACAAATTGCAAAGATATGAAATTTGTTGCAAATATGGTCATTGCAGGTCGAACAATTTTCTCATGGTGTTTAGGGCAATGGTGTGATTGTATAGGTATGTGGTTATGGATTTTGCATTCTCCACAACCTCATGTACCCAAGGAAGTTTACCAATATCCACAAGCATTAAATCTATGCAATGGGCTGCTCAAGAGGTCCATAAAATAGAGGGGCGCCTAAGCTCAAAAATTCTACCAAGATCCATATAATTCGCTTCATTGTCGGTGAGAATTGGTACAACATGTTCTTCTCCCACTTCTTGAACAACTTCCTCAATCTTTTCTTGAACAACTTCCTCAATCTTTTCACAAATAAGTTGGGTTGTCTTAACCTTGTCTGAGGCATCCACTGATTTGAGAAACATTGTGCCTGCTGGACAAGATACAAAGAAATTTATTGAAGTTCTATTTGTCCGATTTGTCCATCCATCATTCATGATGATGCACTCTGTTTCTACTAATAATGAACGAAACTCAGATAACACAAATATGACATCTTCATCACTCTCTAACAACAAATTTGTCCTAAGGCTCTCATGTGAAGGGCCTTTGAACCCTGGACCTGCAATAGAAACTACATCAATCATAGCTTGCCAGTAAGGACTTCTAGCACAGTGGAAATGTATGTCGGAATAGTACCCAAAGTTAGCAATGGCCTTCCTTGCCTGATTACGAACTTTTTTTTTTTCAACCAGTGGCATCCAAGGTAGGTTGGGAACCTGTTTTGTGCAGGGAGCAAAAAAAGTGTTTATGTTTCCACCTCTAGTGTTGACTGCAGGAGGATTCTTTTGGCCTTGAGTTTGACTTGTACTTTGAGGCGTGTTTTGAAAACTTGGGCCTGACATTGAGGATTCAACAGAGGGAGGTGACAAGGGGGTATTGGAAGAAGAATGGCCAGCTCCAAGAGTTCCTACTTCTACACTTTGCTTTGCTTTCTTGGCATTTTTCTCATTCAACATATCAAGGGCCAAGATTACTTGTTGTTTGACATCTTGGTCAACATGTTTGCAGATACTTATATCATGGCCAGGTATCTGTGCAAGGTGGTACTTGAATCTATAAATGCCTCCACTACATTTCCCTCTGCAAAATTTAAATAGGAGCCTGGGGTCTTTGGGAATATTGTCGCAATAAGCCCAAGCAAAGTCCCTCTCCCTCATCATTGTTGCTGTTTTGGACATGTGTTTAATTTGTGGCTTCTGTTTAATTTGTGGCTCTTGTGAAAGACAATAAAATTAAAATTAAAAATGATCCAAAAATATGCTAGAATTCTGAAAAATTAAATGAAATCCCTTTCTGTGATCTCAAATGGCACTTAAACTTCATCAAATGCCACTTAAAATGGAAAGGAAAATCCACAAATCAAATAATGGCAAGAAAAACTATCAACAGGAACTGATGCCTCTTCTTGATGTTTGGCAAATGAAGATTTACAAAATCTGTATACATGAAGGCAGTGAGCTTTGGTTCACAATATGCACTAAAGTAAGTGTATTGTATGAGGCAATTGAGTTGAAAATCTACTGTGATATTATGGGCAGAACATAATTGGTTTGGTTGCCGGGAGCTAGCAGTTACCAATGATTGGTCATTTGTTCAATTTCTAAGAAGCTTTGCCATGTTAATTACATGTAAATTGTATTTTGGGATATGTATCATGTAACAATATGAATGCCGACACAAATGTTGCCTTTAGAGTGTTTATAGTTTCTATTTTATATCAACAGTTCATAAACACGATTGATTTGTTGTTTCCGAATGCATTACGTTATACTCTCTAACTTTAACTGCATAGATCGCAAATGGAGGGCGGTTTATGTAAATCTGCAGAAATTGCCCATGGTAATAAGTGATAGGAAGATTTTCTGATAGGTATAAGATAAATTAAAAAAAAGAATCATGATAAAGAATTCTTACTTACTCTTGCTTAAAGTTTCCCATTGAAGCCATTATTACCTGAATGAACCTGGGCAGTTGAATTATACTGAAATGCGAATGGATAAGATGTTGCTTACTATATGTTTATATTGAAATGAATCGTGGATTTGAGTGAGCTGTATGAGATTCTGTACCTTTTTTTCAACGTTTTCTGATGCCTGACATAGTTTTATATCCAAGAAAAGGCTCGATCCATATACATAACTGATATACATAACTTGTAATTATTTTTGGTCCATATAATTGGCTGATTGAAATGGTGACCAAGAGATCAGCAAAGATGTTTCTTGGTCTCGGAGGCTATCCGCTATGGATCTCGATTTGGACAAGAGGGTGGCTCTCGAACCGTTGCCTTTTATGTGACTGTTCTCCCCCAGAATGAGAGGATACAATGATTCATTAGGTGATGGCCGTGGAGGAAATAATCCCAGTATGCAAGAGCGATGGCGACGTAAACTAATGAATTAGGGAAAGAACTCGACATGGTGCTCCAAGAGCAATGCCGTTACAAGATAAATAAAAGGGAAAGGGAATTGAACCTTTATCGAAGCGGAAGTGCACCGCCAACAATGGAAGGATTGCTGGCTATGATGGGGGGTTTCTTCAATCGTAATGGCATCTCTGGATCCATGGCTACTGAGAACGACAAACATCACTAATAATAATCACAACTTCATTTATCCACGACTCCTAAACCCTAGACTCCCCCTCCAATACTCTCCAAGGAAGACTGGTGATTTGCGCAAACTCTGGACTACAGGCGTGGCGACAAGTCAAATGACAAAAAAACCACTACGCATGCCATTTTAACCTAAAAATTGTAGAATCACTGAGTTGATGTTGGAATCACGTTTAATCGCAGAGTCTCGAATCAAACTCATGTTGACCATGAGTCAAACTCGGTCAACGCGAGTTTGCTTGCCCAAACTCGAATCTGACCGTTTGCCGGTCAAGCCGACGTGGACTTGCAAGTACTCATGAATGCTCAACGAGTCTGGTAACATTTCTAGAAACAACTAAAGCAAGTTGATACATTCATAAGCAAAACAACAAAGGGAAGAAGATGAAATTTTCTCACATAAATCCCTTCCAATGTGGTAGATATACCCATCCCCTTAGTCTCTCAAGCATGTTCTTTACCAGTGTTATACTTTTCACAATAATATTGTAACTATCACGAAAAATCGCCAAAACTAACCTTGGCGATAATATTGATAATAGTTATTGTGATAATTTAGGTAATCATTATGATAATTTTGAAATTATCGGCTAGTCTTTGTCAATTCCAATTTATTACCAACATTTTTGTCTTTTAATCCTAATTTTTAAAGGTAATTTTAGGGGATTGAGCTATGAGGATACTTTGACTATTTCCATCAAGAAAACAAGGGGAAATCTATTGTTTTCATTTCCAATGATTCATCTAATGACATAGAGACCCTGGTAGCTAATGGTAATATAACATTCTGAAGGTAAAAGTGACATTTTCCTTTATCTTTCACTTTGACTTAAATTTTTAACATCACCATTAATTGACTAAGGATGTTTGAGGGTGGTTCCGACCTCATTGGATTTCATATGGAGAAAGTAGAATTTTAGATCCCACTCAAAGTCCAACAGACTTAACAGTTTTTAGGATTTTAGGATTGGCGGTATTGCAATGCTTCTACTGGATTTTGTGATTACGAGGGTATGGAACTAACGTTTAATCAAGATCACGAAGCCCTCTGTAGAAAATTGGTGTAAGCCCAACCCGGTTTCAAGTTTTGGTAAAATCACATCAAGTTTAATGCCCAACCCACATGTTTTATGCTGCTGCCATAAACATGAATATTTTTCAATTTAGAAACACATGAACCTACTCTACTTTTTCAGTTTTACTTTTGCCGAGAAAATACAAACAACCCACAAATTTAACACAGGAGATTTTTGGTTTAATGACTTTGGAAAAACCCCAAATGTTAAAATAGTGAGAGAAAGATATCTTATTTCTTATCAGAGAATTTATGACATCTATAAATGACAACAAACAATCAACTTATCTCCTAGATTTCATGCTTAGAATCCCTTGGGAAATGTGCTATAGTTGCTCCTTAGAGTTTGTGCCTGGTGGCTCCTAGAAAACTGTGCCCAATTTACTCAAAGAATCATGCCTTTGCTATACTATTTGACAAAAATTAAATCACTGTATATTCCCCTCCAATTTTGTGTCGTTTGCCTCAAACTTTGTGCTCACATAGTCTTGAAATATGCCTCGATTTCAGCACTATGACACTCTTGATTTTCGTTCCCTCACAGCGCAGTAAATGCTCTTTGATAGCCTCGAAAATCATGACCTGTCTACTCAGAAAATTGCACTCGGACAACTTGCAAGAAATCCTGATAGGCTCGTCAATTTTTGTACTGTCTGCTCAGAAAACTTCCTGTCCTTTGCCTCAAATTTTGTGCCTATCCATTGCCTCGAAATTTGTGCCAATTCTCCTTGAGAAACATGCTTAAGAGTTGGAGATAGGGTGGTATTTCAGAGGCAATTCCTTGGGTGGCTTGGAGGATTCATTAGTGGTGGATTTGGGGGTGTTCTAGCAGCATTGTTTCCAGTAGTGCGTATAGCCAGTTAGAGCCGCTCACACTGTTTTGGAGGGCTTCGTCATCACCTAGATTCAGCCCAAATAATTTTCTAGTTTTTGTGGGTTTTAGGCTAAGTTACCAGGATTCGGATCTGGATTCGGATACGGATCCGCCAGTTTTTTGAAAAGCCAGGATCCGGAAACGCCAAGGAAACGGCAAGTACAAGCAAATATAAAATATTTTATAATTTTTAAAATTAAAATTTATATAAATATAAAATAAAAACATATGCTAAGTTTTAAATATATAATTTTTACATCCAATAAATAATTATTATATAAATCATTCATAATTAATTAAACTTGTATAAAAATTAAAAAACATATGTGAATTTTCATATATATATATATAACTTCTATATAGTACTCTAAAAATAATTATTAAGTTAATCATAATATAATTAATGCATCATTTATAAATATTTAAACATTATATATTAGTTATAATTATTAAATTATTAAACTCATTTTAGAAAAAAATTAATTTTTAAACTTGAAAAGAAACTTTAAAATTGATTAAAATATAAACTTACTTTTTAAACTTTAAAATATCTTCTAAATAAATAACATACATGTATTAAAGTTCATAATATATCTTTATATTAAAATTTATTATATGGTCAACATAGAAATAATAAATTGTGGCCTGCCCACTTAATCCTTTTTTTATCATTCGCTTTATTGATCCTTTTTTTATCATTCGCTTTATTGACTTGCATTAAAGTTTATATAAGGTCTTGCATTAAAGTTTTTAATATTCTCAACATAAAAATAATAAATTTTATGTAGCCCAACAACTCCCTGGTATTAAAGTTCATAATATGTCTTTATATTGAAGTTTATTATATGATCAACATAGAAATAATAAATTGTGACGTGCCCACTTAATCCATTTCTTATCGCTTTATTGATTTGAATTAAAGTTTATAATGTCTTATATTAAAGTTTATAAAACGTTTAACATAAAAATAATAAATTTTATGTACCCCGTAACTCCCTAGTTTATTTTCGGACAAGATGCATTAATCCATTTCTTATCATTGGATTGACTTGCGTTGAATTTTCCGCACTCCCTAGTTTATTTTCGGACGGATGTATATTAAACCATTTCTTATCATTGGATTGATTTGCGTTGAATTTTCTATTTTGGATATGTATGATGACAGTTTTTTACCCATGGAGAGAAGATGACGGATCTCTCCGTATCCGTCTCCGATCCGGGGATCTGTAGATCCAGCCATCAAGCTTGACGGATCTGGTAACATAGGTTTTAGGAGGGGAGTCTGAGGCTAATTTTTCAAAGCATTCCGAGGAGTATTTGACCTCGAGATCATTGTTCCAGCCAACAACCAATAGTAAATTACTCACTAGGTAGTGCACACTTCTTGTTCCGGACCATTCCTCATCTAGGCCAAATATATTTCTTTGGGTTTTGCCTAGCTTCGCTGTTGGAAATGTTGTCATTGATGGCGAAGGAGATGGCAAAGGGGACAGCATAAAAGAGAGAGAGAAAAAGAGGCAGCAAGATGTAGAGAGGGTCGAGCAACAACAAAAGAATCAAGGCAGTAAAAGAAGAGGATGCTGAGACAAAGTACAAAGTACAGTGACACAGTAAAACAGTCATGCACAGGACAGAGGATGCAGAGACAAAGAATACAGAGGCAGAGCCGTGAGATGAAACGGGCGAGCAGCAGAGAAAGATTACAGAGAGTATAGTGAAACAGAGACAGAGACAGAGAATAACAGAGGCGGAGACAGAGAATAACAGAGACAGAGAATAACAGAGGTGGAACCAGTAAGGGCACAAAACCAAGAAAGGAACCAAAATTACATAGTGAAAACCTAATGGAGTCGGGCGTTCCACATATGGAAGCACTGTATTGTAATGTCGAGAACACAAGAGGAAACAGGAGCGAAAGTGGAATTCTTTTAATAAGAGTTAAAAATTATGAGAACTGGAACCCGGAGTCAAGAGCGGAACCTTGAATAAACAGTGAAACCAGAGTTGTTGGAAACCAGTAGTATCGCGTGCAGTTGGGAGTGGTAAGCAAATTTCACTTTTTGAACGCGATCTATGTCGCTGATGGACACGTGTCTTTGGGTGGTATTTGGATACCACTTACATCGCGTAATTTCTGAGTGTTAACCCTCGGCCCAAAGAAAAACACGATATCAACTGTGTCCGTCCGATTGCCAAGGCTGGGAGATCTACGGTGATTACACTTGCGCGATGAACAAAGGTTAGTGAGGCAAAGCATTGTGGGCCCGAGTCAATTGTATGATTGAAAATTGAAACATAAACCAAAGTTTAAGGCCGAATTATGAGGTTTATTTGTTATACATTCAAAGGGTGTTATAATGTTTTAAAGTTTGTTGACATGTATTATGTATTATGTAAAACATGCTGTGGGACCTCCATTTATAGCTGCAGGGCCAAGTATTATATGAAGTTCTGTGTAGTGTGAGTATTATAAAAGCTATTTAACAGGCGGAAGGTAAGTCACAATACATTGTGGGCCTGAAGGCTATTTCAATTCAAAGTCATGGTATAATGTTTGAAATATGACGGAGAAGGTAATACATGTGAATACAGTATTGAGAATATGAAATTTCACATAAAAGGGTGCGCGTATGAAACATTGTATATGTGGATATAAGGTGCGGTGGGCCCAATTGAACTGTTGCGTTAATGGTTAGTGATTAACCATTGGAGAAAATGGTGAATGGTTGAATTGTTTATATATATTAATTGTGGACCCCGACTATGTTGCGGATTAACGAAGAGGTAACCCAAACTTTAGACAGTGCATTATATCATTATAGACAAGGCGAGTTAAAATAACTTTGGAGCCGAAAGGTTATATTACTACATATATTAGTGCTGGGTTTAAGTCTGAGTCAAAGACTTAATATAATGTTGACAGAGGATATTATATGTGTAGTGTGGGACCCCCCTATATAAAATTTCGAGAATCTTAACCCAAGCTGAAGGATACATAAAGGATGATGCGGCAAAGTATATATATTTATATGTAGCACTTTATATAAGGGACCATGGTTATAATATGAAGCATATGTATTATTGTGCGCGATATTAAAAGAACAAAAGGTTCTATTGTTCGGGCTTAAAACAAACGAAGCAGTATACGGTGGGACCCAAGTCACGAATCGCATTGGAGAAAAGTATGGCAGCGGAACGTGTTGACAAAAGTTCCGATTGAGATAGCAGACCCGATTCATTTATAAACAATGAGTCTCATATTTGTTTGAGTTCCGCCTTAAAGCGCATCGGAGCAATTCATCGCATCGGAGGTGAAAGAATGACGAACAGGTTGATAGTTCCGATTGTGATTGAGCGATTGGACGATAGCCGTCGGATTTACTGAGGGATGGACGGCAGATATGATTCGATTGACTATATGGTGGGGCCTTTGCTAATCGCATCGGCGGAAATCTAATGACCAAGACACAGGAGCATTGTGAATGTTTTGATTGCGATTGAAATAAATGAGGCGGAGTATAGCTGGCATGTGGGCTCCATTCAAAAGATAAGTTTAATACAGGTTTGCTCCGAGTTTTTATACCAAAGCTAAAGAGTTAAAGGAAAGCAACGCCGCATGTATATATGTGTAAAACGATATCTATATATATATATATATATCTAGTTATAATTGTGAACAGTGAATCATCGGATCGGAGTGAGAGCAGAGCATCAGAGCATCGGAACATACAACTAGAAGTTGCGATTGCGATTAATCGCAATCGGAAGAATTCAGGAGGTGACTCATCGCATCGGAGAATAGAGCAAGCTCGGCAAGTGGGCTCGAAAGGGCATTTTATGTATTAAAAGGTCTTTTATTAGTTCTCCGAGAGTTGATTTGCGTTACATAAAAGGGCAGTTTATATGTTAAAAATGCTTTATTATTATGCCGAGAGTTGAATTGCGTTATTTAAAAAGCGCAGTTACATATATGCAGCAGTTACACCACGACAGTGAACAGGAGAGCAAGCAGAGCCGAAAAGACAGACACAGTGACAGAAAAGACAAACACACGGTGATCCAAAACTGAATGGGTTGATTTGTAATCCATATTATAACTGTATGTAAACATTTTTGATTGGTTTATATTGTTTGTGATGCACTGGCAAGTCTCCGTAGGAAATAAAACTCCACTCTAAAACTGAAAGTTGTATAAATTGCTGAAATTTTCTGAATGAGCTGGATAAAGAAGTGAGGAGACAGAAGGCAAAGAGTCAGGGCTATTCACTTTGAATTCCCTGTGGAATACGAACTGTTATGAGGCAAACTGTATAAAGCATATCACATTGATATGCAGAGAGAGGTTAGAGAATGCAGAGTATGAAGAATTGAGGCAGAGAAGATAAGAAAAAGGAGGAGCAGAAAGGGATGCTACAAAACAGAGTTGATATCTAAGGTAAATCAACAAATATTTTCTTTTGATTGAATGAGGAAGTTGGAGCTTCCCTATCAAGTTGAAGCTTGATAAATGTCAGTTGTAGCTGACTGAGGTTGGAGCCTCCTTTAGGTTGGTGCCTGCAGAAAATCAGTGGTGAGAGGGAGTTGGAGCTTGCCTTTGCATCACAACAATAATAAGATGTGGTTTTCTCCCTTTATGGGTTTCCACTTATATCTGCTGTCTCTGTGTGTGTTGCCTATGTGTTGATATGTTCTATCCAATCTGCTTAATGCTTGCTGCTCTCATAATAAGTTTGGTGTAACATTATCTTAATACTTGCTGCTACATATTAAGACTGTTCACATATTAAGTTGGTTATAAAATTAAGTTGTAAATAAGCCTGATGAAATTTTTTAAAAGCTCACATATGTGTTAAACTGATTCAACCCCCTCTCTCAGTTTAACTAAGGATTCAACATTGGCTAGCAAGCTCAGGTTCCATTGTTTCATCCTATTGTATGGACTCAGGTCCAGATTTTGAATATAATGGCTCAGATTAATTGGATGGTGTTATTTGTGTATTAATTTGTGGCTGCATTGTTTATTTATCTTGTTGTTTTGAGTTGTTGCTTGGTATGCTGTGTTACTTTTTCCATTACGAATATTACACTGTTTCGGTCCTGACCGACATTCCTCGCAACAAACCTCTGAATGTGCCCTCTGCCATCACTGATTCCTACAACTGTTGATGTTGCTTCGTTTGTGTCACTTCGACTACCTGCATCCCTTGCTTTCCGACTGGCTGTTTGCATGTTTCTTTGGGCTGCTCCGTGTCAGTATTCTTGTTTGCTCAACGTGCTACCAATCGACTGTGTCTACCTGCATTGTTCGTCCAGACTACATGCCCTTGAGCCATCGATGTCCCTGCATCCTCCACTTTCAAGCCACGGGTTCTCAAATGATTTGTCTGCTGGCTTGTTGGCCCTGGTGGCAAGTTTGATAGTTGCAGGTTGGCGGCCCAGCTACATCCCCTTTTTTTATTCTTTGTAGGCACACACAAAAAGATTCGATTCGACCCCTGCATTTTTTTAATAAAAAGTTTTTGCCTTGTGCGATCATTGCCAAACCTAGTCTTGTGGATCCTATAAGAACTTCGCTTTTGCAATTCTGAGATTGGTTCTAAGAGATCTAGCTCTGATACCATGTTAGATTTCCTGTGAACTTGGCACGAGATACTTAATTCCTAGCAAAAAACTGATCTACTAAATAAATGCTGAGCTAGGTTTTTTAAACAAATTTAACGGAAGCAAATTTACATAACTGATCACATGAAACCAGTGTGGAAAAAGTCGGAAAAAAGTCGCGATTTAATCCTAAAATGGCGATTTTTTCAGCTGGCCGATTAAATCGGTCGACTTTTTGTCGACTTTTTCAAGTTTGAAAAAGTTGTGATTAAATCGAAAAAGTCGGGATTAAATTGGGACTTTTCCAAAAAATCACAAGTAAGGTAATTTCTTTAATGATTTTTTAATTTTTTTTTTGAAAAAATCGGGATTTTTTCCAAAAATGAATAATTTTGGAATATTTTTAAAATTTTGCCGACTTTTTCAAAAAACTCTCGACTTTATTGAGTTTTTCAACTTTTGGACCCTTGCCGATTTAAACCCGACTTCGACTTTTTCCACATTGCATGAAACCAATGTTGCGAACATCGACATCTAGATAAAATCGGCAAGGGTACAGAAAACAAAAAAATCGTATGAATCGGGAAAATATCGGTAAAAATTGGCAAACATCGGCAAAATTAAGATACCATAAAAATATTTTAAAAAATCGGCAAACATTGGCTAGGCCAAAAAATCGTGATTTCGAGATAAAATCGGGATGTTATCGAGATGTTCGCAACAGTGCATGAAACAATGACACGAATTTTTTCCCAATCAAATTAGTTCATCATTAAAAAATGACTCAAAACATACTTGGGCTCCCGTCCTGGGATAATGGGCCAACTGAGAAAATACAAAGGTTTTGGATATGGTCCAACAGATCTGCCCTAGATCATTGCTTGATCTTTGTTGTAGATCTAGATATCCATCCTCTCTGCACTCCCTAGGACCAAGCGCACCACTCACTAAGATGCCTCTCTATCCTGTGCTGCTGTAGTGTGTCATTCTCCTCTCCTCAGCCTTGCTTTTATAACTTTACATTGAACTAAATCCCTAGCCCTAACCCTTATCTGAAAGTGATTGATGGCTGAGAGTAGATCTTGCCTCATTTGAGATTAATTACTAAAACTTATTCACTAAAGCAAATTACTTTACTTTTCCTAAGTTTCTTTTAGCTCAATAAGCCAAGATACTAATATATGCTTTTTCCTAAGTTAGGCAAAGTTACATCAACAACTTGCTCACACTAGAGCAATTGTTCTAAGGAGAATATGGGGAGTTTTGCATGCCTAGACACAGGGCCTGTGCAAAAGTACCTTCCGGAGCTACAAAATTCAACATTCCCAACAATTAAACCAAGGCAAAATTGGACAAATTTCATTTGGAAACACATTGTACAAATGTTGAAATGTGTTTCAGTTTGTATGAAATGCGTTTCCCACATGTGAAACACATTTCAGAGGAACTGAAACTTGTTTCAAGCGCATTTCAGTTGTGTTTTAGCTTTTTAATTAAAAAATGTTGCTGTACACGGGGATGGGAAAATGTTTCCTGCAACATAGCTATGACATATTTTAACATTCTAGTCCCATTTTATCTTCATATATTTCTAATAGCAACGATATTTTTACTTTTTATTTTCTTTTTCCATCGTGTAATTTCATTATGTATAATAAATGAAATTACATACAACAGATGCTTATCAGCATTACATATACTCCTTTGCAGCGGATCCATAAGTCTCAACAGGAGACATTTTGTCAAAATAGATGCATCATATTCTGGACCATCTTCACTGAGAGCTGATATCATATCAAAGAGAGATTTTTCCTTTCCATTATTTTTATCAACCTTAAAAGGTATTTTTTATATCCTTCAATCAGCCACTAGATCTCATGAAAACATGAAAACAAACTGTGCAAGTTTCAAATATGCTGAAATGAAACCCAAGGAAATTTCAAAATTCAATTTAAACGAAAGAGTATATTCAAATTTTTAATTGAAAATGAGAAAGTTCAGATTCAGAATAAACACCATTCTCATCCTCCCAGATCTTCCAGCATCCAGGAGACAAAGACACCCCTTCTTTTGATAAATCATTTGCCTGGGAGTTCCTTTCCCTGTAGACGTGCTGATATGGAATACTGGTAAAAGCATATTGAATGATGCCAATGTCATTGAGAATTGAGCTTAAGAGATATTTTACACACATATGCCCCCTTCATCCAGTTATTTACTAGCTGAGAATCCCCAAATACCTGAACCTTCTGTGCCTCTTTTTCTGCTGCCAGTCTAAGAGACAATTTAGTCCAAGCCAGCCTTCAAATTTATCCTATGGGAACTCTACAGATGAATAGTACCCCTTCCCCACAGACCTGAGGCTTCCCTTGAGCTGCACCATCAAAATAAATCCAGATTCCTGATTTATCTATCTAGTCTTCTACTATCATCCTTGGGGGCTTTTCAATTTATTGCTGTGGAAATCTCTCGGGAATACTCATACTTTGCATTGCGCATTGTATGAGAAGTATGATTCTAACTTCAATGGGACAAAAGTTCCTTGACAGCTAAATCCTCCACGCTACAGTCACTTGTAATGCATTTAAATTTACCATTGCTGTATTCCGATTCCATATTTTGAGACTTCCTTCAATAGACATACCCTTCCACTCAAGATTTAGACCTCCCAGGTTTGACAATTCTTTCCCAACTTGAACTGTACAAGAATGAGAGCAAATGTAAAACAGTTTCTATTGTCCTTACATATGGAACATCTTCCCAGCCCCAACTTTGTTGTTTAATGCCAACGACATGAAGACAGGACTTTGAAGGACACTTGTATTTCCAGACCTTCTCCTACCACCACTTTGGTGTATGATCATCTAAATCTTCAATAAACCTTATATCTCAGTTTTCGAGAGTATAAACCTCCATTCTTATTTTTAGATCACATCAGTTCATCATTCTCCTCTCTGATTCTTGCATGAGTGGTTCTAAGCTTTGAAATGTAACTCTTTGAAACCTCAGCTTCTTCATCTCTGAGACCAAGAAACTTGGCAGATTTCGGTTCCTGATTCCTGATACTGGAAGAATTGGGATTTGTTGCATGAGCATGAGTGAATAGATACTGGAAGAATTGGGATTTGTTGCATGAGCATGAGTGAATATACCTTTTTCTCTGACATGTAGATTAAATGTTCAGGAAGTCTATAACCTCGTCCGCAGCCCACCCATGGATCCAATCCAATTCTGATCTTTTGTCCATCACCATCTTTCCATATCACCTGGCTTGTAGTTAGAGGAAAAGCTGCCTGCTGCACCAGGGCACGAATCTGGTCCAGTCCACCACACTGACTCCAAGTCTCTCTTGTGAGTTATGACCATCTGCCAGACTTGCCACTGAAACCTTTTGTGGCTTCCAAACCCCAATCAAAACGTGGCAAAGAGCCACCCAAAACTGTTTTGAAATCAACTTCTTCCAGAATTTGTGACTGACACCACGTTTTCTGCAGAATGTGTCAGTTGCTTGTTTATATGTTTAAGGGAAATTAATCTTTTGCTGTTGAATTTTAACTAATTGTTTGCTTACTTTCCTGCAGAATGTGTCAGTTGCTTGTTTAAATGTTTGAGGGAAATTAATCTTTTGCTGTTGAATTTGTAATTAATTGTTTGTTTAACGTTCATGCAGTTGTATTTCAGAGGGCTCTTGACCCACCAAATTGGAAAACTATTCAAGATGCACTAGATTTGTTGGTTTCTTTAGATGCTCTGAGGGCACCATCTCATCATAGGGGAAAGTATGAACCAACATTATATGGCAATTTGCTTGGGAGTCTCCCCCTTTCTTTGGAGGCGTCAATGCTTGTCATTAAGTTTGGTCAGTGTGGGTTTCTTAGAGAGGGTGCTCTAATTGGTTCATTGATGGATGCACGACCGTTGCCTATCATACAGCCGTTTGGGCAGTTATCATTGGTACGTTGTGATTAATTAAGTGGTATTTTTGTTTTGGCACAAAATTTTCCCTTCAGAGTGTCCTTAAAAAAAATTCTCATTCCGATTTCTCTGTCATTTCTCAGTTCAATAAATACGTGGACAGCTATTACAATGATGCTAATGGATCTGTTGGCTCTTCACATCATGCAAAGACACTTATGGCAAATTTTTGTGCAATTCTGTTTTGGCAACGGATTTTGAAGGTAGCTGTGGTTGTATTATGCTTTTGGCCTATGAAAGTAGCTGCGGTTGTATTTTGTTTTTGGTCTATGAAAGTAACTGTGGTTGTATTATGCTTCTGTTGTACTTCGATGGCCTTCCCAATCAGAAATTGTAAACATCCATAGGTATAACATTGCACAAAACTTTATTTTGATACTCTATATTAAATGCAACCTTACATTGCAGTATCCCTATAACTTCACACCCTTTTTACTCTTGGTTTGTACTCTTGTACCCTTGTCCAATTTGGTGTTTAACCTTGTATCCTAGTCATGTTGGCTCTCATTCCTTTATTGGCTACCGGGTTTAGGAGTGCCACTACATGGGAAATCCCGATTTTGGTTGCGTGGTCCCGCTTCCCGACACCACATGTATCACTCCCCTTAGCTCATTATAACCCCTTTTCACATATTTCCCATCCAGGTCCACATTTCTCCATTGGGTCCGCGAGGAGTTAGCCTCCCCCTCCCCTTGTCCACACTTTGGCTTGGGCTTGGAATGATGCCTCAGAAGTTTATGCAGCTAAAAAGAAAGTAAAAAGCATAATTTGGCCACTCTCAACAGGAAATGTACCATAAAATGCAAAATATGGTCGGGACATACAAATTTAGCATGTGGGCAGAAGCCAACATGAGCTCCACCCCTATCCTCATGGCCATCACCTTGGTTCCTAGGGTCCCGGAACATACAAAACATCCATAACCTTCAAAGGAGGCAAAGACTCCCTCTCAAAGGTCACAGTCCCCACACCAACAACTCTCACAGTGCGGTCATCTCCTAGTACAATCTCAATATCAAGTGCCCTCTTTGCAAGCTCTGAAAAGAACTCCCGTGCACCTGTCATATGGTGGGAAGCCCCGCTGTCTATGTACCAGACATCGGATGATGTACTCCTACTAGATGTAGAAGTAATAAATGCAAAGTCCCTGTCAAACTGTGAAGCAAACTGCTCCACCTCTGCTGAAGCTGCAGTGCCCTTCTTCCCCTTGTTTTTCCTCTCAGGACACGTAGTAGGATAGTGTCCCATCCTCTGACATGCCCAACATTTGACTTTGGACATATCCGTATCTTTCTTCTTCTTCTTCTCCTTTCCCTTAGCCCCATTTGATGAGACCTCTTTCTTGGCCTTCCCTTTGTTCTTCCCCTTGGCTGTCAAGGCTACATCCTCCTCATCTGCTATCTTCACCCCACCACTGTCAGTCTTTCGTATCTCATGCTGCACACAATCATCCCAGAATTTGTCCCAATTGGGAAGATTCTCCCTAGAGGTAACAGTATCTCCAAAGACCTCCCAAGACATAGGAAGTCCCACTACGACTATCTTGACTAACTCTGTGGGTTCAACTACTTCACGAATAGTAGTCAAATCATCATGTACTCATTTGACCCTGCCAAGATAATGAACTACACTTTCAGTGTTTGTCATCCTGATGTTTTTCAATTGTTCTTTGAGTACCATCTTCCTGCTCTCATTGGTACTCTGATAGAGAGTGGGTAGAGCTGTCCACATCTGATATGCATATTTGTTTCCTCTCACCTGATGAAGTACATCATCCTTCAAACTATCCATCAAAATCCTTTTTTACTTTGCATTATTTTTTGTGAATTCAGCAAGTTCATTTGCAACAGTAGGAGGTACAACCTCTTGCCGCACTATGTCCCAAACTGCTGCCTCCTCAAACATTGTCTGAATTCTGTCCTTCCAAACGCCATAGTTGAATATCCCATCCAGTCTATCCTCTATCCTTAAGAACATGGCCATGTCTGCTGTCGAAAATTTACAAAACCAAGAAAATGGAGAAATGAACTTTCCAGCACACTTTGCTATCCCAAAAGTTCATTTTGTGTGAAATATCACTTTGCTGCCCCAAAATATTAGTTCGCTGTCCAAACCACTGTTTGCTGTCCCAAACAACTGTTCGTTGTTCAAATTGCAATATTCAATCTGTTGCTCTGATACCATGTTGACATTTGATGACTAAAAATTTTCCTGCAATCTCAACCTGGTTTTAATTTTACCTTATCACTCCCATTCAGTTAAATGCCCTTACCCATAAACTTACATTCAACATATAGTATTTTGGAAATGAAATTTTCAGATTAAAACACATGGGACCGTCAACACATGCTGAAAATAAATATGGACGTAAATAGACCAGTAACACATAAAAAAATACACAGATTTTTGGTCAACTTAGACCCAGGCAAAACCCCTTCAATCTTCTCTGGGGAAAACCTGTGAGAGAGCTCTTCAAATTTATTTATCTTTCAAGTTTAGGAAAAATACATTTGTAGACAAAACAAAACAACAAAATACAACTTATCTCTTCAACCCAAAATTCCTTGAAAACCGTGGCCACTTTGCCTCGATTTTCGTGTCCACTTGAAGTTGAAAATGTACTGTAGAGACGCGGAATGTACTGTATAGATTCCGTACGGATTGTACGGATTTCCGTACCACTGTACAGACGCGGAATGTACTGTACAGATTCCGTACAGATTGTACGAATTTCCGTATCACTATACGGATTTTTTTTCCAATTTTTTTCACAGCATTAAATGTTGTTTGCACTGTACCTTTTGCTGCCTTCTATGCCTTGATTTTTGTGCCCAACTTTGGCCAGAAATCACTCAAGCTTGCTGCAACAAATTTTTCTTTCAAAACTTTTCTCCAGCCCTCAGCCTCCTTTCTCCAATCTGCTCATGAAGAATGAATGAATGCAGTCTCTCTTTTCTTTTCCCCCTTTTGTTTCCCTAAATGACTTTTAGGCAACTGTAAGATCTAATGGCTTAGATTCATTTAGATCAAGGGATGAGAATAAATGTGCATTTAATTCTCACTTTCTATTTTTTAGTTCAACCATTAAATAAAGTACCCACATTGTACTTTATGTATAAAGTCACCTTTCACTCTATAATTTAATATTGACTTTACCACTTATAAAGTCACTTTCACTTTATAATTTAACATTGACTTTACCACTTATAAAGTCGCTTTCACTTTATAAAGTCACACTTAGGAAAAGAATTATTTTTGGGCACTCCCTTGCAACCCTGATAAGAAGTGTAACTTCTTTTGGTAACCTAGCAGCTGCCTCTAGGGCAATGCGAAGTTGCCAAGGGACTCTTGATTGGGTAAAGACACTCCAAAAATCGAAAGCACATTGACTCCATTATCCCAATAGGCTAGGCATTGATCTTAACCTTGGTGATCACCTTAAAGAATATCTTTCCTCACCTCCTCTCCTTCTTTCTAAGCCCTAACCCTAGAGGTCTCTTAGGGCATCAAGCGAAATCTTTTTGAGCCATCCATTTGGAGAGCGAGTTGGACTACAATTGCGCTGGGGTTTTCCCTAGGCCCTCACAGAGTTTGAAGGATCTTCCACGACGAGATTTGGAAATATCCTAAGCCCTAGCTCCATCTTCATTCTTGTCTCTAGGTTTTCTTGTTTAGTCCCTTGACCTAAAAACTCACTTTAATTTCAATTTCATTGACCCTCTTTTTCTCCTTTGCTTGGTCTAGATCTTTTGTTTGAAGTTTCACTCGAAACCCTAGGCCTTGCTTGGGTCCATTGGGGCTTCTTTATGGTCCCGCACATTCATCATTTTTATTTCACAAGACCACTTTAGAAACCCTCTTCCCTTAAGGATCTTAGGTCTAGGGCATCCCTTATCAAGTAATATCCCTTATCCCTAGGTCTAGGCTTCCTTTTAAGCCTTTCTTGGAGAGCCCTTCACCTTGCTCCTTGAGCAAGTAAGCTCTATCATCTAAGTCTCTCCTATGAATGGGCTCTTGAAATCACCATCTTTCCATCATAGATATACCATTCATAGTGATTTCCCTCATATCGAGACTCCTCCCATCGGTGAAAGTCTGTAAAGAGCAGGGGACATTAACTGAGGTGATAGGGGGTCTTTGTCCCATTGTTTCCACTTGGTCGAGTAGTGGCTCCCTTTGGAACCCCTCCTAGGACCCCTGACAGATTGAGTGATAATAGGTCCTTTCCCTCTTTTAATATTCTTTTTCTTTAGTCAGTTTTTAATTAATTCCCTAATATTTAATACTCTGTAGCCTATGGGGATTAGCTAGGCTACTAAGATGGTTTCTGCTACCATGGTCTAGAAAAAGAGACATTACACATTGAATCATTTATGATGTATGAATCAATGTATTTCATTATTTAATTTGAATTCGAATTGTGTTAATTTGACTCACCTTATTCATCATTCGACCCTTTTGAGAGGTTTCTCATTATGATATTGAGCTATCTTGGTGGGCTTATTACCAAAGGATGTTATTATTACACATTATTTTATTATTTGGGGCTCAATTAGGCCAAATTAGACAAATCAAACTCATTAGTGATTGTATAAAGAGAAGTGAGATTATTCATTTTCATCATCATCACTTGGACTGGATTAGTATCTCTTATGAGATTTTTGCACTTTTTGCTGGGATGAATTTTTGAAGCTTTTCTTGATGCACTATGATGTTTGGATTTTCGGTAGTCTTTGGAGCTTCTCTAATGCGAATTTGATAACTGGATATACACTCTCTCTCATGTAAGTCGAAGTTATGATGCTATTCTTGCTATCTTGTTAATTACATGAATGTTGTTATCTTTATTCTTGTATGGGTTAAATGTATTGCGAAATTCTTCTGGGAGCTTGAATAAGTGATTAAATGCATGCATTGACCTTTGAGGGTTTGGGTGAATGTTCCTAGAGGCACCTCTTAGGTTAAAGACCTCGAAACTTTGTCTCTTTCCTAAATTTGAAGTATAAATCTCTGTTGATGTAGTTGCTACACTTTGAGAGGCCAACAAAGGTCAATTAGGGCTCCTTAGCTCACGAAAATTCATGATCCATGTGTATCTTGACTCCATTAGGCCCAAGCAATAAGGCACTGATCCTCGTATCCCTTTGGTGGTCAAATTTACCTCTCTTTTCTTCGTTTTTCCAATTTCTAGGCCTAATCCTAGAAGGTCACATAGGGCATCAAGTAAAATCTTTTGTAGCCATCCAAACACCTTGAAAATTGGTCCACCATTGCGCTGGTGTTTGCTCAAGGGTCCTCCAAATTTCAAGCAATTTCGATGGTGGAATCTCGAGATATAGCAAGCACTAGCCACGAGACCATCTCTTGCCCTAGGCTGATTTGGGTTAGTGTCCTCATTTGGGTCGTTGTATTTGTATTTCGAAAGAAAATGTATCCTTCGATCCTATTCTCCGCCCCCCCTCCCCCCTCAGTAGGTCAAGCTCCACTTTGAGTGATCAACTCCATACCCTTGACCTAGTTTTGGTCCACTTGGATTGATTGTGGTCCCACAACTTCACAATTCAAAAACCACAAAGATTACATAGAATCCATCCTTCTATAAGGATCCTTAAGTCTAGGAAGCCCATTTCCAAGGCATATTCCCAAACCCTAGACTCGAGTATCCTCTTAGCCCTTTCTAGAGAGCCCATCACCTTGCTTTTTGAGCAAACAATCTATCTAATTGAGCCTCTCTTGTGAATATGCCTTAGGAATTGCTCTCTATCCATTCAATGATACATCCCCTCCCAGGATCCCTGCTTGTTTGAGTGGTAATATTTTGACGCCGTTGTCGGGGACACGAGACGTGTGTCTTGTTCCTCATACAACATTATTTACATATCATTTTGGCGACTCCATTAGAAGAACGAAACCCTAGTTCTTCATTGAACCTCAAAGTCAATACTTGTAGGGTGAAGCAAGCAATTGTTAAGGCAATTTTTGTTCACCCTAGTGACTCCCATGATATCAATACGTAAAGATCAATGACTATTAAAAGGCTTCACACGAGTGGTTCCTTGCTTTGGATATCACATGGGTCCCAGGATACCCGAATGGCCTAGATTGGAAGTTCATTTGAAATATGCCACAATTTGAGGGTGATCCATCTACAACAATTGACCACATAGCAAAACTCATCAAGCATGCTTCCAAGGTAAATGTGGTTCATCTAGACAACCTCATGGAATTGTTTACCGCCTCCATTGAATACAAGCACTGAGGCTGGCTTGACTCGTGAGCTTGAAAGCATTTCATCTTTTACAGAGTTGATCAACGAATTCATGAAGTACACAGGGCCAAAATTCCATTCTAATGAGGCTTCTTGTGAAAGCCTAGACGCAACCATCCAAAGGAAAGGTCTCATTAGTCAGGATGAGGAAGTTGGAGAGGACCTTGAAGATGAGTCCTCCTTGGGTCCACATGATGAAAAGGATGATTTTGAGAACACATGTGTTGGGAAGGATGAGTCTATGGAAAGTGAAGTTGAGGCTAACCTTACCTTTCTCAAGGATATTACTCCGATGACTCTCCTGTTGAGAACCTTGGGGAGGTGATCCCCAAGTTTCACCTTTCCTAATTTTCAAGGTGTTTGGATGGCTACTTTCATATTGAAAAGGAGAAATGGGAAATTGTTGGCCCACAATTTGATTATGCTCCCATTTATGAGACTGACATGGAGGATGAGATTGGGATTGGTCTTCCCTTTATTTATGATGTCATAACTATCGTTACCCTTAGGATGGAGGATCGTTATTTTCCCTTGCATGAAAGAGGGCAGTGGGAAGTAATTGATTCTCCTTTTTGGGAAGACCCTATCTTTGATACTAATGATGAGGGAATTGATTGGGCCCTTGCTCCTACCTGCCTTCCTTTTGATTCTAGGAGTATATTCAAATCACTTGAGCCTTTAGAATATGCTTTTAAGGAAAAGAGCCCCATTGAATACAATACCTCATCTTCCCTATTGTGTTTCCTTCTTGTTCATCATTTTGAGTCATCCATAAGTTATTCCCTCACCCCTTGTGATATGATCTAAAGTGATCATGAGCCCTTTCCCCCTTCTGAATATAGTGTCAAGGAAGAGCCCTTCATTGAATATATTTTATCTCCTTGGACACACCCTCAAGATTATGATCACTCCATGACCTCTCCTCTCCAATGTGAACATCACCTTGAGCAACCTATTTGTTGCACTCGTTCCTTTCCTCACCCTCCGTTCCCCTCCCATCATGACCTGGTGGCATCCATAAAGCATAATATTATGAGCAATGATTGTGATAAGGAGTTCTTGAGAGTGATCATTCATTCCTCCATTGTGTACTTAGACGGAAGGCCCCACACTTCTAGATTGACTTATTTTCCTAGGGCTTCCTGCTGCCTCGAATGAAGATTATATTTTCTCACCTCCCACCCGTTTCATCCTCTCTGTGATTGTGTCAACAATCACTTTAGGATTTTTTGCATGAGTAATCATATTGGCAAGCATATTTATATTGATATGATGATATGTTGGTTGCACTAGCTTTATGATTACGCTTAATATTAACATTGTACTATATGCATGTTAGGGTAGGATGCATTACATGCTGATTTTCTCATTAGAACTAACATCATATGATATTCTCATGATAGATTAGTTGCATTTTGATTAAATTTGCACTTTAATTTCTTGTTGATTTTTACAGCCTAATACTAAGCATGGGTGATCATGAGACACCACAAAACATGCTGCCCCGTGTGCTTGGTCTTTGATATGTGCAGGTAACAGGCCTGCGGTACTAAGAGATTGCTGGTGTTCTCATGACCTCCCGTTCGAGTAGCTTCATGCACCTCTCTGAGAGCTCATGTCCTAGTTGGAGCTAGATGTTGCCCACCACCTGTGGGTAGTGTATATATGAGAATTTTTTTCCCCTAGATGGTCCTTAGCCGACAGCTAGTAACCCCTTGCAGCCATGAGATAGCTCGATGCGACACTACCTCTGCCACCTGTGCCAGCCATGTGGTCCCTTGTCCACTTGTTATGATTATCTGTTTTGAAGGTGGGCCTCTTGACCCTAAAGGGATGACTTTTCATTGGTATAGTTGAGTAATTTTCCTTACTTGTAATGGGCACTTTTGGGCATGGATTTTTGAGGGGATTCGGCGAAAAGAGTGGGCTAGGTATGTACTCTGGTCTCCACTGCCTGATTCCGTGGTTAGCCTTGTATCTTAGTCCCGTGGGATCTCCTTTACTGACCACTAGCTTTAGGGTTGGCACTACTTGGGAAATACTGACTTTGGTTGCATGGTCTTGCTTCCTGACACAACATACATCACCCCCTTCCACTCATTTTAGCCCCATTCATCTCTTTTCCTATCCGGGTCCACATGTGTCCACTAGGTCCACATAGGGTTAGCCTCCCCCTCCCCTTGTCCACACCTTGGGTCGGGCCTGGAACGATACCCTGAAGGTTGATGTAGCTAAAAAGAAAGAAAAAGCATAATTTGGCCACTCAACAGGAAATGTACCACAAAATGCAAAAGATGGTTGGAACATACAAATTGAGCAAGTGGGAAAAAGCTAAACATGGGCTATACCCCTTATCCATGGCCATCACCCTGGTTCCTATGTGCCCTAGATGAGCCCCCTCCATCATTAAGGAACCCGTGATTGTCCCAACCCCTGGTGGGTGGTGAACTGGCCCACCTTAAGGGGGTATCCATTGCTATATATTACACACCATGCTCTCATCCCTTGGAGCCTCGAGCAGTTATAAAGAAAAATCAATCAAAGGCAAAAGGCATATGAAGAAGGGTGGAAAGACAAAACCCAAGGTAACTCATGTACCACGATTTGCTCCCTCCTACACTCATATACCCAGGTGTGGGCTTTCCTTATTATAGCTACCCTTGTACCATGACGTGTGGTCTGGATGTTTCCCCTGATCCCCACTCCGTTTTGTTGCCATATATTTTTCCACCTACCACTTGGAGGATGTATGTCACCCACTTTAGAGGGTGAAACCGCCTAATAGGGTCCTTGATTAACCCCCTTATTGAGGTTGGAGACACTTGTACATGCCAAAGCCCACTATGAAAGGGTATGCCACCATGAAGTGCCCCATTGGTTCCATGACTTGTAAGCTCTTTTACTTGATTATTCTGATGATTTTTTTGTATTGGAGGGCAAGGGGACGCATTGGATCTTATGTAGGATTGGAGGTGGGTCTCCATTTGGGGTCTCCCTATACAGGTTCCTGGCCCTCCAGAGGGCCACATTGTCACTGATAGGGTGAGCGTTGAGAGCCATTGGCCTCCGCCATAGCAGAAAGTACTTCATGGATCCCCATCACCACTCATTGATTGCTCGTGTTCCACCTTTTGGATGAGGATGATGCACCTGGTTCACCATGCCTAGTTGGCTCCACACTTGCACCATACACTTGGCAGATGATCCGTGGTCCATATGAGGGATTATGTCATTATCCTAGCCCTTATAGATGGTTTATAGGCAATTTCGATCCACTTGGAGACCCATGAGGATGTCCTTGTGCCCCTCACACCCACTTGGGAGCACTACAGGGATTTTCTTGAAAAACAAGGGGCCAACCCCTATTCAACTATGTTTGAGGTCCATTCTCATGTCATGGCACACTGAAGACTTCATTAGGCTTGTTCAAGGGCCCAACGACTGACCTTATTCATCATTCGACCCTCTTGAGAGGTTTCTCATTATGATATTGAGTTATCTTGGTGGGCTTGTCACGAAGGGATGTTATTATTACACATTATTTTATTATTTGGGGTGCAATTAGGCCAAATTAGGAAAATCAAATTCATTAGTGATTGTATAAATAGAAGTGAGATGATTCATTTTCATCATCATAACTTGGATTGGATTAGTATAAGACATGAGATTTTTGCACTTTTTGTTGGGATGAATTTTTGGAGCTTTTCTTGATGCACTATGATGTTTGGATTTTTGCTATTGTCTTTGGAGCTTCTTTAATGCGATGTTGATAAATGGATACACTCTCTCTCTCATGTAAGTCGAGATTTTGATGCTATTCTTGTTATCCTACTTGTTAATTGCATGTATGTTGTTATCTTTATTCTTATATGGGTTAAATGTAACACAAAATTCTTCTGGGACCTCAAATAAGTGATTAAATGCATGCATTGACCTTTGAGGGATTGGGTGAATGTTCCTAGAGGCACCTCTTAGGTTAAAGACCTTGAAACTTTGTATCTCTCACAAATTTGAAGTATAAATATTTGTTGATCTAGTTGTTGCCCTTTGAGAGGCCAACAAAGGTCAATTAGGGCTCCTTAGCTCACTAAAATTCATGATCTATGTGCATCTTGACTCCATTAAGCCCAAGCAATAAGGCACTGATCCTCGTATCCCTTTGGTGGTCAAATTTACGTCTCTTTTCTTCATTTTTCCAATTTCTAGGCCTAACCCTAGAAGGTCACCTAGGGCATCAACTAAAATCGTTTGTAGCCATCCAAACACCTTGAAAATTGGTCCACTACTGCGTTGGAGTTTGCTCAAGGGAATCTCTAAATTTCAAGCAATTCAGACAATAGAGTCTCGATATATAGCAAGCCCTAGACACGAGACCATCTCTTGCCCTAGACTGGTTTGGGTTAGTGTCCTCATTTGGATCATTGTCTTTGAATTTCAAAAGAAATTTTATCCTTTTATCCTATTCTCTCCCCAATTAGGTCAAGCCCCACTTTGAGTGATTAACTCCATACCCTTGACCTAGTTTGGGTCCACTTGGTTTCTTTGTGGTCCTGCAACTTCACAACTCAAAAACCACAAAGATTACATAGAATCCATTCCTCTATAAGGATCCTTAAGTCTAGGAAGCCCCTTGCCAAGGGATAATCCAAAACCCTAGACTCAAGTATCCTCTTAGCCCTTCCTAGAGAGCCCATCACCTTGCTTTTGAAGCAAGCAAGCTATCTAATTGAGTCTCTCTTGTGAATAGGCCTTAGGAATCACACTCTATCCATTCAGTGTACATCCTTTCTAGTGATTCCCTTTATACTGGGTCTCCTCCCATCAGTGGAAGTTCGTAAAGAGCAGGGAGCCTTAGTTGAGGTGACTGTGGTTTATCGCTCCATGGTTGCCCCTTGACCTAGTAGTTGCTATATAGGACCCCCTCCTTGGACCCTTTCTAGTTTGAGCTGTAACAGACTCGATTTAGCAATGAGGTCTTGGCCCAATCCCGACGATTACAAACCCCACCAAATTGATCAATGGAAACTTGGCTCCTGATTTGGCAAGGTCAAACTTGGCTTGATGAGAACTCGAGGAATGAAGAACTGGCTGCGACCGCGGAGATGGTAATACAACTTAGAAAATCAGTGGGACTCATTCCTCGACTTCTTGATAATATCTCTGCCCTCTGAGATATGCATTTAAATCGCCTACTTGGTGTTTCCCCACTCAGTCCAGATAAATTGACTTGATAAATTAATTACCCAGCTATCAACGTAATTGACCCCCTGGTGACAGGTGAACTTTCTTGAGTTGAATTCAAGTTGTCTCTGAGAGACACTCTTGCTTGGCGTCTTGGCTCCTTGGAGGGTTGATTTTACTGAATGCTAGCTGCACCGAATTCCAACACTTCATGTACTAGTTGAAGAATTGGCTACGGTAGCTTTGTGCCCACCGAAATCAGTGCTAACAAAATAGTTGACTAGAGAGTGTCTTCCAACCCTGAAGCCAATGATCTACAACTGGGTCATGTCTCTCAAAATTGAAGCTAGTAAATATCAGGGTTTACCCCTTTTTACTTGGCAACTCCTGGAGCTCCTTAACAATCTCTCACTAATTCTTCCATGATCGCTTCAATCCCCCTTTTGCCTTTTATACTAATTCTCTCCTTTGAATACCACGGGAAATACTATGGGTAATACCACGAGTGACTTGTTACCCCTTTTTTTAATTATTATTCTATTTTATGATGACCCCTTATTCTTTTTGTCGTTAGCCCATGGGATTTCCCTTTGCTTCTAGAAGGGGACATTACACAATATGACGAACAACCATCAAATTTGTTGTTGTTAGACTGCTGCTGCAAATCTCACGGCTGTTGCAGCACTCGGAACTCCCCAAGCTCACATATGCTCACAAAAACTCAAAACGAGATATGGGAGGAAAATAGGAGGGGTGGGCTGCTTTTATAGTTTAAGGGGGCTTGTTTTTGGACGGAAATAGCCCACTCCAAAAATGTTGCCTGCGGGTCCCATAGTTTGTCACATGCATCAAAGTACGGGCCAACCCGGTTTGGAGTGGCACCGACTCAGGCTGGGTCAGTTGCCAAACCAAATTTTTCTGCTGGTTCATTGGCTAAAGGTTACTGACCAACAGCTTTGAACCATTACTGGTTCAAACTAGTCGGTTGTTAAAACTATGGTTTCTATCAAAAACTAACATCTTGTAAATTTTAATCCAATTATCATATGCCTATCATTTGGTCTCTTGGTATCTTCATATTTGGTTTCATGCCTTATCTATAGAAAAAAGAAAATAATCTTGGCAGTTGACTGATAGATTGGATTTTTGTTAAATTTGGCAACTAGGGCCAAACTCCATGTTGCACTGCTCATATGATGGAGGTGATATTTTTGTTAGTTCCTCTTTTGGAGAGGTGCAAGATTGATCTAAAGATCATCTTGTTTGGATAAGCAGAAGTTGTATTTTGAATTTATTTTTCCACACGTGCAATTTGTCAAGGTGGGCCAGAATTGTAATTTAGGCTCATAAGCCCCAAAAATTGTGTCACGCACCCACAGTCATGGATATAAAAAGGAGAGACATGATGCTCATTTCATCATTCATTCATCTCACACATCTCTCTCTCATTTGATTGGTTCATACAACCTTAGAGGCTTCTCTCTCCTCCACACGTGTGAAACAGGGAGCTGCAATTTTCGGACTGGTTTAGGGCTTTTTTGAACATCATTGACCAATGTTGACTTTGGGTCAACTCTCACCTTTTGACTGCATTTTTGAAGTCAGAAATATAATCCTATGAGGCCGCAACCGGAGGCACAAAAACTGAGGCAAGACGTTGACTTTGGTCGCAGCGTTGACCGCAACATTGACTGTTGTTTTGACCGCAGAGTTTGACTTATGCGTTGGCTAGATTTGTGAATTGCTTTGGGCTATGTTTGACTTTGATGGAAGGCCAAGTTTGACCGAGCTTGATTGGAGGTTGAAGTGCTGGTTTGACCAACGAAGTCTTTGTTGGCTAGGGCATCCTGTTCACTGTTGTAAAATACATTTTTTCTCTCTTTGTTGAATAAGAAGAATTATAAGAATTCTTGTATCTCTTGTCTTGGCTTGTCTTCTTTCGATTTATTTTATGTTCTATCAACATTTACTTTCCATGGTTATGTGATTGGATATTTGAAATTGAATTGGGCTAATAAGGAAAATTGAAGTAAACTGCTCTAAGAATATAACATACCATGGTTAACTAAAATTAACATGGTATTAGAGCTAAGGTGAAGACAAAGCCCAAGCAAGAGTGAGAAGAGAAATCACCGAAGTTGAATAGACGAGGACCAGGGACAATGACTTCCTCATTCTTCAAAACTGATGACAAGCTGAATGATAGGTGTGATTATCATGCTTGGAAAATGTCCTTGGAGGATCAAGATGTTATGGATTATGTGCAGGGAAAGATCACCGAGCCTTCATCTAATGCGTCGACTGCCACTAAAACAAAGTACAAGAAAGGGGAAAACAAGGCGAATAATATCATCAGGGATTCTATTCATAAGCACTTGGTCGCTTATATCTCCGAGTTGGGCACATCTAAGGAGATGTATGATAAGCTGGTTAGCATGTTCAGGGAAAACATTGCTAATCAAATTCTCTTTTTGAAGAACAAGTTGAAGAACATCAAGATGGACAAAGGAGAGTCCATCCAATCCTACTTCACGAGGATCACCGAAATCAAGAATGATCTCTTAGCTATTGCAGAGGCTAAATCTGACCGAGAGCTCACTCCCATTGCTCTTGGAGGACTTCCCCGACCATGGTATGTATTTAATACTACTATTCTCAATAATAATATAATTCCTGATTTTGATGAATTGTTGACGAGATGCACTCAAGAGGAGACAAGGATGATGGAGAGAGACCATCCCTCCATCCCTCAAATGGGAATGGAAGTAACCCTACTGCCTTCACCGCTCATGCAAAGAAGAGGAACAATGCTGGTTTGAGAAATCAAAATCATGGAAGAGCGGGTCCCAAAGGAAGGAAGGGAAGATGCTACAATTGTAACAAGTTTGGTCACTATGCAAGAGAGTGCCCCAATAAAAGGGACTCTCCCCGAGATGATGACTACAACAAAAAAACAACTTCAGGGGGGATGATCAAAGGAACAACAGGTTCAAAGGAAAGAGGAAGGCTCCCTCTGATCGAAATAGAAATGGAAATGGTCAATCTTTCAAGAGGTCAAGGAGGTATGATGAATCAAATGTTGTTGATAATAAGAGAAACGAATATATTCTTATATCTGCCCTCTTTGCTGCATCTCCTTCTGACACCTTGGATAGCTGGTTGATTGATAGTGGTGCTTCAAGGCACTTCACCAGATATAAAAAGGCCCTCTCTGATTTGATTGAAAAGGTAACTAATTTGGAAATTATCCTTGGAGACAATGCCACTTATCCCGTGAAAGGGACAGGGACTGTGACCCTAATCAAGGTCAAGTCCTTCGTTTGCAAGATGTGTTGTATGTGCCTGACTTGAAGAAGAATCTAGTATATATCTCGGCAATGGAAGACAAATGATTCAAGGTGCCATTCATTGATGGAAAGGTACGCATTTGGAAGAGGAACTTCAAAGAAGCGTTCACTCTTGGTTTCAGGGTTGATACACTCTATTAGGTTGGAGGAAGTCCACTGGGGGCCATGACATGCAACAAAACTCTTCAATCTGAGCTATGGCACTAGAGGTTTGCACACCTTCATTATAAAGCCCTTCCCGAAGCAAGGAAGGTGGTGATAGGTATGCTCGATTTCAAAGATGATCATGAAGGTGTATGTCAGGGTTGTGCCAAAGGAAAGCATACAAGGGGACTATTCCCCTCGAGTGTCATGAAGACATCTAATATTTTACAATTGATTCATTCTGATCTATTTGGTATGCTCCCCGTAACATCCTTGGGAGGATGTTTATATTATATCACTTTTATAGATGACTTCTCCTGCAAAACTTGGATATACTTTTTGAAGTAAAAGGACGAAGCATTGGTTCTGCACGTTCAAGGCCTTGGTTGAAAATCAAATTGCGAAGAAGATCAAAATTTTGAGGACCGATAATGGAACCGAATATGAGTCAAATGAATTCAATGATTATTGCAGGGATGTTGGCATTAAGAGGGAGACCACTACTATGTATACTCCTGAACAAAATGGTGTTGCTGAAAGGAAGAATAGAACCATTTTGGAAGCTGCCCATGCCATGCTATATGAATAAGGTCTTCCGAAGTTCCTATGGGGAGAAGCTGCCAACGCCGCTATGTATGTTCAAAATAGATGCCCTCATTCTACATTGGACTCCAAAACTCCCGAAGAAGTCTTCTCTGGTAAGAAGCCCGATGTCTCTCATTTTAGAGTTTTTGGAAGTCTCGTATATTTTCATGTGCCGAAAGAAAAGAGAAGCAAGTTGGATGCTTCTGGAAAGAAGGGAATCTTTGTGGGCTATAGTGAAACCTCAAAGGCATATAGAATTTATGTGTCTAGTCAAAGAGAAGTGGAGATATGTCATAATGTCACCTTTAACGAAGATGTTGCCCTTAAGAAGGTTAGAAATCTTCCTATCTCAAAGGAAGACAAAGAAGAAGAAGATGGAGGAAGGCAGGAAGAACCAAAGGATGAATCGATGCCCGAAGTTGAAGGTCCGATAGATCCTATAGATCCACCTTCTTCAAATAAAAGCAGGCCCTCATGGCTTAGAGACACTCTCGAAGATGTCGAGAGACATATTGCTCCAAGGGGAACATTCCGTGAAAGTAAGAAGCCAAATAGTTACCAAGAGTATATAGCAGCCATGAGCACTATCGTACAATCTGAGCCTGGAACGTTTGAAGAAGTCGTGAAGCATCAATTTTGGAAGGATGCTATGCACAAGGAATATGAGTCGATCATGAAGAACGACGTCTGGGATGTGGTCCCTAGACCAAAGGACAAATCTGTTGTCACCTCGAAATGGCTCTACAAGATCAAGCATGGAGCTGATGGAAGTGCTGAAAAGTTCAAGGCAAGATTTGTTGCCTGAGGCTTCTCTCAAAAGGAAGGCATAGATTATGATGAAATATTTGCACCTGTTGCTTGCTACACCACCATCTGATCGATCATTTCCCTTGTTGCATCGCAAGGATGGAGTCTACATCAGTTGGATGTGAAGGTTGCCTTCTTACATGTCTCAATCAAGGAAGAGGTCTATGTGGAACAACCTTTGGGGTTCGAAGTTCGAGATAATGACACTCATGTATGCAGGTTGAAGAAATCCCTCTATGGGTTGAAGCAAGCCCCCAAGGCTTGGTATGAGAGGATCGATAGCTACTTGATGAAGCTGGGCTTTACTCGAAGTGATGCTGATCCAAACCTTTATTTTAAGGTTGATAATGACAAGCCTTTCATTTTGGTTCTCTATGTGGATGATCTCTTCCTGACAGGTGCTGACTCTCTCATTCATCAATGTAAGAGGGAGAGAGCTTCCGAGTTTGAGATGAAGGATCTAGGACTGATGCACTATTTCCTAGTCTTGGAGGTCTGGCAAAAGCTATGTGAGATTTTCCTTTCTCAAGGAAAATATGTTGTGAAGTTGCTGGAGAGATTTGGGATGGTGGACTGCAAGTCCGTGACTACTCCGATGGACTCAATTTTAAGAAGGTGTGGAAGTGCTACTGGGCCCGAGTTGGGGAATCCCACTGAGTATCGTCAACTTGTGGGGGCCTTGATGTTCTTAGTGAACTCACGTTCGAACATATGTTTTGCAGTGAACACGTTGAGTCAATACATGGTCAAGCCTCATCACATTCATTGGATTGCTGCCAAGAATCCCTTAAGATATCTCCGGGGCACAATCAACCATGGGCTAAGATACACTACTGGGAGTATGAGGCTCCATGGATATACTGATGCCGGTTGGGCAGGCAGTGTGGTGGATCGTAAAAGCACGTCTGGATGTTTCTTCACCCTAGGTTATGCTTCGATCTCTTGGATGAGCAGGAAGCAAAAATTAGTTGCTTTGAGTACTGCCGAGGCCGAATACATTGCAGCAAGTATGGCTTGTTGTAAAGCTGTTTGGTTGAGAAAGCTCTTCAGTGAGCTGTTGGGGCATGTGCTGGATACCGCCGTGATCCTTTGTGACAACCAAAGTGGGATTTTTCTTTTTTGAGAATCCTGTGTTCTACGATCGAACCAAGCATATTGATATTAGGTACCACTTTGTCCGGGACATGGTACAACAAGGTGCCATAAGGCTCCATCACATTGGGACTGATGAGTAGGTCGCAGATATTCTCACGAAGCCCCTGGGGAAGGTCAAATTCTTAACCTTCTGTGAGAAGCTTGGTATCGTGGACAAACCCTATTGTGAGGGTCCCGCTTGAGTTGGATTATGAGCTGTGGGAGCTCTAGGGGGCTTGGGGATAACTACTTGGAGCTATAAGCAAACACAGGGCTATGTTCGCCTTACCTTGTTGGTGTGCTCTTTCCCCATCGTTAAGATATTGAGCTGGTTCACCCTCCCATTGATCTATGCCCCACATGCATCCTACCCATGTAGTTCGAGACTCATGGGAAGTACCTCTCATCTGGCCAATGAGTTGGGAAATGAGGATAGAGACCATAGTATTACCGATGGACACATCGTGTATTGCCGTACTCTCTATGTCTAGGATGGAATGTCTCCAACAACTTGATCTGGGATCAAGTCTGGTTGAGGTTTTTACCTCTAAACTGACTTCAAGTCAGTGGAGAGTGGCAAGGTCTTTGTGACTCACACTCGATCATGGTTGAGGTTTTTACCTCTAAACTGACCTCGGGTCAATGGAGAGTGGTAAGGTATTTGTGACTCACTCTCGATGATATTTTCTTATTATTTCTTCTATAGCAGAGCACAACCAACAAAACAGAGACAACATGATGACACAGGATTGCATGATGATATATGATAGCACATGATGGTACTGGATGACATGATTGCACAGGTGGACAGATGGAGTGGCAGGTGGAGTTCTCCCTAGTTGAGAGGGAGTGTTAAATTTGGCAACTAGGGCCAAACTCCTTGTTGTACTGCTCATATGATGGAGATGATATTTTTGTTGGATTCCTCTTTTGGAGAGGTGCAAGATTGATCTAAAGATCATCTTGTTTGGATGAGTAGAAGTTGTATTTTGAATTTATTTTTCCACATGTACAATTTGTCAAGGTTGGCCAGAATTGTAATGTAGGCTCATAAGCCCCAAAAGTTGTGTCACACACCCACATGTATATAAAAAGGAGAGACATGATGCTCATTTCATCATTCATTCATCTCAGATATCTCTCTCTCATCTGATTGGTTCATACAGCCTTAGAGGCTTCTCTCTCCTCCACACGTGTGAAACTGGAAGCTGCAATTTTCGGACTGGTTTAGGGCTTTTCTGAACAGCGTTGACTTTGGGTCAACTCTCACCTTTTGACTGCGTTTTTGAGGGCAGAAATCTGATCTGAAGAGGCCACAGCTGGAGGCACAAAAACCGAGGCAAGACGTTGACTTTGACTGCAGCATTTACTGTTGTTTTGACTGCAGAGTTTGACTTCTGCATTGACCAGATTTGTGGACTGTTTTGGGCTGTGTTTGACTTGATGGAAGGCCAAGTTTGACCGAGTTTGACTGAGCTTGATTGGAGGTTGAAGTGCTGGTTTGACCAGCGAAGTCTTTGCTGGCTAGGGCATCCTGTTGACTGCTGTAAAATACATTTTCTCTCTCTGCTGAATAAGAAGAATTATAAGGATTCTTGTGTCTGTTGTCTTCGCTTGTCTTTTGTCGTTTTATTTTCTGTTCTATCTGCATTTACTTTCAATGGTTATGTGATTGCATATCTGAAATTGAACTGGGCTAATAAGAAAGATTGAAGTAAACTGCTCTAAGAATAGAACATACCATGGTTAACTAAAATTAACAATTTTTGAAGAAGTAGCAACTGGGGAAGCTTTTATTGAGATCATACCCTTGCTTGGAATAAACCACTGGAGAAAACGCCTGATTTTAGGTTTTAAGCTTACACATGTCGCCACTAGTGCTGAATGATATTGCAAGTTTTTTGAATTTGTTCCAGAACATGGAGCAATTCAATGTCAGTGACATTTACTGCTATGACGTTGTAAGTTTCTAAATTTGTTAGTGTTGAAATATTCTAGAAAATTTACCAGAACTTGGTGTAAATAAAGTCAGCAACACATACAACTAAAGGCTCTTTCTGATCTGTTGCACTTACGTATTGCACATCAGGATTTCTGTTCTGCAAATCATTCAATTTTCGTTCTTGTTTACACTTGAGTTTTTAGGAGTGTTCTAGACACTGCCACAATCTATTGACTATTGACTGTACTCTCCTGTCTCTAGTCCCAGTGCCCTTTCCTTGCTCATTTGTGGACATTATTAAAATTATCTTATCTTTAGCTTTATCCTCCTGCCATAGCTTTCTTGACTTATTTGGCTTGATCTGTAAATGATACCGCCTTTTCTAAAAAGAAGCTCTGCATATATTACTTCATAGAATAATTACATCATGGGACAGAGAGTTGCATGTGGTATCTTAAAATAAATCTCTTTTTGAACTTTTTGAAGGACAAGCATCGATTGCAGCGACTCATTCAAGTGGCTGGCAATGAGATCTTCACTACTCAGACACATGATTTTGCTTCAATTGCTCCTAAGCTTGAGCAGGAGTGGTCTTCTTTCCACCATTTGGTGCCGTCATCACTTCATGCTATTGCTGAGACATGTACATCGCGATTTCCCTAACTTTCAGTTGGTGTAAAACTTCAATTTTCTTCTGGACACGACTGAAACATGTACATAGATTTCCCAATGTTTCATTTGGTGTGAAAATTTATTTCTTTGTTGATATAATACAACTGTCTTGCTTTTTTCTCAGATGAGGTCGTGATGGCAATAATGCATCGCTTCCGACCCAAGTTTCTCTGCCTTTTGGAAGGTCCACCATCATATTACAATGATTATGATTTCAAGCACACATGCTTGCTCTCTCCCGGACAACTTGAAGCAAACTTGAGTTTTTCCGTTGGCACTGAACTAGCAGATGATATTGTTACAGATGTTTGTATTCAGGCTCCATATGTTGACTCGGGGTCCTTGAATACTGCAAGTGTAGGAAATGAGCTTACAGGAATTATCAAAGAGGTCAGTAATGTAGTTTCGTGATGCAATATAGTGACAGCTGGTTAATCCAAGTACTCAGTCATAGGTTAAATCTAAATGAATTATTTTTTAGTGCTGTTTAGTTAGTCATTCACATGAATATTGTTTCAAGACCTGATCCTGTTTCCTATTTTATAAATCTTCATAGATAAGAACCCAATGTACACAACAGAATCTTTCATATTCTGAAGGACAATATTTCCATGACCAACCAACAACTGCCACACCTGTCTGCAAGTTCTTTGCCAAGGGAATATGTAAAAGGGGGAATAGCTGTTTTTTCTCACATACCGGTCATGCTAAACAAGAGCTGTGCAAATTTTTTTGGACGTTGGAGGTAAACATCTAAACTGGTGAAAATCTGTTCGACATTGTAGTATGTAATTTGGTTATATTCACTGCATTTCTCTAGATGTGTTTCTGGATACCTAAGGCTTCAGGCTTATTACTACAATATTGCATCTTGAGAAGGTGTTTTTCGAATGTGTGTGGATAGGGCTGCCGCTATGGAGAGGAATGCCTGTTCTCTCATAATATTCAAGCTTCAGAAGTTTCAGAATATAGGGAATGCGTTGAGTTTGAGGATAAAATAGCTCCTGCAGTACCACTAGTGAATCTTTTGCCCGAAGTCGGAGAACATAATGAAAAATGCATTCTTGTCTTTGGAGAGTCTGACTTTCGCTTCTCTCTAAATCTTGCTTTACATTATGATCCAAGTAAACTTATCATAACTACAATGAACTCAATATCATATTGCACAAAGGAAGGATCTACTGCTGGCATGCACATAGACAAGTTATATAACTTGGATGCTGAAATCTTATGGGATATTGATCCTACACAGTTTATAAGACGAACCAGTGTGCCTTGGAGAAAAGTCCAATGCATTATATGGACAATAACATCTTTTGGCAGGGATGAGGAATTGGAAATGCAAAAAGATCTTATAAAGAGATTCTTTGAGTTTTTGGCTGTTGCACTCATTGCATGTGAGCTCAATGATGTTCAAGTAATTTTGACAATAAACAACAGCAAGTATGCACAATTACAGGTACTGTTCTACGTATACTTTTTTCCAGTGAGTTTAGTAATTCATTATATGTATTTATCATGGTGACAGAAAATAACATTTCTTCATATTTATGTGGGATTCATCCATGGGAAATGTCTTATCATGTATGCTGGAAAGAAACAACAAGGTTTGAATACTCTGGTATGAATTATGCTTTGGGTCAGGCTTCTGCTATAAATCACCCTGAACTAGTGTTCCATGGGGTTGTGTCCCTGAGGGTGGGGGTCAGAGCCCCCACATTTTCCATGCTCCTGGGATGGTGGCATGGGGGGTGGGGAAATGTTTCCCCACATTCCCCTTTTGGGGAAATACTGGGAAGATTGTTTCCCTAGTGTGGCAGACATGTTTCCCCTAGTGTAGCACGACTCTTATAAGACCCGCAGGTCTTGAAGGGTTTTATAGTGAGACAGGTCATTGGCATAGAACCCGCAGTTTCTACCCGTACCTGCCAAAACACGCATAAAACTCAGCTACCCCCATTGAACCCTTGAAGTACTGCATATGACCCGCATAAGACCTGATTGTGAATCGAAACATTGATCTAAAATGAAAACTGTGGATTCAATTCCGATTTCTAGCTCTTCAAAACTTATCCACAAAAACCTTCAAATAGAACCCTGTAGAGACCCTCAAAATTCGATTTTTAGTATTTTTTTAATAATTTTTTGGAGATCCCGTGGAGGGAAAGGGAAAATGGAGGGAAAATTTTGTGAGTCTTATATGGGTAGTTCTCGAATCTTGTATGGGTCGTCGAGTCAATAGCCAGACAAGTCTTATACGAGTACGAGTCGTGCAACATTGGTTTTCCCAAAAGGGGAACTTTTAGGGTACTGTCGGTCCACCCGCCAATGAATGGAGGACTTCTGAGCATCCCCCCAAAAGTTTTACCTATAAAGCCTTAAAAAATAAATAAAATAAAAAGCAAGAAAAAAAAGAAGCAAAAACAATATATTAAAAAACCCTACCTCACTTTTCACTTTTATTTACCTCTTGTTCACTTTCACTCCTTGATGCTCATTTTATTTTCAATGTTCCATTGTCGATTGTTTGTCTTGACTCTGGATACTGATGACCTTGGACCAAGTGTTTGACTTGTCTCTCTATACTATTTTTGAGTTCGAGTAATTTTAATTTACTATTTCAGATTTCAGTATCTACTATTTTTCTTATTACTAATTAGATTATGGAGTGATGGATTTAAATCAATGTATCAATATTCTACTATTTCTATTTCACTTATGGTTTATGAGTCAATGTATTTCATTATTGAATCTAAATTCATATTATGATTATATCATTTAGAAATTTTATTGTTTATTGTTTAGTATTTGGGATGAATTGTTATTATTGGGATTTTATCATCCTCATTATTATTTTTATATATTTAGAGATGGAGACCCTTATGAATCGTGATAACCCTTGTGATAGAAACCCCGCCCCCTTGCATCCACCCTGAATTGCCCTAAAATTTGGGGGTGCTTCCCCTGATCCCGCCCCTGCCCCCCCACTATTTCTTTAAATTTAGGGGTGCTTCCACACGTAACCCCACATGCATTACCCCACTTGCATGCTCCCTCATCTTGGAAAATTGGTGGAAATTTGCACTAAACATGGGCATCCCTAAACCTATCTATAATGTGTAAGGTTAAAAAGCTTTTCAAACTATGTTGATGCTTCCCCACTAATGTTGATGTGAAAACCACTTTAATAAGAGTACTTGTATAGCAAGTATGAGCAATAAATAAATCACCCTGAACAAGAACATCCATAAACCTATTAGTAATGTATAAGGTTAAAAAGATTACCTAACTATGTGTAAAAATTTCTGTTTTCCCACCCCGGTTTTCAGTTTCACCTTATTTCTCCAATTAGTTAAATGCTATTTCCCATAACTTTACATTCAACAAGCTGGAAAATAAATATTTTCTGAAAACACAAATTCTGGAAAATTTTCACAGTGCTGGAAATTGCAGAAATAAAAATTAGTAGACTAAAACAACCATACAAAACATTTTAACATAGTGATTTTTGGTCAACATGACCCTGGAAAAACCCCCTACAACTCTTGGGGAAAACCAGTTCGAAAGCTTCTCTTTATTTTCTGAATATTGCTTTTACAGTGATGCAGAAATTTACACAGCAAAAAAATTACAGCAACTTCGAAACAGAACTTATCTCGAAAATCATGCCAAACTCCACCTCAGTTTCTGTGCCCACAAAACAGAAAAATTACAGCAAAAATTACAGCATTCAAAACTGTACAAACAGCCTCGAAAACAGTGCCGGAATGGCTGTACGACCTCCCTTGAAATTTGCAGTTTTCTCTGCTCGAAATTCGTGCCCACTTGTATCGAACTTTGTGCTCAGCCCTGCTGTACGGATTTGCTGAAAGTTAGTGTTGCTGCCCTCCTTCTTCTCACTGCTCAGAAAATTCTCTTCAGCTTTCTCCTTCTCCTTCTCTCAATCTGCTCATGAAAGAATTAATGAATGAATGACTTTTTCTCTCCTTTAGTAGAACTCTAAGTGACTTTTGGGTTATCCCCAAATCCAATGGCTGAAATAGCTTTAGATCTAGGGCTGAGATTAAATGCTCTTTTAAATCTCATTTTCTATTTTTTAATTCACTCCACTTTAATAAAGACCCACTTAGTCATTTATTTCCAAAGTCACTTTTCCTTTCTAATTTTACATTAACTTTATTAAAGTCACATTAAAATTAGACTTTAGTAACTTTATCACTTAAAGTCACTTTTAAATTAGATTTTACTTTATAACTTTATAAAGTCACTTTAGGAGAAAAAAATAAATTCTTTTGGACACTTTTCCCTCGGCCAAAGATCAAAGCCTTAGGGAACCACCTGTCCTCCGGTAACCGAATTTCAACACTCCCTCTTACCGAGGAAGGTGTTCCTCACCACACCCATCTTATCTCTGAAGTAGACATGCTTGCCCCATGGTAAGGCTTTGGTAAGAATATCTGCAACCTGCTCATCAGTGGGAATATATTCGAGCTTCACAGCTCCCTTCTGCACATAGTCTCTGATGAAATGATATTTGATCCCGATATGCTTTGACCTGTCATGAAATACTGGATTCTCCGTGAGTTTAATGCAACTCTGATTATCACAGTAAATCACTAAAGGTCTCAACAGCTGACCAAATAAGCCAAACAACATCTTGCGAAGCCAGATGGCCTCACAACTAGCTAGACTGGCTGCCATATACTCTGCTTCCGCTGAACTCAATGCTACTGACTGCTGCTTTCGGCTGAACCATGACACCACTGCGGAACCCAACCCAAAACAGCACCCTGAAGTGCTCTTCCTATCAGAAGCACAACCTGCCCAATCAGAATCAGTGTAACCTGCCAATCTCACTCCATCCCCCTACCTGTAGTCCATACCATAATCCACTGTCCCCTGTAAGTATCGCAAAATGTGTTTTGCAGCCACCCAGTGAACCTTCCTAGGCTCACACATAAACTGACTCATCGTGTTGACTGCAAAACAAATATCTGGTCTAGTGTTGACCAAATACATCAAGGAACCAATCAGCTATCTATACAATGTGGGATCCACCAACTCGGAATACGAAGCATGAAGCTTCTTCCAGTTGGTGATCATCGGTGTCGACATGGGTCTACAATCCTCCATGTGGAATCTGCCAAGGATGTCCACAATATACTTCCCCTGTCCCAGGAAGAAATGCCCCTCCTCCTACCACACCTCCAAACCCAAAAAGTAATGCATCAAGCCGATGTCCTTCATCTCAAACTCCGCCGCAAGATCTCTCTTGCAGTGCTCTATGAGTCTCTCTGCACCCGTAATGACCAAGTCATCCACATACAACACCAGAATGAGAGGCTCCTCACCTATCACAATGAAGTATAAGTTCGGATCTGCCTCACTCTTTGTGAAACCCATCTCCTGCAAGTATGTATCTATCCTGGAGTACCAAGCTCTGGGAGCTTGCTTCAGGCCATAAAGGGCCTTCTTCAGTCTTCACACATGGGACTCCTTCCCATGCACCTCAAAGCCCTGTGGCTGCTCAATGTACACCTCCTCCCAAACATCATTCTTCATGATAGAAGAATACTCCTCTTGCATAGCCTCTCTCCAGACCTGCTGGCTAGCTGCCTCCTCATAGCTAGAAGGCTCAGAGTCAAGGATGTTGGCAACCATTGCCATATAGCTACAAAACCTCTCAGGTGGTCTGCTCTCTCTGACCGGCCTCTTAGGCCCAGCAACAGATGTGGCCTCTCTCAAGGTATCTTGAAGCCACTTGGGCTTCCTCTTCCCTGAGCACACTTCTCCCACTGGAGAATGAAACTCTTCCTCCTCATCAGAAGTCTGAACTCCTGACTGTCTGTCTGCTGTCCTCCTGCCTGCACCTGAACCCGTAGATGCTGAAGTACCGTGTGAACTGTCCATCAGTGGACTCCCTAGTGAACTGCTCTGTGGACTGCTTTGCATGCTGCTCGAAGCACCACCCCTCCGACTTTGCGAGCCATTGCTCACTGACGGACCTGACACCGTAATCGATGTACCTCTGGATCCTCCTGATCCTGCCCACTGGATCCCTGCGACTGACTTAGCTACTCCTGAGGGTCTGGATAATCCAGATACTCTAACTCCTGTGACCTCTTGAAAGGCCTGTCCTCCTCGAGCTTCACATCTCGCCTGACAACAACTCTCCTCTGTGTGGGAATATAAATCCGAAAGGCTTTCGAGGTCTCACTGTAGCCCACAAAGACACCCTTCTCTGCGGTGGGCTTTAGTTTGGTCCTTTTCTCCTTGGGTACATAGGAGTATGCAATACACCCAAAGATACGAAGATGACCCACATTAGGCTTCTTCCCAGAGAAAGCCTCCTCCGGAGTCATATGCTCCAAGGCACAATGCGGACTCTTGTTCTGCAAATAAAAAACAGTGTTGCAGGCCTCTGCCTAGAAAAACAATTGCAACCCCTGATCATGTAACATGGCTTTGGCAGCCCCTTCGATGGATCTGTTCTTCCTCTCCGCAACCCTGTTCTGCTGGGGGTTGTAAGGAACAATGAACTCCCTCCTAATGCCTGCCTCCGCAGAATAGTCAACAAACTCTCCAAGGGTGTATTCTCCTCCATTGTCCGACCTCAAGGACTTGATCTTCTGACCTGTTTGTGTCTCCACAAGAGCTCTAAAATCCTGAAGCCGCTTGAATACCTCACTCTTGGTCTTCAAGAAATAAATCCAGGTCCTCCTGGAGTGATCATTAATGAATAACACATAATATTCATATCCACTCAAGGAAACATGAGACATCCGACCGCTCACATCGGAATGAATCAAATCAAGTATCCCAGTCGCTCTACTATCACTGCTGGGAAAAGGGGATTTGGCAAACTTGCCCATCGCACATTCTCTGCAAGTATCAAAGTGGTCAGTACTAAAATCTGGCACACCTGTAGTGATCTCCCGCAATGTCCTCAAGGCTCCATGATACATGTGCCCCATCTTGCGGTGCCAAATCTCACACAACTCAGAACTGCTAGCTCTGCTGTCGGTACTACTGCTCAATGCCAAAATGGGCTGAAATGCAAACTTGTACACCTTTGCATGGCGTACTCCTATCACTCTAGCTGAATCAGCTGGAGCGCCCCTGGGATACATCAGCACCTGTCCTCTCCTGAACAATATCTCATATCCTCTGTCCTCCAAAGCTGAGATAGATATGAGGTTCTTCCTCATCCCTGGCACATATAAAACATTTGACACCTTCAAGGGAGGTTTGGGTTCCCTATCAAATGTCAGTGTCCCCACACCGACTGCTCTAACAACACTGTCATTACCGAGTACTACCTCTATATCAGTGACACTCTCTGAAAGCTCTGAGAAGTACTCACGGACTCCTGTCATATGACGTGAAGCCCCACCGTCCACATACCAGATACCCGAAGATGCTCCGCTAGTCGAGGGAAATGCATGCTCCCTCTAAACCTCCGTGGCAGGTGATCCTGCACTAGTGGAATCACAAGCACTGAACCCAAACTCTCGGTCAAATCTATCTGAAAAGTCCTCAATCTCTGCTGATGCTGCCATGGTCTGGTTCTTCCCCTTCTTCTTCTTCTCCGGACACACAACTGCATAGTGTCCCATCTTCTGACAACTCTAACATTTCACCTTGGAATAGTCCTTCTGTGTGTTACCCTGTTTACCTTTACCTTTGCCTTTGCCCCCACCACCACTTGTGAAAGCTTGCTTCTTTCCTTTGCCTTTCTTGCCTCCTGCCAACAGTGCTACATCCTCATCCTGCTCAACTGGCTTGGCTGCCCCAAGTTGACCCTTCCTGATTTTTGTCTGAATGCAATCATCCCAAAACCTCTCCCATGTGGGAAGGGTCTCACGTGCACAAACCCCATCAACAAAGTTCAACCATGAACTAGGGAGGCCATTCACTGCAATCCGCACCAACTCAGTGGATGGAATGACCTCTCCAACTGCTGCCAACTCATCTCTCACATTAGTAATCTTTGTGAGATATCCAGCTGCACTATCAGTCTTACCCGTCTTAATGGTCTTCAACTTCTCCCTTAGGACCATTTTCCTGTTCTCATTGGTACTCTGGTAGAGATTGGACAATGCTGTCCACATCTCATGAGCATTTCTCTTTCCTCTCACATGAGGAATGCAATGGTCTTTGATTCCGTTTAGAATAAGTCTCTTACCCTTGTTATTCTTTTTATTATACACTGCCAACTGAACAGCATCAGTAGGCACAACAACATGGTGCTGTGCGGTATGCACCATGATATCTTAGACTTCTGCCTCCTCAAAGATACTCTGCATTCTCTGCTTCCAAACGCTGTAGTTACTATGCCCATCCAACCTATCCTCCACCCTCAATCCCAATGACATCCTTGCTGTCCTAAAAACTGAAAATAACACTGCTGTAGTAAAGATAAAATTTCTGTGTGAAAAATCAGCTTGCTAGAATTTTCTGAGTGAAAAATCAGCGATCTGTAATTTTTCTCTTTGTTGTCCCAGCTGCTTTTAGTACCAAGCCTACGATACCAACTGAAAATTGTTTTTTTAGGTTTCGATTCACCTTATTTCTCGATTAGTTAAATACACTACATAACGCCGATAACAAGGCTGGAGAAAATATATATTTTCTGAAAACACAAATTCTGGAAAATTTTCACAGTGCTGGAAATTGCAGAAATAAAAATCAGCAGACTAAAACAACCACACAAAACATTTTAACACGATGATTTTTTGTTAACATGAACCTAGAAAAACCCCCTACAACCCTTGGGGATGACCAGTTCAAAAGTTTCTCTTTATTTTCTGAATATTTCTTTTACAGTGATGAAGAAATTTACACAGTAAAGAAAATTACAGCAACTTCGAAACATAACTTATCTCAAAAACTATGCCAAATTCCACCTCAGTTTCTGTGCCCACAAAATAGAAAAATTACAGCGGAAATTATAACCTTCAAAACTGTACAAACAACCTCGAAAAAAATGTCAGAATGGCTATACGGCCTCCCTTGAAAACTGCAGTTTTATCTCCTCGAAATTCGTGCCCACTTGCCTCGAACTTCGTGCTCTGCCCTGCTACACGGATTTGATGAAAATTAGTGTTGTTGCCCTCCTTCTTCTCACTGCTCAGAAAATTCTCTTCAGCTTTCTCCTTCTCCTTCTCTCAATCTACTCATGAAAGAATTAATGAATGAATGACCTTTTCTCTCCTTTTTCTCCTTTAGTAGAACTCTAAGTGACTTTTGGGTTATCCCCAAATCCAATGGCTGAAATAGCTTTAGATCTAGGGCTGAGATTAAATGTTCTTTTAAATCTCACTTTATATTTTTTAATTCACCTCACTTTAATAAAGACCCATTTAGTCATTTATTTCCAAAGTCACTTTTCCTTTCTAATTTTACATTAACTTTATTAAAGTCACTTTAAAATTAGTCTTTAGTAGCTTTTTCACTTAAAGCCACTTTTAAATTAGATTTTACTTTATAACTTTATAAAGTCACTATAGGAGAAAAATTAAATTCTTTTGGACACTTTTCCCTTGGCCAAAGATCAAAGCCTTAGGGAACCACCTGTCCTCCGGTAACCAAATTTCAACACTATGCTAATGCCTTTCCACTAATTTTAATGGGATACCGTTTTGATGTGAGAACCAGTTTACAAGAGTACTTGTTTATTGAGTATGAACAATAATTAGACACTTGAATAAATTGATAGAATTCCATTCTCCATGAGTGTTATGCCATGGTATGCATTTTGTTATAAACAAAAATAACAAAAATATATAAATAATATAAATAATTAGTAATTCATAATTAATGAAAGGATATGTTTCAATGAAAATGCATGACTTCTTATGAAAGGGGACTTCCTCCTAGTACATATTTGGACTCTCATTTGTAATTTATATCATCTATCTTTTTTACTCATACATTTATATATTGTTACTCCTCATGTCAGTAGGGGTACATATGAGTACTTTGTAGCATTTATCACCACCATTGTAAGCCTAAGGTCACAAGTCAAAAGCAATGAAAAACGATTTGAGTCCTTGTATTAAGTATCCTAGGACTATGTATTATCATTAAGTTTGCATCTTGTTGTTTTGGTTAGACCATGGATGGTCCCTTGAGGTTTATTTTAGGTTTGTTTTGTTTTGTATAATATTGGAGGGCCATTAGTGAGTCTTCTTGAGGACTCATGGTTTTATGGGATCCAGGCATTTGTAGGGGTGATCGCTATTATATGGGCTAGTTCAATTCGCATCAAGGTGCACCTATGTCTTACCACATGGTTACTTCCTATAAAGTCTATAGGTGGCCTTGACTATGGTGTAGTATCCTTAGATAACACTCATGCATGGCAGTCTCATATTGACAACTTCCACACTTCTCGAGGTAGTTCATGGTTCCTAATGCAAAGTGGTCTTGGTGGTTGAAAAGTCAATTTGGTCTCACATTATGTAGTTTGATGAGAGTAATCCATTACATCAATAAATTTTTCAATTAGAGAAAGAACTGGCTAGTTACAGATTGGTCAAACTTGGTCAACAGGTCAAAGCAAGATTTTGGGTGGGAAAAGAGGTGGAGTGTTGGGAAGAATCACACATGCATTATGTTCAAAATAATCAATAAAACAAGGAGAAAGAAATCCATGTGCTAGATTTCAGAGATACACCGGGGCATTAGAAAACCAACATAGGGGGTAGATGACATGGCAGAGTAGGTTATGATGTGGCAATTCCTTGCAAGATGTGGAAATTTCGAGAAAGACCCAATATAGGTCTAGCCTGGTAGAGAAATACCGAGGTTCCAGAATTGCCAGGATGTAAAGGGCGTTGGAGATCTAGCTTCTAGGTGGATAAGTTGATTTATTAAAGGGAAAAGTAAGGTCTCTGGTATAGGCTCCAACCTGGTCTTCTTGAGGACTCCTATCCTCTAGGGCTCCAAACCACGACTTCAATTCTTTAAGATAAGTTTAGTAGTTCTACAAGACTCCCAATATTTTCTGCAACGAGCCCTGACAAAGTCTTCACCTTCAACAGTGCCTTCAAACAATCTCCAAAACACTTAGCTCATCAGTGACAACTTTGTCTTCTTAGAAGGTGTCACCACAACTCTTCATGTTACCCAAACAAAATTCTACAAGGTTACCTCATGATGGCTTCAATGCATCATGGTCTCCAAGATTAACTTCTACAAGTGTCTTTTGATGTCTTTAATAATGCCTCAAGGTGTCTTCAATAAGTTGCCCCAAGAATTATCCAAGACAATGTAAGCTTTCTCCAAGGTATGCTCCAAAACTTCAAGTGATCTTCAACAATTCTTGGTGATGCCTCAAGGTGTCTTCAATCAAATCTTCAAAGGCTTCTTTAATTATTCTTCAATAACTACTTCAAGGTTTGACTCCAAATAGGCTGGCAAGGCTCCAAGGGGACTTCAAGAATGCTGCTCAAAAGGCTAAGAGATGGGCTCCAAAGATCTCTTCACAAGGCTTCAACAATGATGGCTTCAAGGTTGTATCTATATCACTTCAATGTAGCTTCAAGGAATACTTTAAATGTTGATCACCTACAAACTTCAAGGTACTTGATCCGAGCCCTCACACTGAGCTTTTAACTGAGCTGTTACATAGGTGTATTCATTCAAAGGTCCTAGCCTTGTGATTTGTCTACAAAAAAACTGCCACTGAATTGTTCTTGAGATCCGATCCTTCACAAAGTAAATTCACCACAGTTTGAAGGGAGCTTTCACATAATCCGAGCTTGAAAGGAGCTTCCCACAAGACTGTCCTTGTATCCTAGAACCGAACCTCCAAAGTAATTTGTTGTAGGTCCGAATTAGGTTTCTCACAGTGATCCGAACCTCTTCTACAAGTTTGCAATCACGGATCCGAGGTGTAGAAAAGTCTTCACAAAACTGTCTATCGAGTAAAGGTCTGCAATTCGAGTTCTGGTTGACTGTCACAGGACCGAGTTACTTATCCAGATGATAGTTAATTCAAGTCCGAGCCTTGACTGTTTTGAACTCCTTTACCACAGATCTGAGCCTAGTCAAGTCACTTCAATTCCACAGGTCCGAGGTGAGGGAGATCTTCCACAATTCACTGTGTTACTAACTCGAGCCTTTGTTTGTGATCACATGTTCTGCACTCTGAGTCTTCAAGTCTTAAGGTGAGATACTAACTCCGAGGGTCAATAATCAATAGTCCGAGTTGTCCTCAAGCCTGGGGTTTATCGTAACAGAAGTATGCCCAAAACAATAGATGTTCAATTCTTCCTCGACCTTGTTCCTGTCTTTTATGCCACTTCTAAATTCTTCACCGAGCTCTTGGATGGAATGACGAGTTCCAATTGACATTTATACATGTTTTGAGACCTTTCAATGAATAGACACATCCCTAGGCCAAGGGTCATGAGCCTACACAAGTCGGCTTGGGCATTTTGATAGTTTTCAACATGTAAATTTAAAATTTTTATTTCTTTCTAATGACAGGGAATTTTAGGGCATGTAAATATTCATTGGAAAATCCTTGCCCTTCTCTAGAAGGTAGTGAAGAGATCTTAAAAAAATAATATCCCCATTACCCCAAATTTTTTTTTTTTTTGTGTGGTTCATTGTCATAAAGTATGAGACAAATTTTTGGATTGTTACCAAAATTAGATCTAAGTCCTTGAATGCCTCAAAGTTATGAATGCTTGTAAAGAGGTCTTCCAAAATTGTTCCTTAAATGCTCTTTGTTAGATAGGCATCATTCTGTTGAAAAGTGTAACTGGCTTCGGTCTTCATAATGACATGTAATTATGATTTTATGTAAGAAGATGCAAAGAAGAAAAATAAAATAATTTTATGTAAAGTAGTCCTCCAAGACCTTGTCACTAGGCCTCTCCAAGTCGGCCTACATTAAATGAAGAACCTCAAAGATGATGTCGACTCTCCTCTAGTGATCATGTCGGCCTAAAGGTCATGAGGAAACTAGTATAAATAACCTCACTCGGCCTCATTTAGTGGTATCCAATTCGGTGAAGATTACAGTCATAAGTGCAAAGTGCAGGACTACAAGAACGTGCGAAAGAGAAGGCTATCCAGCGAAGAAGAAAGTCCACTTTGGTTCGATCTTAGATCGCTCTCTCTATCTCGTGTAAATTAGAAGGGCCGAGATATGAACTAGGGCTTGTTGCAGCACCAAGTGAATTCGTTTTTGGGTATAAGGTCACACATAAAAAGGCTGAAAAAGGAAGCCGAGGAGAAGACTTGAAGAAGCCGAGGAGAAGCACTTGTCTAGGGTTGCTGAAGTATAGAGACCAAGATTCTCCAAGTCAAGCCGAGAAGTGCAGTATAGTGTAGAAAAGGGAAGGAACGAAGAGAAGCCGAGAAGAGCAGCAAAGGCTAGTGACAAGGTTCTTGGGAGGATACTTGTGTCAAGGGTCTTTGTCATGGTCTTGGTATTCGTCAATTGAAGATCTATAAGAAGAATTTTTGATTGGGTTTTCCTCTCAAAGAGAGAGGTTTTGGCCCTGGCTTACAAGCCTACATACTATGTCTCTTGTCTTCTATTATGTATTTGATAATTGGCTTGATGAAAAGAACACAATAATAATATAACGAAGAAAGGATCATAAGAAAAGAAGTAAAAAGTATATCAAAAGCAGTTATCAAGAAGAGAAATCTCCTAACTAATGATGCCCTAGATTTCTCAACACATTCATGTGTAAGGCTTCATAATACATATATTTAGGGTACCTTGAATGTAGGGTTTCATATATTTAGGGTACCTTTAATATCTTCAACAAGGGTTTCATGCGTCTTTCATTTATATGTCACGATGTAGACAAATATCTAAGGCATGGGCATTAGGGTTTCATCATGCATGTAGTGTGCATTAGGTCATGCTCCAAAAGTTTAGGGAATCACTTTTAGGACTTCTTGTAGGCTATTCCAATGACTAGCATTTGCTATCATATTGACTTAGGGATCCTAGGGTTAGAGTATCATATGTACATAGGAATTTCTGCTAGGGTCTAGTCATGTAGATAGGGTTTCCATAAGGAGAGAGCTTAGGGCAACATTACAAAAAAGGGTTATTCATGTATCGCAAGAATATTTTCCATCTCCAACAATGCCATATTGACATCAATGACAACTTTGAACAATAATCTCCCTCTTTGTCATTGATGGCAATATTCTTGCCCTTTCAACAATTTCTCCCCCTTTGACATCAATGGAAAATGTGGTGCCCAAGTACTCCCCCTATCAAGCTGCTTTTGGACATGCTACTCCATCGTATTTTCATCAATGATAGATATGTTGCTTCCCCTATCATGGTGCTCCTTCTTGTTATGTTGTTCTTTGGAACTCCCTCTGTCCTTATGCTTTTCTTTAAAGGACTTGCTCCCCCCAAGCCTTTGGATGCCTTAATGGAAATTGATGTGGTGGTTGATCAACCAACTCCCTCGGCCTGCATAAATTCCTTTAGCTCTTCTTTTTGCTCAAGACAAGAAAGATTGCTGCCTTGTGATCAAGTGGAGGACATCTTCATAATTTCATGATTTTCTTCAATGGAGTTACTCCTGAGAGATGATCTATCAAGATTGTCCATGTGTGACTCATCAAGGGTTTCATAGGGCTCTTCTCAGATAACTTCTGGAAGAATGGCTAAGAATCATAAGCTCCCCCTAACAGTTTGCATGGTCTCCTTTTTGGCATAATTTTATCATAAAAATTGGAATATCATATCTGCCAATGATATCTTCATCAAATCAACAACATGTGTTGTTGGCTTGAGTGTTTAAGAGACTTTTTGGGCTAATTTGCTTCCTTCTCCATACTTGTGTAACTTTCTTTTCTAGCTTCGTAGTCATGTTTATAGGGACCCATGTCAAGTTACAATCATGAGCCATATGTCTAATGTTATGGCATTTGAATCATTCTATCTTGTTCATGAATGAGGAATCATGACTTCTTCTTGCAAAGTTTCTTCTAGGGAGCTGATGTGGACCATTATATTGGTCTTTGTGGTATGCCCTATAGTCCTTTGCCATGGGCCCAAAGTTTGTACAAGAATAGCAATAACCAAAAAATATACTTTGGTACCTGGAAGATGGATATTGTCTTGATGTACTTCTGAAGCCTTTTTGCCTTGGGATTTTTCGACGACATCCATTTCCTCTTGCATCCTTGATACCTTCTGCAAAGTATTTCCTTGATGTACTTCTAAGGTCATTTTACCTTAAAATCCTTTGGTCAAATTTATTGCTTCTTGCATTCTCGACACCATCTGCAGATATTCTTGGAGTAGGGTTTCTTCCAATGTCATCTTTACTCTTCTCCTTGCTTTTGCTGGAACTGGGGGCATCAATATTTCTTCCAATTCTTTCCACTTCCTTGTTGTTTGAAGCATTAGGGTTTGCATCATTACTATTTGAGGGTTCACTTGCATAACCAAGACCCGATTTATCAAGAGGAGATCTTTGATGACTTAGGATGTCATCTAGGGCTTGAGAGCTTTTTAGACTCTTGTTCAGATGATCAACTTCTTTCTTTAGAAGATCAATTTCGTCTTTCATGTAATATTCCCAATTAGCAATGGCTAATTGGAATATTCGATTTTGGTCAATTTTGCTTTAAGTAGTTAGATTATGAATAAAAGTGAGTAAAGAGAACACAACTCACTCTAAAATAAGGGGGACTTCCTAGTAGACGCACGTTGTAATCAAGGGGGCCAAATTGAGCACACAACAAAGGGATATTACCGTGGTATTGTGGGTGGAGGCGGCTGTAAGTTTTGAGAGCGGCCAACGCTATATAAAGAAGATAGCCTCCTCATTTTGACATCATTGGAGTTTATGAATTTTGAATCTAGTCATTGCGACTTTGAGCACGCTGGTTGTTTAGCCTGTCTGCAGCGCTGTTTAGCGCATTGAGTGTCTCCGTTCGGAGATCTCGCCCTCAGCCCGGGGGACTTCGAGTGCCTGCTCGGGTGAGGTAGTCCTGTCAGTGTTTTTGTAGGAGAATCGATCCGCTGTATTTGTGGAGGAGCAGCGCGTCTATTGACTGCGCGACATTTGTGGAGGAGCAGCGTGTCTATTGACTGCGCAGTCCTGAGTGGGTGGACGCAGTCCGTATTGGGGATTTTTGGATTTGCGGTGATCATATTATTGAGGATCCAGACAGTGGCGGCGTGATCAGTGGGAGGAAAGCACAGATCCGCAAGGAGGTATTCCCAGACAGCTACACGACCGTTTTCAACAAGCTGGAACACAGATCTGATACACAACCAGTCCATGCAGCGTTCTGAGAATAGATCTTAACTTGCCTTGTGCACGTTTAGGTGCTATCGCTTTGATCACCTATTGTACTCCTCTATATTTATCAGAATAATAAAATGGCTCAGCGTTCTCTTGGTATTTCTTGAGTATCTGTGCATGTTTTATATACACGCTATTGCATGCTTGCATTTCTGTTATTCATTCCCTTTGCATTTCGATTTCTGTACCACTTGTTGTGTTTTCTCCCACACTCCTAGACAGAGTCTGGAAAGGGCTAGATAGCCTCCAGATCTCATCCTCTTTCAGAGGTGAAATATCTGGTAAATGCCCTCCCAGTCTATCTTTGGTTAGAGCTTGCTTGTGTTTTAGAGATATCCTTGAAAAGGGATATTACAGTGGTATCAAAGCATAGATCTGGCTCAGCCTGTGGAGCTAGTAGTCTATGTCATCGGAAGAAAAACCCTACCTCTACCACAGAGGTAGGAAGTACAGAGATATTGAGCGTAGGTTGGAGAACACCTACGGAGAGGGAGACTGCGTTCGAGTGGTGGACACAGAACAGGAGGAGCCTGCGGTAGAAGTAGAGCAGGGAGAGCCGATGGCGAAGGATAGCGATGAAAAATAGTTTGGGGAAGCACTCCTCAGATCAATGCAGGATCTGGCGAGGCAGATAGAGGTGATGGGTCAGAGATTCACGGCTGTGGAAGCTAAACAACGTGAAATCCCAAAGGGTTTCCAAGTTGGTGAGGGGTCGGGCACATCCCACCATTTGCAGGAGAAGATTGCTGCTCCACACCAGGCATCACATGCCCCCACTCGTGCTACTATGCCCACTTTCCTGAGTGCAGATACTGGGGCAATAGCACAGGAGGAACTAGAGTCTGACCGCATAGGTGATTATTTTGCTGAGTACCAGGTAGCTGGGCAGGAGTTCAGGGATGCCATTTTATTCAAAGACTTTGTTCAGATCAAGCGGGACAACAGACCCCGCGATCATCACAAAGGGCACCGGCATTATCATGATGGAGACACCCAACGTACAGTGAGCCGATTCCATTTGCCTACGTTTGATGGTTCATCAAACAGTTCGGCAAAATCTTGGGTGGAGAAGCTGGATGTATATTTCCAGCTCAACTAGATGGCAGAGACGGAGGCCATCAAGGTGGCCACGCTGCATTTGGAGGGTGAGGCTCAGGATTGGTGGTTCCATAGAAGGGTAACACTTGGGCATTCCACCGTAACTACCGATGCCGAGTTCACTCGGAGACTGATAGAGAGGTTCGACCCGAAGGAACCAGAGGAGCACTTTGTTGAGCTGACAAGGCTCAAACAGATCGGGAGTCCTGAGAAGTATATTGTAGATTTCCTGAGGATTTCAGTGATGGTACCAGATCTATCTACAACACGGATGATCTATATGTTTGTTGAGGGGTTAGCAGAGCCACTTCGGGGTCTAGTCAGATCCACTAGACCAGCCACACTCCAGGATGCCATTGGCAGAACTTGGGACTTACAGGATGCCTTACCCCGGACCAGGACACCTTACCCCCAGAAACATGCTTTCCAGCCAAAGGGGAAGGATGTGAGGATTCTGCCTCCGAAGGGGAATCAGGGTAGGGTACAGCTCGATGATGATGCCCGAAGGGAGTTGAAGAAGAAGAGGTTGTGCTTTACCTGTTAGGAGCCGTGGGCACCAGGTCATAGATGTGCTGCTGGCAAAGCACATTTTATTGAGGTCTTCTCCGAGAGTAGCGAGGAAGAGGATGAGTATGAGGATGGGGAGGCAGGAGACAGTCAGACAGAGCAGGACCATTTTCCACCTCCACCTCCAGGGGCAGGAGGTGCAGCTTTTGCACCCACAGGGGGGATCCTTGCAGCATTGCGAGGGGTATCCAAGTATCTGACGCTGCGGGTCCAAGGGACAGTGCGTGGGCACCGAGTTTCAGTTCTGGTAGACAGTGGGGCAACCCACAACTTCATCGATGCACAGATGGTTGAAAGGAGAAGCATACCGACAGAGAGCTTCGATGGATTTTCAGTATTGGTCCCAGGAGATCAGACGATGCAGTGTGCCAGGTATGTTCCAGAGTTGGCTGTGATGATGGGCACCTACACAGTGACTGACCACTTTTTCGTGGTTAACATACCGGATACCAATGTGGTATTGGGTGTACAGTGGCTGATTACTTTGGGGAAAGTCACCACAGATTGGGAGGCCTTGGAGATGGAATGGGATGACAAGAAGACCGGGAAGCATGAGAAGATACGTGGGATGCACACTTACCCACCTCAGACTGTTTCAGCGCACCGGATGGAGGCAGACTTCCGGAAGGGAGACATAGAGTGGGCAGTTGAGTTGCGGGCATCAGTGGCAGGGGCTACCAGGCAGACAATTCATCCGGATATATAGGCCATCCTCGACAGGTATGAGACGGTATTTGGAGAGATACCGCTGGGACAACCACTAGATCGGGCGTTTGAGCACACTATTGAGTTAGAACAGGGCATCCAGGCCGTTATTACCACACCCTATAGGCACCCCAAGGCCTATCGAGATGAGATTGAGCGGGCCATCCAGGAGTTGTTGGCTCTTGGACATATTCGGCCTAGCACCAGTCCTTTTGCTTCTTCGGTGGTGTTGGTGAAGAAGAAGGACGGCACGTTGAGAATGTGCATTGATTATAGGGCCCTAAATAAGAAGACCCTGAAGAACAGGTACCCCATCCCGCGGGTTGACGAGCTGATGAATGAGCTGAGAGGAACCCAGTTCTTCTCAAAGATCGATCTGAGATCCGAGTACCACTAGATTCGCGTGAGGGAACAGGACATTCCCAAGATCGCTTTCAGGTGCCATTTCGGCCACTTTGAGTTTTTGGTTATGCCTTTTGGGCTAACCAACGCCCCAGCTACTTTCCAATCCTGCATGAACCATATCTTCTGCAGTCATCTGAGAAAGTTTGTGTTGGTCTTTTTCGATGATATATTGATATATAGCAGGACTTGGGAGGAGCATCTCCAACACATAGAGGCAGTACTGCATATCTTGGAGAAGCAACAGTTCTATGCTAAGCTCTCCAAGTGTGAGTTTGGGATGACAGAGATGTTGTATTTGGGACACATCATAGGAGTGGACGGAGTGAGGGTCCACGAGGAGAAGATCAGGGCCATCAGAGGCTGGTCAGAGCCGAGAAATGTGACGGAACTTCTAGGATTTATTGGCATCTGCACATATTACAGGAAGTTCGTCAAGAGTTTCTCTCAGCTTGCGGTACCCCTTACAGATTTGATGAAGAAGGGGGCATTCAGTTGGTCGGATACAACGCAGCGGGCTTTTGACAGGCTCAAGGAGGTTATGAGCAGCTGTCCAGTGCTTGCGTTGCCAGATTTTACGCAGCCTTTTGTTTTGGAGTGTGATGCGTCGGGGGAGGGGATTGGCGCATGCAGGGAGGCCACCCTATGGCCTTTGAGAGCAGAAAGCTCCTTCCTCATGAGCGGTTGTATCCTATATACGACAAGGAGATGTTGGCCATTATGCATGCATTGGCCAAATTGTGGCAGTACTTAGTGGGCAACAGGTTCCGGGTAAGGACTGATCATAACAGCCTTAGGTTCTTTTTGGAGCAGAAATAGCTACAGGAGAGGCAGCAGAAGTGGATCAGCAAGATCCAAGCTTATGACTTTGACATTGAATATGTCAAAGGGAAGAATAACGTGGTAGTCGATGCACTTTCACGTAGGCCAGCCACGTTGTCTCTGATGAGCTTGGATACAAATTGGAAGGCTCGACTCTTGGTGGAGTACTCCAAGGATAGATCTGCCTGTGAGGTTCTGGATGGTCAGGTGACAGATGATAGATACAGGGTGATAGATGAGATCATCTACTACAAAGATAGGATCTTCTTGACGGAGGGCTCCCAACTCAAGAAAAAGATACTTCAGGCGTCTCATGACTCACCATTGTCCGGCCATCAGGGGTTTACCAAAACCTACCGAGCTATCAGAGAGAGGTTCTCATGGAAAGGCCTCAAGGGGGACGTGCTCCGGCATATCAGGGAGTGCGAAGTTTGCCAGAGAAACAAGGGGGAGATGAACCATCTCGCAGGCTTGTTGCAGCCTCTTCCCATTCCGGAGGGGAAATGGGAGAGCATTTCGATGGATTTCATCACAGGGTTGCCCATGGTGCAGGGCAAGGACTGTATATACGTCGTCATTGATCGGCTGACGAAGTATGCACATTTTTTCGCCATATCCGCACACTATATAGCAGCACAGGTGGCGGAGCTGTTTTTTCAGAGAGATTTTCAGGTTGCATGGTCTTCCCAAGACCATCATCAGTGATAGGGACAACCGCTTTATGGGCGGATTCTGGCATGAGCTTTTTCGGCTGGTAGGGACGGAGCTGACACCGAGCACCAGCTATCACCCACAGACAGATGGGCAGACAAAGATAGTTAACAAGTGGCTAGAGGGCTACTTGCTTAACTATGTTAGTGGGCAGCAGAGAGTGTGGCTGAAGTGGCTGCATTTGGAAGAGTACTGCTACAACAACACATATCACATGTCCATCGGTATGACACCATTCTATGCTTTGTATGGGTACCATTCTTTATCTTTTGGTGATATGATGTTGGGTGCTAGCAAGGCTTCGAGAGCCAAGGATTGGATCCAGGAGAGTCAGGACATTCTCTGCGCTCTCAAGGATAACATGGCTACAACGCAGAACCAACAGAAGCGATATGCTGACAGGGGTCGGATGGTAAGACAGTTTGAGGTAGGAGACTTGGTCTACCTACGTTTACAGCCATACCGACAATCATCACTCAAACAGATGGGAGCTGGGAAACTCAAGCCTCGTTTTTATGGCCATACAGGGTGATACGTAGGGTTGGACAGGTTGCGTATGAGTTGGAGCTGCCCCAAGGCAGCAAGATTCATAACATTTTCCATGTATCATGCATGAAGAAGGCATTGGGGCAGCAGGTGACGATGACAGAGGAGCTGCCGCCTACAGATGATGAAGGGCAGCCCGAGGCCATTATTGATACCAAGGAAAGGCAGTTGCGGAACAGGACAATCCGGGAGTTCTTGGTGAGGTGGAAGAATTTACTGGATGAGGATGCTACTTGGGAGAATGAGAAAATCTTGCAGCATCCATCACTACAGTTGCTTGGGGACAAGCAACATTTTGCTGGGGGAGACTTTAATATTCCCAATTAGCAATGGCTAATTGGAATATTTGATTTTGGTCAATTTTGCTTTAAGTAGTTAGATTATGAATAAAAGTGAGTAAAGGGAACACAACTCACTCTAAAATAAGGGGGACTTCCTAGTAGACGCACGTTGTAATCAAGGGGGCCAAATCAAGCACGCCAAATTGAGCACGCAACAAAGGGATATTACCATGGTATCATGGGTGGAGGCGGCCGTAAGTTTTGAGAGTGGCCAACGCTATATAAAGAAGATAGCCTTCTCATTTTGACATCATTGGAGTTTATGCATTTTGAATCTGGTCATTGCGACTTTGAGCATGCTGGCTGTTTAGCCTGTCTGCAGCGCTATTTAGCGCATTGAGTGTCTCTGTTCGGAGATCTCGCCCTCAGCCCCGGGGGACTTCGAGTGCCTGCTTGGGTGAGGTAGTCCTGTCAGTGTTTTTGTAGGAGAATCGAACCACTGTATTTGTGGAGGAGCAGCGCGTCTATTGACTGCGCAGTCCTGAGTGGGTGGACGCAGTCCGTATTGGGGATTTCTGGATCTGCGGTGATCATATTATTGAGGATCCAGACAGTGGCGGCGTGATCAGTGGGAGGAAAGCACAGATCTACAAGGAGGTATTCCTAGACAGCTACACGACCGTTTTCAGCAAGCTGGAATGTAGATCTGATACACAACTAGTCCATGCAGCATTCTGAGAATAGATCTTAACTTGCCTTGTGCACGTTTCGGTGCTACCGCTTTGATCACCTATTATACTCCTCTATATTTATCAGAATAATAAAATGGCTCAGCATTCTCTTGGTATTTCTTGAGTATCTGTGCATGTTTTATATACACGCTATTGCATGCTTGCATTTCTGTTATTCATTCCCTTTGCATTTCGATTTCTGTACCAATTGTTGTGTTTTCTCCCACACTCCTAGACAGAGTCTGGAAAGGGCTAGATAGCCTCCAGATCTCATCCTCTTTCAGAGGTGAAATATCTGGTAAATGCCCTCCTAGTCCATCTCTGGTTAGAGCTTGCTTGTGTTTTAGAGATATCCCTGAAAAGGGATATTACATTTCATCATCTTGCATTCTTCATCCTTCTTTGCTAGACTGATCTCCATTTCTTCCTTCATCCTTGAAGCTTCACGTGTTTTGGCCTTGAGAGAGGTGATATCTTCATCCTTTTCTTCTAGTTGGCATATCATGGTATTTCTCTCCTTTTCTGTTTCATCAACTTGTATTTCCAGGAGAGGCAAAACTTCCATCACCTTTTCAGCTCCTTGTGCTTGTTTCTTTTCTTCTTCTAGTCGAGATTTAAGGGAGAAGACCTCTTCCTTGTATTGACCAATTTTCCTTTCTAGTTTGTTCGAGTTTTCATGTCTTTGTTCAAGATGGCTTGACAAATTATCTTCCCTTCTTCTTGCTTTGTCCAATTCATTTGCCATGGATATGACTTCTTCATGATGCCTTCTCTTGTTTTGATGAAGTTCTTCTTGCTTTGTCCAATTCATTTGTCATGGATATGACTTCTTCATGATGCCTTTTCTTGTTTTGATGAAGTTCTTCCTTAAGCTTGGTGAGCTCCTTATCTGTTTCTTGTACTTGAAGCTGAATAGGTCAACTTTCTTCCTTGTCTTGTCAAGGTCATGGTCGTCATCTTGTGCTTTCTTCTTGAGCTCCTTATTTTCCTTTTTCAAAGAGCTTATCTCTTCTAGGGCAGCTACAAGTTTTGCCTTAAAATCTTCTTTGAGGTCTTCTTCATCATTTTCATCTTCTAGGTCCTCCTTGGTCTTGATGTCTTCACTCTTGTTTTCAGCTTCTTTTATGGGTTTTACATTTATTTCTTGTTTTCCATCATCTTCTTGACTAGAGGTCATGGTCAATGCTCTTTTTGAGTGAAGATCTTGAAGTTTTTCCCACATATCTTTTGCCGAAAAACATTTTTCCACGTTGGTCTTTATAGGATCTTGTAGCCCACTCAAGATTGCCTTCATCGATCTTGCATTATGTTCCTTGGATTCTTCTTCCATCGTGTTTTTATTAATCACCGATTCGCAGACTTCAAAGCCTTGAGCCATTAAAAAATCCTTTATTCTTGTCTTCCATATATCAAAGTTTCCATTGAACAATGGAGCTTTCCCAATTTGATTATCTTCAGTTTTCACGGTTGAGAAAGAGACATCTTTAGAAGGATTGGAGGCTTTCTTCCTTGGCTTTGCCATTTGTGTTCTCAGGATCTACCTTCAAGTTGTTAGGCTTTGAGTGAATGTACTGGCTTTGATACCAATTTTTGGAAATATTGGGGGGGGGGGGGTGAATCAGTATTTCTTTTCAGTTGTTATTTTTACCAGTTAGATCACTTATAATTAGAACACAAAATGAACAATAAGAATAAATACTTTTATTAATCAGGAATAACGAGGACTTCAGTCCTCTTCTTTACAATAAATCAAGTACAATATAGTGTATAGAGCTCCAACCCTAGATGAAGACACCAATCTCCAATCCACCAAGCTCCAACCTATATTTTTCCAAGCACCGACTTGGACTTCAGAAGGCTCCAACCTCTAGGGTGTTGAGATTTTGTGTATTTGGGGTAGCATCAGTTGTGCTCTAGCTCCCAAATTTTGTGGAGGGACTAGAGTAAACTTGATCTACAAGACCTAGAAAGGGATTTGGGAAATTTCATCTGGTTTAGGAAATATTTAATTAATTAATTATTTTAATGTATTTCCCAAGTCAAAACTTAGAAAAAAGAAATAATTAAAGTTAATTAAATTAAACATGTGATGAAGTTGTCTTAAGTCACACAGATCAAGCTTTCTTTTAATATTAGCTATTGATTCAAGATTTGATCATGGCCGTTAGTTTCCCAACGAGAAAGGTATAAAGGAAAGACTTGGGGTCATTTGTAAAGACACACAGAGGCAGAGCACTGAAGCTAAGCTGAGATTCTAGGGCGGGTTTGCTAAGAATTCTCAGAAGTGTTTCAACTGCAAAGAGGGGAGTTTAGACAAAGGGGATGATCTGATCCCAGTGTTTAGAATCAATAAGAGACATAGATCAACTCAGAGAGGCAGCGGTAGAGAGGGTAGCAGCTGCGCAGCGCAGAGGCAGCTTCAACGACGTAGGTGCTGCGTAGTCCCTCCTAGGGCAGCGTAAGTCAGCTGGAAACCCTCAGGGGTTACGCAGAGACCCTTAGGGGCAGCGTAGGGACTGCATCACCCAGTCTGGGGTAACACAACCCTTTCTAGGCTAGCGCTGAGGGACGTAGGGGCTTCAGAGGCTGACGCAGAGGCTTCAGGGGCAACACTGGGGTTTCTAGGGCCTAATTTTGGCCGAGTCTTGTAAATCCCGTTTTAGGGTGTGGATTAGTCATTATTTTGGCTTTAGAACAACCGATGAGTTGCAGATCTATTTTATCTCTGTCGGGTTTTCCAGATCTGGAACCCAGATTTGCTGTATTCAGAAAACTCTTAATAATAAAACCCTCCATCAGCCAGAGACCGATTTTCCTGCATTGGGTTTTTCTAGGGACTATTTGTTCAGAAAATCATTGTCACTTTGTCTATGTGTGCATGTACTTTTTCTAGATCTGAATTGGTGAAAGTCTGTTATGTGTTTTGCTTCGATATTAATCTAAATTTTTTAGTTAATAACTTAATTAAGTAGGAGGAGCATAACCAAAACTAACACTAGATTTCTACATAAGTAACATTCAGAAATTTTCACTTAGGGCTTCAACCCTATCTTCCCAAGGCACCAACCTTGTCTCTATGAGGCTCCAACCCTATCTCTGGTACAGGCTCCAACCTGGTCTTCCTGAGGACTCCTATCCTCTAGGGCTCTAACCCACGACTTCAATTCTTCAAGATAAGTATAGTAGTTCTTCAAGACTCACAATATTTTCTGTAACGAGCCCTGACAAAATCTTCACCTTCAACAGTTCCTTCAAACGATCTCCAAAATACTTAGCTCATCAATGACAACTTTGTCTTCTCAGAAGGTGTCACCACAACTCTTCATGTTACCCAAACAAAATTCTACAAGGTTACCTCATGATGGCTTCAATGCATCATGGTCTCCAAGATTAACTTCTACAAGTGTCTTTTGATGTCTTTAATAATGCCTCAAGGTGTCTTCAATAAGTTGCCCCAAGAATTATCCAAGACAATGTAAGCTTTCTCCAAGGTATGCTCCAAAACTTCAAGTGATCTTCAACAATTCTTGGTGATGCCTCAAGGTGTCTTCAATCAAATCTTCAAAGGCTTCTTTAATTACTCTTCAATAACTACTTCAAGGTTTTACTCCAAATAGGCTGGTAAGGCTCCAAAGAAACTTCAAGAATGCTGGTCAAAAGACTAAGAGATAGGCTCCAAAGATCTCTTCACAAGGCTTCAACAATGATGGCTTCAAGGTTGTATCTATATCACTTCAAAGTAGCTTCAAGGAATACTTTAAATGATGATCACCTACAAACTTCAAGGTATCTAATTTGAGCCCACACACTGAGCCTTTAATTGAGTTGTTACACAATTGTATTCATTCATAGGTCCTAGCCTTGTGACTTGTCTAAAAAAAACTCCCACTGAATTTTTCTTAAGATTCGATCCTTCACAAAGTAAATTCACCACAGTTTGAAGGGAGCTTTCACATAACCCGAGCTTGAAAGGAGCTTTCGAGTCCGAGTGCTTCAATTTTGAGGCGAGATGCTAAGTCCGAGGGTCAATAATCAATAGTCTGAGTTGTCCTCAAGCCTGAGGTATACCCTAACAGAAGTATGCCCAAAACAATAGATCTTCAAGTCTTCCTCGACCTTGTTCCTGTCTTTTATGCAACTTCTGAATTCTTCACCGAGCTCTTGGATGGAATGACGATTTCCAATTGACATTTATACATGTTTTGAGACCTTTCAATGAACAGACACGCCCCTAGGCCAAGGGTCATGAGCCTACACAAGTTGGCTTGGGCATTTTGACAGTTTTCAACATGAAATTTAAAAATTTCTTTCTTTCTAGTGATAGGGAATTTTAGGGCATGTAAATATTCATTGGAAAGCCCTTGAGCTTCTCTAGAAGGTGGTGAAGAGATCTTAAAAATATAATATCGCGATGACACAAAAAAAGATATTTTTTTGTGTGGTTGACTGTCATAAAGTATGAGACAAATTTTTGGATTGTCACCAAAATGAGATCTTCGTCCATGAATGCCTCAAAGTTATGAATGCTTGTATAGGGGTCTTCCAAAATTTTTCCTTAAATGCTCTTCATTAGCTAGGAATCATTCATGTGTGTAAGGCTTCATATGCATTTAGTATTTTTCATGCATGTAGCATATGAATTTAGGGTACCTTTAATATCTTCAACAAGGGTTTCATGTGTTTTTCATTTATAGGTCATCATATAGACAAATATATAGGGTATGTGCATTAGGGTTTCATCATGCATGTAGTGTGCATTAGGTTGTGCTCCAAAATTCTAGGGAATCACTTTTAGGACTTCTTGTAGGCTATTCCATTGACTGGCGTTTGACATCATATTGACTTAGGGATCCTAGGGTGAGAGTATCATATGCACATAGGAATTTCTCCTAGGGATAGTTGAGTAGATAGGGTTTGCATAAGGAGAGAGCTTAGGGAAACATTACAAAAAAGGGTTATTCATGTATCACAAGAATATTTTCCATTTTCAACAATGCCATATTGACATCAATGACAACTTTGTCCAACAGGACCACCATAGGAACCAATCCTATGCTTCAACTTCCAAATTGTTGGATGCGGTCCTGATTTTTTCTCGGTTACCTATTGGTGGGTTTGAATAAAAAATGAAGCAAAACCCCACTTTTAAAACCCCTCTATGATCTTTACCATCGTACTTAGGTAATTCTATTTTGATTTGTTGGTAGTCTTTTTTTGGAAATTTTGTACAGTATCGATTCCCTGAGAAGTGTATTTGCACCATTTACATAATTTCATGATTTGGAAAATCTTTGCCTTCTGGAGTCTTAGTACTTTGTGTTGGTCCTGGAGCAATTAAGGGATTAAAAAATGAATTGCCCCTTCCTATTAACTGGATCTACTTTCTTGCAACATCCTCTCAATGTTATTTACTTTTTTAATATCGCTTACTCATTCATCTTGAGTTACAGTTGTCCTATTTTGATCTTCTCCTAACTCTTCTTGCTTCTTTTCAACATTGTCAAGGTGACACCGTACTTTATCGAGTTATTTTTGATATTTTTCTTCTTGGTAGAACCAATTTTTTTTCTATTTAAATAAATAAATAAATTAATTTATATAGTTGTAAACTATCTATTATACTTATATAATTATAAATTATACAATATAATTATATAATTAAAACTCTATATATTTTAAAGTTTATATAATTAAAACTTTATATGTGATTAAAACTTTATATAAACTAAAACAGGGACACGACTCTACAGAATGACGGATAGTGGCTAACCGACACGAATAACAACGAATGGTAGTGGGTGCAGACGTCAGAGTGAGCAACGAAGTGGAATCATACGATCGACGTTCAAGGACTATTGGGGGTGGTTGTGGGAATACAGAATGCGAACGACAGAGTGAGTAGAGCAGAGTAGGAGGATACGATCAACAGTCAGGGAATGTCAGGGGTGGTCGTGGGAAAGATACAAGTGGACAACGAGCAATTTCTGGAAACAATGAAAGGAGGCTGTACGCCGACAGGGATGTGAGCGGTGGAAGGGAGGGAGTAGACAATGGAGCAGTAGTGGATGTGTGAAAGTTTCAAAATAGAAACCCTACTGCAATATCTAGATCTATTTCACCTACTTGTTTATTAACATTAACAAGTTATTTAACTGAAATATTCAGAAAAACACTAAAGTAGACACTAACTGCAGCCTACACATCTACAGATCATTTATTGAACAATGGACACATGGGACAAGATTACACAGGATTTTTCGGACAAATGTCCATGGAAAAACCCAATGCGGGAAAACCGTTGCAACAACTCTAGAGGGTTTATATTATTATGTAGAATCTGAATACAACAATCTGGGCACCAGACATGGTTGGCCCTATAGATAAATTACACGGCAATAAGTGCCTTTCACTCAAAGACGGAAGATATGGCTATATCACACCCTCAAACGGGATTTACAGATCACGAGCCCCTTTTGGCCCACTGGAACACTTAGCGCTGCCTCTGCGTCAGCCCTTAACGGGCCAGCGTCCCCACTGCGTCACCCTGACTTGTGTTTTGCTGCTCCGGCTGGGACAACGTCACCCTGGCTGGTACTGCGCCGCCCCTGCGCTGCGCTGGCTGGGTCTCCGTTACCTTGGCTGGGCTTATGCAGCCACTGCGTAGTCTCTGCATGGCGCTGGCTGAACTGTGTCTTCTTGGCTGGCTCTGCGCTGACTGGTAACTCACTGCCCCTCCGTCTTGCTGTATTCTTGGCCTTGGATGAACTCATCCCTCTTGTATCTCTGCCCCTCACTTGATTGCAACTCGTTTTGAATTTCTCAGTCAAACCCTACCCCAAAAATTCGACTTAGATTTAGTGCTCTGGCAATGTGTGCGTGTCTCCAACTCACCCCAAGCCTTTCTCTTATACTTTTCTCGTTGACACATCAACAACCGTGATCTAATCTCTAATCGACGGCTTAGATTAAAATACTTGTTGATCTGCGTCACTTAGAACATTTCATCACATGTGTTTAATTAATTCACTTTAATTTTTCTAATTTCCCAAGTTAGACTTAGGGTCCTCATTAAAAAAATTAATTATTTGAATATCTTATACACCAAATGAAATTTCTCCAAACGCTTTCTGGGTTTTGGAGGTTTTGTGTGTCTTAGCCATTCCACGAAATCTCAGGGCTAGAGCACACCCTATGTTACCTCAAAATCTCAACACTCCCTCTTAGCGAGGAGTGTGCTCTAGCAATACATCCACACCAAGTATTGCCAGATCTCGTCATTGGCCTCTGCGCTGTTGATGATTGGCCTGCTGCCCTTCATCCACTGCGTTGCTGCTTCCTGTACTGTTGCCCATGTCACTACCACTGACACTGCTACATCCGTACTGCAGCCCCCTCTCAAATTGTTGCATCGTGCTGCCCACTGCTGCACTGCAAGTCAATTGCTAAGAAGTAAGCAACTGAAGGACCCCCTCCCAATCACTGACAGACAAGTCACTTGGGCTCCCTTGGCTGCTGCTCTGTGTTGTCCTCTTGAAGCCACTGCGCTGCTACAGCTCTGCACTGCGTAAGCACAACCCCCTCTGCGTTGTTGAAGTCCCATCAGCCCCTTTGCGCTGCTGCTTCTACGCTGCTGTTGCCTCTGCAGTACACTGCTCCCATCCACAGCGTCCCAGCTCTGACCTCTGTTTCACTGTGATCTTCTGCACGCACTGCTCCACTTGTTCCGCTACTGTCTTAAGGCTCCCGTAGCTCATATGTGTTCCAAGAGTTGGGCACCTCAAGGATCCTGCCTTTCGCCATCTGTAGCTCACTCTACAGATCTAAATCGCCCCACTTCTGTGGCTCATGAGCACTCATGGCTACATCATCATCACTCCCATTGTCCCCCTTTGTTGTTGTTGCCTTGGATTAAGAAGATCCCTTGTCCTTGTTCTTAGGTCAATGGCTGGCGAAGTGTCCAAGTTCGCCACAATTAAAGCACCGGACCTTGGATAGGTCCCTCTTCTTCTTCCCTTGCTGCCTCCGTTCCTTTGATGCAAGGGCTGCATCCTTTTCCTCTTCCTTCTTTACTTTGACTGTCCCGCTGCTGGTGCTTTGCCTCTTGGTAATCCTCCTGATTTCTGCCTGTTAGATGATTGCCTACATATCTGCCCAGGATGGTAACGCTGCCTTGCCCAAGATGCTTTGGACAAATGTTTCCCATTCCTCGGTGACTGCATTCAGGGAAGTCCTCACCAAGAGCCCCTCATCTGGATTCGTACCCATGGAAATCAATTGATCCCGGATAGTCTGAAGTCTGAAGAGGAAGGGATCTATCTCCTCACCCTTCTGCATTTGGAACAACCGCATCTGATTCTCCATAAGCATCCTTCTTTGGACTGAGCCTCCCTGATACATCATGTCCAAGGTTGTCCACATTTCATTTGCCGTGTTCTTCCCGGCAATATGTGGCACGTCGTGGTCTTTGACTCCGTCCATGATGAAACGCTTTGCTTGCGCTTGATTCTCCCTGAATTTCTTCAGAGGATCTGCATCGGTTGCCACAACTAGGAGTCCCAGGGTTGCGGGGAAGCCCCCCCCCCCCCCCCCTCTCGAACCCGCTCCCAAAACGCATTCCGAGCGGAAGCGTTTTGGGAGCGCATAAGGATCGTGCTCCCGAAAACGCTCCCGAAATTTCGGGAGCGCATTCCCTGAGTTGTCAAAAACGCTCCCTGCCTTTTCGCGAGCGTTGCAGGAAGCGCTTGGGAGCGAACGCTCCTCGAGCGCTCCGTCCTTAAAAAAGACGCTCCGGGAGTGCTTTTCTTAAGGAGGGAGCGCTTGGGGAGCGTTTGCTCCTGAGCGCTAAAAAGCGCTCCCGCCTGATGTCCGTGCACAGAGGAAAAATTGCGGCTGACAACCGGAAAATTGGAGGGAAGGGAGGGTATGGTTGGGGAGGGAAAGAAATAAAAGCCCTCCCTCCCATTCTATTTTTCATTTCAGAGAAGAGAGAGCAAGAAGAGAGGAGAAAGAGGAAGAAGAGAGGAGAGGAGAGGAGGGGAGATGAGAAGAGAAGAGAAGAGAGGAGGGGGGAGAGCAAGGAAAAGGAGAGGTTGACCAATGAGGAGCTTGGAGGTCTCTGCGTGGGATCAAATCATTGAAATCATCGAAGGACAAAGGGGTAGGAGAGTCCAATCACCAATGATCTAATTTTTTTTTCTGCGTTTTTAATTTGTTCAAACATGAAAATTTGATTTTTTTTTTCTTTTTCTATGTTTGATAATTAACTAGTTGAAAAATGAAAAAAATGAATTTTTTGCTGCTATGTTGCATTTTATTTTGTTTAAAAATGAAAAAAATGATTTTTATTTATTTATATGTTACATTTTAATTTATTGAAAAATGATAAATTGAATTGTTTTTTTCTATGTTGCATTTTTCCTATTCCCATTTGGTATTCTTCCATTGTTTTGCAGGTTAAAAACTTGAAAGTTTGAATTTTGAAAGTTGAAAGTTGAAACATCATGGACATGGCTATATTGCTTGGCATTTTCTTCATGTTGGTTCCGTTTTTTGTTATTATGGTGTTGGAGAGTAGGAGAAAGAGGCCTATTCCAGAACAGGAGGATGAAGAAGTGGGTTACAGTGGATATGATGAAAATCCTGAAGTGAAGTACCAACCTGAGGAGGAAGGGGACTTAGTGGAAGAGTGGAGATAATGAGACGACAGTGACACCAACTAAAATTGACCAAACACCATTGTGGAAATATTTTACTAGGCCTGAAGCAGGGAAAGGGGTGGAACCACTAAATTTATATGCCCCCATTGCAATACACAATACACAGGTTCATACACCCATGCCAGAAGGCACCTTTGTGGGAAAATGCCATGGGATGGAGATAAAAATATAGGAATCAAAACTTGTGTAAGTGTGTCAACAACAGATAGGGCCAAATACATAAGGGAGGAGGAGGAAGCCCAAAACAAATCTAAAAGATCTAAGGGTTTCATTGAATCTTATGCACCATCACAACATGGACAAAGAAGTCCATCAACTTCCACCCATGGCAGTGGATATGGAGGCACACCTGGACCAAACATCTCTTTAAGGCATAGAACCATATCTGATTTCCTTGATGAAGGGTCCAAGAGTGATGTGGATTCAAACATTTTCCTATTTCTCTATGCATGTGGGCTACCATTCAATGTTCTTCGCTCACCATATTGGCATGAAGTGGTTTTTGCCATTAATGATTCCGTCAAAGGATACAAGAGCCCTATGTATGACAAGTCTAGAATCGTGGGCCTTGGTCATGAAAAAGCAAAAATAACTCATTCTTTGAGTAGAATGAAAAGTTCTTGGAATGAGCATGGGGTGTCCATTGTATCTGATGGGTGGACAAATGTAAAAGGCAAGCCATTGATAAGTGTTCTTGCTGTGTCTGTTAGTGGTGCGATATTTCTTTCATCATATGATTATTTAGATAAGTTCAAGACCGACATCAACATTGCAGAGCCATTACTTGAAACAATTGAACGTACTGGACCATACAATGTCATCCAAGTCATCACTGATAATGCTGCTAATTGTAAGGCAGTGGGAGCAATTATTGAGGATAAATACCCCAACATATTTTGGTCTGGGTGTTTGGTTCACACAATGAACCTTTTGATGCATGATATAATTAAAACCAAACAACCTCAATACAGATGGCTTGGTGATTTGTACAAGAGAGGAAAGAAATGATAAGATTTATTACAAATCATAGCAATACCCATGGTCTTTTCCGCAGTCACTCACCATTGGAGTTGTTGAAGATAGCAAAGACTAGATTTGCTAGCTAGTACTTCACCTTCAGGTGCCTTTTGAAGGTAAGAGAGTCATTGGCTGCCATGGTATAGTCCACTCTAGCAGGTATTAAAGGACAGGGCAACAACTTTAGTTGATAGGAAAGGTTTTGAACAGGTGGAGGAGACCGCTCTTGATCCTTTGTTTTGGGCATGTGTGAGGAAAATTTTGAATTTCACCAAGCCCATTTATAACATGATTCGCTTTGTAGATACAGATAAACCAATGATTGGGGAGGTGTATGAGCATATGGATAGCATGTTGGGGCAAATAAAAGATGTTGTTAAGGAAAAAGATCCAAACTTGTATTCAATGATTCACAATTGTGTGTGTGCACGGTGGAATAAACTTAATGTTCCACTACATGCTTTGGCGTATATCCTTATGCCAAAATACTACTCTCAATCTTGGTTGGGCCAACCTACACCTGAGGGTGGGGTTAGGATCAAACCTCATACAGATCTAGAGGTACAAGAGGGATACATGAAAGCATTAGACAAGTTGGTCCATGACAGGAAGGAGTGTGTTAATCTGTGCCCTGAATTAGGCAGATACTTTAGTTGCACTGGTTTGTTTGGTTCTTTTCATGAAATGGAAGATAGAGACAGGTTTGATGCTCTCACATGGTGGGATACATATGGCGGCATGGGACTTTTGCCAAAATTGGCAAAAAAAGTTCTCTCACAGGTTGTAAATACTTCTTCTGTAGAGAGGTGTTGGAGCACCTATAGCTTCATCCATAATGTGAGAAGAAATAGACTCAACGAAAACCGAGCAAAAAGCTTGGTTTATGTGCACTACAAATTGAGGTTCTTGAGTCATTATTGTGATCGGGCTTATGAGGATCTCTCATATAAAGTTTGGGACAACAACCTAGAGGACGATAATTTGGAGGACGACACTATACATCTGGAAGAATTGGAAGCAAAACTTTTGAGAGATGAGGATGAAGCAGCAGCAGGCATGCCATCGCCACACCCACCATCCGGTAGTAGTGCAAGCGTTCGAGTTCCGACTATTATTCCTTTGCTACCTCCACGTACATCCTCACGTGGAGGGCATGGGGCTTCTAGTTATGGTTGTGGTACTTCCCACGAGGAGACTGCTGGAAGACCACCATTACCACGAGCTGCTCATAAATTAGACATTTCTCATGGCAAGAGGCCAAACAATAGATAAAATGGATTTACAGTTTACTAGTCTTTTCTATTTTCTAGTAGTTTTTAAATTTTTATAACTGTTGAAACTTGACTCTTTCATATTTAATGGAAGATATTTTTTGTAAACAATATATGACAATTTAAGTTTGAAGTTTGAAACTTTGAAGTTGGCAGTTATAAGTTTATAAGTCATTATGAATTATGAATATGATGCTTCATGAAAGTTGAAAGTTGTTTCATTTCGTTTCATTGTATAACATTTCATTTCATGTTAAATATTCTTTGTTGTAATGGTTACACTTAGCTTACAAGTACAACTATGGTGATCAGTGAATCAATGATGATAAATGTTATATATTGAATTTTGAAAGCTTGAATCTTTAAGATTGATGACTCATGAGACTCAAGAGTCAATATGTTGTATGTTTCTAACTTATGGACGTGGTTGATGAAGATTATAATTTCTAAATGATTGATGTTATATGGTTCAATCTATGTTTTTATGTTTTTTAGGTCTAATTCATCATTCTACATGCTTTTGTTGACATATATGCATCAAAATATAAAAAAATATATATATTTTAAAAAAATGCTCCCCGAAATGCTCCCGAACCGGGAGCTTTTGAAAATGGCGCTCCCGCTCCCGCTCCCCGCTCTCGCTCCCTCTCCCAATTAACCTTGGCTAGGACTCTCTCAGCATGGTCCTTGATGCCATACTCATCCAGGACTGTCAGGATCCTGGCCCTCCAGATAATGAAGTTCGACATGCTGTCCAACGTGTCCTGATCTCTCAGTCCATGAGATACCATCTTTGCTCAAATCTGTCAGAACAAATACTCCTCTCCATCTTTCTGCTGCAACACTCAACAGAAATACTGGATCTGGGTTTTTCGACATTTAGAAACCCTCTATAGTAGCTGCTCTCTTCGACAATTGATTTCCCTCCCGGAAATCCTCAGCCAAAAACAATTGAACAGTTCTCTACGATCACCCTCCTGATCGAATCTCAGATCTGTTGGAGCAGATTTGCTGAGCAATTGTTCTCCTCCCTCTCTTGTCACCTTTGTCAGGCACGATTTTGCACCGATAGAACCTCTGCTACCCCAGCTACCTCTGAAGTTCTGAAGCTCCGCTTCCAGACTATGGCAAATCTGCACAACAACCTCAAAATTTGACCGTGTCCCTATGGCTGGCCTCTGCGTGAACAAATTGGCTCAGCGCAGCCTCTGCGAAGTGACTGCGCAACACAGGCTGGTCTTGCGTCACTCTAGAAGCCTCTGCGTCACTCAGTTGGCTCTGCATCAGCCTCTACGCGGCCTCTGCTGGGACTGCGTCCTCCTGGTGCTGTGCTGCCCTCTCTGGAACTATACTGCTTCAGTTGCCTTCTTTGCAACAATCTTCATCAGTTGCTCTATTGGTGGATCAACTTGATCTGCAATGCTCTGATACAATGTGAAAGTTTCAAAACAAAAACCCTATTGTAGCATCCAGATCTACTTCACCTACTTGTTTATTAACATTAACAAGTTATTTAATTGAAATATTCAGAAAAACACTAAAGTAGACACTAACTGCAGCCTACACATCTATAGATAATTTACTGAACAATGCACACATGTGACAAGATTACACATGATTTTTCGGACAAATGTCCTCGGAAAAACCCAATGCGGGAAAACCGGTGCAACAACTCTAGAGGGTTTATATTATTATGTAGAATATGAATACAACAATCTGGGCACCAGACATGGTTGGCCCTACAGAGAAATTACACGGCAATAAGTACCTTTCACTTAGAGACAGAAGATATGGCTGTATAACACCCTCAAACGAGATTTACAGATCACCAGTCCCTTCTAGCCCACTGGAACCCTCAGCGCTACCTCTGCAACCTCTACGTTAGTCCTTAACTGGCCAGCGTCCTGACTGCGTCACCTTGACTGGTGCTGCGCTGCCTCTGCGCTGCTTCGGCTGGGACTGCATCACCCTGGCTGGTGCTACGCTGCCCCTGCGATGCGCTGGCTGGGCTTACGCAACCTCTGCGCAGTCCCTGCATGGAGCTAGTTGAACTGCGTACTCCTGGCTGGCTCTGCGCTGACTAGTAACTCAATGCCCCTCTGTCTTGCTGTATTCTCGGCCTTGGATGAACTCATCCCTCGCCGATCTCTGCCCCTCACTGCACTGCAACTCGTTTTGAATTTCTCAACAAAACCCTGCCCCAGAAATTCGACTTAGCTTCAGTGCTCTGCCAATGTGTGTGTGTCTCCAACTGACCCCAAGCCTTTCTCTTATACTTTTCTCATTAACACATCAACGACCGCAATCTAATCTCTAATTGACGGCTCAGATTAAAAGACTGCTTGATTTGCGTCACTTAGAACATTTCATCACATGTGTTTAAGTAATTCACTTTAATTTTTCTAATTTCCTAAGTTAGACTTAGTCCCTCATTAAAAAAATTAATTATTTGAATATCTCATACACCAGATGAAATTTCTCCAAATGATTTTCGGGTTTTGGAGGTCTTGTGTGTCTTAGTCTTTCCACAAAATCTCAGGGCTAGAGCACACCCGATGCTACCTCAAAATCTCAACAATGTGTGACGAGTTGGCAACCAAACGACTTAGTAGAGGAATGAAGTTGGTGTTGGATATACAGTAATTCCAACCAACCTAGTTGACATCATTAAATGCACCATGTTGTCTCAGAGTCTTTGGAGAATTTGTCTAACTTCCCGGAGAAGCTATCTCCACCGACAGCAAGCCTCAAGAAGCTTCTCCGTTGTATATAAATATCTGTTTCTTGCAATACAAATCACAAGTTGTGTGTATATTGTGTAATGTGCTGCATTCTCTGATATGGTATCAGAGCAAGGTGAGGTCTTTGAGCGATCAATTATCGCCTTGTGAGTTTTCCTGTGTGCCATCAGATCGTTGAGGTCATGTTGCAGAGGAGTCTCTGTGCTGTTGGAAACTCAGTTCCAGAGAGGTTGTGTTCAGTCTGTGTTCAGGCTGTGTGCAACGCATTAAGCCTTTAGTGAAGGTTGTATTGGCCGTTAACACATTAAGCTTTTATTGAAGGGCGTATTGGCCACTAAGAGTAAGTTTCTCTGTGCAACCAGCATGTGAAATCTGTTGCAGAGAAGTTTGTTTTAGTTCTTTCTTTTGTTGTAGAAAGTCTGTTTTTGTTTGTAGTGGGTAAAGGCTCTGAAGGGCGAACTAGCTGAAGGAGCTGTGTGGAGAAGTTTGCTTATGTGCTAGTAAGAGAGGGCCGGAGAAACCTGTTTTTAAATCGAAGTTTGGGCAAGGTTGGCTGTTCGTATATGTGTTGAAGGCTTCATGAAACCCACCTGTAGTTTTTTAAATCGAACTGTGGTAAGGTTAAATTTAGTTATTGGATATGATTGGAACGCTGCCTTTATGTTAAATTTTTTAACTGCCCGATTTTAGAAAGTTTTTATGAATATTAAAAACTTTATGGTTAATGCAAAGGTTCAAACCAAGTGAAAAGTAAATTGTGGTAGTTGCTGGTAATTGGCATTCACTTAGTAAATTATGGTAGTTGCTGATAATTGGCATTCACTTAGTAAATTATGGTAGTTGCTGGTAATTGCCATTTCTTTTGAAGATTTTAAAAAGAGTTAATGAAATCGTAGAAGTTATAATAGCTTGAAGTGGTGAAATAAAGTCTTCGAGTGTTTTTTTTAAGAAGTGGTTTTGATATAAAATCTTTTAAAAGGATTTGATAACAAAAATTAAGAAAAAGGAGGAGAATTAAAGTAAAAAAAAGGGGTGCTATTATTTAAGGGGAAAGTAAAATTAGTCAAAGAAGGTGTTATTGTTGTTTGTGATTAAGGATTTATTAAAGTTATTGGTTAAGAAGTTGTCATTATTTAAGGAGTAAGTAAATTAGCCATTAAAGTTATTGATTTATAAGTTTAGAGACATGGCTAATGTATTGGCGGAATCTTATTTATCTGACTCTAATAAGTTAGATGGTGAGAATTATGCAAATTGGAAGTTTAAGCTTCAGACTTTGATGGAAGGATACAATATATGGATGATTGTGTCTGGAGCTGAAGTCAAGCCAGAGCCCCCTCAAGCCATAGCTGCTGCGATTCAAGATTGGGAGCGACGAGAAAACAAAGCGAAGGTGTTGTTGCAGATGTTTGTTAAGGACAATATTATCCCACACATTAGAGAGTGCAAAACATCCAAAGAGACATGGGACACTCTTAAAATTTTGTATGAGACGAAGACTACAAAACGAATATTGTGTTTAAAGAGTAAGCTTCTTTCAATTAAGATGGAAGAAAATGAAAGTATCAGTAATTTTATTTCTAGAATTAAGGATGTAAAGGATAAATTAGGTGACATTGGTGAAACAATATCTAGTACAGACTTGGTTACTGTGACATTAAATGGAATGTTGGATGAGTATCAAATGCTTATCATTGGTCTTGCAGCTAGAGAGAAGGCTCCTGCATTTGATGAATTGGCAGGTATACTTATGCAGGAAGAAGAGCGAAGAAAAAGCCTTAATCAAAAATCTCCCAATTAAGATTTAGCATTGATGGTTAAAGGGAAGCAAGCCTTCAAACGAAAACAGTGGGAGAAAAATAAAGGCAAAATGCCATAGGTAAAATCATTTCAAGGTACACCTTCACCAAGGTCAAATGTCAAATCAAGTAGAGAGGATATATGTTACTATCGTGGAAAACCTGGTCATTTTGCTAAGAATTGCATGAAAAGATCTAATTTATTTAAACAAAGAAGGCATACAGGAAATTGTGTTGATATAGATGAGGAAATCAGTCATGAATTTAACAATTTTAAATTATTTGTGTCCAATGCTGCTTTATCAGCAGAAACTGATGATGATAATGCTTGGTTTATAGATGATGGTGCATCAATACACATGTCATGCAAAAGAGATTGGTTTGATACTTATCATGAATTTAATAATGGTGCACACATCTATTTAGGAGATTATTGATCACATGAAATTAAAGGATATGGTGATATAAGTGTTACTATGCCTAATGGACAAGAAAAACAAATTCAAAATGTGGTGTATGTTCCAGGATTAAAGAAGAACTTAATCTCTGTCTCCACTATTACAGAACAACATTTGAAAGTTGAATTTGTCAAATCACATTGTTTGGTAAAGGATATGCAGGACAACGACAAGGTTGTTCCAAAAGGAATGAGAGTTGGAGGATTATACAAGTTGGGTGTGACAAAGAATGGCCATCAAGCTTTGGCATCAACATGCATGTCAAACATAGAGCTTTGGCATCAAAGGGATGGACACTTAAATCATAATGACCTAATGTTACTACAAAGGAAAATGATGGTAGAAGGCCTTCCAAATATTAAGGGTGAACATTTTGCATGTGAAAGTTGTGCACTAGGAAAACAACACAGGGAAGAATTTCCTGTGCATGAAAATAGAAGAAAATGTGAAATACCGTAATACGTGAACTAGTGAATACTGATGTATGTGGTCCAATGCAAACGAAGTCACTTGGTGGAGCATATTACTTTCTTATATTTATTGATGATAACACTAGATATATTTGGGTGTAATTTGTTGAAATTTGGTTACCGGAGGATAGGTGGTTCCCTTAAGCTTTGATCTTTGGCCTAGGGAAAAGTGTCCAAATTTATTTCACTTTTTCTCCTAAAGTGACTTTATAAGTTGTAAAGTCAAATCTAATTTAAAAGTGACTTTAAGTGATAAAGTTACCAAGTCTAATTTTAAAGTGACTTTAATAAAGTCAATGTGAAATTAGAAAGTGAAAAGTGACTTTGGAAATAAATGACTAAGAGGGTCTTTATTAAAGTGGGGTGAATTAAAAAATAGAAAGTGAGATTTAAATGCACTTTTAATCTCAGCCCTAGATCTAAAGCTATCTCATCTATTAGATTTAGGGATTCCCCAAAAGTCACTTACGGTTAGGTTAAAGGAGGAAAATGAGAGAAAAGGTCATTAAGTCTTTCATGAGCAGATTGAGAGAGGAGAAGAGAGCAAGGAGATTTTCTGAGCAGTGAGAAGAAGAAGGGCAGTAGAAAGGAAACTTCAGCAAATCCGTACAGCAGGGTTATTGGCACAAATATCAAGGTAGAAATTCGTACAGCAGGGGAGAGGCACGAAAATCGAGGAAGAGGGCAGCAGCATTAAGCACGAAGTTTGAGGCAGAAATATGGGCACGAAAATCAAGGAGAAGTGCTGCTGATTTTTTGGCACAAAAACTGAGAAGAAGGACAACAGCTTTAGTGCTGATTTGGAGGCTGTTTCTGGGCACAAATTTCAAGGAGGCCTGTTGTACAAATCTGTACAATTCCGTACAGTTGATTCCGACACGTTTTCCGAGGTGGCTGTACAATATTTATTGTTGTCATTAATGCTGTAATAATTTCTGTTTTGTAAGTTGCTGATTTGGCACAATTTCGGAGGTGGTGTGCAAGCACAAAAATCGAGATAAGTCTGTAATTTGGTTGCTGGAATTTTTTACTATGTTTTTCTGTTTTATTGTAAAAGCAATATTCGGAAAATAAAGAGGAGCTTTCGAACTAGTTTTTCCCAAGAGTTGTAGGGGGTTTTTCTAGGGTCATATTGACAAAAAATCAGCGTGTCAATTTTCTCTGTGTGGCTGAAAATATTTATATGTTTTTATTTCTGCAATTTCCAACATTTTGAAATTTCTAGAATTTGTGTTTTCAGAAAATATTTATTTTTCCAGCTTGTTGAATGTATGGTTGTGGGAATGGGCATTTAACTATATGGGAATAATAAGGAGAAACTGAAAACTGGAGTGGGTCACAAAATTTCTACATGGTATCAGAGCCAGTGTGCTGAAAAGTGCAGTTTGGGACAACAAAGAGAAAAATTACAGTAAGCTAATTTTACACACAAAAAACTGAACCTTTACCACAACAGTGAAATTTTCAGTTTATGAGGATAGCAAGCATGTCTTTGGGCTTGAGGGTGGAGGATAGGTTGGATGAGCGCAGTAACTACAGTTGATGGAAGGAGAGAATCTAGAGTATCTTTGAGAAGGAAGAAGTCTGGGGCATCATGGTACATACCCAATAGCATCCTGTAAGTATGCCTACTAATGTTGTTCAGTTGGACGACTTTAACAAGAAGAATGTCAAGGGAAAGAGACTGATTCTGAATGGTATTAAAGACCATGTCATTCCTCATGTGAGAGGAAAGAGATATGCACATGAGATTTGGACAACCTTAACCAATCTCTTCTAGAGTACCAATGAAAATAGAAAAATGGTCTTAAGGGAGAAGCTAAAGGCCATTAAGATGGCAAAGACTGATAGTGTTACTGCATACCTCACAAAGATCACTAATGTGAGAGATGAGTTGGTAGCAGTTGGAGAGGTCATTCCACCCACTGAGTTGGTGCAGATTGCAATGAATGGCCTTCCCTGTACATGGCTGAAATTTGCTGATGGGAGTGTTGCACGAGAGACCCTTCCCACTTGGGAGAGGTTGTGGGATGATTGCATACAGAATGAAATAAAAAAGAACTAGCTTGGGGCAGCCAAATCAGTTGAGGAGGATGAGGATTTAGCATTGTTAGGAAGTGACAAGAAGGGCAAAGGAAAGAAGCAAGCTTCCACAAGCAGTGGTGGGGGCAAAGGCAAAGGTAAAGGGAAGCAACAGGTGAACAAGGAGAAGGACTATTCCAAGGTGAAGTGTTGGAATTGTCAGAGAATGGGACACTATGCAGTTGTGTGTTCGGAGAAGAAGAAGAAGGGAAAGAACAAGACCATGGCAGCATCAACAGAGATAGAGGACTTTTCGGAGAGCTTTGATCGGGAGTTTGGGTTCATTGCTTGTGAGTCCACTAGGGCAGGATCACCTGCCATAGAGGTTGAGAGGGAGTGTGCATTTCCCTCCACTAGCGAAGTATCTTCAGGTATTTGGTATGTTGACAGTGGGGCTTCACGTCATATGACAGGAGTCCGTGAGTACTTCTCAGAGCTTTTAGAGAGTGGCACTGATATAGAGGTAGTACTTAGAGACGACAACATTGTTAGAGCAGTCGGCGTGGGGACATTGACATTTGATAGGGAACCCAAACCTCCCTTGAAGGTGTCAGATGTTCTATATGTGCCAAGGATGAAGAAGAACTTTATATCTGTCTCAGCATTGGAGGACAGAGGGTATGTGGTATTGTTCAGGAGAGGATAGGTGCTTATATATCCCAGGGGCGCTCCAGCGGATTCAACTAGAGTGATTGGTGTACGCCATGCCAAGGTGTACAAGTTTGCGTTTTAGCCCCTTTTGGCATTGAGCAGTAGTACTGGCAGCAGAGCTAGCAGTTCAGAGCTGTGCGAGATTTAGCATGGCAGGATGGGGCGCATGTATCATGGGGCCTTGAGGACATTGTGGGAGATCACTATAGGTGTGCCAGATTTCAGTTTTGATCACATTGATACATGCAGAGGATGTACTATGGGGAAGTTTGCCAAATCCCCTTTTCCCAGCAGTGACAACAGATCGACTGGGATTCTTGATTTGATTCATACCGATGTGAGTGGTCGGATGTCTCATGTTTCCTTGAGTGGATACGAGTACTATGTTTTATTCATTGATGATCACTCCAGGAAGACCTGGTTTTATTTCTTAAAGAGCAAGAGTGAGGTCTTCAAGCGGTTTCAGGAGTTCAAAGCTCTTGTGGAGACTCAGACAGGTCGGAAGATCAAGTCCCTCAGGTCAGACAATGGAGGGGAGTACACCCTTGGTGAGTTTGTTGATTATTGTGCGGAGGCGGGCATCAAGAGGGAGTTCACAATTCCTTACAACCCCCAGCAGAACGGGGTTGCGGAGAGGAAGAACAGATCCATCAGCTGCCAAAGCCATGCTACATGATCAGGGGTTACCATTGTTTTTGTGGGAAGAGGCCTGCAACATTGCTGTGTATTTGCAAAACAGGATTCCACATCGTGCCGTGGGGCATGTGACTCCTGAGGAGGCTTTTTCTGCGAAAAAGCTTGATGTTGGTCACTTCCGTATCTTTCGGTGTATTACATACTCCTACGTACGCAAGGAGAAGAGGACCAAACTAGAGCCCACCGCAAAGAAGGGTATCTTTGTGGGCTACAGTGAGACCTCAAAAGCCTTTCGGATTTATATTCCTGCACGGAGGAGGGTTGTTGTCAGGCGGGATGTGAAGTTCGAGGAGGACAAGGCTTTCAGGAGGTCATGGGAGTTAGAGTATCTGGATCAGCCAGACCCTCAGGAGCAGCTGAGTCAGTCACAAGGATCCAGTGGGCAGGGATCTGGAGGTACATCGATTACGGTGTCAGGTCCGTTAGTGAGTAGTGGCTCGCAGAGACAGATGGGTGGTGCTTCGGGCAGCATGCAAAGCAGTCCGCAGAGCAGTTCACTAGGTAGTCCATGTAGAAATTTCTCATTTCCCACCTCGGTTTTCAGTTTCACCTTATTTCTCCAAAATAGTTAAATGCCCTTTCCCATATCCATACATTCAACAACTGGAAAATAAATTTTGCTGAAAACACAAATTCTGGAAATTTTTTCAGAATGCTGGAAAATGCAGAAATAAAAATCAGCAAGCATAAAATAGTCATTCACACATTTTGACACAAATATTTTTGGTCAACATGACCCTGGAAAAACCACCTACAACTCTTGGGGAAAACCAGTTTGAGAGCTCCTTCTTATTTCTGAAAAATGCTTTTACAGTGAGGCAGAAATTACAGAAAAAATTTCAGCAACCAAACAACTGTACTTATCTCGATTTTTGTGCATTCACTCCGCCTTGGAAAACGTGCAGAACAGTAAAAACCAAAAACAGAAATTTTACAGCATTTATTACAGCATTAAATGCTGAACTGGATTTCTCGAAATGTTTTCCTAGCTGTACGGCCGTACTGCTGTACGGACTATACGGATTTGACAGCAAACCCTCCTCCTCGATTTCCGTGCTCCTTTGCCTCGAAATCTTTGCTGAAGCTACTGTTCTGCTGCTGTACGGATTTCTAGAAATTCGTGCCACCAACCAGCAGTCTTTCTCCTCGATTTTCGTGCCCAGAATCTGCCCAGAAATAAATGCTGAAGCTGATGTACGGTCTTCCTTGAAAGTTGTGCCTCTCTCCCTCGAAAAATGTGCCCAACACTTGCTGTACGGATTTCTGTCTTGGGAACCGTGCCTCTTTGCTGCTGTACGGATTTTGCTGAAGTCTCTATCAGCTGTCCTCTTTCTCCTCTCTGCTCAGAAATCTCCTTTGCTCTCCTTCTCTTACTCTCTCAATCTGCTCATGAAAGAATGAATGACCTTTTCCTCCTTTTCCTCCTTTAACCTAACCCTAAGTGACTTTTGGGGAATCCCTAAATCCAATGGCTGAAATAGATTGAGATCTAGGGCTGAGATTAAATGCTCATTTAAATCTCACTTTCTATTTTTTAATTCACCCCACTTTAATAAAAACCCACTTAGTCATTTATTTCCAAAGTCACTTTTCCTTTTTAATTTTACATTGACTTTATTAAAGTCACTTTAAAATTAGACTTTAGTAACTTTATCACTTAAAGTCACTTTTAAATTAGATTTGACTTTATAACTTTATAAAGTCACTTTAGGAGAAAAATTAAATTCTTTTGGACACTTTTCCTAGGCCAAAGATCAAAGCCTTAGGGAACCACCTGTCCTCCGGTAACCAAATTTCAACACTCCCTCTTACCGAGGAAGGTGTTCCTCACCACACCCATCTTGTCTCCGAAGTAGACATGCTTGCCCCGTGGTAAGGCTTTGGTAAGAATATCTGCAACCTGCTCATCAGTGGGAATATACTCAAGCTTCACAGCTCCTTTCCGAACATAGTCTCTGATGAAATGATATTTGATCCCGATATGCTTTGACCTGTCATGAAATACTGGATTCTCCGTGAGTTTAATGCAACTCTGATTATCACAGTAAATCACTGAAGGTCTCAACGGCTGACCAAATAAGCCAAACAACATCTTGCGAAGCAAGATGGCCTCACAACTAGCTAGACTGGCTGCCATATACTCTGCTTCCGCTGAACTCAATGCTACTGACTGCTGCTTTCGGCTGAACCATGACACCACTGCCGAACCCAACCCAAAACAGCACCCTGAAGTGCTCTTCCTATCAGAAGCACAACCTGCCCAATCAGAATCAGTGTAACTTGCCAATCTCACTCCATCCCCCTGCCTGTAGTCCAGACCATAATCCACTGTCCCCTGCAAGTATCGCAAAATGTGTTTTGCAGCCACCCAGTGAACCTTCCTAGGCTCACACATAAGCTGACTCATCGTGTTGACTGCAAAACAAATATCTGGTCTAGTGTTGACCAAATACATCAAGGAACCAATCAGCTGTCTGTACAATGTGGGATCCACCAACTCGGAATCCGAAGCATGAAGCTTCTTCCGGTTGGTGATCATCGGTGTCGACATGGGTCTACAATCCTCCATGTGGAATCTGCCAAGGATGTCCACAATATACTTCCCCTGTCCCAGGAAGAAATGCCCCTCCTCTTGCCACACCTCCAAACCCAAAAAGTAATGCATCAAGCCGATGTCCTTCATCTCAAACTCCGCCGCAAGATCTCTCTTGCAGTGCTCTATGAGTCTCTCTGCACCCGTAATGACCAAGTCATCCACATACAGCACCAGAATGAGAGGCTCCTCACCTATCACAATAAAGTAAAGGTTCGGATCTGCATCACTCTTTATGAAACCCATCTCCTGCAAGTATGTATCTATCCTGGAGTACCAAGCTCTGGGAGCTTGCTTCAGGCCATAAAGGGCCTTCTTCAGTCTGCACACATGGGACTCCTTCCCATGCACCTCAGAGCCCTGTGGCTGCTCAATGTACACCTCCTCCTGTATGAAGCCATTGAGAAATGCGGTCTTCACATCCATCTGGTGGATCTTCCAACCCATCTCTGCTGCTATCGATATAATGGAGCGGATCGAAGTATATTGAGCCACGGGAGTGAAGGTCTCCTCATAATCAACTCCCTCTACCTGGGAGAACCCTCTAGCCACAAACCTCGCTTTGAATTTCTCAATGCTGCCATCTGCAGCATGCTTTACCTTGTAAAGCCATCTGGAAGTAACCACGGATTTGCCCTCGGGCCTCGGCACCACCTCCCAAACATCATTCTTCATGATAGAAGAATACTCCTCCTGCATGGCCTCTCTCCAGACCTGCTGGCTAGCTGCCTCCTCATAGCTAGAAGGCTCAGAGTCAAGGATGCTGATAGCCATTGCCATATAGCTACAAAACCTCTCAGGTGGTCTGCTCTCTCTGACCGGCCTCTTAGGCTCAGCAACAGATGTGGCATCTCTCAAGGTGTCCTGAAGCCACTTGGGCTTCCTCTTCCCTGAGCACACTTCTCCCGCCGGAGAATAAAACTCCTCCTCAACATCAGGAGCCTGAACTCCTGACTGTCTGTCTGCTGTCCTCCTGCCTGCACCTGAACCTGTAGATGCTGAGGTACCGTGTGAACTGTCCATCAGTGGACTCTCCAGTGAACTGCTCTGTGGACTGCTCTGCGTGCTGCCCATAGCGCCACCCCTCTGACTCTGCGAGCCACTCCCCACTGACGGACCTGACATCGTCATAGATGTACCTCAGGATCCTCCTGATCCCTGCCCACTGGATCCCTGCGACTGACTCAACTGCTGCTGAGGGTCTGGCTGATCCAGATACTCTAACTCCCGTGACCTCCTAAAGGCCCTGTCCTCCTCGAACTTCACATCCCGCCTGACAACAACTTTCCTCTGTGCAAGAATGTAAATCCGAAAGGCCTTGGAGGTCTCACTGTAGCCCACAAAGATACCCTTCTCTGCGGTGGGCTCTAGTTTGGTCCTCTTCTCCTTGGGTATATAGGAGTATGTGATGCACCCAAAGATACGAAGATGACCAATATCAGGCTTCTTCCCAGAAAAAGCCTCCTCCAGAGTCATGTGCCCCAAGGCACGATGCGGACTCCTGTTCTGCAAATAAACAGCAGTGTTGCAGGCCTCTGCCCACAAAAACAATGGCAACCCCTGATCATGCAACATGGCTTTGGCAGCCCCTCCGATGGATCTGTTCTTCCTCTCCGCAACCCCGTTCTGCTGGGGGTTGTAAGGAACAATGAACTCCCTCCTAATGCCTGCCTCTGCACAATAGTCAACAAACTCTCCAAGGGTGTACTCTCCACCATTGTCCGACCTCAGGGACTTGATCTTCCGACTTGTCTGTATCTCCACAAGAGCTCTGAACTCCTGAAACCGCTTGAAGACCTCACTCTTGGTCTTCAAGAAATAAATCCAGGTCCTCCTGGAGTGATCATCAATGAATAAAACATAGTACTCATATCCACTCAAGGAAACATAAGACATCCGACCGCTCACATCGGAATGAATCAAATCAAGTATCCCAGTCGCTCTGCTGTCACTGCTGGGAAAAGGGGATTTGGCAAACTTGCCCATCGCACATCCTCTGCAAGTATCAAAGTGATCAGTACTGAAATCTGGCACACGTGTAGTGATCTCCCGCAAAGTCCTCAAGGCTCCATGATACATGTGCCCCATCCTGCGGTGCCAAATCTCACACAGCTCAGAACTGCTAGCTCTGCTGTCGGTACTACTGCTCAATGCCAAAAGGGGTTGAAATGCAAACTTGTACACCTTTGCATGGCGTACACCTATCACTCTAGCTGAATCAGCTGGAGTGCCCCTGGGATACATCAACACCTGTCCTCCCCTGAATAGTATCTCATATCCTCTGTCCTCCAAAGCTGAGACGGATATGAGGTTCTTCCTCATCCCTGGCACATAAAGAACATCCGACACCTTCAAGGGAGGTTTGGACTCCCTCTGAAATGTCAATGTTCCCACACCGACTGCTCTAACAACTCTGTCATCACCGAGTACTACCTCTACATCAGTGCCACTCTCTGAAAGCTCTGAGAAGCACTCACGGACTCCTGTCATGTGACGTGAAGCCCCACTGTCCACATACCAGATACCCGAAGATGCTCCGCTAATCGAGGGAAATGCATGCTCCCTCTGAACCTCTGTGGCAGGTAATCCTGCACTAGAGGACTCACACACAATGAACCCAAACTCCCAGTCAAAGCGATCTGCAAAGTCCTCAACCTCTGCTGATGCTGCCATGCTCTGGTTCTTCCCCTTCTTCTTCTTCTTCTCCGGACACACAACTGCATAGTGTCCCATCTTCTGACAATTCCAACACTTCACCTTGGAATAGTCCTTCTGTGTGTTATCCTGTTTACCTTTACCTTTGCCTTTGCCCCCACCATTGCTTGTGGAAGCCTACTTCTTCCCTTTGCCTTTCTTGTGTCCTGCCAACAGTGCTACATCCTCATCCTGCTCAACTGGCTTGGCTGCCCAAGCTGACCTTTCCTGATCTCTGTCTGAATGCAGTCATCCCAAAACCTCTCCCATGTGGGAAGGGTCTCACGTGCACAAACCCCATCAGCAAAGTTCATCCATGAACTGGGGAGGCCATTCACTGCAATCCGCACCAAATCAGTGGGTGGAATGGCCTCTCTAATCGCTGCCAACTCATCTCTCACATTAATAATCTTTGTGAGATATCCAGCTGCGCTATCAGTCTTACCCATCTTAATGTTCTTCAGCTTCTCCTTCAGGACCATTTTCCGGTTTTCATTGGTACTCTGGTAGAGGTTGGTCAATGCTGTCCACATCTCATGAGCATTTCTCTTTTCTCTCACATGAGGAATGCAATGGTCTTTGATTCCGTCTAGAATCAGTCTCTTACCCTTGTTGTTCTTTTTAATATATGTTGCCAATTGAGTAGCATCAGTAGGTACATTTACAGGGTTCTGTGCGGTATGCACCATTATGTCCCAGACTTCCGCCTCCTCAAAGATACTCTAAATTCTCTCCTTCCAAACACTATAATTGGTATGCCCATCCAACCTATCCTCCACCCTCAATCCCAATGACATCCTGCTGTCCTAAAACTGAAAAAATAGCACTGCTGTAGTAAAGGTAAAAATTATGTTTGTGAAAAATCAGCCTGCTGGAATTTTCTAAGTGAAAAATCAGCAGGCTGTATTTTTCCTCCTTGTTGTCCCTAACTGCTCTTTTAGCACTCAAGCTCTGATACCATGTAGAAATTTCTCATTTCCCACCCCAATTTTCAGTTTCACCTTATTACTCCAAAATAGTTAAATGCCCTTTCCCATATCCATACATTTAACAAGCTGGGAAAATAAATTTTGCTGAAAACACAAATTCTGGAAATTTTTTCAGAATGCTGGAAAATGTAGAAATAAAAATCAGCAAGCATAAAACAGTCATTCACACATTTTGACACAGATATTTTTGGTCAACATGACCCTGGAAAAACCCCCTACAACTCTTGGGGAAAACCAGTTTGAGAGCTCCTTCTTATTTCTGAAAAATGCTTTACAGTGAGGCAGAAATTACAGCAAAAATTTTAGCAACCAAACAACTGTACTTATCTCAATTTCCATGCATTCACTCTGCCTTGGAAAACGTGCAGAACAGTAAAAACCAAAAACATAAATTTTACAGCATTAAATGCTGAACTGGATTTCTCGAAATATGTGCCCAGCTGTACGGCCATACTGCTGTACGGACTGTACGGATTTGATAGCAAACCCTCCTCCTCGATTTTCGTGCTCCTTTGCCTCGAAATCTGTGCTGAAGCTGCTGTTCTGTTGTTGTACGGATTTCTAGAAATTCGTGCCACCAACCAGTAGTCTCTCTCCTCGATTTTCGTGCCCAGAATCTGCCCATAAATAAATGCTAAAGCTGGTGTACGGTCTTCCTTGAAAACTGTGCCTCTCTCCCTCGAAAAATGTGCCCAACACTTGCTGTATGGATTTCTGTCTTGGGAACCGTGCCTCTTTGCTGCTGTATGGATTTTGTTGAAGTCTCTATCAGCTGTCCTCTTTCTCCTCTCTGCTCAGAAATCTCCCTTGCTCTCCTTCTCTTCCTCTCTCAATCTACTCATGAAAGAATAAATGACCTTTTCCTCCTTTTCCTCCTTTAACCTAACCCTAAGTGACTTTTGGGGAATCCCTAAATCCAATGGCTGAAATAGATTGAGATCTAGGGCTGAGATTAAATGCTCATTTAAATCTCACTTTCTATATTTTAATTCACCCCACTTTAATAAAGACCCACTTAGTCATTTATTTCCAAAGTCACTTTTCCTTTCTAATTTTACATTGACTTTATTAAAGTCACTTTAAAATTAGACTTTAGTAACTTTATAACATAAAGTCACTTTTAAATTAGATTTGACTTTATAAGAATTATAAAGTCACTTTAGAAGAAAAATTAAATTCTTTTGGACACTTTTCCCTAGGCCAAAGATCAAAGCCTTAGGGAACCACCTGTCCTCCGGTAACCAAATTTCAACAGTCCACTGATGGACAGTTCACACGCTACTTCAACATCTACAGGTACAGGTTCAGGCAGGAGGACAGTAGACAGACATTCAGGATTTCAGGCTTCTGATGAGGATGAGGAGTTTCACTCTCCGGTGGGAGAAGTGTGCTCAGGGAAGAGGAAGCCCAAGTGGCTTCAGGATACCTTGAGAGAGGCCACATCTGTTGCTGGGCTGAAGAGATCGGTCAGAGAGAGCAGACCACTTGAGAGGTTATGTAGCTATATGGCAATGGTTGCCAACATCGTTGACTCCGAGCCTTCTAGCTATGAGGAGGCAGCTAGCCAGCAGGTCTGGAGAAAGGCCCTGCAGGAGGAGTATTCTTCTATCATGAAGAATGATGTTTGGGAGGTGGTGCCGAGGCCTGAGGGCAAATCCGTGGTTACTTCCAGATGGCTTTACAAGGTAAAGCACACTGTAGATGGTAGCATCGAGAAATTAAAGGCAAGGTGTGTGGCTAGAGGGTTCTCCCAGGTAGAGGGAGTAGACTATAAGGAGACCTTCACTCCCATGGCTCGATATACGTCCATTCGCTCCATTATATCGATAGCAACAGAGATGGGTTGGAAGATCCACCAGACGGATGTGAAGACCGCATTTCTCAGTGGCTTCATACAGGAGGAGGTGTACATTGAGCAGCCGTAGGGCTTTGAGGTGCATGGGGAGGAGTCCCATGTATGCAGACTGAAGAAGGCACTTTATAGCCTGAAGCAAGCTCCTAGATCTTGGTACTGCAGGATTGATACGTACTTGCAGGGGATGGGTTTCACAAAGAGTGATGCAGATCCGAACCTATACTTTATTGTGATAGGTGAGGAATCTCTGATTCTGGTGTTGTATGTAGATGACTTGGTCATTACAGGTGTAGAGAGACTCATAGAGGGCTGCAAGAGAGATCTTGCTTCGGAGTTTGAGATGAAGGACATTGGCTTGATGCATTACTTTTTGGGACTGGAGGTGTGGCAGGAGGAGGGGCATTTCTTCCTGGGACAGGAGAAGTATATTGTGGACATCCTTAGCAGATTTCACATGGAAGATTGTAAACCCATGTCAACACCTATGATCAATAACTGGAAGAAGCTTCACGCTTCAGATTTCGAGTTGGTGGATCCCACATTGTATAGATAACTGATTGGTTCCTTGATGTATTTGGTCAACACTAGACCAGATATATGTTTTGCAGTCAACACGATGAGCCAGTTCATGTGTGAGCCCAGGAGAGTGCATTGGGTTGCTGCAAAACACATTTTGCGGTACTTGCAGGGGACAGTGGATTATGGTCTAGATTATAGACAGGGAGATGGAGTGAGATTTGGCAGGGTACACTGATTCTGATTGGGCAGGTTGTGTTTCTGATAGGAAGAGAACTTCAGGGTGTTGTTTTGGGTTGGGTTCAGCAGTTGTGTCGTGGTTCAGCCAGAAGTAGCAGTCAGTAGCATTGAGTTCAATGGAAGCAGAGTACATGGCAGCCAATCTAGCTAGTTGTGAGGCCATATGGCTTCGCAAGATGTTGTTTGGCTTATTTTCTCAACCGTTGAGACCTTCAGTGATTTACTTTGATAATCAGAGTTGTATTAAATTCACGGAGAATCCAGTATTTCATGACAAGTCAAAGCATATCGGGATCAAATATCATTTCGTTAGAGATTATGTTCAGAAGGGAGCTGTAAAGCTTGAGTATGTTTCCACAGATGAGCAGGTAGCAGATATTCTTTCCAAATCCTTACCACGGGGCAAGCATGTCTACTTCAGAGACAAGATGGGTGTTGTGAGGAACACCTTCCTCGGTAAGAGGGAGTGTTGAAATTTGGTTACCGGAGGATAGGTTGTTCCCTAAGGCTTTGATCTTTGGCCTAGGGAAAAGTGTCCAAATGTATTTCACTTTTTCTCCTAAAGTCACTTTATAAGTTGTAAAGTCAAATCTAACTTAAAAGTGACTTTAAGTGATAAAGTTACTAAGTCTAATTTTAAAGTGACTTTAATAAAGTCAATGTGAAATTAGAAAGTGAAAAGTGACTTTGGAAATAAATGACTAAGAGGGTCTTTATTAAAGTGGGGTGAATTAAAAAATAGAAAGTGAGATTTAAATGCACTTTTAATCTCAGCCCTAGATCTAAAGCTATCTCAGCCATTGGAATTAGGGATTCGCCAAAAGTCACTTAGGGATAGGTTAAAGGAGGAAAATGAGAGAAAAGGTCATTCAGTATTTCATGAGCAGATTGAGAGAGGAGGAGAAGAGAGCAAGGAGATTTTCTGAGCCATGAGAAGGAGGGCAGCAGAAAGGAAACTTCAGCAAATCTGTACAGTAGGGTTATTTGCACAAATACCAAGGCAAAAATCCGTACAACAGGAGAGAGGCATTGTTTCCAAGAAAGGGAGGCACGAAAATCGAGGAAGAGGGCAACAACATTAAGCATGAAGTTTGAGGCAGAAATCTGGGCACAGAAATCGAGGAGAAGTGTTGTTGATTTTTTGTCACAAAAATCGAGAAAAAGGACAATAGCTTCAGCGCTGATTTCGAGGCTGTTTCTGGGCACGAATTTCGAGGAGGGCTGCTGTACAAATCCATACAGTCCATATAGTTTCGTATAGTTGATTTCGCCACGTTTTCCGAGGTGGCCGTACAACATTTATTGCTGTCATTAATGCTGTAATAATTTATGTTTTGTAAGTTGCTGATTCGACACAATTTCTGAGGCAGTGTGCAAACACGGAAATCGAGATACGTCTGTAATTTGGTTGCTAGAATTTTTTACTGTATTTTTCTATTTCACTGTAAAAGCAATATTCAGAAAATAAAGAGGAGCTTTCGAACTGGTTTTCCCCAAGAGTTGTAGGGGGTTTTTCCAGGGTCATATTGACCAAAAATCAGCGTGTCATTTTTCTGTATGTGGCTGAAAATATTTCTGTGTTTTTACTTCTGCAATTTCCAGCACTTTGAAATTTCCAAAATTTGTGTTTTCAGAAAATATTTATTTTTCCAGCTTGCTGAATGTATGGTTATGGGAATGAGCATTTAACTATATGGGAGTAAGAAGGAGAAACTGAAAACCGGAGCGGGTCACAAAATTTCTACGTACTTTATAAGAAATAAAAGTGATGTGTTTGAATACTTTAAAGAATTCAAGAATATGGTAGAAAGCAATCAAGAAAGAGTATTAAAATTCTTCGATCAGATAAAGGTGGTGAGTACACTTCAAGAGCTTTTATCAAATGTTGCAAACAAAATGGAATTGTGCAACAATTTATAGAACCAAATACACCTCAGCAAAACGGTGTAGCTGAAAGAAAGAGTAGAACATTAGTTGAATGTGCTTGTAGTATGTTGAAAAGTAAAGGACTTTCTAATAGTTTTTGGGCTGAAGCCATTAATATAGCTGTATATCTCAAAAATAGAAGTCCTACAAAATATCTTGTAAATTTTTGTAGATGTTCTATGCTTGATGCAACTTTACTTTTATTACAACAATCACCCAAACAGTTAAGTAAAATGCTGATAGAACATACCAGTGGATCTATAGAAGACAAACCAGAAACAGGAGAATGTGAAGGTGCGTTACAACGGTCAACAGGATGCTTCAACCAGCAAAGTCTCCTTGATCAGCCAACCCAGAATGTGTCACAACAATCCTCAAATCAGTCACCCAGTCAACTCAAGTCAACTCTATAAAAGTCAATGCTGTCCAGAAAAGTCAACGCAGGGCAGCAACATCAAAGTCAACGCAGCTCCAACTTCGGTCAACCTTGTGACCTCGGTTCTTGTGCCAATGTGTACGGCCTCCCAAAATCGAAGTCTCCAATAAATTTTAGCCTCTTTGGACCATGCGTTGACCAAAGTCAACGCTGGTCAAACTTTCGTGGAAACCCTAGCTGCAGCAATTTCGTCCTTCTCCTTGGCTGTAGTAATTCCTCCTTCTTCCCACGTGTGGATCGAAATTGTCCTCCAAGTAGCTCGTACTAGATCAGAAGAGAAGAAGATGATGTGATGAGTGAGTGTGAAATGCTCTCCAAAGTTGACTGTATTTATATACATCATTGAGGTGTGTGACACATCTGCTGGGGGTGTAAAACCTTAAGGCCGACTTGCACATATAATTTATTATAAATAATAAATTCAAAATAAATGTTCTGCTCATCGGATTAAGATAAATTTTATATGGATCTTACACCTCTCTGAAAGAGGAATCCAATAAAAATATCAGTATCTTCATCTGAGCATCACAACATGGAGTTTGGACCTAGTTGTCCAATTTTAGCACTCCCTCTCAACTAGGGAGAACTCCATCCACCAGTGCAATCAAACATCGTGCGTCATCCCGCCGTAACTTGCTTTGCTGGCCTCTTTATTTCATAACAGAAGTGGGTCAGTCACAAAGACATCATCCCCCGGCTGACAAATTCAGCCCAGAGGTCCGAAACCTCTATCAGACTCACAAAGAGTCTCCAACCAACCCGAAGTTGGTTCATCTGACCTGAAGTCAGGCGGAGGTCCGAAACCTTACTATACTTGATCCGAGATCAAGTGGTTGGACCGTGCCATCCTAGATAGAGAGTACGACAATCTCTGATGTGTCCATCAGTCTTTGCTACTAGTCTCTAGCTTTTCCCATCTCATTGGCCAAATGAGAGGTACTTCCCATGAGCCCTGAACTCAATGGGTTGGATGCATACGGGGCACAGATAATGAGAGGTGAACCAACTCAATAATCACAACGGTGGTGCAGAAGCACCACAAGGTTCGGCAAGCCTAGTCCCGTGAGTGCTTATAGCTCCGAGAAGCTATCCCCAAAGCCCCACAGAGCTCCCAGAGCTCATCGTCCAACGGGACCCACATCATAGGGTCGTTCCACGATACCAAGATTCTCACGGAAGGTTAGGAACTTGACCTTCCCCAGGGGCTTAGTGAGAATATCCGCGACCTGCTCATCAGTTCCTATATGATCGAGCCTTATGGCGCCTCGCTGTACCATATACCGGATGAAATGATACCTGATATCAACATGCTTGGATCGGTCGTGGAACACAGGATTCTCAGTCATGCGAATCCCACTCTGGTTATCACAGAGTATCACGGTGGTATCTAGCACATGTCCAAACAACTCACTAAAGAGCTTTCGCAACCAGACTGCTTCACAATAGGCCATACTCGCTGCAATGTATTCGGCCTCAGCGATGCTCAAAGCCATCGACTTCTGCTTCCTGCTCATCCATGAAATCGAAGCAAAACCAAGATTGAAGCAGCATCCCAATGTGCTCTTACGATCCACCACATTGCCAGCCCAATCGGCATCAGTATATCCACGGAGTGTCACACTCCCGGCAGTGTATCTCAGCCCATGGTTTATCGTGCCCCGAAGATATCTCAGAAGATTCTTGGCACCAACCCAGTGAAAGTGATGAGGCTCAACCATCTGTTGACTCAAAGTGTTCACTGCAAAACATATATCTGGACGGGTGTTCACTAAGAACATTAGAGCCCCTACGAGTTGACGATACTCAGTAGGATTTGCCAATACGGGCCCAGCAGCGCTGCCACTCAACTTCTTGAAGTTGAGTTCCATTGGTGTTGACACGGTCTTGCAGTCCACCATACCAAATCTTTCCAGAAGTTTCACAATGTATTTTCCTTGAGAAAGGAAAATCTCTCCAGGTCTCTGCCAGACCTCCAGGCATAGGAAGTAGTGCATCAGTCCTAGGTCCTTCATCTCGAACTCAGCAGCGAACTCCCTCTTGCATTGATGAATGAGAGGGTCAGCACCTGTCAGGAAGAGGTCGTCTACATACAGCACCAGAATGAGAGGCTTCCCCTGTACAACCTTGAAGTAAAGGTTTGGATCAGCATTACTTCGAGTGAAGCCCAGCTTGATCAAGTAACTATCCATCCTCTCGTACCAAGCTCTGGGTGCTTGCTTTAACCCATAGAGGGCTTTCTTCAACCTGCAGACATGCGTGTCTCGATCCTGAACTTCAAATCCCAGAGGTTGTTCTACATACACCTCTTCTTTTATTGTACCATGCAGAAAGGCGGTCTTGACATCCATCTGATGAAGACTCCATCCTTGCGTAGCAGCAAGGGCTATGATTGATCGAATGGTGGTATATCGTGCCACAGGTGCAAATATGTCATCATAATCTACTCCTTCCTTTTGAGAGAAGCCACGGGCAACAAATCTTGCCTTGAACTTTTCAGCACTTTCATCAAAACCATGCTTGATCTTGTAGAGCCATTTTGCTGTGACAACTGATTTGTCCTTCGGTCTTGGAACCACATCCCAGACATCATTCTTCATTATGGACTCATATTCTTTGTGCATAGCATCCTTCCAGACTTGATGCTTTACGGCTTCCTCAAAAGATCCGAGTTGATTTTGTACAATGGTACTCATGGCAGCCAGATACCCTTGGTATCTACACGGCTTCTTGCTTTCTCGGAATGTCCCCCTTGGGGCAGCATGTCCCTTAGCATCTTCGAGGGTGTCCCTGAGCCATGATGGTTTCTTTCCCAGTAAAGGAGATGGATCAATAGGGTCCATTGGTCCTTCAACATCAGACATTGTCTCATCCTGCGGTTCTTCTTGATTTCCAGGCCTTGCTCCATGATTTTCCTCAGATCTTGGAAGATCTACTACTTTCTTCAGGGAAGCATCTTCGTCAAAAGTGACATCATGGCATATCTCTACTTCCCTTTGACCAGGTACATAGACTCTATAGGCCTTAGAGGTTTTGTTGTAGCCCACAAACATTCCTTTCTTCCCAGAAGCATCCAGCTTACTTCTCTTTTCTTTTGGCACATGAAAATAAACAGGACATCCAAAAATTCTAAAATGTGAGACATCAGGTTTCTTACCGGTGAAAACCTCTTCGGGAGTTTTGGAGTCCAGGGCGGAATGAGGGCATCGGTTTTGAATGTATATAGCAGTATTCGCAGCTTCTCCCCACAGAACCTTCGGTAAACCTTGGTCACATAGCATGGCACGGGCAGCTTACACAATGGTCCTGTTCTTTCGTTCAGCAACGCCATTCTGCTCAGGAGTATAGGCAGTAGTAGTCTTCCTCTTAATGCCAGCTTCTCTGCAAAAGTCCTTGAACTCATTTGACTCATATTCAGTGCCATTGTCGGTCCTCAAAATCTTGATCTTCTTTCTTGTCATATTTTCCACCAAGGCTTTGAAGGTACGGAACCACATGAAAGCCTCATCCTTCTTCTTCAAGAAGTATATCCAGGTTTTGCGGGAGAAGTCATCAGTGAATGTCATATAGTAAGAACATCCTCCCGGGGATGTCACGGGTAGCATACCAGATAGATCAGAATGAACCAGTTGCAAAATATCAGATGTCTTTGTGACACTTGAGGGGAAAGGTCCCCTTGTATGCTTTCCTTCGGCACAACCCTTACATACACCTTCATGATTATTTCCAAAGTCGAGCATCCCTGTCACCACCTTCCTTGCTTCGGGAAGAGCCTTGTAATGAAGGTGTCCAAACCTTCGGTGCCATAGTTCAATTTGTCGCATAGTATCACATGTCATAGCTCCTGGTGGACTTCCTTCAAGCTGGTAGAGTGTTCCAACTCTAAAACCAATCACGATAGCTTCCTTGAGATTCTTCTTCCACATGTGCACCTTTCCATCAATAAATGCCACATTGAAGCCTTTGTCTTCAATTGCTGATATAGACACAAGGTTCTTCTTCAATTTTGGTACATAGAGTACATCCTACAAATGTAGGACTTGTCCTTGAGACAAGTGGAGGGTCACAGTCCCTGTCCCTTTCACGGGATATGTGGCATTATCTCCAAGGATAATTTCCAAATTAGTATCCTTCTCAACCATGTCAGAGAGTGCTTCCTTGAACCCAGTGATGTGTCTTGAGGCACCACTATCTATCAGCCAGAAATCCATAGTGTCGGGCGGGGATGCAGCAGAGAGAGCAGATACAAGAATGTATTCATTTCTTTTATCAAAAACATTTGACTCTTCATACCTGGAGTTTCTAGACCTTTTGAAAGGTTGATTGTTTCCATCAGAGGGAGCCTTCCTCTTTCCTTTGGACCTGTTGTTTCTTTGATTTCCATTCCTCCGGTTATTGTTGTTGTCATCACTATTGGGAGAATCCTTTTTGAAAGGACATTCTTTGGCATAGTGACCAGGCCTATGACAAGTGAAACACTTGCCCTTCTTTCCTTGGGCCCTTGTTCTTCCTTTGTTCTTAGAGCCACCAGAGTTCTTCTTTCTAGAATGAGCAACATAGGCAGCATTTCTGTCATTTTCATATTCCTTCATTCTTGTCTCTTCTTGCATGCATCTGGACAGTAGCTCGTCAAAGTTAGGAATTGTACTATTATTGAGAATGGTAGTGTTGAACACTTTCCATTCATATGTGAGTCCTCCAAGTGCGGTGAGTACCATCTCACGATCGGCTATTGTCTCCCCAATAGCTAGCAGATTGTTCCTAATCTCGGTCAATTTCAGAAAGTATGTTTGGACAGACTCATCCTTGCCTTTCTTTAGATTCTTCAATTGATTCTTGAAGAATAGCACTTGGTTTACATTGTTTACCTTGAACATTAGGATCAATTTATCATACATCTCTTTAGATGTACCCAACTCAGAGATGTAGGCCACTAGGCTTTTATGAATGGATTCCTTGATCATCAGCTTTGCTTTGATCTCTCCCTTCTTATACTTGGTTTTAGCAGCAGCAGTAGCATTGGATGGAGGTTCTTGTATCTTACCCAATACATGGTCCATGAGATCATGGTCTTCCAATTTGAGATCTAATATCATCTTCCAGGCATGGAATTCATCCCTTCCAGTCAGCTTGTCATTCTCCTTGAAGTCATAACTTGTGGAACCCATTTTTCTTAGATGGTGATTGCTATAAGATAGGGCTTGTCTTCACCTCAACTCTGATTCCATGTAAATTTTTGTAGATGTTCTATGCTTGATGCAACTTTACTTTTATTACAACAATCACCCAAACAGTTAAGTAAAATGCTGATAGAACATACCAGTGGATCTATAGAAGACAAACCAGAAACAGGGGAATGTGAAGGTGCGTTACGGTGGTCAACAGGATGCTTCAACCAGCAAAGTCTCCTTGATCAGCCAACCCAGAATGTGTCACAACAATCCTCAAATCAGTCACCCAGTCAACTCAAGTCAACTCCAGAAAAGTCAACGATGTCCAGAAAAGTCAACGCAGGGCAGCAACATCAAAGTCAACGCAGCTCCAACTTCGATCAACCTTTTGACCTCGGTTCTTGTGCCAATGTGTACAGCCTCCCAAAATCGAAATCTCCAATAAATTTCAGCCTCTTTGGACCATGCGTTGACCAAAGTCAACGCTAGTCAAACCTTCGTGGAAACCCTAGCTGCAGCAATTTCGTCCTTCTCCTTGGCTGTAGTAATTCGTCCTTCTTCCCACGTGTGGATCGAAATTGTCCTCCAAGTAGCTCGTACTAGATCAGAAGAGAAGAAGATGATGTGATGAGTGAGTGTGAAATGCTCTCCAAAGTTGACTGTATTTATATACATCATTGAGGTGTGTGACACATCTGCTGGGGGTGTCAAACCTTAAGGCCGACCTGCACATATAATTTATTATAAATAATAAATTCAAAATAAATGTTCTGCTCATCGCATTAAGATAAATTTTATATGGATCTTACACCTCTCTGAAAGAGGAATCCAATAAAAATATCAGTATCTTCATCTGAGCATCACAACATGGAGTTTGGACCTAGTTGTCCAATTTTAACATATCTTGAGCTCAAAATACCATTTGAAGCATTTTATGGTTTTAAACCTAAAGTTAGTCATTTGAGGATATTTGGATGCAAGGCCTTTGCTCATATTCTTAAAGAGGATAGGAGAAAATTAGACGCCAAAGCTATGAAATGCATTTTTATTGGATATTGTATTGATAAAAAAGCATATAAAATATATGATCCAAATACTCACAAGGTCTTTGCAAGCAGAGATGTTATATTTCATGAGCATGCAGATAAACCAATGTTGCGAACATCTCGATAACAGCTCGATTTTATCTCGAAATCACGATTTTTTGGCCTAACCGATGTTTGCTGATTTTTAAAGATATTTTTATGGTATCTTAATTTTGTCGATGTTTGCTGATTTTTTACTGATATTTTCCCTATTTTTACGATTTTTGGTTTTTTGGACCCTTGCCGATTTTATCCCGATGCCAATGTTCGCAACATTGAGAGAAACAAATGAAAGAGGATGAATATAATGTATGGCATCCTACTTATGACAACTTTAAAGAAAAAGATGAAGTTGTGGAATCATCTCTAGCTCAAGAAAGCATGGACATTCCAGAAGACAGTTCAAGAAGTCAAAGTCCACAAAGAAGTGATGAAGGCACTCCATAGAGAAGAAGAAGAAGAGAAGGTACTCCACAGTGTAATGAACCTCTAAGAAGGTCATCACGACAAATTCAAACTCCTATCAGGTATAAAGATTATGCTTTAATGTCTCAAGTAATGACTGTTTTTGAGCCTTTAAATTATGAACAAGCCAAAAATCATAAAGAATGGATGGAAGCTATGAAAGAATAATATGACTATAATGAAAAATGAAACTTGGGAGTTAACAGAATTACCTGAAAATAAAGTCCCTATAGGATCAAAAAGGTTGTACAAGACAGAGTTTAATGTAGATGGTAGCATAGACAAGTATAAGGCAAGATTGGTTGCAAAAGGTTATTCGCAAAAGGAAGGTATAGATTATGAAGATACCTTTGCTTCAGTAGCAAGAATGAATACAATCAGAATAATGATAGCATTGGCCACTAAATATGATTGGAATCTATATCAATTAGATGTGAAGTCAACTTTTCTAAATGGGGACTTAAAAGAGGAGATTTATCTTGTTCAACCAGAATAATTTGAAAAGAAGGCACAAGAACAAGTTGTATGCAAGTTAAAAAAGGCCTTATATGGACTAAAACGGACGCGCAGATCTTGGTATGAGAAAATAGATAAATTCTTCTTTCAACAAGGATTTAACAAAAGCAAAAGTGATCCTAATTTGTATGTAAAGTCAGATAGAAATGGAATAATAACATTAATCTCTATATATGCTGATGATCTAATAATAACAAGGAATGCTGATAAAATGATTAATGATATAAAAAGGAAGTTATCACATGAATTTGAGATGAAGGATCTTGGACAGATGCATTATTGTCTAGGTCTTGAAGTATGGAGAGATAATGGAAGCACTTTAATCACACAAAGCAAATATACAAACGAAGTACTAAAGAGATTTCATATGAAAGGATGTAAAGTAGTGAGTACTCCATTGGAAAAAAATATCAAATTGAGAAATAATGATAGAACAAAGGAGGTGAATGGAACATTGTATCGACAATTAGTGGGAAGCCTGAATTATCTCACTACCACTAGACCAGACATTGCTTATGTACTTAGCATACCTAGTCAATTCATGACTAAGCCTCTTGAAAGCCATTGGTTAGTTGCAAAAAGGGTCCCTTAGATATTTAAAGGGAACTATCAATTTTGGTATTGAATATACTAATGATCGTAATGTTGAATTGACAGGTCATTCTGATTCTGACTCGGCCGAAAATCCAGATGACAGGAAATCCACCACTGGATATGTGTTCAATATAGGATCCGGAGCGATATCATGGAGCAGTAAGAAACAACCAACAATGTCCTTGTCATCAACTGAAGCAGAATATAAAGCATTATGTAGTACCACCTGCGAAGCTATATGGCTCAGAAGGATACTTGAAGATGTTGGTGAAGCTCAAGAAGAACCTACACTGATCAAATGTGATAATCAAAGCACCGTCAAATTAGCAAACAATCATGTATGTCATGCAAGGTCAAAGCATATAGACACACAATATCATTTTGTAAGGGAAAAGGTCCAATTAAAGGAAATTGACTTAATATATTGTAATACAAATGAGAATGTAGCTGACATGTTCACTAAGCCTCTTGGGAAGGCTAAATTTGAGATTTGTAGAAGAAAGTTGTGTTGTAGAAAATCCAAATTATGTTGTAAGCCTAGCTGAGACCTAGACCAGCGGACATGTCAATTAAGAGTATGTTTGTGTCTTATGTATTGTGTTATAGTGTGTTTTTCATATGGTTGGAATTAAGGGGGAGTGTTGGATATACAATGATTCCAACCAACCCAACCGACATCATTAAATGAACCAGGCTGTCTCGAAGTCTCTGTAGAATTCGTCTAACTTCCTGAAGAAGCTATCTGCACTGACAACAAGCCTCGAGAAGCTTCTCCACTGTGTATAAATATCTGTTTCTTGCAATACAAATCACAAGTTGTGTGTATATTGTGTAATGTGCTGCGTTCTCTGATAGCTGGCTCTGTTACCACTGTAAGCAAGAAAACTTGACCATTGAGATTTAATTGCAGGAGACACAATTAACATTTGTAATAATATGTATTTTATTCAATATTCAAATGATGATTTACAATCCCTCAGACGGCATGCCTCAATAGGCAGTGAGTGGTCACGAGGTTGATTGGTCATGTCTTTTGACCATACACCCTTTCATTACTAATAATAAAAATATTTAATAAAAAAATAAATAAATGAATTATTATTCATTAAATAAATGATTTATTATTTATGAATTTATTATTCATAACATGGGCTTGTTGGGATTGGACCTGCCCATTTGGCCAATGGGTTGAGGTGACTTGAGATAGGGTGTGTATCCTTACCCATGTGGTAAGTCGATCTCGCTTAAGTCTTGGATGCAGGTATTCTACCACTTGACTCTTAAGGGTTTCGATGGAGGATCAACGAAGAATAGGACAAAGTGTGATCTTTAAGTTGATCTCGCCTATTGCCACTAGATGATAGGACAAAGTGTGATCTTTAAGTTGATCTCGTCTATTGCCACTAGACGATAGGACAACGTGTGATCCTTAAGTAGATCTCGCCTACTGGCATAGGTCAATAGGACAGAGTGTGAACCTTGCCCTTTGCGGAAGTAGATCTCATCTATTGATAGAGGGTGGTAGCTTAAGCTCCCCTATGGTGTCAAACTCTTCTTATTTTAGATTCGAGAGTGTTCAACAGAGATGAGTAGTGACAATATTTGACTTGACGATGATGAGATATTTGAGATGGGACATATGGTGTAGTTAGTAATTTCTCCCCAGCTGAGAGGGAGTGTAAATTTGGCAGCTCAGGGACAAATCCCCTCCTTTGGACAACGTTCCTCATCACGAAAGACCCCTCGTAGCCCTTGGAATAATTTAATTTGGTTAAGGAAAAAAATATTTTTAAGGTGAAAACACACATGTGCACAAAAGTACAGGTTGTATTTAAAGAAAAATTGGGCACCCCTTGGAAGCATATAAACACAAGACAAGTCAACCTCATTTGGACACATCACTCATGCATTCATTCTTTTTTCTCTTGGAGGTTTGATCTCTCTCTCTTCTTTGATTGGTTCGTACAGGTCCGAAAACTGTAGGGTCCAAGCTCACACATGCAAAGGGAAGAAATTTAAGCCAGAGCCGTAGGGTTTGATCGAAGAAATCTCGACTATAGACACTATGTTGATAGGGTGCTCCTTGCGGCTAGAGGGCTATAGGCGCACTATCTGTCACTAGGTCCCAACGGTTGTGACCTAAATTCCGTTGAGCCTTGACTGCAAACTTTGACTGCTGACCGCAGACTTTGGAGACTTCGACTTTGATTAGATCTGTCTATTGGGCTCATCCCTTGGATATTGTTTGGTTGGTTTTGTTGGATAGTCAAGGGATTGACCTTGACTCTGAAATGGTTAATTGGATCATTGTACTCTCTTTGCTGAACATTTTATGACAATCTAATAAGAAGAAGAATTTGAAAGATTTTCCCTGGTCCTTGACCACTCCTGGTGTCTGTTGTTTTTCCTCTTGATTGTCTTCTATTGTACATTGGATTTACTGTTCTATCTACAATTGCTATTTATTTTTGGAAGATTGATTTGATTGCTAATTGAAGTTAAGAATTGGGCTAAAGTGATTGTAACAACATAGAACAGTGGAAAATTAACATGTAGATCCATTTGGAAGACACAATAGATTTCCCTTCAGGCCTTGCCACAAATTTCCATACAATATTCTTCAATATGGATTGGTACTCTTCAGTTAGAACATCTTTCCAAACTTGATGATCAACAACTTTTTCATAGATAGATGGCTCGGAATCGATGATCTTACACATCATCGCTGCATACCCTAAATATTTCTTTGGCCTCTTACTTTCCATGAAGGTCCCATGAGGTGTTGCATGTCCTTCAACTTCTTTCAAAGTTTTTTCAAGCCAAGCAAGTCTCTTTCTAGTCTCAGGTACAATGGCTCTTAGAGAGTAAACAAATTCATGATCGTTAGCCTCTTCATGAGGATCTCGTTCCATAGGTTCAGGTTCTTTAGATTTTGATTCCACATTCTTAGGAGCCACCTGCATCTCATCATTAGAGTCCAAGTGTGATCCCTTGGACTTCCAGAAAGCAGCGTCTTCATAAAAAATAACATCCTTGCAAGTTTCAATAAATCGTTGTCCTAGTACATAGATCCTGAAGGCCTTTGAATTTTCACTGTAGCCAACAACAGTTCCCTTCTTCCTTGAAGGTTCCAACTTCGTTCTCTTCTCCTTGGGGTACATGGACATAAACATGACAACCAAAGATTCTTAAATGTTCAACATTGGGTTTCTCACTTGTGAAGATTTCTTCAGGAGTCTTGTAGTCCAAGATTTAGTGTGGACATCTATTTTGGACATAAACAACTGTCTTTGAAGCTTCGCCGCAGAGAAACATCGACGACTCTTGATCATGAAGCATGGCCTTGGCAACATCCATAATAGTCCTATTCTTCCTTCCGACAATTCCATTTTGTTGAGGATAGTAGGGAACTATCAATTCCTTCTTAATTCCAGTGTTTCTGCAGAAAGCAATCAATTCCTTGGATACATACTCTCCTCCATTGTCAAACCTTAAAGTCTTGATCCTTCTTCCTGTAGCATTTTGAACTTGTGCTTTGAATTCCCGAAACTTCTCAAATACGTCATCCTTGTATTTCAAGAAATAAATCCATGTTTTTCAAGAGTAATCATTAATGAAAGTAACATAGTTCAAATTACCACCTAAGGACTTGTCAGACGTAGGTCCACAAATATCATAATGCACAAGATCCAAGATTCTTTTGGATCTACTATCACTGCTAGTCCTTTGACATTTTTCCCAAGAGGACATCCTTTGCAAACTCCATCATGCTCAATCTTGATTTTAGGTACACTTTAACAAAATATTTCGATCTAGAGAAGGCTTTATAATGAACATGAGCATACCTTCAATGCCATAGCTGACAAAGATCAGTGGTGTTGTGTATCAAGGCTTGAATAGATCAAGCAAGGAGAGGATATAGGCCTCCAATTTGTACACCAATGACTTTGGCGGATTCAAAGGAGTCCTTCTTCCATAATAGAACTTATCCATCAACGATTGCAATTCTATATCCTTTGTCTTCAAGAGATGAAATGGCCAACAAGTTCTTCAAACCAGGAACATATACAATATTATTAATAGATACATTACCTCCTGATTCCAATTGGAAGGATGATGAGCCAATTCCTTTGACTTTGTATTTGCCATTATTTCCAAGCTCAACTCTTTGAGTTATCTTCTTTTCAACCAATTTAGAGAGATGTTCACGACTTCCAGTCACGTGCTTACAAACACCACTATCCACCAACCATATTTCATCATGACTTGCAATGGAACCTGTAAAAGCAGAATAAAATGAGTATTCATCATCAAAATCTCTTTTTCTAGGTCTCCTCTTATGTGAGGATTCATCAAGGTCAGTTGTAGAAACATGATGCTTCCCTTTCCTTTTTTGATCGTCATTCCTATGATAATCACTCTTTGATAATCATTCCTTTGAGGGCACTTGTTTTGATAATGACCATATGTTTGGCGATGGAAGCTTTGTACATTTTCATGTCTCTTCTATCTTCAGAGGGAGGAGGAGGTCTTCTTTGTGGAGCAGGTCCCCTTCTTGGAGTAGGTCTTGAATTAGGTCTTTTACTTGTACGTCTTTGAAATCTTCCAAAATTTCTCCTACCTTTGCTATTTTTAGATTGGGCTGCAAAAGCTTGAGAATCTTCCCTTGTATTTGAAATCTTGCATCTCGATAGGAGTCTTGATTCTTCTTGAGTGCAACCAGCCCATAGATTTTCAAAAGGAGTACTTTCTTTTCTAGTAATGCTTGCTGCAAAAGGATCCCAACATTCAGGCAAACCAACCATTTCCACAACTTCTTTGTCGGATACTTCATCAATAGCTTTAAGTTGATCTCTTATTTGAGATATTCTTACAAAGTATGATGTTACAATATCATTCTTTTTCATCTTGATCTCATGAAGTTGACCCCTTATACTTATAGATTGATTGATGTTGTTGATGGTGTACAATCCAATGAGGGCATCATACATCTCCTTGGAAGTTTTGTGATCAACAATATAGGGAATGAGATAATCCCTAACAAATTCCACAATGATGCTCCTAGCCAAGATGTCATTTTCCTGAAACTTGTCTTTTCCGACTTGGTCAATTGGTTCAATAACTTTTCCCAATACAATGCCCAAGACCTTATGCCTTGCAAGCACTAGGTCAATTCGATCCTTCCATGCCCTGAAATTTGTAGCTCCTTCAAGCTTGTTCTGTGTCTTCATGAAGGAATTCGTGATGAAGACAACCAATCAAAAAAAAAGATGTAGAATCCCAAAGCTCTTCAAGGTGCTCCCAATGCTCTTCAAGGTGATCTCAATGCACTTTCCCTTCACCAAACCTTTAATACCATGTTGATTTCCTTGTGCAATCAAGACTACTACAATTTTTCAAACCGATAACTACTTCCAATGATACAATATTACTTCTTTTGAGCACTCCAATCATCAAGCAGTTATACATGAAAAATTTCAACCATTCACTTCTATAATAGAGCAATAGAGATCACAATAAACAATGAGACAAGGGACAAAAGACACCAAAATTTAGGCCAACGGCCATGGCAAAACCTGCAAGGGGAAAACCCAACAATCTTTCCTTATGAGAGAGAATTTAGTTCATCAAAATGTACATCATAATATTCCAAAAAAGATTCCAATTTCTTAACCTCAATATTGCCAAGTCAAACTAGTCAAAGGAGAGATAAAATAGTCAATGATGGTCAATGCCATAGTATGCAACAAAGGGGCCAAATTTTGGCTTGAGGAAGCGAAACAGAAGGGTAAAAAATCGTTCAAATCTCAGTCAACAAATCCCAGTTAAATCTTGGTCAAAGAGCATATGTTAACTTCTGGTCAACCCTCAGTCAATGAACCAGAAACAAGAGCAAAATTCGGTCAAACAGCGTCAATGAACCTCTGAGATTTTCGGCCTAAAAAAGTCAAAGTGTTGATCAAACAGAATCAAATAATCTCAAGTCAACGCTGGTTGAATAGAAGATGAGGGAGCTGGTCAACGCAAAACCGCACTCCTTTCCTCCTTCGCACATTTGGATGAGTCTTCTTGTTTCATATCGATGTGATGTGATGGATGATATGCCAAATGAGGTCATTCGATCTTCTAGTTATATGTGAGTTAGGAGGAGGGTTTGACCTTGGAATCAAACCCATTCAAAGATTGGGGTCGACTTGTATACCTGAGGTCGACCTAGTCCACATAGAAAATCATAATTTATCCTTCACTTTGCCAATGAAAATATTATCCGTAGCTACCAATTTTCAACACTCTTTATGGATTTTCACTGATGGGAGGAGTCTTGATAAATATGATCACCTATTCTAAGGTCAGGGTATAAGGTGATAGGCTAGAATCTCTCAAGAAAGGCTCAAATTTATGGTACAAGACTTCAAGAAGCAATATGCTTTCTACAAGAGACCTAGGACTAAAATGCACGAGACCTAGGGTTTTGTTGTTTTGCTTGATTTTAGGTACTGTTGAGATCAAGGCAATAAGGAGAAAATGCTTCTTGTGGTATACTTCAATAAGTACTAAGCTCGTACAACCTTCAAGGAATTCCTCAAGTTGAGGAAGAATGACAAGGGTTTTCCACTTAGGGAAACACCTAGGGCAAGATATTTTATGGAGAAAACCTAAGTGGATGCCCACCAAATTTGGAGGTCAAGTAGCCAAGACCCTTACCTTGATGTTTAGGCTTTCAAGTTCCTACAAAACCTCTCCCAAGGAAATTCACTGTAAGCCCTAGTTAGACATCCTAGTCTTCAAAGGACTGAAATTTAAGGAGGAAAAGTTATGGTTGAAAAGTGAGAGTGATCATGGGCATATGGAGTCAAGGAGACTCTAGATAAGCTAAATCGTTTCTAAGGAGGCTAAAAATTGATGCCCTAGGTATCAACTTGTAGCATTTACCCACTTCTAAGGAAAGTGGAGTTTGATGGAGAGTTTCATGAATTCCTCCACTAGGAACATTCATTACATGTTATATAATGAATAATATATGTAATTCTCAACTAGATAGCCTTTCAATTTTTTTTTTAACATTTAGGGTAGAGGCTTGTAACACCACAATATATGTGTAAAAGAGGAGTCCTCACAAGATATTGGTGGACAAGACTCTTGAGAAAAACTTCATAGAGATGAAGCCAAAGATAGGACACTTAAGGATCTTTGGTTGTCCAATATATATCAATGTGCCTATGGAGAAGAGGTTGAAGCTACCTTGTTCAGGAGAGAAGGGGATATTTGTTGGATACAATGAGACCTCAAAAGATTATATCATCTACATACCAGCATAGAGGAAGACAATTGTGAGAAGAGATGTTAAGTTCAATGAGAACTTGGCATCTAGGAAGTCTCATGAGTTACCACCGATAAGGAGTAGGAGACTTTGAAGGTAGAATAGTGTGCAAATACTTCTAGTTTAGGGAATCAACCTTCAAGTGCGTGGTAGTCATTAGCTTCTTCTAATTCTATCAGGAGATCGATTGAGGAAACATTGAGGGATGCTCAGTAGCATGAGGAAGCTCCTAGGAGCACATTCTGGGAGAGTATGGTTTCGAAGAAGTTTCTAAACTACATGACACTTATGACTAACATGACTGAGGAGGCAATAGACTGAGAGGTTTGGAGGAAAGCCATGGTGAACGATGATACATGGGACATTGATCCAAGACTAGAGGGAAAGCTAGTTCTAGGTGATTCTTTTAGAAGAACCTTCCTCGCTAAAAGGGAGTGTTGATGATAGTAGCATTAGTTAGGTAAGTCCACATAGGTCCATGTGTCTAGACTTGTGGAAGTCGTCCAAAGGACTTTTGACCTTATAAATTTACTTTAATTAAAGGAATTATTAAAGTAATTTCCTTTTATAAGAAAAAGTGAGTTAATTTAATGAAATTCAAAGGTTATTTGCATTAGTGAAGTAGATGAATCTCAACCATTAATCTCAAGTGAAGTTGAGATATAATCTAAACCATCAATCACTTTGGAGATTAGGGTTGTGGATTTGGTCAACAACTCAAGCTTATAAAAGCAAGGCTAGGTGAATGAGTAATACACAAAAGAAACATTATGAGATTGAGTCACAAAGGACAATGATTCAAGGAAATCTCAAGAAGGTGATAAAGGAGTTTCATTTAGAGATCAAGTCTAGAGGAGGAGAGTGCGAGCAAGAGAAATTTGTAGCAAAAGGATTCAACCACCCAAAAGAGCAACATAGTGCAGGCCAAGAGTACAACTGCATAGATGTTGTGTAGAGTTCATGTAGGAGGTTGAGACTACAACTGTACAATTGTGTCATAGGGTTCATGCAGTAGGTTAAGAGTGCATCCGTACAACGCTGCCATACGTACAGTCGTACATGTGCTTCGTAGGGTTTGTGCAACATGTTGAGAGGGAAGCAAGTCTAGAGGGTTTGTCCAAGAAATTTTGGTGGGTCGTATAGGTTCCCTTTAGAAATAGGAATTTTTGTTGTCGCTTGTATTTACTTTTTGTGGGCCATTTTCCCAAGAAAAAAACCCTTGTATGCTGAAGATAATTATTTTACGGAACAACAAATTTGAAGGGAAAAAATATTTTATGTGCATGTATGAAATTGGTTTCATTTTCTTCTGCTAATTATTTTATTTAGTAGTTAAAATGTCCCATTTGTGCCTTTTATTTTGTGAACTATATTAAATTTCAACAGTAAGGAAATCACACTCCTTTTCTAGGGTTAGGGAAATTTAACACTCCTTTTGATGCCTTGCTTTGCACTCTCCTCTTTTGGATTGAATTCCTGTGAATGAAATTCCTTTATCACTCTTTCTTGAATAGTTGAATGAAAGTCTTTCTTTAGCCAATCACCAAGATCCTCAATATTTCATTTGTGTTAGTTTTTTTAGCATCAGACGTGTTCTAGTCATGTAACTTGGTGGAGAGGCTAGAAATTCCACCTAGAGATGGATTAATTATATTATTAGGCGATTTTTAAATATTTCCTAAGTCTAAACTTCGGGAATATGGTTAATTAATCATAATTAATTAAGTCAATGAGAGAATAATCTAGAAACTCACATGGATTGAATCTGATATGATCCTAGCCCTTGATTAATTTTTAATCTTGATTGTTGGTGCTCGAATAGAGGATTATAAGAAGTCGATGGGAACTTGGAGAATACACCGGAGACACTTGGAGAATTCGATTTTCTAGAGTAGCAACAATCAGTTGTCGGAGAGGTCGAGCTTCAGTGAGGAAGCAAAGACATTGGAGGCAGTGACAGTGAGGCTGGAGGAAGTTTTCCAGATCTAGTGAGTGCATTTGCAGAGAGGCCGAGATTTCTCCAGGAGGCTGCGCAGAGGTAGCACAGAGCCTTAAGAAGGCAGTTCGATTTGCTGGGAAGGAAGACGTTTTCAGTTCTAGAGGTCGAGCAGAGGTTCTAGAGCACCAAAGAGACATTTTCCCTATCAATAGCAGGCAGGATGGCTAGACTAGTAGTCAGTTCAAGTAATAGTTGCAGCAGGTAGCATCAGGTTGATGCAGAGCCTGTGCAGGCCCAGTTGGACGACTTGCTTTTCAAAGGCAGTCCAGTGCCAGAATTGCCCAGAGTGAGGGTAAAATCCCTCTAGATATTTTTTCCAGTATTTTCTTTGCAGGATAACCAAATTTCGACATCCAGATTATTGTACTTAGAATTTATGACTACTGCATAATGGTAAAACCCTCAACTGCTGCACCGATCTTCCAAAGTTGGTTTTTCCAGGGACATTTGTCTAAAAATAACTGTGTAAATTTTATGGGGGTGTGTGCCAGATTTTCTTAGTTTCAAGCTCTATTTTCTTCCATATTTTATTTGTGAAAATCATTGTGAATTATTTGATATTTGTCATAGTAGACAACAAATAAATTGTTAAATAAATTAACAATTAGACAAAAAATTTCCAGTTGCTGTGATAGATGAAATTTTCTCATGGTGTCAGAGCGTAAGTGATTAGCTGGGAAGCTCGGGAGCGAAGAAGGGAATTTCGCTGTTCAGGAGGAGCAATAGGCAAAAATTCTCAGGTGTTGTGCAGTACTTAGATAGGCAAATAAAATTGCTAGGCAAGGGTTCTTTTTTCGATTGCAAGTTGGCAGAAAAATCGATCTTCCCAAAATAGTGATTCCAACAGACAGAGGGAGCACAACAACTTAGATTTTCGCTGAGCAAATTCCTTGGTTGGACGCAGAGGGTTTTGAAACATCAGAACCAACGTCAGGCGGAATAGAAAAACACAGACAACTAAGGGAAAATTTCTCTTAGGGAACTTCGAGTTTCAGAAGTTTGAGTTTTTGAGGCAGATTGGCAATAGTTGCTAGTAGATTTCAGCATTCCAGAAGGGAGTGCAAGTAGCAGAGCAACAACCAAGTAGAGGAAGTGGGAGTTTCCAGATCAGATCAGAGATGTCCACAACTGAGCTCAGGGACCAAGACAGATTGGAGGGTGCCTCCAACTATGTCATCTGGAAGTCAAGGTTGCTATTCCTTCTGGATGAATATGGTATGAAGACCTATGGAGAAAGTGTGGTAGCAGTACTCTAGGATGTTGATCAACATAAGGAGTACAAGAAGGAAATGGCGAAGGCCAAAAGGTTGATTTTGGATGGAGTCCGGGGTCATCTCGTCTCACATGTGGTATAAAAGGGAATGACCGAGGAGATGTGGGATGCCTTGTCTAAGCTGTTTCAGAGTTCTTCCGAGCAGCGGAAGATGTACCTCTAGGAGAAGTTGAGGACCGCCAGGATGCAGAAGGGCAAGAGCATAGATTTCTTTCTCACTTGGATTTAGGAAGTCCGAGATTAGTTGTCAGCTGTTGGGTCAACACCTCAACCCACGAAGCTTGTACGATTGGCACTGAACAATGTCTCAGAAGACTAGCAAGTATTTGTCCACAATATCTTGGGTAGAGATATCTTGCCAAGGTGGGAAAGGATGTGGTCCGATCTGCAGCAGGAAGAGTTGAGGCGGGCCTCTCTTGAAGAGAACCATAAGTGGCAGCAACAACAGTAAGGGCGTGAATAATGGGGAGGAGAATGTGGCCCTTGCATCTAAGGGTCCTAGTCAGGTACAGGGGGAGCAAAAGAAGAAGAAGGACATGTCTAAGGTTAAGTGCTTCAGTTGTGGTGAGTTTGGTCACTAAAACACACAGTGTCCTCTCTGGAAGAAGGATAGGCAGGAGAAGCAGGATCAACATGCAACATCCGCAATAATAAACAAGCTTTTCTGTAGGCTAGAGGAAAAGTTTTTTATGTTTGCGGATATACCTCCAGGAGTGAGATGGGGTGATTTGGTGCTGTAGTCCCATAGAGCTACAGAGATGGGTAGGGTCCTTGAGGAGTCATCTCATGGCCATTACCTGGCTACGGGGCGCACAATATTCAGTCGCAAGATGGATAAGTGTCAGAGATGCAATCAAATTCCAGAGTGATAGTTGTAAACTAGTAGCAGTCAGATGTTGGGGAGTGCAGTGTAGAGTTGGAAGAAGTGCAGAGTCAACGACAACACAGATTCCTCAGTGGACAGTGTAGTAGCTTGTAGCAGTCAGGACTCAGGAGAAAAATGCATCATACTAAACACAATTAATTCAGTATTTTGGATGCTTCTCAGTTGCAGAAGTTGCAGTTGCAGCAACAACGAATGAGAGGGAGTTGCAGTGCAGATGTAGTGTTGGCAACAGTACAATAGGGTTAGCAACAACACAGATGCAACATTAGAGTTGCACAGTGGTTGGTGGGTAGTATGGCCAGACATCAGCGACATGATAGGAGATGCTACAAAGACAGGGTGTTATGGCAGAGTGTGCAACAATAGAACACATTCCTTGCTAAGAGGGAGTGTTATTTTTTGTAGCATCAGATGTGTTCTAATCACGAAACTTGGTGGAGAGGCTAGAATACATGAGATCTCCAAAACCCATAAATCGTTTCTGGAAATTCCACCTAGAGATGGCTTAATTAGATTATTAGCTGATTTTTAAATATTTCTTAAGTCTAAACATAGGGAATATGGTTAATTAATAAAAATTAATTAAGTCAAGGTGAGAATAACCTAGAAACTCACATGGATCGACTCCGATATGATCATAGCTCTTGATTAAGTTTTAATATTGGTCGTTGGTGCTCCAACAAAGGATGATAAGAAGTCGATGGCCACTTTGAGAATACACCAGAGACACATGGAGAATTCGAATTTCCAGAGTAGCAACAGTTAGTTGCTGGGGAGTTTGAGCTTCAGCGAGGAAGCAGAGACAGTGAGGGGCAGGGACAGTGAGGTTGGAGGAAGTTTTCCAGATCTAGCGAGTGCATTTGCAGAGAGGCCAAGATTTCTCCAGGAGGCTGTGCAGAGGCAGTGCAAAGTCTCAAGAAGGCAGTTCGATTTACTGGGAAGGAAGACGTTTTCAGTTCCAGAGGTCGGACAGAGGTTCTAGAGTGTCGGAGAGACATTTTCCCAGTTAGCAACAAGAAGGACGGTTAGACTAGCAGTCAGTTTGAGCATTAGGCAACCTCAGGTTGACGCAGAGCCTGCGTAGGCCCAATTGGAGGGTTTGCTTTTTTGAGGCAGTCTAGTGCCAAAATTACGCGTAGTGAGGGTAATTTGCCTCTAGGTATTTTTGCTAGTATTTTCTCTGCAGGATATCTAGATTTCGACATCCAGATTATTATACTCTGAATTTCTCACTGCTGCTTAATAATAAAACCCTCAACTGCTACATCGATTTTCTCACGTTGGGTTTTTCCGAGGACATTTGTCCAAAAATAACTGTGTAAATTTAATGTTTGTGTGTGCTAGATTTTCTCAGGTTCTAGCGCTATTTCTTCCATAGTTTATTTGTGAAAATCACAGTGTGAATTATTTGATATTTGTTGTAGCAGACAAAATTGTTAAATAAATTAACAATTAGAAAAATAATTTCCAGTTGTTGTGATAGTATAAATTTTTACAACTTGTCTTGTGCTCATTGTGTCTCTTTCTCCTTCACCTAGCCTTGCATTTATAAACTTGAGTCTTGTGCTCATTGCGTCTCTTTCTCCTTAACCTAGCCTTGCTTTTATAAACTTGAGTTATTAATTGAATCTATAACTCTAGTCTCCAAAGTGATTGACAATTGAGATTACATCTCACCTCACTCAACATTAATGATTAACATTCACCTAATTCACAAATGCAAAAACCTTTGCATTTGATTTGATTAAACTATTTTTTTATAAAAAAACACTTCACTTCAATTAATCCTTTAGTTAAAATGAATTTGCGAAGGTTGAAGGCTTTGGATAACTTCCAGACATCTAGACACTTGAACCTATGTTAAAGTCGCTATCCGATGCTACAAACATCAACACTCCCTGTTAACAAGGAAAGGACTTCTTGAAGAGTTACTTGGAACTAGCTTTTCCTTTGGTATTGGCACAACGCCCCATGCATCATCCTCCATCATGTCATCCCTCCAAACCTGCTGGTATGCTGCATCTCCAATGATGTTACTCATTAGTTTAGTGCCATATAGTTTGGAAACTTCTTCGAAGGCCTGGTCTCCCTGAATGTTCTCCTAGGAACCTCAACATGTTCGTAAGCGTCGTTCAATGTCTGCATAAAGCACCTTGGTATCTTGACATAAATGTAAGGAGTTACTAACTCTTCCACACTTAAAGGTTGATTCCCTGAAATAGAAGCCTCTGAACACTCTTCATTTTTAGGAGCCTTCTCTTCCTTGTCCTATGTCTCTCATAGTGGGTCATGTGACTTCAAAGATGCCATGTTCACCTCGAACTACATCTCTGCTCACAATTGTCTTCCTCTACACTGAAATGAAGATTCCACAAACCTTTGAAGTATCATTTTGTGCCCCACAAAAAAGCTCTTCTTTGCCGAAGGCTCCATCTTGACCCTCTTCTCCACAGGCACATGGATGTACACTAGACAACCAAAAATCCTCAAATGTCCTATCTTTGGCCCACCCCAGTGAATGCTTCCTCTAGAATGTTGTCCCTCAATATACATTGAGGACTTTTGTTTTGAATATAAATTATCGTATTGCATGCCTCTATCCAAGGAAACATAGGGAGACCCTGGTCATGAATCATAGCCTTGGCAGCTCTGATGATGGACTTGTTACTACTCAAATTAGCACGCTTGGCAAGGTCTAGCCAAGTTGTTAAATAGTAAGCACATAGGAGATGTACGCACTGTCACCTCAACACATTCTCCTTTCACTTTTGGCTAACTCCTACAATGCCACGAGAGCTATCCCTATGCAACACAACTTCAACAAGACCCTAAGAAAGTCCAATTTCTATGAACACTCAAATTGTAAAGCCCTTAACTTTCAAAATTAACAATCATTCACAAAATTCATGCTACACAATTCAGAGTGGGATTTTTGAAGCAGAATATATATCAATTGACTAATTAATACTTACCTGGAACCGTGTTTGAAGATGTTCCTGATCCGCCATGGCTCCGGCTCTCATCACCAAACCGCCGTTTTCCTCCCAGCCTATCTGAGGTCAATCTCTCCGGTCCCCAGATCCAGAAGACAAGTCTTCTGGCCCTCCGTGCCCAAAAATCCAATAACAATCGAGATCACTCCATGACTCTGTTAGAACTCACTGCTCATGTCTCATGCAGTTAGAACTCCTCTTCAGTTTTCCCACTCACTACCCATGCCCATCAAGTTTCCCCCTCTTCTCCTAATATACACAAACTCCATTCAAGATATTTATTAAAATATCATCTTTTAATAAATATCTTGGATTTCAAAATATCTTAGTTTTATTAAAATATTATTATTTACTAAATATCTTGGATTTCAAAAATATCTTAGATTTATTAAAATATTGTTATTAAATAAATATCTTGGATCTATTAAAATATTATTATTTAATAAATATCTTGGGTTTACTAAAATAATAATATTTTAATGATTTATTAAAATATTATTATTTAATAAATTTCTTGGATTTATTAAATATCTTCGATTTATTAAAATATCATCATTTATTTGCATAAGTCAATGCTTTTAATTTTCTTTGAACAAAGTATTAGTTTATATTATGATAGTGGTAGGTATAACTAATACAATCATCATATTCTGGTGCGTTAGGTATTTCTTCAATACTTCAATAATTCCCTCATTACTCTACATTGAGATTATTTTTCATAATTGATTAGTGCATGTACTAGTGCAGTACATGTGATACATGCATATGTAGCTATCATATGCAGGTCTCATATACATGCTAATAATATTTCTATGTTCCATATAATTAGAATTGGGTCGTTACACAAATGATGACATGAACAATAGATCTGATCTGGTGTAAGATAATCTATTGCAGAAAAATAAGACTAGAAAGGAAGAAACTCAAATGGATGAAAATTTTATCGTGATAATTGTATCAAATTTGAGTATGAGGGCCCGTACCAATGTTAGAGATGATGACCTTACTGAATACCTTAGGTTATTGGTTGGAAATGATGATTAAGCTTGCTGTTGTAACCTGAAAAATCTGAACTTCTGCAAAAGTCTATTGAAACCAACGAGCAAAGGGCCTCTTGGATGCCTCAAACAAGCTCAAACATATTCCTGGCACTCAAGGCTATTTATTGATGTTGATTTTTGTGTAACATCAGGAGGTATTCATGTATGGTTAAGAGGTCTCCAAGTCGACCTAGATAAATTATGTAATTTTTTTATTTATTTAATCAAGTTAGCCCAGGAAGGTGAAGGGACATGTCCATTGGGTTGTCACACTCCATTTGACATGTATAAATAGATGACATGACGCCTCATTTGTTCACCAACGAAGAGCAAGTCTGATCTGATTTTTCTGAGGTCTATTTTCTCTGCTGGATGACTGCATGTGTGAGGTAGGACAATTCTGATCTGGCCCTTTGACTAAAGTTGACTGAACCTTTGACCAACTTGTTTGATCTAGTATTTGACTATTGTTTGACCAAGCTGCTTCATCAAGCTTGACCACAGAACAGGCCGATTTTGACTGCACGTGTGAAGAATTGACCGCAGGGCTGAGTTGACTGCAGGGCCAAATTTGACCAGGCTGAAAATTTTGACTAGATTTGACTTTTCGGTGAGTTTGACCAGCGTTGACTAGCTATTGATTTTGATCAAGTTTGGTTGGTATTTTGACTTGGATATTGGCACTAATTTCTAGACATTGCTGATTCAATGATTTGTAAACCTTGCTGAAGAATAATTTCTCCTAAGAAAAGTTGTTTGGTTTTCTCCCAAGGTTGGGTTTCCCAGGGTAAAAATATTGTCTCTATTGTGCATGGTTGTCTTTCTATGATCTTTATTGTCTTGGAAATTCGGAGAGGGGGGTGAATCAGTGTTTCATCCTTTTTACACAATTGGTTAGATTGTTTCAAACATTTAGAGCATCATAACAAATTTGAAAACATCATCACATCTCTCAAGAAATGCTTCATTATGTATGGTTACATACGCCTTTACCAGTTGAATTGGAAGGAAGTACAAAACTCCCCAAAGTTTTCTGATGAGTTTTACAGATACAAGTCTGTAGGAGTCTTCAGTCTCCCTTACAATCAACAAGTCAACCAATGAATCAATCACTCATCCATTGCTGCTCCAATACTACTGTAGCTCCACAACTGCTTGTTGCCACTACTGCTATCACTTCTGTTGCCACTGTTCCAACTGTCCACTGTCACCCCTGCTATCACTTGTGCTATTGTCCGTTGTCACAGCTGCTGCCTCTACTGCTGCACTTCAACTTGACACTACACTGCTCATTGACTCAGTCATTCGGTCTCACAATACTCTTCTCAAGGAAAGCATAAGTAACACTGCCATACATCACATAAGCCACATATCACTGTCATAGGGTCACTGACATGCATCACACTGTCATAGAGGCACTACCATATATCTTAGATCACTGTCATACATCGCTGAGACAAACATAGAAGATCAGAACCATACATTGCTGTTAGTCCACACATCACTAAAGGTAACAACTTCTCAAATTCTTACTGCCAGTACGAATGCTATAGCCTAACCTCATCACTCGCTGTTCAAACCTGCGGATTTACATCTGTGCTTAAACTGGACAACTAGCTACTTCAATATAGAATGATGAGAAAAGCCCTTACCACTGCTGATGATAAGCCTTCACTGTTGTACTGCGTAACTGCTGTAAAAGACTACTACAACCAGACTACTGTTTCCACTGTTGTAGCTCTTAGTAAGACATAAGATATGTGTAACTCTCTGTAGGATTCAAATGCAGTGAATCCTTGCTACACTTCTCATGCCAACAAAGGTGATCCAGGTACAAATTTACTTCTCAAGATGAAGTGCTCTGGTATGCTCAGGTCTGTACCTTTATCTTTCAGAACTTTTACATATCTTTACCAGTTAATGAACAAGACTTGAACCCCATGAATCTGAACATGAAACCATGGATTTAATTATGAGACCTTACCTCAGAACATGCCCCACAGAAACCACAGATTTGAGTCACAATGAATTATTTAAACAATTATCGGCAAATCTCAGAGAAAGAGGGTTAATGGCATTTCAGATTTTGGCCTTCAGATATACATTAGATCTTTTCTTGAGATCTCTGTTCCAAAGGATTACTGAACCTTGCATACGCCCTGCCACAATGGTGTTATGCAAAGAAGACTTAAAAACTATGTGCACAAAAAATTAATTTCTCAGGTCTCTTAGCCCTTAACTTTTGATGCCAATATCACTGGTCAATCTGGTCTTCTTTCCTTGTGTTTCTCTTCATACAGGTTCTACTTCAGAATTTGTAGATCTGAGAAATGTGTTGCTGCAGTAGTACTGATCTTATGTCTTGTTTCAAAAACTGCTGTAGAGCTCTGGTTAGGGCATTGAAATACTTTATAATGCAGAGCTCAGGTTTGTTGCAAAGGCAACATCCTTTGATTTCTAGAGAACTCCGAAAGGTATGGTCTAATAGATTAGCTTCAGATAGGCCTTGAACAGGTGCCACAGTCAGCTATTTCCAACCAACGTACAACAATGATGCCCTACCAAAAAACCGAGATGCTTCAGGAGAAGATCCACGAGAATGTAAGTTGTAACTCCTTCGAAATCACAAATCTTCAAAGACTTTTAACAAGGCTGCTCCAGATTGTCTTTCTTCCAGGTTTTCCTTAAGCTTCAGATCTGCTTCACAAATGTTCTCAGAAACATTACAATATTTTCTTGAATCTTCTGTAACGATCTTGCTGTCCTTGGAATAGATTGACCTTTGAAATGCTATTTTATTACTTGTATGCTTAAAACAATTTTGAGATCTTAATCATCACTGTCACTGTCACATGAGGGCCACAGATATTACAGGTCTGTGTTGGTTTTGTTTCCCCTAACCAGGCCGTGAATACTCCACTAAAATAGATATGATTGCAAGGATACTTCAAGTTTGAAGAGCCAATAAGGACAAGGTCTGTGAGACGCAGGGAATTCTCAGTTAACGACGTCTGCAGGTATGATGCTTCAAACAACAACTTTCCAGTCCAAAACATATACCTTAACTTTGTGTGTCTGCTTCACATATCTACGGACTAGGTCTGCCAAATCTTCAGGGCATACATTGACTATAACATTAGAGGATGTGCTTAGGAAGGTCCTCAACTACACTCACTGGACATAGGTGCAAGCTCAGAAGTTTACACAGGCTTTAGGGCTCCATGTACCAGATTTGCATGCAAGTTTAGCCAGAATTCGTTCAACAGGCTAGGGCTTAAATTAGGACTAAATTTTGTTCTGAGAAGATACACTTTAATCATGTGTAGAAAGCTTTTAGACCCTGTGGCTGTGACATGGAGGGTAGCCTCAGAGAGGGGCGAAAACTCCTTGTTGAATGTGTCTTAGAAATTGTTGTCGTCGTTCAGAAAAGGGCCAGAGTAGGCCTCAAGGGAAATGCAGGTTGGTTTCAGTGAATTAGCCCTTCATCACAATGTAAATCCACATGCAAAAATAAATTCCAAAAAAAAAAGGAATCCCATGGCCAAGGAGAAAACCATAAACGCCAATGTAATGTCCAGATTTGCCCTTTCAAGAGGGCTGAAGTTCCTCAAGGAATTTGCAGATCTCCTCAACAATATTTGCTCCTTCTTGAGATGTTGGGAACTTCTTATGGCCGCAGACAAATGTTGCACGAAGCAGGGACGTTTTTTGGAAGTGGGGACGCAGAAGTGTCATTTCCCAAAAATCTAGGAAGCGAAACGTCTCAGAAGCGTCTACTATATATGTATATTTATATTTTTTTGCATTGATATTAAAAGAAAACATCCCAAATGCCAAATTAGTTGTAGAAGACATGAAAACATGCATATTTTTACATAAATCAAGATAGATATGGCATCCATGATTCCATTGTACATCAATGATTAATTATTTGAGCATCAACCATCTAGATTCTAGCAATTACAAACATACATCAAATTTTTAATCATATCATAAAACATAAAACATTTAGAAGATAAAATCATCAAACATTCATGTAACTTTTCTATCAAGTGAGCAGCTGTCAACATGAGTCATGTCCAAAATTCAAATAATAATGTTTACAAAATAGGCCACTTGGTCACCACCAAGACTCAAGTACACACTGAGCTAGGAAGAGTAAGACAAAAAAGTTCAAATTCACAACAAGAGTCTACAAGTCTAATCTATTACAAAAGTAGTAAACTGTGAATATATCTACTAATCTCTCCTCCTTCCACCACGAACAGGATGTGAGCCTCCACGTGGTGGAAATGAAGAAGATGGTGGCTCTGGAAGTTGTGGCAGGGACTGTGGAACTGATGAAGATGAGGCCCTTGTTGTTGGTGTTGAAGCATGGAACCTAGGAACTAAGGGGGAATTTTAAATTTTTTTAGGGCTTTTTATATTTAACTAAAATAAAATTACAGTGGTAGAAATGTTGAAAAAGAGATCATTGGATGTTGGAATAAGGATTATGTCTTATTTCCATTAATGCTATGCAGTCAAATTGATGCTTGTCTTAAGTTGGTTGATCAATGCTTGTGTACTATGGCTTGAGATGTGTTGCGGCTCTTTCAGCTGGGGTACTATAGAACTTTTTGGCCATGCCATATAAGCGCAAAAGATGTTCCTTCTAGCCATGTAAGGCCATGTGGGTGTGTTTTATTTTATGAAAGTGACTCTTAGATCATGGGATTTTAAATTCATGGTATGTCTGCCTTTGTGGCATTGCTAACTTCCCCTTGGTAAGATGTAGTTCCTTGCCTTGATGGTTATTCTTATAACTAGGATGGTGTTGTGGGCATAATGGATTAGACCATAGTATTCAAAACCTGACAATTCAAACCGGTAACCAGTCAAACCGACCGGTCGGATGCCCAACCAGTTTAAACTAGCCTGAAAACCCGGTTAAGGGCTTGACCAAAATTTTCGGTCTGACCGGTGCTAACCGGCCAGTTTCTTGATAAACCATTCAGTTTATGGATAAACCAGTGAGTTAGCTGCCTCAACCACAAAAGGGACCCACAAAAGTTGATTTGGCCGGTAATGGGTGGTTTTGGAGGGAAAAGGAGGGTTGTTTCCCTCCAAAAATACCCTCCCCAATCCTTTAAAGGCAGCGGTACCCTCTCATTTGTCTTACACATCTCATTTTCAGCTTTTGTGAGTTTGATTGAGAGCTTGGAGAGTGTTGAGTTTTTGCTGGAGTAGTGGAACAACATAGAGTTTGAGCTAAGTAGTAGCCATCATGCCTCCAAAAGCCAAGGACACTGCATGGGCTCATTGTGATATGATTGATGGAAAAATGATCTGCAAATATTGCCAAAAATCTATTGTAGGAGGGGGTATTTACAGGTTCAAGCGACACTTGGCTAGGATAGGAGGCCATGTAAAGCCATATGGAGCACCAAATGAAGTACTAGAGCATATTAGGGCAGAATACCTTCAAAAGTTTTAGACTCAAATCACTGAACCAATAGAGAAGTTTGTGACTCGAGCAGTTGTAAAGTTTGGCAGTCGAGACTCAACCAACTAAGTTTGATCATGATGAGAAGTTTCAAGTGATAATGTTGATCACTAATATCATATTTGTAGTAGGCCAATGGCCTCATAGCTTATAGCATTGTTTTTGGACTTTATGGGCCATTTGGAGCGTCATTGCTTATGTATTTTTTCGATGATATGTATTGCACTCGGTGCCATTTTGATATATTCACCTTTACATGGTATATAAATGAGAGAACTTTGCATATTTTGTCTCTATTGGCTTGGAATCATGGTTGCAAATCTTAAAAATAGTTTTTTTTATTAAAAATTAAATATTTATTGTATTTTTCTAAAAACCGGTTCATTTAGACCTGACCAGTACCGGTTAGACCGGTTCCGGTCAGAAATCCGATTCATTAGGTCCACTGGTCTGGTCACAGGTTCCGGTTTTTAGTACTATGGATTAGACTCTACTAGTGTTGGAAAATGTAAGTAGGTTCGCTCTTCATAATTATCTTTGTACCTATGTCATTATGTAGAAACAAAAAGAAAAAAAAAACGGAATTTTATTTTTCAAGCATGGGTTTCATGCTCAAGTCAATTTTTTGTTTTATTTAAGCATGTTCTTCATGCTCATTATTATTTGTATTGGTCAAAGTCAATTGCTTATTTATATCCTGGAAATTAATTTTCAAATATGTAATTTGGGTCAAAATTACCTCTAGATGCCAAGTCGGCACTGCCCTAAAAGACATGTCTATTCGAATTTCTCTGGACAATATAAATAGAGGGTGAATTGAGCTCATTTACACACAAGCAATTCACATAATTTTTTTTTGAAATATAGTAGAGAAGAATAGCGAAGAAAGGAGCGATGAAGTCTGAAATAATCAAGTGTAAAGAAGGGTTTCTCTTGAGCTCGGATTTGTGGAAGTTCTGTCTTGACACATCTCTTGATGAAGGTATATTCCTGATGCTATACATATTGCTGGTCTCTTGCTGTTGATGGATTTTCTGTGGAGGGAGGACTTGACTTGACATGTAGAAGGTTAGAGTCTTTCTATGGTCATGGGTCTTGAATATCTCACTTTGATTTGATTCTATAGGAAGAGAATTTTTTTGGGTTTTCCCCTTTGTGGGGTTTTTTCCCTGGCTTGGAGCCTATATCTCGTGTTCTTTGTTTCTTGTGATCTTCATGTTTTGTACGATTGGTAATTGATGAAGAGAACATACTAAATATTAATAGGAAGCCAACAACATTGACAATCAATTATCAAAGAAGAGAAATATACCCTAATGAACAATCAACTTGATTTCTCAACATGGTATCAGAGCTAAGGTTGGAAGTATGAAGATCACATTCCTATTTGCATCCTTGAAAAGGATTTTGTGGAAACCCTAATCAAAAGATCCGATCCTATGATCAGAACTGAATATTCGCAAATATATAAGAAGTGTGCACTGATGGATATTTGAATTCGATAGTTCTCTAGCTCACATATTTTGTTCTTTGGTTCGTATTGTTCTCACAGTTGCTCTCTCTTATGATTGAAGGCTCACATTAAGCATCTTTGTAGCTCGTTTTATTAAACAGTGGCTTGTTCATTTGGTATTGCCATATCTCGTGCTCTACAACATGATTTATCTTTAAACAATGGTCCATATTTTATATACATGGCTCACACTCTACAATATTATTTGCATATAACTACAACAACTTGCACTTCTGTGGATCATGCATACACTCTATGACATTCGGTAATAGCTTGTTGATTTATCTCTATGGCTCGTTGGACTCGTTGAGAAATCCTTGTGCTAACATGTAGTCCTGTTGCTCGCATTTACTCCTGTAGCATGTATATTATGTTCTTGTTACCCACCACTAGTGGGTGACCCCCGTGGGAGAAATTTCCTCATAGATTTGTCTTAAGCTGACAGCTAGTAGCCCGTTGCAACCACTTGATAACGTTGATGTGCTACTATTCTCTGTTGCCTGAGCCAACCATTATGCACCCTCGCTTATTTGTTAATATCATATGTTTGAAGGTGGGACATCCAACCCCGAGGGTATGATTTGTCGTTATGTAATTAGGTGTTTATGCTTGTTTTTCTTGGGCACACTTGGGCATGGATTATTGGGTGACTTGGAAGAATGAAGGGCTTTGACTGTACTTTTGTTCCCTTACCTCAGCTTGGGGGTTAATCTGATCTCCTTTATTGGCTACTAGCTTTAGGATTGGCACTACATGGGAAGCCTTGATTTTGATTGCGTGGTCCTGCTTGCCGATACCATATATCTCACTCCCCTTCGCTCATTACAAGCCCTTTTCACATTTTCTCCATTTGGGTCCACATTTTTCCATCGGGTCCGCAAGGTGTTAGCCTCCCCTTCCCCTTGTCCATGCCTTGGGTCGGGCCTCGAACGATGCCTCAGAGGTTGATGCAGCTAAAAAGAAAGATAAAAGCATAATATGGTCACATACAACAGGAAATGTACCACAAAATGCAGAAGATGGTTGGGACAATAAAATTTAGCACGTAGGCAAAATCCAAGCATGAGCTCTTCCCCCTCTCATTATGGCCATGACCTTGGTTCCTAAGGCCCCTATGAGTGCCCCTTGTGTCATTAAGGAACCTATGAATGTCCCACCCCTGGTGGGCGATGAATTGCCCCACCTTAAGTGGGTAATCACTGCTATATCTTACACATCATGCTCTCATCCCCTTGAGCCCTGTGTAGTAAAATGAAGAAAAATCAATAAAAGGCAAAAGAAAAATGAAGAAGGGTGGAAAAACAAAGGTCGAGTAACTCATGTACCATGATTTCTCCCTCCCTACATTCATACACCTAAGGTGTGGGCCTCTTTCATCATAGCTACCCTTGTACCATGGCATGTGGCTTGGAGCCTTCCTTATACCCTTGTTCCATCATTCTTTCACATGGCACCTGCCATTTGAAGGGTGTACCTTGGACCTATCATTCCCTTAAAGGTTGAAACCACCTAATAGTGTCCTTCATTAACCTCTCTTTCCAAGGAAGGTAACACCATTGCATATTTAAAGCTCCAAATTTGGAAGAGAAACCAACTATGACGTGTCCACTTTTGCCCTTGATTAGCAAGCTTATTTACTCAATTGCGCTAATGAATTATTGTATTGGAAGGTGAGGAGACACATTGGGTCTTATACAAGATTGCACATGGTTTTCAACTTGGACTTGGCATCCTTATATGGGATCCAAGCTCTCGAGAGTATCAAAATGGCATTTATAGGGTGAGCATTGAGAGCCATGGGCCTCCATCCATGCAGAGCATTGATTGGCACACCATAGGCTTCTTCTACACCACCGTTTTCTTGCTCGTGCCCTAGTTATTTAGAGATAATGATGCACTTGGACCACGTTGCCCATCCAGCTACACTTTGCACCCGACACTTGGCAGTTGATCCAGAGCCCAGAGGAGGTTATGTCTTTCGTAGGGAGACATGGGAGAGCATGTGTCATCTTCTAGCCCTCATTGATGGAGCATCAACTTGTAGACCCATGAGACCCATTGGTGCCTGCAGAGCCCAAATAGGAGTTTGGAGATGTTTTGTAGCATATGGAGGGCATCCCCCTCTTCATCATCATTTTTGAGGCCCTCACTCTTATCCTTAGCATGTGAGGCCTCAACATTGCCCCTCTAGGCCTCCATGTCAACCTCACGTGGGCTTAAGAGGGCTATCTCGATTTAATTTTTGAGCTATCATGGTTGGCTTGTAACCATGGGTGGGTTACATAGCATTTTAGGCATTCAAGGGGCTTCTTGTTTCATAATTTGAACTATTAGTAATTGTATAAATAGGAGAGCTAGTCTCCTCCTAGCATCATCACTTGGATTTTGATATCACTTCTTGAGAATTTCAGAGATGCAATTGTTGGATGAATTTGGATGCATTTTTATGTTTGGAAATTTTCACTATCTCTATTGGAGCTTCATTTTGGCATTGTGATGGATGGATATATTCTTCATTGTCTTGTAAGTGATGTTTAATGCAATATTTCTGAATTTTGATTAATGTCTAATGCATGGAATCTCTTGTCATGGTTAATTGATGAAATTTTTCTAAACATTGAAGCTATTTGGAAATATTGCATGTGTTACTAATGGATAATGAATGAATGAATGATCCTAGAGGATTTTTTGCATTTGCATTCTTGAAACACCATCAACAAGTGTCATCGAAGTATAAATATTTAGAGGTTGTTTTGTTGCGAATTCCATTAAGGGTAGTGAAATTCCTTCTAGGTCTCCTTGAAGAGCGAGTTACCGTGTCAAGAATATCCTTGACTCCAATTCTCCCAATTGTTAGGCATTGGTCTTAATCCTTGGTGATCACTCCAGAATTGATAAATCATTTTTCTTTTCACCTCCTTTTCACCTCTTTTCCTCATCCCTTTAAGGATAAGGAGGCCTCTCTAAGGCTTGGTGCGAAATTCATTAGAGGAAGGCGTTTTGAATTTCACCTCCTCAGTGTCTACTCTACTGATTCTCAAGTTTTGGTGGATTTCCTACGGTGGAATCTCCAGAAATTTGATGCCCTAGCCTTCACACAGAGTGGGAATCCTAGAAACTAATCCTTCAACTTGGGGATTCTTTGACGACTTGTGCTTTGGTACTTGTTGAAGTATATCTTTCATAGCCTTTTCTCTTGTCTACCTTGACCTTGGATGAACTCATACCTCGCTAAATATCTCAACCCCAGGTCTCATGTAACCTTTCTTTTATGGGGTTTTTTTGTGGAAAATATTTCTAGCTTCTCCCAAATCTTGCACATTTATTGAACCTTTCCATTGAAGGAGCCACTTTCCTTCGCTTCAAACCTACTATAGATACATATCTATCACAAGTGAGTCATACTGGGACTCCTCTCATCGGTGAGAATCTGAGAAGATTAGGGGACTTAGGCTGTGGTGATAGTGGGCCTCTGTCCCAGGGTGTTGTTGTGCCCTCTAGCTTTTGCCTCTTTACAAGACCTGCTAGTTTGTGCAACAACATTTTTTGGCGTCGTTGCTGGGAAACACGAGACATGTGTCTTGTTCATATACAACATTATCAATATATTCATTTGGTGACTCCATTGGAATAACAAAGCCCTAGTTCTTCATTGAACTTCAAAGTAAATGTTTGTAGGGTGAAGCAAGCATCTCTCAAGGCATTTGAATTCACCCTGGAGACTCTACGCTGCTTTCATATACAAAATCATAAAAAATGGCTCATTATAGAAATGAAATTTCCCCCCATCTAACAATATGCCACTTGATCCTAAATATCTTCGGATTCTATGAAGATCTTCAGATTCTATAAGAAAGACTGGATGGATTTTGTGAATATTATGAGCATGTAGTAGATCACGAGGACAAAAACTTCTTATTTAATTTATGTGTTGGGAAAGGGGAAGAGCTCTATCAAGTGCAGTGTGAATATGAGGAGAATCCTACATATATCCTTTTCCTTGAGCTCACTTACTATACTTGTGCATTCAAGATCCTATGTCATACAATTGAGGAAAGGTATTGCAATTTGCAGCAAAACCACGTGTAATATCACCACATGCTCGGAGAAATAATAGAAACATTGGATGATCCTAAGCAAGACATAAATATGGAAGGTAACCAATAAAGTAAGGGGGATGTGGAGGAAATGTCAATTGCGAATTTAGGAATTGATGATGATAGCATAGAAGAGAACCCCATAGAGCCCCTAGTCCATGGTGAAGAACCTTGTCCTTTGATCCAAGAAAGTGAAGTTGAGACTAGCCCTACCTCTTTTGAGGTTGTTATTCCTGATCATGTAGTATTTGAGGATTTGAGAGAAGGTGATCTCATTAATCCCTTGAAAATTGGTATTGGAGATTACTTGCATGTTGAATAAGGGAAATCAGAGATCATTGGAAATCCATTTGAAGTGATCCTATTTATGATACTGATAAGGTGGTTGAGGTTGAGGTTGGTTTTCCCTTTCTTTAAGGGATTACTTATAATGATATATATACTGATAACTTTGAAAGGGAGGATCATTATTTTCCCCTACATGAAGGAGGATTGTTGGAAGCAATTGACTGTCATTTTAACGAAGGTCCCATTTATGATACTGATGATGACATCGACAAGAGCCTTACTTCTCCTTGCCTTCCTTATGATCCTAGGAGTATAGCTGATTCATCCATGAACCATTGCCTCATCCCCTCTCATATAATCATTGATAATGATGAGCCTTTTCCCCCTCTTGAATATGATCTTGAGGAAAAGCATCTTGTTAGATGTATCACTTCTTCCTAACCATGTTTTGAAGATAATGAACACACAATGATTGCCTCTCTTCAATACAATCATCCTATTAAGCAATCAACTTGTTGTGACCCTTTATGTCATTATGCCCCTTTTCCTTCCCATCATGACCCTAGGGTAACCATGAAGCATGACATTACTAAGAAGGATCTTGATAGGGAGTTCATGAGCCTGGTCATCCTGTCATCCATTCTTTGCATACAAGAAAGGATCTTCCGCTGCAAATTGGTGACCATTACTCCTTTCTATCATATATGGTCACTTTATTTTCCCACCTCCTGCCCTTGTGACCCTACATATGACTTTTTTTTATCTTTGCTTAACTATTTATTCCAGGAGTAATCATAGGGGCATGTGTTCTCATATTGATCTACTAATATGTTGGTTGCATTGGCGTTATGATTACACTTAGCATTTGCATAATATAGCCATGTATGTTAGAGTAGGATGCACTGCATATTGATTTTGCATAGCTAATATCATCATAGTATATTCTCATGATATATTAGATGCATTTGGATTAGCCCTGCTTCTAGAATAGAATTTTTATTTCCTATTAGTTTTATTATCTAACAAAAGCATGGGCGATCAAAGTACACCTTGAACACACGCTGCCCCCGTTTGCTTGTCTCTGATGTGCAGGTAATAGGTCTACGGTCCCAAGAGATTACTGGTGTTCTGATCACCTCCCCGTTCGAGTACATGGTTCATGCACTCTACTAAGAGCTCATGTCCCAATTGGAGCCAGATGTTACCCACCACTAGTGGGTTACCCTTATGGGAGATTTTTTTTTTTTCTAGATTTGTCTTCAACAGGCAACCAACAACCCCTTGCAGCCACCTAATAGCTCTGATGTGCTACTATTCTCTGCCACCTTAGCTACAGGACCCCTCATAGAGTGGTCAAACACTTTTATTATCTTCTCAGAATATTTCCATATAACAGCGGATTACATAGATGGATTCATTGCTTAATCTCGTGATGCAAGCAGATCGCGGTAACCCGCGCAGATGCAGAGCAGGAGATTTTTAGCTCAGAGACTCCTAATTTCTAAAAACCCAAAATTCTGAACTCGAAAATCCTAAATCTGACTCTCCTCCTCTTTCAATGAGCCTTACCTTCTTTTATAAGCAAGAAGGGGGACAAACATTTGGTTCCCGTACAGATATGTGAAGAGGATCTTATGAAAATCTATGACTCAAAAGAAAAATAGTTCCGTCCTTGATTTGGGTATGAGTGGACTACTCATATTATCTCGTCCCTTTTCCTTTCGGAAAGCCATCTGGCATATGGGGACCGAATCAAAGGACAATTACTTTACATGATATGAAAGATTTAAGGACAATTACTTTAGTTGATATGAAAGTAATTTGTAGAACAAAATATACACAGTGGAGATTCTAGATCAGGAGAATCCACAAAAGCCTGTCTAATACCAACGTCGATTAGAAAGACAACAAATTTACATGACATAATATTCGATTTGGGGATGAGAGTAATGCTGGTACTGAAATCTCTCAATCAAATAGTTTGAAAAGTATTGTACTCGTACATCTTTCTCAGATTCCCATATCTGTGAAGAGTGATTGTCAGGTGGTGACAGAAAGTTGATGTACTCAAAAGGATTGAGATCAGGATCCACTTGTTCATGGAAATCATCATAATTGAGTTGATGGCCAGTAGTGCTTGTACCAATTATTCTTGCTTTATAGTGATTTGTGACAAACCATCGAATATGGCCACATCTTTTTACGACATGGAAGAAATGGAGGTCTTCAATCTCAGCAATATCAAGGACTGATTTGTAAAAGATTCCTGATTGATGAGCTCTGGGTTCGCTGAATCCATAGATTTTTATGAGATGGAGTGAATACGGTTTGGTGACAAGAGCTGATAGGCCATATATTTTCCACCAGTCAAGGAACCAATCAGGAGTGGGATCTTCACTCTCCATTCGTTCTACAGTCCATCCTTCGAACAAGAAAGAACTCTGCAAGGCATAAAACAAGTTAGAAGCATAGTTTTGTAAGTTCATACCTGCATAGAATGCTTCTCTCTGGCGGTCAGCATTATAATTGTTTCTCCGAAGACAATTATCAAATCTTCTTAAAGTGATATGACAGCTTTGGATCATGTCTTCATCATCTTCACTTTTTTCAAGCATGTAGGTGATGCTTCCAATATGAACTAAGTAATTCAATGCTTCAATTGCTTCCTCGTTCATTTCATTCTGCATTCTTTCATTCTAGAGATAAGGGATACTAGTTCTGTATCTGATCTCTTTGATAGGAAACCAGCTCTCATCATGTTCCATAAGAGGAGTTTCATAATCAATATTAACCCATCCAGTGGGAGTCTCAATTTGTACAGAACTTTCACTTCTTCTGATGAAATTACAAAATAATGAAAGAATAGAATGATCTGCTAAAAATTCACGGCTCAACATATCTGCAAAACTGTTCTTTTCACCAGGAACAAATTCAACATCAAAATTATACTGACTCAACTGCATTACCCATCTGACCATTGCTGCATCTTCAAATTCACATTTTTGAATGGCATACTGTAGAGCTTTGCAATCTGTTTTGACAGTAAATTTTGTATAGATGACAAAATCTTTGAATTTAGCAATTCCAAGGCATACTGCTCTAAGCTCCTTCTTTAGACTGGCCCAATGCAATTGATTTTTTGCCCATAGTCCAGAAGCATACTGACAGACTTCAACATCTTTCTTATCCTTTGGATTTATTTGACATAAAACTGCGCCCCAACCTATATTGCTTGCATCTGTCATGATTACCTTTTCCCACGTCTCTTGTATAGGAGATAGAGGCTGGATTTTTCTTACTCTATCTTTTATTTTGCGGACTGCTAGTGTGCAATCTTCATTCCAAGGAATAGGAACTTATTTGAAGCCTCTGATTCAAAAGCTTTCTGTCTTGTGCACAATGTTTCAAGAATTTAGAAATATAGTTCAAACTTCCAAGAAATCTTTGGAGCTGAACCTTGTCTTGAATTTCACCGGGAAAATGATCTACAAAGTTAAGACTTCTTTGTATAACATTATATGATCCATACTGAATGTTATAACCCAAAAAGTCTATCATGGATTTGAACAACTTCATTTTTGATTCAGATAAAACTATTCCTTTCTCTTTGACCCTCCTTAAGAAAATTTTCAAATGTTTGATGTGTTCAGGAATATTATCTGAATGAATCAACAAGTCATCAATGTATTTTTTCAAAAAGTCATCCATACCTTCAAAAGTTCCATCCATGATTCTCTGAAATGCAGAAGGTGTATTTAACAGGCCGAATGGCATGATGTTCCATTCATAGTGTCCTTCAGGCACAAAGAATGCAGTCTTCCATTTGTCTGAGTCTTTGATCCCTACTTGCCAGAATCCTGATTTAAGATCAAACTTTGAAAACACCTTAGATTTAGAGATCTGGGCAAGTATTGTAGAAGGCTTGGGCAAAGGATAAGCATCATAGTCAAGAATACTATTCAGAGGTTTGTAGTTTACTACCAATCTTGGTTTACCTCTGGCTATTTCTGAATGCTTATTTACATAAAATGCAAAACAGGCAATAGGACTCTTACTCTTCCTGATCAGTCCTTTTTTCAAAAGATCTTTGATCTCTTCTTTGCACAACTTCATCTGTTTAGAGTTCATTGCAATTGCTGTTGATCTTCTTAATTTACCACTGAAATCTTTTTTGAGAGGAAGTTCAACTTCTTGCTTATTCACATGCCAAAATGCGTTAGGATCATCAAAACAACATTCTTTAAACTTAGCAGTTATGTTTGCTATTTCTTTGGCATATTTTCCATTGTCTAGATATTCTTCAGTTTTGAGAATTTCCTTTTTCAATTCCATTTTTGCTAAGAGATTCTCCATTCTTTATACTCTTTTCAACCTGTTTGGAGAATTAGCATTGATAAATGGAAAGAAGATTTCTTTATCATGTAAGCTAACAAAATATCCATACCTTTGACTAGACTTGTCTAGTTTTGCACCATGTTTCTCAAAATTCTGGAAAAATGGGGTTCCCAAATACATGGCACAGTCCATACCTGGGACTGTTGGACAAACTAAATGAACTCCAATTTCATCTGTCAGAAATACATCTATTTCTGCTTCTGACACAGTTGTAATGTCACCGCTCGCAGTGGTAACTCTTGGACATGCAGTTGGCCTTCTGAGATGTGTACTAACAACTGTGTTATTGACTATATTTAATCTGGATTCAGTGTCCATCAATACTTTCCAGTACTCATACTGAGATCCAATTCTAACTTTCATCTTGACACAATACATAACATCTCTGTTAACTATATTGCATCCTAAACCCATCCTTTCTGCTTCATCATCAGAATCTTCCTTTTCAGTGGATTTATCTGGCTTATTAATTTGTTCAATTATTGGACTATGATGAAAGGTCCAATTTTCTACTTTGCCAGATATAGGAGGATTCTGAGAAGAAGAAGCTTGGCTTATGCCTAACATTTTGACATTTAATTCTCTGTGATTTTCTAGTCATAATCTTTTGTTTTCTTTTACTGTCTTCCTTAACTCTTTGACGCCTTGATGTATACTAGGAAAGCTCTGTGGCAAATCCTCACCAAAATCTTCATTTCTAAATTGCCTAGTCAGAGCTTCAACTGAAAACAAAGATGCAGGAGGAACATACCCTTTATTTGGATGTTCTTTTGAGCTGGAAGGTGACTGCTTCAAATGATTCATCAGCAAAGTTTTATACATATCTCTGATCTGTGGATCTGTTGCTGCCATCATCTGTGTGAAATAATTTCTGCTTGTCTCATCATTATCATCCTTCATCATTCTGACTGCATTGCATTTGCAGACATCAAGATCACTGCATTCACAATCTTTACATTCTGTACAATGCGGGTCTGCAAAATTCTTCTTCAGAGGATGAGGAATAATCAGAATTAACCAAATTTAAACCATTTTCTGATTCAGAATCAGAAGTTAGTAATTCATCACAACTGCTAGGTAAATCAAAGAAATCGACTTTTCCTTTTTTATTCCTGTAAGGCAATTTTTTCTTTGAGGTAGCTTTTTTCTTCTTTGGACAATGGTTGGAAGTGTGTCCTTTCTCATTGCAGTTGTAACAGATGATTTCTTTTTCTTTTGCAAACATTTCTGTATGCTTATGTGGCTTCTGTTTGAAATTCTTTTTGTGGGAAAACTGGGAATTCTTCTTTGCATGCTTGTGCTTGTTCTTGCGATGTGGTCTACGCCCCTCAGAATTGCCAGCTTTGCCAAGATACCATTGTTTGCAGAGCTGCTGGTAACCATGGGGTTTTTTGGGATTGGTAGCGGCACGGGCAATTTTCATTTGTGAACATAGTTCAACAATGACGGCTTTGACAACCTGTCTGATGACCCCAAACTTATAATCACCCATTTTACCAGGGAGTTTGGTCACAATTGCAGAAGAAACCCAATGAGGAAGGGAAGAGACAAAATTTCTTTCCATTTGGGTTCCAAAATTAAATCTGGAGACAAAGTATGCAGACGATGAAGGAATTCATTGAAATATTCATCAAAATGTTGCATATTATGCAACTTCATTGCCAGCAGGGTGATAGTGGTAATTTCATTAGTAATCTGAGGAAAACCAATAAAATTAACAGTAATGCCATAGAGAAGTCTGCCAATCATGTTATTAACAGGAAGACTGGTGACTGGGTCAATATAGGTACTGCCATCAGAATTGAGAACAACTGATTGTTCCCAGGAAGGAAGTAGACTGGGTTCTTTCAGTGTTTCAGCTTTTAACCAAGCATCTAAAGTACCTTCAAAACCACCAATAATTATTTTAGTTGCATTAACAGGACCAATATCATCTGCTAAATATGTCCTATAGCAAACTAGCATAGATTGTAAGACTGACATTACTTCTGCCTCTGTACAATTGTCGATATTCCAAGAGTATGTAGAATTGGCTGACCAATCTTTGTGATATTATGATTTCATCAGATCCCTGCGGTCAGGAGCAGGATTCCAGGTGGTTTTCCATCTTGATCTTGAGGAAGTAGAGTTGACATGGGTATCATCAAGATCATCAGAAGATATTATGCCAAATAGTTCTTTATCTTGAGCAGAGAAATTATTTACGCATGCTTCAAGATCTTCTAATTCTGGAGCATAATCTATCTTATGTAAACTTGTTTCAGCATCGTCCTTTATTTCAGAGGAATCAACATCTTTTCCTTTGAGGAAATCTAAGAGACTGACTCGAGGAGTGTCTGCTTCCTTTTGTGCCTTGCCAAAGAAACTAGGATTAGCAAAAGGTGAATACTGAAAAGTTGCATTGGCTAGAGGAAAACTGATCGAACTAGGTGCTTTGATGAGACTTTCCACAAAAGAGGTAATTGAATATGGAGCTGACACCTGTGGATCTGAAAATAGTGTGGAAGATTTATAAGCTTCTGTGCTAGGCTTCTTTTTCAAAGAATCAATTCCAGAGGAAACAATCCATACTTGTTTCTTTATGAGATCAAGGCTAGAATTAACCTTGACAATTTCTTTTCCATGAGCCACAACTGCTTCATGAATTTTCTTTTCTGTTTGTAGGGAAAGCTTGTCCAAACTTTGGGCAATTGTTTGATCATTTTCAGTCAAGGTCTTAATGCTTTCATTTAAACAAACAGTATTATAATCTTGCTTCTGTAAGACTCTTCCAAGCATTGATTTCATTTCAGAACATGCAGCTTCTACTGATGCAAATTCTTTCCTTGAAAACTTTTCTAAACTAGACAGTGCCAGATTTGTCCAGTTTGTGGCTGCTACTGACTCTCTGGTAGACAGAGAGGAATCATCAAGATGGGAAGGAAGCAATTTGTACATTTTTCCATCTTGTTGTCTAATAACAAAATTTTTCCATGGGGGAAACTCTGTTTCTGTTTCAAGCACTGAACCATCTAGGAGTTCCCACTTATGCTTACTAGGAATGCTTGTCCTGATCATATTTACATTGAATTGCAAACATATATCTCTGATGAGATTTTCTCCTTTTACTCTGACTGCTACCAGAGATTTTGACAAACTTGGTTTAGATAGCATGGAATGTATCTTGGGAGAAAATACTGGAAGTTGCAGAGGAGATGGAATAACTACATGATTTTGTTCTAACTTTTCTTCTATAAATTTCTCTGACTTTGACACTCTCTTTTGTTTTGCTTCATTTCTAAACTGTTTAATCAGAGAGTCTTCAATTTGATTTATAGAAGGGTAATACCATTCATAGAATGATATCCATTGATTCTGAGCTTGCATCCAAGCTTTCCAAGCAGAATCATTTTGTTGATTGAATGCTTTTTTGTCCTGTTTTTCTAGAAGATGCAATTCTTGCATATATAGATGTTCTTTCTCATGAGTGTAGATATCCCAATTGAACATCTTTTTCTTCCATGTATCCTCTGGGTCATAGGGACCTATTCCCTTGAATATTTTCAAAAAGGCAATGATTTCTGAATCTGAAGGTATCACAACTGATTTAGGAACTCTATCAATTGGATTTTTTCTATAGGAAGGAATGGCTGACTTATCAATAAATCCAAGACCACGGGAAGGAGTTGGAGATACTGATTGCACAAGCAAATCTTCATGTATATTGAAAAATGTGACTTTTTTGTAACTTTGTTCTGGGGAATCAGATGATGGTACAAATCTGATCATATTTATTCTGTGTTGATCAGAGGAAGATTCTCCATGCGGTTTAGGAGGTTCTGAGGAGAACTGACAAAAGGTCTTTGAGCAGTGAGGATGATCACATACGGAAGAGAAAACAGGATTTGGTGATGGTTGAGAAAAGAGTTTCCGTAGTGATTCATAAACTGCTGGGTCAATAACAATTTGCTGCGGAGGCTGTACAGGATGCAGCTGACTAGTAGGAAAACTGGTGATGGAGGGTCCACCACGCTCAGCATGCTGAACTCTGGGAAATCGAGTGACAACATGGTCATCTGTTTCAGAGATAATGGATTGGGCGACAGCAATAGGTTTGCGAACAGTACGCTTCCAGTTTGTAATCCATTCATCCGGAGGAGAAATATTCCGTTTAGAGACAGAGACAGGTGCAACTGGGTTACATGCAGAGTCATACTGAATCAAAGTGACAGTGCCATAGTCTTTTTCAGGTGAATGCAATACTGCAGGTATGGTGGTATTATAAAACTGAACACAAGTAATATAATAGATGGACAAATTTTTTGCTTTGGACATGAATCCTTCGTATCCTTGAGTCTGTATACCTAAGGTAAGGCATTTCAAGATATGAAGATCATCAAGTGCAACAGAGAAATCAGGATATACATCATATTGAACAGGACCATCTGACAAGGTGGTCTCAATTCCTCCTATTAAGGCTTGTGTAAAGGATGTCCATCGATTATCTAATAAAGCAGAAAACACGAATGTTGGTTGACCTTTTCTATGGAGGGCATTAAGGCCTACTCTCACCATCCCGAGATGGACATACTTATAACCAGATTTAAGAGCAGCCTGTATATGTCGGGGTTCCAGAAGAGGAACAGTCATCATAGCATTAAGATTCAATTCAGTACGAAGAGAGCGTTCTTTGATTTTTATTTGACTGAGGGCTTTAAACTGAAACTGGGAGACTCCTTGATAGACTTCAGATGGAGAGACTTCAGGGAGTTTCCATGCAACATGAGGATTAGGTTCTTCAATATGTAAACAAGCAGAATTGAGATCTGCATCTTGAGGCAAATACAAAGAATCTAATCCTGATTTTAATTGTTCTTCAGCTTCTAACTCGTCAAAATGCTTAGAACCAAATCTACCCATAGGCTTTGAAGCATAAGATGAATCCATAATAAGATAACAAGCAGAGAAAGATAAATAAATACCAAGTGAGAGTCGTGCAAAACGAAATCAAGAAGTATTGCGGCTTCCCCTTAATTGAAATTTTGCGGCTTCCTCGCGTACCGAAGTACGAGTTCTAGTCCAACGTCTTCAACACCTTCAACGCCAACACACGGCAACACAGGCTACAAATGCTATTCAGGACATCAGGCAAACTCGCGATCCACTCAAACAATATTTTTTCAACAATTAACCATTATGTGCCATTGCTCATATGTTTGAAGGTAAGCCATCCAACCTCGAAGGTATGGTTTTTCATTATGTAACTGGGTGTATATGCTTGTTTTTCTTGGGCGCACTTGGGCATGGATTATTGGGTGACTCAGAAGAATAAAGGGCTTTGACTGTACTCTTGTTCGCTTACCTCGGCTTGGGGGTTAATCTTGTATCCTAGTCTCGTGGGATCTCCTTGACTGGCTACTAGCTTTAGGAGTGGCACTACAATGGAAGCCCTGATTTTGGTTGCATGGTCTCGCTTCCCGATACCATATATCTTACTCGCCTCCACTCATTACAAGCCCTTCTCACATTTTCCCCATCTGGGTCCACATTTGTCCATCGCGTCCACAAAGTGTAAGCCTCCCCTTCCCCTTGTCCATGCCATGGGTTGGGCATGGAACGATGCCCCAGAGGTTGATGCAGCTAAAAAGAAAGATAAAAGTATAATATGGCCACATACAATAGGAAATGTACCACAAAATGCAGAAGATGGCCGGGACAATAAAATTTGGCACGTAGGCAAAATTCAAGCATGAGCTCTACCTCTAATCATTATGGCCATCACCCGCGTTCCTACCCGCGTTCCTAGGGCCCCTATGAGTGCCCCTTGCATCATAAAGAAACCTATGAATGTCCTGACCCCTGGTAGGCGATGAACTGCGCCAGCTAAAGGGGGTAATCATTGCTCTATCTTACACATCATGCTCTCATCCCCTTAAGCCCCGAGTAGTAAAATGAAGAAAATCAATTAAAGACGAAAGGAAAATGAAGAAGGGTGGAAAAACAAAGGTCGGGGTAACTCATGTACCATGATTGCTCCATTCTTACATTCATACACCCAAGTTGTGCGCCTCCTTCATCATAGCTACCCTTGTACCATGGCATATGGTTTGGAGCCTTCCCTATGTCCCCGCTCCATTCCATCAATCTTTCACATGGCCCCTGCCATTTGAAAGGTGTACCTTGGACATGTCATTCCCTTAAAGAATGAAACCAACTAATATGTTCCTTCATTAACCTCTCTTGCCAAGGAAGGTAACACTAGTGCATCTATGAAGCCCCAAATTTGGAAGGGAAATCCACTATGAAGTATCTACTTCCGCCCTTGATTAGCAAGCTTGTTTACTAAATTGCACTAATGAATTATTGTATTGGAAGGTGAGGAGACGCATTGGATGTTATACAGGGTTGCACATGCTTTTCATCTTATACTTGGCTTCCCTATATGGGATCCAAGCCCTCCAAAGGATCACAATGGAATTTGTAGGTTGTGCGTTGGGAGCCATGGGCCTCCATCCATGTAGAGCATTGATTGCCACACAATAGGCTTCTTCAACACCACCATTTGCTTGTTCGTGCCCCAATTATTCAGAGATGTTGATGCACTTGGACCACGTTGCCCAACCGACTAGACATTGTAGCCGACACTTGGCAGTTGATCCTAAGCCCAAAGGAGGTTATGTCTTTTGTAGGGAGACATGGGAGGGCATGTTTCATCTTCTAGACCTCATTGATGGAGCATTGACTTGATTATGAGCCACTTGGAGACCCATGGGACCCATTTGGTGCCCACAAAGGCTAAATAGGGGTTTGGAGATGTTTTGCAGCATACATAGGGAATCCCCCTCTTCATCATAATTTTTGTGGCTCTCAGTCTCATCCTTAGCAGATGAGGCCTCAATGCTTCCCTTCTAGGCATCCATGTCAGCCTTACGTGGGCTTAAGAGGGCTATTTCAATTTAATTTTTGAGCTATCATGGTTGGCTTGTAACCATGGGTGGGTTACTTAGCATTTTAGGCACATTGCAGGGGCTTAATGTTTCATAATTTAAACTCTTAGTACTTGTATAATTAGGAGAGAGCTAGTCTCCTCCTAGCATCATCTCTTGGTTTTCGATATCTCTTCTTAAGAATTTTGGACCTGCAATTGTTGGACGAATCTGGATGATTTGGATGCATTTTGATGTTTGGAAATTTTCGTTATCTCTCTTGGAGCTTCATTTTGGCATAGGGATGGATGGATATATTCTTCATTGTCTTGTATGTGATGTTCAATGCTATATTTCTAAATTTTGATTAATGTCGAATGCATGGAATCTCTTGTCATGGTTGTTAATTGATGAAATTTGTCTAAACATTGAAGCTATTGGGAAATTTTGCATGTGTTACTAATGTATAATGAATGAATGAATGTTCGTAGAGGATTTGTTGCATTTGCATCCTTGAAACTCCATCAACAAGTGTCATTGAAGTATAAATATCTAGAGGTTGTTTTGTTGCTGCTTCCATTAAGGGTAGCGGAATTCCTTCTACATCTCCTTGAAGAGCTAGTTACCAATCAAGATTATCATTGACTCCAATTCTCCCAATTGTTCGACACTGGTCTTAATCCTTGGTGATCACTCCAAAATTGATAAATCATCTTTCTTTTCACCTCTTGTCCTTGTCCCTTTAAGGATAAGGAGGCCTCTCTAGGGCTTGGTGCAAAATTCATTAGTGGAAGGCGTTTTGAATTTCACTTGGATAGGCCTCGTCCTTAGTGTCTCCTTTAGTGATCCTCAAGTTTTGGTGGATTTCCCACAATGGAATCTCCAGAAATTTGATGCCCTAACCTTCATACCATGTGGGAATCCTAGAAGCTAATCCTTTAACTTGGGGATTCTTTGAAGGCTTGTGCTTTGGTACTTGTTGAAGTATATCATTCATAGCCTTTTCTCTTCTCTCTCTAACCTTGGATGAACTCATACCTCGCTAAATATCTCAACCCCAGGTCTCGTGTAGTCTTCCTTGTCAGGGGTTTTTTGTGGAAAGTCTTTCTAGCTTCTCCCAAAGCTCGCACATTTATTGAACATTTCCATTGAATGAGCCACTTTCCCTCGATTCAAACCTACTATAGATACATATCTATCACAAGTGAGTCATGCTGGGACTCCTGCTATCGGTGAAAATCCGACAAGAGTAGGGGACTTACGCTGTGGTGATAGTGGGCCTCTGTCCCAGGTTGTTGTTGTGCCTTCTAGCTTTTGCCTCTTTACAAGGCTTTCTAGTTTGCACAACAACAGTTCCCATCGCTTGGATCAGTATCTCTGTGGCTCAAGTTTATTCATGTGGTTGTACTCTATTCCCGTGGTACATGTACTACATTCTATGGCTCACATTATACAACTATGGCTTGGACCCTTTATCTTTGTACTAACAGACAATGATATATTGCATAGTGACTTTGGTTTTGACAATAACCCTAGTATGACAGTGTTTCTGAATAGAATAAACCAAAAGTATGTGACATATGGAAAATAAGGCAGAGACTGTGCTAGGAGGTATTTGAAACCTCTATGAGACATCCATCCAAACCAGTGAAAATCTACATGACTCATGACAATAATCCTCATAGCAATGTTGTACAACTATATGGAAGTGACCTGATGGACCTTCATGTGACAATGCTGCATGACTTGACAATATTGCAAAAAGGAGATAATGTATGGCTTGACAACAATTGACAATAATGGTCGATGGACAAAAGTTTGGATCATCTCTAAGTGTACGGAAAATCTAGATGAAAACCTTGTTCGTATTATAACTTGAAGATCGAAGCATTGAAGCTTTATGGATGGATTAGTTTATCCATGCAACATTAGTACTCGAGGCAGTCATGCTATTCAGATCCCCTCCCTATACATAATATAAGAAAGAGTGACATCAATGAAGCCGACCTGAAGTTTGGAAGAAATGATGCTGTCTCTTTTGAATAAAGTTGATCAAGACCAGATCTCTGCAAAGAAGGACAGGTAAAAGTCAAAGAGGTACGTATAATTTCTGTGCATTCCATGACCAATGTTAAGTTCTTTAGGTCATGGTGATGATCATGAAAATGGTTTGCATAAATATTAGAAGATAGTGACATGAAAGAGTTTGATGTTATATGAAGAAGGATTAATCATGGTGTATGTGTCTGGATTATAGAGAGCTCAACAAGCTCACTATTAAAGATAAGTTTCCCATTCCTATGATTGATGAATTATTGGATGAATTACATGGAGCAATTTATTTTACCAAGTTGGATATTCGTTTAGGATATCATCAAATTAGAATGAAGATTGAAGATATTCTGAAAACAACATTTTGAACTCATGAGGGTCATTATGAATTTTTGGTCATGCCTTTTGGCCTTACTAATGCACCTTCCACATTTCAAGGTTTGATGAATTCCACTTTCAAACCCTTCGTTATAAAATTTGTGTTAGTATTTTTTTATGATATACTAATCTATAGCATGTCTTTGAAAGATCATGTTCAACATGTTGACAGGGTGCTCAAACTATTGGAGGAGAAACAATTGTATGCAAAATCTTCCAAATGTTTCTTTGGAGTATAAGAAGTGGAATATTTGGGTCATATTGTATCCCATGAGGGTGTTAAGGAAAATCCTAACAAAATCAAAGCCATCAAGGAATGGAAAATCCCCACAAACTTGAATCATCTTCGAGCATTCATTGGGTTGACAGGGTATTATCGCAAATTTGTTAAGAATTATGGGAGGATAGCGACACCTCTTACAACATTACTAAAAAAAGATGCATTTTTTGGACTCCAGAAGTGACTAACATTTGAAAAATTTGAGGGAAAAAATGGGCATCCTAAAGAATATTATAAAATAATAATGGAATTAATAAAATAAGATTAAATTACATCATCAAATTTTAGAGGGAAAAAAGAAAAAACTATTTTTTCAACTCGTATTTTCAATGGTTTCTCTTCAGCTGTATAGTGGTGAAATTAATCCCATAAGGGAGGCTTCCCTTCAGAAGATCACTGGAAAGGTACTCAATTTAAGAGGGCTCAATCGTGATACAAGGTCTCTTAATAGAAGGAAAGGTATCCGCAAAGCCTTGATAAGTTGCAATAAGAGTTGGCTAAAGTTCAAGCACACTTCATTAAGACCTTCACAATATAGAAGATAGCTATTGTAGGTTGGGTTTTGTAAGATACACAGATTTTTCAGGGCACACAATAACATATAACAGTGCAAGAAAATAGCCTATAAAGGATAGGATCAACAAAGGTCCAATAGGTTATGAGAGAGGCAAACTAGGGTTAAGAATTGTTTTAGATGGTTGAAAATGCGCAGTAAAGCAATAAATACCAAGACATCAGCCCTAGTTTTAGGGTTAATATATGTAGTTAATGCTAGATGTTGCCTTCTATTATTTATTAAATGCAATCTCTTCCAATAGGGAAATAACATATGGGCATACAATTGCTATAAAATGCATATTTAAAGCTAGCGCTAACCCTAGTTACCATAAAATTAAAAAAAGAGAAAATTTGATGATCAACGCCTACTAGACTAATGCCTTTATCTTGTTTGGCAATGGAGTCAATTAGGGCAAGGTCAGTGATAGCAGGCCTTGGACGAAGAGGGTGGAGGAAATAATTTCCTCTTTGAGAAACCCTATTGACTTCTTTGTAGGGAGATTTTAAGGTCGAAGGATGCATGAACCAAGTTCCTTTTATGGATTCTTGCAAGACAAATTTTACATACCATAAAGAATCAACATTTCAAGGAACAATATTGGACTTTTTAATATGGAACACGTAAAAGTCGCTCCATGCTAAAATGTCCCTCCCAAGGCAATTTGCTTCACAAATAATCACATTGCATCTAGGAACAAAGACAAGAGCTAGTGCACACTTCTTAGAGAAGAGAAGTGCGATGAATGATGATAATGACTAATGGAAAGTGACTCCTCTCTTTTTATATGAGGGTAACCAAGTCACTTTTCCATAATTTTACAAAAAATAAATCTAAAATGTTTGCTTGAAGCATCCAACTAGGTCAAAGGTCACAAACCGAACTTGAGATAGCTCAAAAACATAATAAAAATGTCAAAATAACCCATACGTGTGGGAATAAAGACTCTCCACCATGACATGATCCTCCAAGAATGATCAATCTCCAAGTTATTGGTGAAATGGTTCATTAGTGCTCCTTACCCCAACAAATGATCAAGGTGCATGCGTACATCTCCAAAGGGCACCTCCTCCAACATGGCATCATCCACAAAATGGCTTACGTCAACCTCCTAGGGAATGTACAAATGATGTGGCATCATGTAGGGAAAGCGTTAACATCAAGGCATGGTGTGCTACCCCTCCCATGTTAATTCAATGACATCCATCCTTGTCTAGGCTCTGGAACAAGGCAATGTCCATCAAACAGGGTCAAGGCTAGCCTGGGGGCGTCCTAGGTCCATTTGGGGTCATCATCAAGTAAGCCAATGCCCAAGGTTTAAAGCTCTTTGTTTCAGCATCTAGAGGTACATCAAGAGGTGTGGAACCATGTGGAATTTGTTCAAGGTACAATGTTCAGCTCTAGAGGGGAAATATTGCAAATGCAAGGTCACATTTGCTCTCAGAATGGGGCAAAATATCCTCTGGAATGTATTGGAAAGGAGTCAAGCCATCACTCAAGGTATAGTTGCTGCATGTGTGGTACCACCTAAAGAAACCTCTCAAAATCAAGATCAACATCATTAGTGACCAAAACCATTAAAACATCATAACTGACCATATCTAATGCTAGGGGCATAAAAATACTACACAGAAGACTTACCTTCAAAGGTCTAACTAGTGTTATCGGAACCGAATTGGTTCCGAAAAACCGGCTAGTCCGACCAGTTTGGAGGCAAAACCGGTCCGAACCGGCCCCTCCGAACTGGAAATGACCGGTTCGGTACCGAAGCGAAAATGACCGGTTCGGTACTGAACCGGCCGGTTTCGGCACCGAACCGACCGGTTCGGTACTGGTCTGGTTCTAACCGGTTCCACCAGTTCACAATCTCGGGCATTAATTTATTTATTTTTTATTTTTTAATTTTAATTTTTTTTTTTAAATTATCATTTTTCCGAGTTACTAACGCTACCCTAGGCTGCCCCTAAAGCTACCTAAACACCCCTACCCGCTCTATTTCACTCACACTATTCATTCAAGCCTCTTGCAATTCTTGATCTGAGTTCGGTGAAGAGAATTCAGAGAGTTTTTTGCAGGGTTGTTCTAACTTCTAAGGGAGAATTTTTGCAGATTTGAAGCGCTGATTGGAGTCTTGGAGAGTTGTTGGGTTGGCAGATTTTTGAGCTACTTCAAAGATTTTTTTTTTCCCAAAGATCTTTGGGTTTTCTTTAGTGGTTTTTGCAACTGGTGGAAGATTTTTTTGTTTTGTTTTGTTGGGGCTGCTACATAGTTGATTTCAAAGGATTTTGGAGCTGGATTTCTCCAAAATTTTAGAGGGTAAATCAAGGGCCATGGGAATCAAGCCATAATCCCATTGCAGACTTTGATACTACTCATTCTTGAGATGAGGATAAGGAGGATGATCAAGATGATGATTGATGATTGATTTTTTGTAGCTATAGCTTGTAGTATTGTAGGTTGTAGTATAATACTATGATCAATGATGTTATTTTGGACTATAAAGGTCTTTTAGACGCTGCTTCTTGATGTTTGTAACATTTTTGTTTCAACGATGTTTTGCACTAAGTGCTATTTTGGTTGTATGCATTATTACTTGCTATATAAATGAGAACTTTTGCATATTTGTGTGTAAATGGTTTGGATTCATATGGATGCACATGAATATATCTGTTTTTTCTTTAAAATATGAATATTTTGTGTTTTTTGGTAAACTGTTTTTTTTTTCCGGTTTTTTTTCAGTTCCGGTCTGGTTCCGATTGGTTCCCAGTCCACAAGGTTTTCCGGTTCGATGACCAGTTCGGTTCCAATAACATTGGGTCTAACTAACTCAAGATTTGTAAACGAGTTATGTCACTTGTGTCAAGGATGATTACGTCAACAATCCTATTAGGTGTTTCCATCTCGCAATGGGAGAGACATGTCCTAGGTAGACCCATCAATCCATAGGTGTATGTTATAATGTGGTCATGGAGTGGGAGAGACTTCAAAGAAGATGCCACAACCATGAGACCAGCTAATGGAGATCGAACATACAGAGTATAATGATGTAAGGAGGAAAAGATGGGCCTTAAAATAAAATAGTTTTAACAAAATTTTCTTTGAAATAACCAATAAGATTCAAGATGATGATGTCATCCTCGAGGGAAAAAATAAAAATTACTTGTTTTAATTGTATTTTCAGCTTATGTCTTTGTAGGTTTACTTAGTGTAGAGACTCGTTGAATGCGGAATTAATGAACACATTTTTTTCACGTTTTTCCATTTTTTTTGATTGGGGTCCACTAAGTATGTAGAGTGGTACTCATTGAACATGGAATTTAATTTTGCATCCAACAAGTGTCCTCACTTGACATTTGAGTAAATCGACAATGAAATAAGCTAAAAATACAATAAAAAAATAGTTCATTCATTTTCTTTAAAAATTCAAAACTCTTATTTTATTATTTTCTTTAGGAAACCCATTTTAGATCTCAAAATCTCTAATGTCTTCTAGTTCACATAGTAGCACAACTTTGTTGTGGATGTTTTCTTGAAGAAAGGCATCTTCAATTGATGAATTGATAGGGTGGGAAAAGTCAAATAAAAGAAAGGCTTGGCCACTTGATCATCAATTTAGTTTTTGGAAATGCTTTTGAAACTGAACCTTTCATTCTTGTTGTTGTTGGATTTGACCATTGGAACGTCTAAGGCAAGGCTAAAAATACTCATTTCGAAAAAATTAGTTTCACCTCCTCATTTTAAAGAGAAGATTAGGTAATGGTGGGAGAACATGGAAACCCGAAGTGGCTCTAGAATTTTCTCACTGCAGCAAAAGCTAGCTAGTTTCTGTGCATTCATTATAAGATTCCAAATTCTTGGTTGCACATAATTTGTGTCATGCCTAATCTTCACGTTCTTGTTCCAGTTTAGCATGATGGAGATATCGTCTGGTGGTTTTGGCTTATCTTGTTTGTAGGAGATCAAAGAAAATGTCAGTATTTGAAATTGATGTTTAAAGTGACCTGTTAGTAATAGTTGTATAAGTCAATGCTATTTCCATATTTATCTTATATAGTCTTTTAATTTCATTGTAGAGAATATTTCTAATTATTGCTTGACTAATGCAGCAATTTGTCTAGCTTGACCTTGTTTTATTTACTAAGTTGAAGAAAGGAAGATATCTATGTTTCATAGTTATGGATTTGATTTTTAAACGTAGTTTATGATTAATTCTTGAGCAATTCAACATTTTGATCGATATGACTTTGTTTTGTCTACCAGGTGGAAGGAATGGCAACTGATTTAAGTTTCATGTTTTTGAAATTTTCTTAAGAGCATAGGTTATAATTATTAATGCTCGAGTAATGCAATATTTTGACTGACTGGATATTGCGTTTTTATTAGGTTGAAAGATTGGCAAGGGACTGCTTCTTTTTCTTGACAGCATCTATGCCGTTTGACAATTCGATTTTTGCATGTTATCCTACGAAATCGGAGGAGGACATACCACCATCAAAACCAATTTCATACATTTTTGAGCTACAACCACCTACTGGCATACTATTTGGAGATTACTGCTCCTCTATTACAAAGAATATCAAAATCTAATTTTTGTCGTTATGAATGTAGTTCAGGGCCGCACTAGTTTCAAATTTTGTTGTAAAATTCTTGGATGTGACGATCACATGTAGTGATCCAATTCTTTAGCAAAATAAATCTGTCAGGAGCATTGGCCAACTCATTTTTCAATTGAAATATGTAAGCTTTAGCACGTCGTCCAAAGTAGCTGTCTTTGAAATATAAATTGATATATTTTATTCCAAGATTTTGTTGAACTACAGAATCTATCACATTTTCTCTTCAAATGCAGGAGACAATCCAAAGTCTCATATTCAATATTACTGTTTTTATGTATCTACGGCGCTTTTGTGTAAAAAAAAAGTGACCAATGCTGTAGCTGTAAGCTATCTCGCACGGGGACAGATCCCCAACTTAGAATGGGAAGGAAACTAGAATGTCTCGGCAACGTAGGTACTGGTTTGGAGACTTTTGGCTCATGAATCACGATTTAATTTCATAATTTTGTAATGATCAAGAATCAAACTTCAGAAATTCTCAGACTGACTGATGATTTCTCTAGAGTCTCGATTTATGTAAAGCGTAGTCGTGGACATTTTTTTTTAATAACAAATTTATTTGTTTATGCATATACACTGTATATATCGTATTGCATCTGGTTGGCTGATTATACCATTAGTAGTACAATGGAATACCAATCATTTGGTAGATCTGGTAAGAGTGGAATCTTGCCGGGAGGTCTGCCAGTGAAATACCGTTATTATTAGGTACTGGTCATGTTTTGGTGTAACTTCTCCTTTGTTGGTTTATGAGGCTAAATATAGCCTATGAGACAGATTGCCTACCTATTTGATTTCTGATTTCTGTATTCAGCCTTTTTCTTATGTAACCTTATAATGAGGGCTTCCAGTTTCTCAACAGTCTCCTGAATAAATTATTCCAAGAGTTAGTCTCAGAATATTTACATAACTGTCTCTTTTGTCATTGAAGGCCTCATATTCTAAAATAAAATACTTTTCTGGAAGTGCAAAAAATACACTCTTTCTTTCCAAATTTCTTTTGATCTTTTACAGTGCCTTGTTTCACAAAGGAGTTGATGCTTTCCAAATTTCTTTTGGTCTTTTACAGTGCCCTGTTTCGCAAAGGAGTTGATGAGAATTGCTTTTTAACTAAGCAATAAGAATTTTGGCCTTCCAAGAAATATTAACCTCTATGTATACTTTTTGATAATAATTACTAATAAGATACAAGTGGTATACATAAGATATGCACTTTTGCATCAACTGCAAGGCAAGGTGGCTGTGTTGCATTGATGCCTCCAGATTTTGTGCGTTTAGGTTTTATATACATGGTAGTTCGCACTTGGCCTACCTTATTTTCAGAAGTTTGTATTGGGTAATCCATATATGTACACAGACTCCGGCTTTGGATATATATACATGGTAGTTCGTACTTGGCCTACCTTATTTTCAGAAGTTTGTATGTGTACAATCCATATATGTACACTTTTTTTATATATAACTGTCTATTTTAATTTAATTATAATATATTAGAATATTATAATAATTATAATTAAAATTAATTAATATATATATATATATATATATATATATATATATATATATAATAATTTTAATATATTATAATTAAAATAGAAAATTTTAAAATATGAATATAGTAATATTTAAGTTAATTAGACAATTTTAAAATATGAAGATAGTAACGTTTAAGTTAAATATTTAAAATATGAAGATAGTAACGTTTAAGTTAATAAGACAATTTTAAAATATGAAGATAGTAATATTTAAGATAAATACTTTTAGTGCTTTTATGTAGGATAATTTTTATTATTTTTTGGAAAAAAGTAATAAAAAAGATAATATATAAAAACATAAGATTTTATTTTTATCTCTTCCGAATATAATTCTAAATATTGTTGTTTATATATATATATATATATATATATATCACATGTAAGTGTTTTTTAGAATTATATTCAGTTTAAGTGTTATGGTTTTTTTTTTCATTTTTTTTATATGATAGTATTATAATATATTATAATTAAAATAGACAATTTTAAAATATTAAGATAGTAATATTTAAATTAATTATTTTAAGTGTTTTATGTAGGATAATTTTTATTATTTTTTGAAAAAAATATTAAAAAGATAATATGCAAAAACATAAGATTTTATTTTTATCTCTTCTCAATTCAAAATGTACAACATTGAATGAATGTAGTACCTAGAAATTTTCAACCCAAAACTTGTTAGATTGCAAACTTTAATAAAACAAACATAGGGCTTCCATACTTGCAATTAGCCCTGATACAAGGACAATTAGGGCTTGAAGTCAACAACTTATGATTATCACACTACCCTTCAACATGACACACTTGACTTGATGAAGGAACATTCACACCAACACTTGTGGTCAATGTACCTTGAGCACCTGGCAGATCCTTTGCCACCTCTTCTGTTGCTCGCAAGTACTTTTGCAAGTTCGAAATTGCTTGTATCTTTAGCTGACCAATTTGCCTCTACCTATTTATCCTGCTACTCCAAGACGATTGAACTTAGGCCTTCCACATGTCGCCCTCCATCAATCACTTGGCTGTTTCCTAAGTCAATATACTTAGGTTCTTCAAAATGGCCCACTTATAGACCTCTTGTTGCTTCAAGACGTCTGAATCTAGGGCACACAAAACAACCCTCACACTATCACTTTTGCTACTCCAAAGATGACAGAACCTAGGGCTTCTTGTACAACCCACACAATAATGAATGAGCACTGCATGCATTTGCTTTGGGATTTTCCTAATCCCCGACGTAGGGCAAAATTTTGACCATCAACTTTAAGTTCTTGACTCTAACGAACCTACCCTCCTTTACCCTTCTCTTCCTTCATTGTAGAAGCCTCCTCCTCTCTGTCCCTTCTCAATGCTTTTATGTCCACAACTAAAGGGTATCTCAACCCTTCTAGGATCTGACTTTCACATAGACCTAATGTGCATACTCTAAGACTATGCGACCCTCAAAACATAGACATGTCTTCCTCCTTTTAGGGTCTCGACCCTCTCTTCTATACACAAAATCTCAACGTATTCACATATATTTTAGGGTAGAATTTTATGGACTACATACCACAGAAAGAAGCCTTAGCTAGGGAATAAAATAGACCTTAGAATATATGCAGAATCCAACCATCTTGAGGGCCGAAAATCACAAAGATGGTTCTCCTCAAACCTAGGCAAATCAGCCACCATTTTAGACATGAGACAAACCAACTTTGCTCCAAATTTCGTCCTTTTAAAGTCTTGCGACTCCCTGAGGTATTTCATACTTCTTGAGGGTAGATTCACATGAGAAGAGATGCTTGGATGTGTTAGCACTTTGTAATTTCAAGGCTGAAGAAAAACCTCGGAGGTAACATCAAATCCGCTTTGGAAGCTGGGTTCTAGCCCTGCCAACTTTAAAGAGAGATCTCTTTTTAGGTTTTAAATTTGTTTCGAATAGATATTAGGCTAGTTAATGGGCTCAGAGTTTGGTTTTTGAATTATTTTGGTTGGAATAGCAAGGGAAGGCCATTGGGCAATGGAGTCAAAGAGGCTTGGGGTGATCAATTTGTAGAAGTATCAAGCTTGAGTGAAACAGGGCAAGCTAGGTTGCATTAACTGTATTCTTTTAGATTTTTAAATGAATAATGGAGATGGAAGGAAAGTGAATTTCAGTTGAGACTTAAAAGCAATTAAGTATTTTTCAATCTGACTTCAGATGAAAACATATAAATTGTAAAAGCAACCAGAATAAGGTGTTTTAATTAACATGTGCTATTCATCACATTTTCTGTTTTACAATTAAGAATTTTTGAAACATAGAGAAAATGAAAAACAATGGAAAACATAGTAACAGTAGAAGCACTTCACCAGTGAATACACCACATGAATCTTGAAACAACTGGTCTTGTATTACTTGCAATGGTCATTTGAAACAACTGGTTTTGTATTACTTGCAATGGTCATTTGAACTCAGTGAACAACTTTACAATGAATGGTAGTCTTCCTCATTACAAATACATCATCTATTACTTCAAATGATGAAGTATTTATACAAATTCTAAATTAAAATACCTTGAAAAAATATCAAGATTTATTACAAATATCTCTAACCGTGTTTACAGAAATAAAACTGAAATATTGGACATTAAAAACTAATGAATCTACTTGATAGTATCTTTGTGAATTACTGGTGGTGACTGGCTCTCCAAATGTGCAACGCTGGTGGTGATTGGCTCTCCAAATGTGCAATGCTATTGCTTTGCTGGCAAAACTGCTTTGGTGTCTCGGTATTTCACTGAATTATGTTTATGACTGTTATTGGTGGCTTTTCATCATTTCATTATTGTCACAATATTATTGGAAAAATAAAAATATATTTTCCAAAATATTTTGATTAAACTCTTGAAATTTATAATTGAAATTTCAATATATTTATTTAAAAACCATCCTGTATTTCAAATCCATGTGTTGTTTTCCCTTTTATCTTCGTGTGTAAATTCATGTAAATTCACTTGTAAATTCCTTTTACCCCTCAGAATATGTGGATAAATTCCCAAACCATGTGTTTTCAAAAACCATGGGTTGTTTTTTTTTGTAAATCCATGGCTAGTATTTGAATTTTATCCTTGTAAAAACAAAAATAACTCTCTTCTTTGTAAAAACTTGTTTTACTTTTCCTTATATTTGTTTCCTCACCTATAAATAAACATATGATTGCAAAATCTTCATTGTAATTTCTCTTCTAATTTTCCTGCATCCGTGAATTCCATTTCACCTGTAGCTGTAAAATCATTTTAGCTTGTGATTTCATTTCACGCATTTATCCTTCCATTCCATTCATGAATTATTTTAAAATATCGTTTCACCCTGCTTCCCATCATAATAATTTTAGCTTGTGATTGCATGTTAGGCATTTAGCCTTCCATTCCATTCATGAATTATTTAAAAATATCGTTTCACCCTGCTTCCCATCATAATAATTTTAGTTTGTGATTTCATTTCAGGCATTCAGCCTGAATTATTTTAAAATATCCTTTCACCTTGCTTCCCATCATAACATTTTGAAACTCCATTCTGGCCACATTTTATAATAGTCTTCATTTCACACATTTAGCCTTCCATTCTTGAATTATTTTAAAGGTAAAAGGCGGTAACATTGAAAACAACTTTTCCCACCCTTTAGTTAAATGTCCGAGGGGCTGTGTTCAGGATCATAAGCTGGGGTTTAGAATCATATTTATAACCCTTGATTATTTATTTACGGATCTCGAGGCATGGTTTAACCTTTAGTGAGGGATGGGCCATAAGGTTTGAATTTTTGATTTATGAATCGCGACTTATGATAAATACGTTTCCCATGTTTTATAATTTGTATTTATTTATTTATTTTTAATTAATTTTAATAATTCAAAATAAATAATTTCTCTTGTTCTGATGTTCTCAGGAGCAGATTTCAACTTTATGTATATTGTAATTTACAAGTCGGTTTGACGCATCAGATATATCGTTGAATGATAATTACGTTTCCCATGTTTTATAATTTGTATTTATTTATTTATTTTTAATTAATTTTAATAATTCAAAATAAATAATTTCTCTTGTTCTAATGTTCTTAGGAGCAGATTTCAACTTTATGTATATTGTAATCTACAAGTCGGTTTGACGCATCAGATATATCGTTGAAAAGATGCCTCTGAGCACTTCGTGATGGGAACACCTACAACATGATCTGATCCAACCATTCATGTAAAATATCTCTCTGATATTCATACTTGGATTCTCCTTGGAAACAATTTGAAGGATGAAATATTATTTACAACATTTCAAACATAATAATAATCAGTGATCCTATAAAAATTATAGGACCCTAATATAGGCTCCATCTAGGGATAGCACTTTCCTTGTGAGGTGCCAAGAAGACCGTAGGCTAGTAGCTTGATCCATTTGAGCTGATCTTGTATCTGCAACCTGTTCTATCATAAAAACCTCAGTGACTGAAAATATTCAAATTGAAATCAAAACCATTATGCACATTGAAATCTGAAACACACTGCACTGAAATCTGAAATGCAATATGAAATTGAAACAAGAAAAAATTCTTGGAAAAATGCTCAAAGCATTGAGCTTATTTACGCACTGCTACCTACCCTATACTGTTGATAATCATGTTGAGTCAAGTAATACAAAAATGCCAATGAAGCCAGCCAAGTAGCTACTGAAACAAGTGGCTTGCTTGACTTCTTGTTAGCATAATCAAAAGGACAACTTAACTATTTGTCAACAAAATCAAAGGTGTAACATGTAATGGAAACTACTGATGAATCTGGTCCTTATAGTGAAAACATGGTTGAACAATTAAGCTGAAAAGAATCTCCATGTAGTCTGCTATAGGATTAATAAAAACATGATTTATTATGTTAGTTTTCAGGCCTTTAATGACCAGTCGATCATGGATGATTTCATCAGTTGTATCCCCAAGGTTGAACCTTGATTCTAACTCTACAGTTTCTATCTTATACTTGAAAAAACAATTCCCATCAATCTGCAAATCAAAAGGCAATACAATCTCCTCTTGCTTTGGAGAATGAATATTTTCCAAGAATTGTTTAGGATCTTGGAAATTATATCACTGAATCTGAAAATCCAAAAGTTCAATACCCTTCTCAAATCTTTCAGCGACTAACTCAAGAAAAAAAATTTTACCTTCAGGAGAAATTTTGCTCGATTTCAAACAACGAAACAAGGCTGTTAAAAAATCTTCATCAATTTGAAACTCTGCTAACTGATCCCTGAATTCTTTTAAAAATTCACAAGACAAAGGATTTTCCACATACCCTGCCATCTCGTTCAGCAAGAAATTTGATCAACATGTAGTGGAGTCGCCATGAATGCTCTAAAACCTAGATTCGTCGACAATGGAGTCACCTTGAAAACTTTGAAGCTCTGGATACTTCGAGCATGGAGTCACTAGGTGAATAATTCAGCCTTCTTGTGTCTGATCACTGTCCACCATCAATAATCAGATCTGGAACTGATACACTTTTTTGAGGAAGATAAAATGTTTTTCTTTCCCAGTATGGTCGCCACTATGTTAGCGCTCCGTAATTTCAAGACTGAAGAAAAAATCTTGGAGGTAACATTAAAACTGCTTTGGAAGCTGAGATCTAGCCCTGCCAGCTTCAGAGAGGGATCTCTATTTATGTTTTAACTTTGTTTTGAATAGATATTAGGCTAGTTAATGGGCTCAGAGTTTGGTTTTTGAATTGTTTTGGTTGGAACATCAAGGGAAGGGCATTGGGAAATGGAGTCAAAGAGGCTTGTGGTGATCAATTTGCAGAAGTATCGAGCTTGAGTGAAACAGGGAAAGCTAGGTTGCATTAACTGGATTCGTTTAGATTTTTAAATGAATAATGGAGATGGTAGGGAAGTGAATTTTAGTTGAAACTGAAAAGCAATTAAGTATTTTTCAATCTGACTTCAGAGGAAAACATATAAATTGTAAAATCATCCAAAATAAGGTGTTTTAATTAACAAGTCCTATTCATCACACTTTCTGTTTTACATTTAAGAATTTTTTATACACAGAGAAAATGAAAGACAATGGAAAATGCAGAAACAGTAGAAACACTTCAACAAGTGAATACACCACATGAATCCTGAAACAACTGGTTTTGTATTACTTGCAAATGGTCACTTGAACTCAGTGAACAACTTTACAATGAATGGTAGTCTTCCTCATTACAAATCCAATATCTATTACTTCAAATGATGAAGTATTTATACAAATTTTAAATTAAAATATCTTGAAAAAATATCAACATTTATTACAAATATCTCTAATTGTGTTTACAGAAATAGAACTGAAATATTGGACATTCAAAACTAATGAATCTACTTGGCACTATCTTTGTGGATTGCTGGTGGTCACTGTCTCTCCAAATGTGCAATGTTGTTGCTTTGCTGACAGAAATGCTTTGATGTCTCCCTATTTCACTGTATTATGTTTATGACTGTTAATGGCTTTTCATCATTTCATTGTTGTCACAATATACTTTGGAAAAATGTAAATATATTTTCCAAAATATTTTGATTAAACTCTTGAAATTTATAATTGAAATTTCAACATATTTATTTAAAAACCATCCTGTATTTCAAATAAGAGGTATTGTGAGGGGGGGTGCGAAATGACAAGAGGGTGATCACTGATAAAAGATGGTAACATTTAAAACAATTTTTTGCACCCCTTTAGTTAAATTTCGGAGGATGGTGGATTCGAATCATATTCATAACCCTTGATTATTTATTTACGGATCTCGAGGCATGGTAAAAACATGAGAGTTTAACCTTTAGTGCATGATGGGCCATAAGGTTTGAATTTTTGATTTATGATTCCTGGGTTATGATAAATATGTTTCCAATGTTTTAGAATTTGTATTTATTTATTTATTTTTCAATTATTTTAATAATTCAAAATAAATAATTTCTCTTGTTCTGATGTTCTCAGGAGTAGAGTTCAGCTTTCTAGATATTGTGATCTAGAAGTTGGTTTGACGCACAGGATATACCGTTGGATATATTCCTTTGAGCACTTCGTAATGGGAACACCTACAACATGATCTAATCCAACCATTCCTCTAAAAAATCTCTTTGATCTTCATACTTGGATTCTCCTTGGAAACAATTTGAAGGATGAAATATTATTTACAACATCTCAAACATAATAATCATCAGTGATCTTATAAAAATTATAGGACCCTAACAAGATGATCCTCAATGAAATCACCTTTACTCCTTTTATAGTGTTCTATGGTGGTGTCACATTCCACTGAGGGTCACATCCCTTCATTGAAGTTGAACTAAGCCATATTGCTTAAGGACTATTTTCATAAGGAATACAAACTATTTTCATTGATATTTAACCACATCAAGGGTGCCCCTCAACGCTTCAAGGGTGCCCCACATGCTTTCAATGATTAAACAATTGATTTTCACCTTAGTTTTGTGCCTTCAACTTAGGGTACAAAACCTGCCACTTGGGTACATTGCCCTCAAAGCTCCATTTTCGTGGGTTAACTCCTCACAAAACTAGTATCGTAGGGGTTGTGGGAGTACCTCCCAAGCTACACATTTCAACACTCCTTAGCAAGGGAGGTACTTCCACTACACGGAAGTATCTTGTCCTTGTCAGTGACACTAGCCCATTCTCTGGCGTTCACCACTGCAACATACCCTGTAGAATGAACCAAATTGTTCTCAGTAGTGTCCCTGCCACAAAAATATTCCCACTTCTTCTTCTCCTAAAATGCTTTCAAGCCATTCCATGTCGCTTCCTTCTTGCCAACAGAAGTCTCCTTACTCCCAACTAACCATGCACTCTTCTTGGGTTGCAAATTATCCCTCTAAACTTGCATACTCTTGCTCGAACTTGACTTCCTCTGAGTCTTAGGAACCTGATTCTTCCCTTGATCTATAGGCTTTCCCGTCATCCAATATAGACCATGCTCCCTAACTCCATTGATAGCTCCAACAAAGTTTGAGCCTTTGGGCCTGAGCTTCGGTTTCCCATCGTAGAAAATCACCTCAAACCCCTCTGCCTTGATAATTGAGATAGGAAACATCTTGTATCTGAGCTTTGGTACCCATAATGCATCTTGAACTTATAATAGCCTACCTGACTCCATCCTGAATGGCATAACACTTGGCCCTTTGACAACTTTCTGACTCTTGTTTCCAACCTCGATGTGCAACTTCAAGTCCCATTTAGTTAGAGTCTCAAAAACTTCACGCAAACCTATCATATGCTTTGACACTCTGCTATTCACGTGTCATGCAGTCTCGTCAACGATACCCTCAGAGAAATGAGAGACTAGAGCAAAGTCCACGAAACTTCTTGAGAATTCATCCAACTCACCGAAAGATGCAACAACCCCAACTACTTCCTTCCCCTTCCTTTTCTCATTTTCTCCCTTCTTTCGTGGACACTTGCTCAGATAATGACCATATTCACCACATGTATAACACTTCAACTTTCTCAAGTCCTCCTTTTCCTTGCCCTTCATCCTCCCTACAAGAGCCACATTATCATCAGAAGTATTTTTCTTCTTCTTGTGAAGGTTCTCATCTTGAAATTCTTCTGGAATGAAATCATCCCATAACCTGTTCCAATTTGGCATCTTATCATGAGTGACAATCCCTTTGATAAATGTCTTCCATTCCTTGGTAAATCCCTTCAAAGAAGTCTTGACTAGCTCCGATTCTGGACTATTATCTCCAATGGAAATTAGCTCATCTCGAATTTGAGAAAGTATCATCAAATACATGGCCATGCCTTCACCATTTGACATCTTGGTTTTCTTCAACTTCTCCCTTAATACCGACAATTTATTCTCGTTCTTATTCTGGAACAAATCCTGAAAATATTTCCACATCTCATGGGAAGTTTTCTTCTCAGTTAGATGAGGCATCAAACGATATTTGACACCATCTAGAATGATCATCTTTGCCTTCGTTTCCAAATCTTCATACACTTCCAACTCCTTAGGGTTTGTTGGTTTCTTAATCTCCTTGTCAACAAAATCCAAAATCTTGTTCACCATTATGACTAGCTCAATCCTTTCCTTTCGAGGACTATAGTTGGACAACCCATACAAAATGTCCTCATATCTCAGACCCTTTTCCATTGCTATTAGCCCTTAAATAACAAGGAAACCAACTCCCTCTTGAGTTGTACATTGTGCACACTCTGATTCAGATGCCCCTACAAAGTAGCTCTAATACCATGTTGATTTTTACTTGGGACTTCAGAATTAGGTCTATGTCTAAAACAAAATCACAGACACACTAAAATGCCACGACAAAAGAAATTTGCATAGCAGAAATGTACAACAATGAATCAATGTAGTACACGAGATTTTTTCAACCCAAAACTTGTTATATTAAAAATGTTAATACAAAAAACATAGGGCTCTTGTACTAGGGATTATGACCCTTACAATTAGCTTTCATAGTTCATATAAGAACAACTAGGGCTTGAAGTCAATAACTCCTGCTATCAAACTGCCCTTGAACATGGCACTTGACTTACTTGTTGAAGTAATGTTCACACCAACCCTTTTAGTCCACGTACCTTGAACACTTGGTAGGTGAATTTTCACCTCTTATGTTGCTCACAAGTACTCCTGCAACTTCAGAATTTCTTATAGCTTCAACTGACCAATTCGACTCTAGCAATCTATCTTGTTGCTCCAAGGTGATTGAACTTAGGCATCCAACAAGCTGCCCTCCAGCAAGGTGCCCTCCAACAATCACTTAGTTGCTTCCAAGTCACTGTACGTAGGGTCTTCAAATCTGCCCACTGACAAGCCTCTTGCTACTCTGGGATGTTTGAATCTAGGTCACACAATCCAACCCTCACACTATCACTTTTTCTACTCCAAAGATGACAAAACCCATGGATTTTACAACCCACACAATAATGAATGACCACTGCATATACTGTCCTTAGGGTTTCCACAAAAATTTCCTAATCCTCCACATAAGATGGACTTCATACCATCAACTTTCAACTCTTTACTCCAACAAACCTACCCTCCTCTTCCCTTCTCTTCCTTCACTATAGTAGCCTCCTTATCTTTTTCCCTTGTCAATGCTTTTCTATCAACAACATAAGGGTATATCGGCCCTTTTAGGATCCAAATTTCCCATAGACCTAGTGCACATACACTAAGGCTTTGTGGCCCTCAAAACATAGACATATATTCCTCCTTTTAGGGTCTCAGACCTCTCTTCTATACACAGAAGCTCAACATATTCACACAAAATTTATGGAAAAATACTATAGACTGCATACCACATGAAGAATCTATAATTAGGGCATGATCAAAACCTCATAATATACATAGAATCCAACCTTCTTGAGTGCTGAAAATCATAGAAATGCTTCTCCTCAAAACTTGGAAAATTCTGCCACCATTTCAGACATGAGATAGGACAAATTTGCTCCAAATTTCGTCCTCCTAAAGTCTTGCAGCTCCCTCAGGTATTTTGTACTTATTAAGGGAAGATTCACATAATAAGAGATGATTGGGTGATTCTCAATGAGCTCACCTTTACTCATTTTATTAGTGCTCTATGGTAGTATCACATTCCTCCAAGGGTCGCACCACTTCATCAAAGGCAACCTAAGCCATCTTGCTTAAATACTATTTTCACAAGGAATAAAAATTCTTTTTGTTGATCTTTTGACACATCATGGGATATCCCTAGGCGCCCCTTATCCCTTCAAGGGTGCCCTACATGCTTTTAATGATTAAACACTTGATTTTCACCATGGGCTTGTGCCCACAACTTTGGGTACAAAACCCACCACTTGGATACATTGCCCACAAATCTCCATTTTCATGGGTCAACTCCTCCCAAACCCAATACCCCTAGGGTTGTCGGAGTACCTCCCAAGCTACACATTTTAACAATAGTAAATAGGTTATAGTATAAAAATTGTTTTTCTAATAGATCTGTATCCATAATTTTGAGAATAGAATATAGGAAAAATGGGTGACCAACATCAACAAGCATATGAATCTAAAACAAAAGCATGTGTTGATATTAATAAATGATAGCATAATATATGAATTTCTAATATATGTGTATCCTTAAATTTGAGAATACAATAAATGGAGAGAAGTCGGATTCATCGATTTACAATCTAGTTCTAGAGGCGAAATAATGTGATAAAATTACAATTGATCATGTTTTTAAAGGACCATATGGCAACATATCACATCATGATATTATTTGTGTGATGATGTAAATTTATAGGCCAATGCATCATCCAATAGTGGGATTAATTCATTGAAATAACCTGAAATGTATTTTATTCTCAAGGACATAACAACAAATTTTGAGGTATCAATTGTATTTGAGGTGGTGATTTTGACAAATAATTTTGCAATATATTGACGAATTTAACAATTTTTTTTATTAAATTGTCAGCCATAGATAAGACATTTAAGCTTGAATATGTTGGAGGTGTCTTTACTTATATTTATAAAGAATTCTCTCTTAATTTACTTCATTGTGTAAACATTTTAGTTTTCCTTGAGGATGTAAAACTGAAGCAACAATTAATTTATTTTTCAGCTTATTTTGAAATTATTTATTTATATTTATAGTCCTATCTTAGCTTAGAGAAAGTGACCAAAAGAATGAAAAACAATATTTTTATTAGTATTAGGTGTAGGGATTCTGAAAGTAATATAAATGTACTTCAAATGGAAGTGTTTCCAAACAAAAGGCTATTTGATCCATGATTGAGCATGGAGGAATGAGCGTACACATTAGTGGGGTAATTTTATTCTCTAATCTTAGCTATTCTAATATTCAATTAGTGCTCATGATTGAAAATTGTTCCACTGTTCTAAAAGAAGCTCATTGTGCATAATTATTAGATTTGTAATTGGCCCACTTAATCATATTTGATGACAGTAAAAATATATTCTCTAAAAATTCCATCAAGTGTCTTAAACATAAATATGAACATTTTTGGCCTTAGGATTGATATTGGGCTAAGGAAAGTGGTCAATCTTGTTATGACCCAAGAACCTTAAAAATGATAAAAAGTCAATGAATACAATTCACTTTGAGGAGAAAAAGTCATTTTCATAATGATCCCAATACAAAAAAAAAGATTAGATAATCCTAAGTGCACAATAGAAGGTTTTGCTTAGTATGTTTATGTGTAATGGAAATGAAATAACTCAATATCTAGGGTTTAATATGGTGTTTTATGTGTTTAACATGCCCTTCCCCTTCAAACGAGTGTTCTCCTCAACACTTTACTATTTGTATGTGTTTTTGCATGAATAACTTATATTTCCACGTTGCCTCTTCCATTGGTAAGTTTTGGGCAATTTTTTAAGGTACTAAATAATTTCTTGATTTTATAGCTGCTTAATCCTTGTTTCGTGAATTGTTTCTAGTTCTGATATGATATTCCCTTCTTCGTTAATCTTTTTTAAAATAGTTTTGATTGAGATTGTTAGGTTCCTATAATACTAGTTTGGATTGGGATTATTGTGAAGCCCACTATTGTTATTATTGTGCCCTTACATTATTAGTGTTATGTAAGCCCTAATTGTATTTTGACCCCTTAGACTCCTAGATATACCAAAGAGGCCTTGTCATTTGAATCATTAAGGAATTGTTCATTTATGTGATGTAAAAGGAGGTTTTCCCCTTGAAGAGACTTATTTTCAAGTCGTTCATATAATTTTTCCTCTGTTTTGTGATCTAGTTACATAACATTTCGTATCAGAACTCTGGATCCTAGGGTTGCACTGATTCAAACAAATCGTCTTGGAACTTTCGTTATAAAATTGCTTCTACGAGGCTTCAAAAATTGAAATTATGATCATGTGGAATGGAAATCTTGGTAAAAATCGTATAAAAATTTCAGACTTTGGTTCACCATATTTTCAGAGATATGGTCCAAGGAAGTTAGGGTTTTTGCATGCTCTAGAATTCAGTCTCAAACAAGCGTTCTTTGGAAAATAGTCATTACTTTCTATTCAAACATATGATTTGAATTTCATAAAATGTTATATAATGTGCATGAAATTTAGTTTTTTCATGTATAATTTTCAGAGCCGAAGGTTAAAACAATGACACGTGACATACTGTACAATTTCGCTCTTCCAAACTAGTCCATAATCGGGTCATCGTGGTATATTTGGCATAAATTCATCTTGAAGAATCCAATATTGGTATAAACGGTGGGGTTGGAAATAAGACACAAAGGAATACCTAAAGACACAATTTCAAACATTAGGAGGCTGGAATTACAAATATACAGAAGTTTGAAGATGGAGCTCCTAAAAACAAGAAATTTTTTTGTATTTTTTAGATTTGCATAACTTTCGTTTGAAAAATTAGTTTGAAGTGATTCAAGGGGAATATTGAAGCATAAACATCATTATTTGGTTCTAAAATGTCCCAAAACAAAAAATTGGATACACCCAGTGTTACACAGTAATTTGTCACCGTCCCTACCATTCCCCATCCCGCACAATGGAGGACCCATTTCGTGACCTGTGAACATTGTCATGCCTTGAAAACATCATCAATGCATCCCTCTAAGCATGAGCTTTATTTTCCCTTGAGACATCTCCTTGCAAAAATCATAAAAAACATCCCTTTTTGCATTGGCGCGGGCAGTCAGTTCAGGACTCGCGCCACTGAGGAAAATCCTACACAGAGGTCGCGCCACTTGGCGCTCTGTCATAGAGCAGCAATCGCGCCACCCATTTTAGGGACTGTTTTTTATATATGGATGGCGGAAGTTGAGTTCAAACAAACTCACAACCACTGCCTATCTTGAGTTGGGAGGTTTGGCTACGGGAGTTCCATGGAAGGGAAGTAGTTTTGCCACCTTCTATGGAACCTTCCTTGTCGATAGGGCCAATCCCATAATAATAGGGATCCCAACTCCCTCCTTCCCCATCTATAAAAGCTTGCTCAGATCCATGGCAAGCTAGTCTTGAAGTGCTGAAGCTTTGCATCTCCATATTCCCAAGTGCCTTTGTGCTGTAAAGAATCCTCTCTTTCCCTTAAGGCCAACTCAAGTAAGGAGACCATTGTCACGAGACTCTGGAGAGGTTTTCCCTTTCCTTGGTGAGCTTTGCGAGACGTAGACGACCGGGGACCCGTTCGAAGGAGGCCGCGACGTCAGAACTTGGTTGTAACCTCTATTCGTTTATTATTTAATAGATGACTATGATTATGGTTCCACTCCGTTTTCCATCATGTTAATGCGAGTAATGTCTTTTCTGACCGATGTTTAGTTACGTATGCTGGTTTCTATGCTTGTATCTGTTCGTTTCTTCTATGTGCAGGTGTTCATCCGTGGAGATCGTGGAAGGATTGTGATCTGCCAGGGCTGAAGGACGGGGACGCTTCTTCTTCAGATTATAGCGTTGGAATCCAGGTAGGCTTCTATTCCTAGTCTTTCCATTCGTAACTAGGAGCTTGCGTCATAGCATTGTTTGTTTGTTGCTAGACCCCTGCTGGGCTAGTAGGGATCGCCTCTGTCCGCAGAGGGGATTTACCTCCTCAACACCCAGTAAGGAAACAAAAATCTCTAGTTTGACACAAGAAGAAGAGGAAGAAATGCAACAATATATATCAAAATTACAAGACCAAGTGCAACAAATTTCGCTCTCGCAAAGAGTAACCAAAAATGAACTGAAAGCAATGATAAATGTTAAGATATAAGGTTTAAAGAGGAACATGGATGGTTTAGAAGCAAAAATAAAAAGGGACATGGGAGTTTTGAATGATGGTCTAAAATCAAACATGGAAGCAATGATGATTGTGAAGATGGAAGGGTTAAAGGAAGGTTTGGCGAAGTTGCTGCAAGAAAGGTTTCCTAGTGGTGACAAGGTATTCCATGAAAATAACAATGAGGACAAAAGGAATATAAATTGTGATTTTAGATATTCCAATAGTGGGTTGAAGACTAACCACATTCCAAATATCGATATGAGTAAGTTTGACGGAAATTATTCAGTAACATGGATACTACATATGGAGCAATTATTTGATCTACACAATGTGCAACTAACACAAAAGGTGCACATTGCATCTTTATATTTAGGAAAAAATAAATTTGTATGGTATCGCTGGATTTGTTCTCATAAATCACTAGTCACTTGGACAAATTTTATGGAGGAATTTGGTAGCATATTATGAGGATACAGAGAGTAATACATTCTTTAGCCAAATAATAAATCTAAAACACAAGGGTTCAGTTGAAGAGCACACTGAGGACTTCCAAATATTGAATATCAATGTAACACGTATTCCAGATGAGCATCTAATTGATTTCTTCATAGGGACTTTAAAGGTTAGCATCCAACATGAGGTTCACCTTTGGGAACCTAAGTCATTGGAGAATGCATGCAGGGTGGCAAGAAAAGTTGAAAGCTAAATTATGACAACAAGGGGGTCTACCACTCACAACTATATATATGGAAGTGTTGTTGTTCTTAGATTCACACAACCTACAAGGTTGAAACCAAAACAATTGGAGGAAAAATGAGAAAAAGGGCTTTTCTACATTTTTGATAGCAAATACACTAAAGGTCATAAGTGTGTTGAGAAGAAATTATTTTAGATACATTGTGAATATGAGGAAGAAAAGGAACAAGAAACATCAAAAGAAGAAGATATACACCAGGAACGAACCCCAAGGGATGAAAAGTACAAAATGAATCCGACCATATCTTCTAATGAATTGGCAGGGATTACCACCCCTCAAACTCTTAAGATAGAAGGATATATCAAGAAGAAAAAAAGTAATATTATTGATTGATTCAGGTAGTACTCATAATTTTATTCATTATAAGATAACCAAGGATTTGAATTGATTTCTATACCCAACAACAAAGTTTCAAGTGATGGTTGCAAATGGAGGAACTATAAATTCCTTAGGGAAGTGCCATAATATCAATCTAACCATGGGGAAATATGTATTTCAACAATCTAATGCTTTCCATTCCAATTGGTGGTGCGGATGTTGTATTAGGAATCCAATAGTTACAACATTTGAAGATGATAGCCTTTAATTTTCAATATTTTTTCTTGAAATTTTCATTGGAAGGAAAGGAATTTGAATTAAGGGGTATCATAAGGAAACCTGGGAAGATAATTAGTTCTAATGGAATGAAAAATATTTTAGGGGTAATTGCACAATTATGTTCACTATATGTTCAAACGTCTATTTCATCCATTTATCTAGATGTCCAAATATTCCTTGATAATCATTCCAAGGTATTTGAGACTCCCAAAGGTCTCCCACCTATTCATGATCATGATCATGTTATTCACATGATCCTAGGAAGTGTTCCTCCAAACATTAGACCTTACGATTATCCTTATGTACAGAAGAGTGAAATTGAATGTATGGTTGTGGAAATGATAGATTTAGGTATAATTTAACGTAGCCAAAGTTCTTTCTCTTATTTGGTATTATTGGTGCATAATAAGGATGGATCATGGCATATGTGTCAGGATTATAGAGATATCAACAAGATCACTATTAAATATAAGGTTCTTATTCCTGTCATTAATGAATTGATGGATGAACTACATGGAACAATTTACTTCACGAAGCTAGATCTTCGCTATGGATATCATCAAATTAGAATGAATACAGAAGACACCCCAAAAACAACATTTAGAACTCATAAAGGTCATTATGAATTTTTGGTCATGACCTTTTGCCTTAATAATTCACCCTCAACATTTCAAGGTTTGATGAATTCCATTTTCAAACCCTTAGAAAATTTGTGTTAGTATTTTTTGATGATATACTAATATATAGAAAGCCTTCGAAATATCATGTTGAACATGTTGACAAGGCGCTCAAACTATTGGAGGAGAAACGATTGTATGAAAAATCCTCCAAATGTTTCTTTGGAGTATAAGATGTGGAATATTTGGGTCATATTGTATCCCATGAGGGTGTTAAGGAATACCCTAACAAAATTAAAGCCATCAAGGAATGTAAAATCCCCACAACCTTCAAGCATCTTCGAGGATTTCTCATGTTGAAAGGGTATTAACACAATTTTGTTAAGAATTATGGGAAGATAGTAGCACCTCTAACAACATTATAGAAAAAAGATGCATTTTTTTTTACTCCATAAGTAATTAAGCCTTTGAACATCTTAAAGAGACAATGTGTTGAGCTCCAGTATTAGCTACACCAGAGTTTGAAAAAACATTTATTGTGGAATGTGATGCCTCAAGAAATGTCATTGGTGTTATTTTAATGCAAGAAGGAAGGCCCATTTCTTTTGAAAATCGTCCAATTTAGGGAAATTATTTAAAATAACCTATTTATGAGAAGGAAATGTTGGAAATACTACACGCATTGAAGAAATGACACCCTTACCTAATGGGAAGAATTTTCAAGGTAAAAATAGATTATTATAGTATTAAATACTTCTTGGAACACATATTATCTTCCAAAGAGCAGTAAAAATGGGTCACAAAGATGTTGGGTTAGGACTTTGAAATCATGTACAAAAAGGGAAGAAAATTTTTGTTGCAGATGCACTCTCAAGAATGGATGAGGATGTGGAAGCATTTCTCTATGCCATTTCTATTATCCAACTTGATTGGATAACTGAAGCAAGGGATGAATGGAAGAACGATGAAGAGGTATGGACACTCATTCAAATGTTGCAGCAAGATCCCTGCACATCTAATTCATTTATTTGGAAAGATTATTCATTGTGGTACAAAGATCACTTATATATATGTAAGAAATCCAACTTAAACAAAATTTTCTTTCGGAATTAAACACCTCTTCTATAGGAGGGAATTCAATATTTTTAAAAACTTACCACAGGGTCAAGATGATTTTTTTTGGGATGGATTTAAATCTAATATTAAAAATTTTATGGCAGAATGTTTGGTTCACCAACAAAATAAATCCGTGACAATTAAGATCGCGGGTCTTTTACAACCATTAGCCATTCCAAGTTAGCATTAAGAAGAGGTCTCAATGGATTTTATCATTACCCAAGTTCGAAGGAACGAGTGTTATCATGGTGGTAGTTGATAAACTTACCAAGTATGCACACTTTTGTGCACTATCTCATCCTTTCAAAGCCATTATAGTTGCTACTGCATTTATGGAAACATTTCAAAAGATAGATGGAAACCCAAAGATTATTTTAAGTGATAGAGATCCCATTTTCACTGGAAACTTTTGAGCAAAATTATTTGGTTGTCTTGGTACTCAATTAGCTCATAGTTCATATTATCATCCTCAATATGATGTGAAAATTGAGATAGTGAAAAAATATTTGAAACGATATCTTCGTTGTTTTATATTTGATAAACAAACAAAACGGATGAAGTGGTTACCCTTGGAAGAATGGTGGTATAAAACTTCCTTGCATACCACAAAAAAAATGACCCCATTTATGGTGATTTATGTATATCATCCACCATCCATCACATTGTATTTAAGAGAAAATTATAAGGTTTAAGCAGTGGAATATCACATTAAGGATCAACAACAAGTTCTCCAACTCTTAAATGATAACTTGAATTTGGCATAGAATTGAATGAAACAATAGGCAGATCAACATCACAGTGAAAGAAGTTATGATGTTGGCGATTAGGTATTTTTACGACTACAACCATACAAACAAATCATCCCTGAAGCATGCTAATAAGGATGAAAAATGATCACCAAAGTAATGTGGACCTTACAAGGTGTTGAAAAATATTGGTACTATGACATAGAAATTGGAGCTCCATGCTTCTTCGCGAGTACACCTAGTTTTCCATGTTTCACGCTTAAAGAAGGCTATAGGTGACAAGATTCTAGTTCAAAATATATTTCTAGAACTTGGCGAGGAAGGAAAAATCATATTGGAGCCTAGATAAATCATAGAAAGAAGAATCTCATAACTACGAAACATATAAATTTCATAGTATCTCATTAAGTGGAAGAAATTACCTGTTGAAAACTCCACATGGGAGGAAGATTATTTTATTTAGAAGTATCCAAAACTAGTCAAGTGTTGAGGACAACACTTTTTTGAAGGACAGGGGCATGTTAAGTCCCTATAATACTAGTGTAGCCCCCATATTGTCATTTTTGTGCCCCATAGAAACCCACTATTGTTATTTTTGTGTCCTTACATTATTATTGTTATGTAGGCCCTAATTATACTTTGACCTCTTATACTCCTATATATACTGGGGAGGTCTTGTCATTTGAATCATCCAGGAATTGTTCAATTATGTGATGTAAAAAGAGGTTTCCCCCTCTAACAAACTTATTTTCAATTCATTGATCTATCTTTTTTTTTGTTTTTTTTTGTGATTTGATTACATAATAAGGATGTTGTCACTATTTTCCCTTTTTAAGCAACATACATGGAAAAATGGATGCACCCCTTGTTGAAAATGTAACTATTTGTTATACTCATTTCAATATGTACCCTATGTAACAAAAAAAAGAAGAAAATACAAATACATTATTTTTAAAGCATGGGTTTCATGTTCATTATTGATGGTTTTCTAGATAAAATCATGTTCTTCATGCTTATATGGTTTTTTAGGTCTTAAGATTTATTGTCATGAGTCAAAGGAGTAAACATCATGTTTATAAGACCCTTCTGGGAATAATGTAATTGGAAACATAATTTATTTTGAATCTAGAAAGTATTGGAAACTCAAAAAGTACAATTCAGCCTTGGCATATTTAAGTCGGCCTAAAGGAGGGAATTCGACCCCTTGGAAAGACTATATAAAGGAGTAGTTTGAACTCATTTGCATCCAGTCACTCAGAAGTTTGATCTCAAGAAGAAAGTTTGATCTATATCTAGAAGTAAAGGAAGAAGATAACAAAGGTATAGAAGAATAATGTAAGGACAAAAGACATTTTTTTTTGGGCTCTATCTCTCCCACACATGCGAAGGATTAGGGTTTTTGTAGCTATAGAAGGGGCCAAAATTGCAAGACTCTGTTGCGTTAAGACGAAGTGCAGTATCTTATTAATGAGAGGAATAATACCCTATCTTGACCTCATTTAACTTTGGAGGAGATGTATTGCTCTACGTAGGTTTCAAGAGGAAGCCAAACTAGGTTTTTTGCAGTAGCAACAAGGGACTAAATAGCAGGATGAAAATTGCAGGACGAGTTGCAGTATTGAAGATGGAAGGTTGAATTGTAGGTTGAAGATGATTAGTGCATAATTAAGGAAGGACTTGTAGGGAGGGATGAATTGGTACTTGGATAAGGAGTTGGTATCATAATTTAGTCTTTGTGTCTCATTGAAGAAGATCCTTTAAGAAGAGAAGAGTTTACTGGGTTTTCCCCTTAGAGGGGTTTTACCCTGGCTGAGAGCCTGCTTTTTGTGTCCTCTATTATTTTTGTTTTGTTCTTGATATTTTTTTGATGAACATATCTAACTAAAGAACATAAACGAATATTAACTAAGTTCACAAGAATATATTAAGGTTAAGGAAAATTTGAATAAATAATTTTCCGCCTTTGAATTTTCCAAGATGTTATCATAGCTAAGGTGAACAAGAAGGTAGATGGAAGGACACAAGAGGTATACAACTTGTTATCTAGAAGGGTTTGATTTTCAAGGGAAATAATTGGTGGAAGGATACAAGAACATAAGTGGTGAACTTATGATATAAAAGGAGGGTTTCTACATTAAAGTATATCAAGACTACACCAATATCTCATCAAAGGAAGTTTGAGAGGGAGACTATAAGGAAAGTTGTCTCTTAAAATAATGAGATCTATTTAATGGCTCATTGAAAGGAATTTTTAAAGAACTCATCAAGAGGGATCTTGGTATCATCTTTGAAGGAAGTCATGTTTGGAAGAATCCTAGAAAGCATGTTTCAAGGACATTATTGAAGTCTCTTCAAAGGTCTTTAGGATGTCAAGAAAGGTTGAAGAAATCATTAATGAAAATGAGAATCTTGATTATCAAGTAAGTATCATATTATTACTCCATATCTGAATCTATAGGTCATATGGGTTATATATGCAAGGAGAGCAATAAGCTCGTTGGAGCATCAAATTACCTATCATGGAAGAAGAGGATTGATCTGGAACTCACGGAACATGAGACAATAGATTATGTTATTGGTGAAATCAGTGAAGCTAGAAAAGACAAGACTCAAGATCTAGAAAAGTACAAGAAAGGGGAAGTAAGGGCTCAAAGGATCATAGTTGAATCCATCAAGTAATCTCTTGTTCCATTTGTTGCAAATTTGATAACATCCAAGTCTATGTATGATAAGCTAGTGAAATTGTATTCTGTAAGTACATTAGGAAAAAATATGTCTTTGTGGAATAAACTATACAAAATTAAGAAGTCAAAGGATGAAGAAACAAAATCCTTTCTAATGAAGATCTCTCAATTAAGATCACTTGTAGCGGCTTGGAGAGACAATTTCCGATTTGGAAATAACCATCTGTGTATTAAATACATTGCCACCTGAATGAAGCAACTTTGCAACAAGCATCTACTCTAAGAAATATTAAAATCCCTTTGATGATTTGTGGGAAAAATGCATTTTGGAAGAACAAAGGATCAAGGTAAAAGATTACATTGGATTATATGAGCAGTCTCAAGCCTTTCTAGCTCGAGTCAAGAAGCTAAATAAAGGAAAGTTTGGGAACTACAAGAAGAAAGATATGTCCAAGGTTCAATGATTTAATTGTAATGAATATGGACACTATAAAAGGGACTGCCCAAGCCAATAGAAAAATAAGAGAGAGGAAAGAAGTGAGCCTCACATAGATGAGGAAGTAGGAGAACATGAGAAGAAGCTGAAGAAATAAGAAGTGAAAGATATTTACTATTAAAAAATGCATCTTTCTTGTCAGGTTCTTGTTAAAATTGGTCTTTCCTTTAGGATATCATGCATTTTTTTTAAAATTTATAAGAGTCTTTATTTTGCATAACATCATAGATAGAAGCATGTGTAGAGTCTACCTGGTTAAGACTTCTTTGTATAAGCCATCTAGTCTTTAAGGATAGATAGATAAACCATTTTTCATATTGATCATCCAGACATATTCGAACATTATGTTAGAGGTATTCATCATGATTAGGTGTATCACCATGATCCTAGAAGAACCATCATTATGGAAGGTTCTTGGGAGAAGCACTATGAAAAAGTTAGTATACATTCCATGTAATGTGGAAACAATACTGCTAATGGATTAAGGAATGAAATGGGTCAGAATGTAGACTCATTATGAGACATATAGCTAGATTATGGAATAAGAGGCATAAGAATACACATTGAAAGTGACGCTTGGTTTAGATGCATATGTATATAATCTTGTAACATGCTTAGTATGATTGTATGATGTTTGAAATAAAATAATTTGATTTACTCAAGGATGAATAAAGAATTAAGACTTTTCTATAGTGTATATAATGATTAACATCTAGTATAATCTCCAGAATAAAAAGTTGTAACTTGGTAATCAAGTTCGATCCTTGAGTACTTTAATGCAGGAAGGAAAACTAATTTGGATATGGACCATGAGGATGTCGATGGAATGAGGTAATCATGATGAGGTGTTTCATTTTCATTATGTTTGGTTATCTGGTTAACATATTATTTTTCTACCTAGAATAGTTTCGCAGGAATACATGATGAAAGTTGAGGGAAGTTCAATTGTATGGATGGAAATTTATGAAGAATATTGAGGGAAGCTCAATACATGGCACTTGGGAATTGTGAAGTCAAGATGTGCTTATCTTGGGATTAAAAGATAACAGTGCGAGAAGATAACCCGAAGGTTAAAAGGAAGATCACTTTCATGGATAAGCTTGAAGCTTGGGAAGGCTCAATACAATGCCTTCATCTATGATGATGAAGATGGAAGTGATGAGAAAGAAGAATGACCTGGAACCTGTCACAAGATAGAAGAGGGAATATGGCTCCATGCTACCTCGAATGGAAGCAGACTCAATATGATGTGATGCAAAGAAAAGAGGGAGCCATGAAGCTATGAAGAACTGGTAGTCGATACTCTTATGAATACAAGCCATAAGGGTTGTGGTGTTGATTTCCCAAATAGAAAGGAAGTTTGGATCTCCTCTGGTTTTGAGAGGGAGTAAAAGGAGTCTCCTTGAATAGGATAAAAGTTATATTCTCAAGTTAAAACAAGAATAGGAATATCCTCACTGGTTGATAGGATTAGGGAGTGATATTGGATATCAGTTGTGCATTATATTATTTAGGTAATGGAGAGAGAATGATGGAATATTGATAATCATCTGCGATCTCCTTGAGGTTAAAGCATCCAAGAAGGGTAAGGGACTGGCACCCTTTGAGGATGGGATAGGTATCCAAGATAAGAGTATTAAAAAAGAACCAATATTCTTTGTGGAATAAGGATTAGAGATCCAAGATAAGAATATTCATAAAAGGACATACCTTGTGAACATCTAGATGGGGTATGTTCCTTGAAGAGGTAGTGTCATATCACACATAAAGCCTCCCAACATAATGCTCTTGAATGAAATAGTAGCTTGTGTAGTTAGGCCTCTGAGACAGTGCTGGTCATAATGATGATGCATAGAATATGGCTTATCAATCTGAATCTTCTTATGAGAACTCTTTTGTTTGAGAATGATATTGTACTGGTTGTACAATTATGAATACATCCCTAGTTAAGAGGGAGTGTTGAAAATGTAACTAGTTTTAGTCTTCACAATTTTTGTACTCATTTCAATATGTATCTTATGTAACAAACAAAAGAAGAAAATAAAATATATTATTTTTAAAGCATGGGTTTCGTGCTCATTATTGATGGTCTTCTAGGTAAAATCATGTTCTTCATGCTTCTATGGTTTGTTAGGTATTAGGATTTTTTTTCATGAGTCAAATGATTCAACATCATGTTTATAAGACACTTCTAGGAAAAATGTAATTGGAAAAGGAATTTATTTTGAGTCTAGAAATTCTTGGAAACTCCAAAAGTACAAGTCGGCCCTGGTATCTTCAATTCATTCTAAAGGAGAGAATTCAGCCCCTTGGAAAGGCTATATAAAGGAGTAGTTCAATCTCATTTTCATCCATTCACTCGCAAGTTCAATCTCAAGAAGAGAGTTCGATCTATAGTTGGAAGCAGGAGAAGAAGATAACGAAGGTCAAGAAGAAGGAAGGATGGAAAATCTTGTTTTTTTTGGGCTCTATCTCTCTCACACGTGAAAAGGATTAGGGTTTATGTGGCGACAGAAGGGGCCGGAATTGTAGTATTTTTTTACAGTAAGGTGAAGTGAAATATATTGTTATTGGGAGGAATAATACCCTATGATGACCTCATTAAACTTGGGAGGAGCTGTATTTCTCTAGGAAAGTCTCAAGAGGAAGCTGAACTAGGGTTTCTATAGTAGCAACAAGGGCTCAAATTGCAAACCAAAAATTATAGGTCAAGTTGTAGTATTGAAGTTGGAAGGTCGAATTGCAGGTTGAAGATGATTGGTACAAAATCAAGGAAGGACTTGTAGGGAGGGCTGACTTGGTACTTGGAGAAGGACTTGGTCTAGGAATTGGGTCTTTGTATCTCATTTGAAGCAGATTCTATAAGAAGAGAATATTTTACCATGTTTTCCCCTTAAAAGGGTTTTTCCCTAGTCGAGAGCCTAATTTTTGTGTCCTCTATTGTTTTTGTTTCATTCTTGTTATTTTTTTGATGAAAAGATATAATTAAAGAACAAAAAAGAAGAATAACTAAGTTCACAAGAAAATATTAAGGTCAAGGAAAATTGGAATAAATAATTTTCCACCTTTAAATTTTCCAACATGTTATTAAAGCTAAGGTGAACAAGAAGCCAAATGGAAGGACACAAGAAGTAGAAAGCTTGTTAATCTAGAAAACGGGTTTCCTTGTCAAGGGGAATCATCGGTGGAAGGGTACGAGAACAAAAGTAGAATACATTTTTATCTAAAAGGAGGGTTTCTACATTAAAGAAGATCAATACTACATTAAGCTCTCATCAAAGGCATGTTTGAGAGGGATAATGCAAGGTAGGTAGTTTCTTGAAAGAAGGAGATCTATTTAAATTCTCATTGAAAGGCATATTTAAGAAAGCATCAAGAGAGATCTTGGTATCGTCTTTGAAGGAAGCTGTGGTTGGAAGAATCCCAGGAAGCATATTTCAAGGAAATTATTGAAGTCTCTTCGAAAGTATTGGGGACATCAAGAAAGGTTGAAGATAACATTAACAAAAAGGAGTATCTCGATTATCAAGGAAGTATCATATTATTACTCTATGTCTGAATTTGCAGGTCATATGGGTTCTTTCTGCAAGGAGAACAATAAGCTCATTGGAACATCAAATTACCTAGCATGAAAGAAGAGGATTGACCTAACACTAAAAAAAATGAGGTAACAGAGTATGTTACTAGTGAAATCACTGAACCTAGCAAAGACAAGACTCAAGATCTGGAAAAGTACAAGACCTTGACCTTGGATGAACTCATACCTTGCTAAATATCTCAACCCCAGGTCTTGTGTAGCCTTCATTTTAAGGGGTTTTTCATGGAATGTCTTTCTAGATTCTCCCAAAGATTGCATATTTATTAAACCTTTATATTGAATGAACTAATTTCGCTCGCTTCAAAACTACTATAGATACATATATATCACAAGTGAGTCATACTGGGACTCCTCCTCGTTGAAAATGATTAGAGGGGGGGTGAATTAGTATTTCTTTTCAACTGTCATTTTTTCCAGTTAAGATCATTTATAATTAGAACACAAAATGAACAATATAGAATACATTATTTTATTAATTAGATATAATGAGGACTTCAATCCTCTTCTTTACAATAAAACAGATACAATAATGTGTAGGGCTCCAACCCTAGATGAAGAAACCAATAACCAATCCACTAGGCTCCAACCTATACTTTTCCAAGCATTTTCTTGGAATTCACGAGGCTCCAACCCTATATTCCAAGGATCCAACCTTGTCACTTTGAGGAAACAACCTCTAGGGTTCCAACCCTATCTCTAGTACAGACACCAACCTGGTCTTCTTGAGGACTCCTATCCTCTAGGGCTCCAACCCAAAACTTTAATTCATCAAGATAAGTTTAGTGATTCTTCACGGCTCCCAATATCTTCTTAAACAAGCCCTGTAAATCTCTTCATCTTCAACACTTCCCTCTCCAAATCACTTCATCAATGAAAACTTTGTCTTCTTAGAAGGTGTCTCCACAACTCTTCATGGTACCCAAACAAAATCCTCCAAGGTTAATCTATGAGGGCTTCAATCATGCATCAAGGTCTCCAAAAATGTCTCCAAGGTGAACTTCTATTATGCTTCAAATTGTCTTTAATAAGCCACTCCAAATGGAAGTGAAATAAATAAACCTCAAATTATGCTCCAAAACTGATCTTCAAAATGGTCTCCAATAAGCTCAAGTATTCTCAAGTCTTACCCAAATAATGGCTTCCAAAACAATCAAATGAACCCTTCAAGAATACACTGATATTTATTAAAAAAAATGTCACTCAATTTTGCTTCAAAATGTCCACGAAGTAAACCCACAAGTCAGCTCAATCAAGCACAATAAAACTGCCCAAACAAGCTCAACAATTTTTCCCAATCAAGAATTTTTCAAACTGCTATGAACTGCAAATGTTTTCAAATAATTATGAACTGCCAATACTGTGCTTCAAAAGGCTACAATAAACTGCCAAAACTGTGCTTCAAAAGGATGCAATAATCTGCCAATATTTTTCTTCAAAAGGGTGCGATAAAATTCCAAAACTATTCTTCAAAAGGCCGCAATAGGATACCAATACTGTGCCTTCAAGATCTGTTATACACTGCCAATCATGTGGTTTCAAAGTCTGTAGTAAATAATTAATATATCTGCTCCAAAATTCTGAAATGATCTGATGGTAATTCCAGAAATTAATAATAATTCCACAAAGGCAAGCCTGGTCCAAGAGTTTCTTCATAAGTTCCAAAGTGTTATTCCCACAGGTCTGAGCTTTACTAATCACAGTTTTGAAGTGATGAAGGTGGTCTGAGGTTTAGTTTCACTTGTTTTGAGACTTAATTCCATAGGTTTTCTATTCACACACCTTAGATGGTAATTGTTCACAGGTTTAGGTGTATAATTATTCTCAAATATTATCATTGCCCTTAAACTGAACCTTCAAGGTGACCTCACAAATCTGAGCTAGGATTCACATGTGATTGTTCACATATAACAAGGTGACTGTCCACAACTAGCTAAACTGTAGCCACTCCACAAAAGCATCGGAGTTGTCACACAAATTCGAGGTGAGGTTTGTAGTTAAGTTCGACATTGAAAAATCTTGAAATTGATGATTTTTCTTAAAGTTTGAACGTCACAAATGTAGGTTTGTCCAAGCCTCTAGAGGTGACGGTCCACCACAGAATTAACCCAACCAAAAAAATCATCCCTGAAATTAAAATTTTATGTCCTCTCGGCCTCCTGTAATTTCTGCACCTCATAACTATGTATTTCACTGAAAAATTTGATGGCTAGAATGAGGTGTATAATGTCATATTTATACTGGTTTTGATATTTGACGAAGAGACATGTCTCTTGGACAACATGTCAAGCCTACACAAGTCATCTTAGGTCGGCTGGGATAAAATATATTATTTTATCTTAAAAAAATCATTTTCTCCCAATCTAAAAGGAGTTAGAGGGCGTGTGATAGCTCATTGGAAAGGGGAAATTGTACTCTACAAGATGGTGTCAATTTCATATTTTAATGAGGTCATTTTCCCATCAATAAATTATTTTTGTGAGCTGTCATCATAATTTTATTCATGGAAACCTTTAGGATACACTACAAGGAAAAGACCCTCTAGCAGAGGTTATAAAGGAGGTCTTTAGTGTTATAAAATTGGCCAAAATTGTCAAAAAAAGATTTTATACAACATCCGTTTATGGTTACAGAGGTTTTGGTGGATCTTTTAACGGAAATTAAACACAACTAAAAAAAAGGACGACCGAAGGTTATTACGGATTTTTTTTCATCGGTGCACTATTCTGGCTTTGGCGCACCGGTGCATACATATAGAAGGTGTCCCGGGGTAGTCAAAGCAGAATGCACCAGGTTGTTAAGGTATAAAACCGCACCAGGCATAGTGTTGGTGATACAATGCATGGGGCCGTTCTAATTGGTCTAGGGATTTGTGCGGTGCCCATAGGTCATATCAACGCACTGGTGCGTAGACGTTTAGAAACACACTGGTGTGCAGTATCACACAAATGCACCAAGATTAATAATAGGTATCGATATTCGTGCGGTGCCCATAGTTCGTACAAATGCACCGATACTTATAGACACATAAATGCCTCGGTGCGTAGTATCACACAAACGCACCGAGATTTATAATTGGTATCGATATTCGTGTGGTGCCCATAGATCATACAATGCCACCGGTGCGTATAGACACATAAATGCATCAGTTTTCCATACCGCACAAACACACCAATATTTTTAATTGGTTTTGGTACTTGTTCAGTGCCCATAGTTCGTAGAAACGCACCGGTGCGCTTCATAATACAAACACACTGGTGTACAGTTACTGACACACACCGGTTTTCATTTTGTATTTTTTAGAAACATCGACTTGTGATAGTGCAATTATTGTGATTGTTTTAAATTCATTATTCATTAAAATTCGACACATCTTATAACAATATTCATATTAATTAAATTTTTATTAATGCATTTGAATGTGATGTTTAGATTAATTTGTTATATCATATCATAATTATTGTGGTTTTTTAAAATTCATTATTTATCAAAAGTCGACACATATATATGTTATAACAATATTCATATGAATTAAATTTTTATTAGTGCATTTGAGAACGACAATGGAGAACACAATAGAATAAATTAAGACATATTTTATCATATATATATATATATATATATATATATATATATATATGAATAAGACAGTCTTTATCATATAAAATGGGACAGTTATTGGTATCCCTTTGTCTTTCAATTGGGACACTATGTCCATTACATTAAACAAAATGTCTGATTTCACAGACATATTTCAAAAAATACAACGCCTTACTTTGATATCCAAACATAGTGATTATCATTCTTCGCTTGAAATGTTGTCACTGTTAGAGCTACTTCCATGACTTGGGTTATTTTCAGGAATGTTTTGCTCACGGTGTTGATTGTTTTCTTCTTCTTCACCTTCCATCTACAAACATAAAAATAAACTGAAATGAGTGTATATAGATTGGTGAGAATAATGAAAATTGCAATATTAAATAATATACATCAATGTAAATCAAAAAGAAAAATGACGTACCATAGCAACAATTGACTCATAAACTACACACATTCTTTCAAAACCATGTACCATGCCATCTTTCAAAGTTTCATCTCTTGCCGCAGTTCCATACTTTGTTTCCTGCAAGTTTTATACCCCATAACAAATCATATATTTAATATAAAAGATTTTTTTGTTCTATTAATTATAGATAGAGCTAAGTAAAACAAGATCGATAAATGCTTACAAATTCCACAATTAATTTCTGTTATGCCAACATATACTCACAACCCATATTTAACCCAATTTCAATCAATTCGTCTGATGGTTCTTCTTTGTATGTTAGCACCTGTTTGAAGACATTCAATGATGATTTTTGTAAAACAACTTAAAAAATACCAAAATGAAATCTAGTTAAGTTGTTATTAGGAAGTAACAATTACTCACAAACTTAGATATCAACCGTTTTCTTCCTTGTCGTATTGTTTTATGTGCTGAATGGGTTCCATTTTCTTTTCTTTTCTGCAAGAAAATTCTTGAAAATTAATATTTAATGCTAAATTGTTTATTTATTGTACCTAATGATCGAAAAATTCAATGATTACATATTACATTTGAAGCACGTTGTTGTTGAGATGGCTCCTCCTGCGATGCAATTTTGTCCATTTCTTTGACCATATCCTTGTACACCTTTTTGGACATTCCTACTGGCATATTTCTGATATTAGCTCGTTCATCTTTTGAGATTTTCATAATCTTCCTGAAAATGTAACATGACAATAAAATATTTAATTTTTATATTGATATATGAAAAGTAAATATAAAAAAAGTGATATTTATAAATAATTCTAGACAAACATTTAAAGGAATATTACTTTTTCATTCCTTCTTTTTTGTTGTTGTACGTTTTTTCTATTAAAAGTCTGACATGTCTCATTGACCAATTCTCTGGAAACTCTTCTTGTAGTTTAGATAAAATTTGGTTCTTGGAATCATTGGATTGATTTTAGTATTGTAAGTGGAAATAACATCTATACATTCGTTCCACTAGATCCCTCAAAATTTTGTAAAAGTTTTTCCCCCTTTCGTTAACCTCCAACACCACTCTAGATGAGCTAAGGAGAAATTCATTTTCTTTTGCATGTTTTTTTCTTTTTTCTTTTCTTAGAACAACATTTCTTTTATGAGTTGTTGGTCCCTGTAGAACATTAAATAGATGTGAATTAATAGACTATTTGACATATGTTATGTAATAATTTGAAGTATATTATTAATGATAATTAAAAAAAGAAACTCATATTGGATCTATAGTATTTTTTCATTCACCTGATTCATCCTTTTGCAATTTTCTCATCAAGATTTTACGCTCTTCTGGTCCTAGATCAGAAATAATCTTATTGAGCTTCGTTATTTTGTGGCTCTGCATGATACATAGTAAACAATACATATTAGTTAAACTTACATATAGTTAAAAAATAATATTTTTTATAAATAATTTAAAAGAAATTTCCTTTTTTGCTTTTCTTGATGTGTTATCAGTATTTTTGTTACTTGATCTCTTGTCAGTCATTTCTTTATCAATCTGAAACCTGTACCATATCATTCATTAATATATTTATAAATAATTGTCGACTTTTTGGGTAAAAAATAAATCTCAAGAAACCGGTGCGCCTTTCATGATGTACGCACCACCGTCGGTGTGTGGGGGTATTCAAAACGCACCGCAAAAATAGTATAATAGACTGTACGGTGTGTGGGGGTATTATAAACACACCACACAAACATTGTAATAGACCGTATGGTGCTATTCTCGTAACATGAAGCACCGGTGCCCTATTTTAGATATGGCGCATCGATTTAAAAAAATTGTTTTCAAATTTTTATTATAGTACTTGTGCGGTGCACTGTTTAATACAATGCACCAGTGCATTAGGTTACGCAGGGCGCACCGATAAAAAAATCCATTTTTTCCAAAAATTCATGCAATGGCCGAATGGATTGGGATCCAACTATGCAAGTCATCTTGTGGGTTGGATGTCAATCTAAAATGAAAAACCCTAATTTCGAAATCACGGAAACATGGAGAAGAAAGGGAAAAAACAAAAAAAATGAAGGGTTTAGGGTAAAAATGGATAAAACTGCAGAAAAAGTAAAAAAACTGTAGAAAAAGTAAAAAAAAAATCAAATTTAATCATGAGATGGTTTGAAATTCTATGATACAGGGTTTGAATCACCAGAGGTTTGGTTTCTGATTGTCTGAATACTTTTGTTCGAATGTATTTTGCTGATCCACAATGTTCTCGTGCTCTCTTTCTCCAGGTATGTCTCCCGCAAATCTCTTGCTGAAAATTTTAGCAAAAATAGTGAAATAATGAAAAGTGTTTAGTATTTAAAGAATTATTTTATGAAATTATATTTTCGAAAATATTTTTCCGCCCATTTTTTAATTTTCCGTTTTTTTTTTCACTTAAAGAAAATAGAGTTGCGCTTTTTTTATTTGCGTTTATTCGTCACCGGTGCGTCACTTAATAGCGCCGCACTGGTGCGTCCTAAGGTAACACCGACACCGACGCTCAGTAACTAAAACACACTAGTGCGGTTATATGTACAGTAGCACCGATTTGCGGTTAAGGCACCAAAATTAATTTTAGGTGTGTACACCAAAATTTAGTGAACTCCAACCATAGAAATTAATAATTATAATTTTGTTTATTCTTGAGAATTAGAATTAGAATAAGAATTGAGAATTGGAATTGGATAAATTCTTGATGGAAATAACTATTCTTCCAATGCATTTTGTTTATTGCAGGAGGTCCCCACTGATTATGTGGAGAGAATGCAATGTGGGGTGTGTGAAGATGCAATACTACAGGGCCCAGGTGGGAAATTGTGGCATGTGAACCTATGCTATGTTAAGACGTGGGAAGTTTTCACAAATGGTTGGGAAAGTTTTGTTTCTAAGCAGTTTATTGAATTTGGAGATATTTTAGTTTTTAGACATGTTGGAAATGTACATTTTGCCGTGAAAATATTTGGGCCATTTCTTTTCAAAAATACACCTCTTCTTCTTTTAGAAAAAGAAACTTGAACCTTTCCATAACCTGCAACAAGAAAAGGTGCCCCATGATCTGCTTGCTGACCCATGATCTGCTTGCTCATTTGTAAGTTCCTCCTCCATCTTGGCACCCAATTTCCTCTTTTCTCCTTTGTTCTTTCTATCTTGATCTTAACAAAATTTATACAATCTCTATTTTACGAGAAACTGACCTTGAATGTTCTAGGAGCAATGACAATGAGTCCTTCATTCTGCATTTGTTAGCAGAAGAAGACCGATTTTCGACTAGACGATGCAGTTATTACATGTGGAGGAAACAGTTTCCCATAGAAAATGAGTATAGGGCTGAGCAGAGGAAAGACATTGTAAAATGGGATATTACATTAACTTTTCCAATGTGAAATCGATTTTCAGGTGGAAATATGGTAGTTGCAGGTATCTATGCTTTTCTTCCCATAGAAATGGTCACTGGATTTCCATTTATAATACAGGCATACTTTTTACTAGTTTCATCCACATAACCACAGCTCAGACAAGTTAGATATTCCATTAAGGTTCAATTGAAATCCGAAGATGTGATTTTATGCGACGCCAGCTTTGCCAGTAAAAGTTTATGTAAGCCAACCGAAGCCCGGACAATACTCCCAGCTGCTTTTAAACGCATTCTGGAGAATCTTTCCCTTCATGGGACTAGCCAGCCGGATCAACAACATCAATTGATCTTTCTCTGTTGTCCTTAAGAGAATGAGAATCCTTCCCTTCCTCAGAAAAATTCTTGCCCACGATTCGAACCCTCCACTGCTCCAATAATGCACTTTACAGAATAACCCTGTCTTGGTGTGCGGGGTTCTATAGGTGCACCAATGCTGTTTGTAAGATCAAGGTTTATGTTTTGGCGCGGTGTTTTATGATGCACCGGTGCAGAAGTGTTGTGAAGCACCAATGCGTCTTTGTACTAAGACACACCGGTGCGTGTTATGATGATAAGCGCATTGGACTGTATAAAGTTCTTTTTTTTTTGTATGTAAGATCATAATAAAATAATGATAATTCTAAATTACATGAATTTATTTGCATTATTTTATAAACTTTATTATGTTACAAAAATTGATATTATTGTATATTTATTATTTTGCAATTATTTACAAATTTACAAATTTAAATATTTTAATAAAATCATTTCACATTAATATAATTAAAATTTTCACATTAATACAATTAAAATTTTACATACAATTACAATTAAAATTACAATTACAATTGGAATTATAATTACAATTTTACAATTTCACATACAATTACGATTAGAATTAGAATTAGAATTTTAGTTTTACATACAATTACATTTACAATTACAATCATTTCACAATAACATAATTAAAATTTTACAAATATTTTACATACAATTAGAATTAGAATTAGAATTACATTTACAATTACAATTACAATTAAAATTTTACAAATATTTTACATACAATTACAATTAAAATTACAATTAAAAATACAATTACAATTTTAGAATTTTACATACAATTAGAATTAAAATTACAATTTTACAATTTGTCATATATACAATTACAATTAAAATTACAATTACAATCATTTCACAATAAATTAAATATTACAATTATTATTAAAATTTTACATTAATAAATATTTTACATACAATTACAGTTAAAATTGCAATTGGAATTACAATTTTACAATTTTTCATATATACAATTACAATTAAAATTACAATTACAATCATTTCACAATAAATTAAATATTACAATTACAATTAAAATTTTACATTAAATATTTTACATACAATTACAGTTAAAATTACAATTACAAATACAAATACAATTTTACAGTTTTACATACAATTAAAATTTAAATTTCAATTACAATCACGACATAATATTTAATAAATATCATGGTCATTTAATATTAAATTAATTAATAAACATCACAATCATGATAACCATCATACTAACATCATATTCAACTAGAAAACACATTCAAACATAAAATTAACATTATATATTAACATCATCACAACACAAACATCAAATATACATCTCATGTCAAATAACTCGTGCTATCACATACACATCTATATGCAAGCTGCACATTAAATGAACAAATCGAACATTACCTAACAATATACACATCATGATGATCATCAACATGTAAATTAAGTACAACTGCAACATGAACATAAAATATATGGCCCCTATATATATATATATATAAAACTGAATAATGTTAAAAATATACAACTATAATATAAATGTCATGGATCAGCTGGTGGTAGTACAACATCAATAAAAATACTAGTGGAGGCCTGCTCAGTCAATGGTGCAGCCTCGACGGTCGATGGTCCAGCCTGCTCATGATCATGACTAGTAGTGATGGATGTTGCAGGCTGCTGACTGGATGTGGCTGATGGTCCAGACTCATCTCCATGATGTCTGCTAGATGCTAGTGGAGCCTCATGCTCATCAGGCGCGATGCGAGGTGAACGATCATGAGATGATGAGTCACTGCTCGTGGACTGTCCATCACGTGCTATGGCTCGACCACGCCTATAATGTGCAACAGTCCTCCTCAGTGGCGTAACAGCTGTCGTAGCTCCTACGACATGTCGCATCAGGCTGTACATGTCATGCGACATGCCTCTCCACATCTGTAATAGCCTATCATCAGCCTGTATGTCTCTGTAATGAGTAGGCTTGATGCCCGCCTCAACATTCAATGCACTGAGTTGGTCACTCAACTCCATCCTGTATCTAGTATCAGGTCGATCGCGCCTAGTAAAAGGCGATACCGACACACCAACAAGAGCATGTCTCTCTGCACCGACCTCCTGATCATGATCCTCAGCATCTGCCATGACCTGATCGTCATCAGGATCCACACCTGCATCATGTGGTGGTGCCGACATCTCATCGCCATCAAAAGAGCCAATGCCTGCAAAATATATACAAGTACACAACAATAATTAGACAATTTCATTACACAATTTAATAAGAAAAAGTTAAATAACATGTTAGAATAAATATAAATAAAACAGTAATATTACCTCTATCATCTAGCGGCTCATCATCTATGAAGAGGATGTTGGCACACCCTCACCAATCCAATCCAGCATAAGGACAGGGGACCATAATGAAGGAATGCATCTCATCAAGACTGGCTCGTAAGTCCAGTGCATCATGTGATATCCTAGTTGGAAACATAGTCTCTCCCCTCTTGGGCATCATCTGCCCCCACATGTGCATCTGGGCCTCCAACATCGGCCTAGGAGGATGCCGAACAAAAGTAGGCCTCATCTCTGGAAACCTCCCAAAAAATAAACAAACAACCTCTGAAGCAAAAGGGAAGTTGACCCTCCCTTGTGCATGAGCACAACATCTATCTAAGGCCGTACATAACTGCCGCAAAAAAATGGCAGACCACCTGACAAGTCATGTCTCCTATAATAAAGAATCAACATAATATATAAGCGAGCAAATAATGCGTTTCCCGTCACTGGTGTTGTGTGAAATGGTCGAAATGAGAAGTGAGAGGCACTGCACGTCCTAACTACCAAATGCTCCAATATGTAACTGACCTCCAACGACCTGAAACTCTGAAGGAGACAATACATCTGCTCTAATGTATCTCTGGGAGTAAACTAACTGAATCCCTGCTACACAACCAGCTGGAACCTCTAGGAATGAGGGAAAATCCACACCTCTCCTCGATAGCCCTGTAAAGAAATATATATCCTCCTCAGTGGGTGTGTACCACTGGTCATGACCAACTTGGAAAGCCTGTTGGTGGGCATTCCACCTGCAGATAAGATGTCTCAAAAACACACTATGGGCCTTTAGGGAAGTAGCCTCCTCATAGAACTTGAGGAGGCCTACTTGCCTTAGGAGCCCCTGGGTATCTGCTGTAATAGGGTGATGGTACGCATCTCTCTCCCTCTCTCGTGCCTCCCACTGGCGAAGCATGTCATACTGCTCCCCTGTTGTTGCTATTGTTCCTCCTCTTCTCTTTGAATTATTGACATATTAAATAATTTTTTTTTATTAAGTCAGAAATGTGTTTAGGAATATACATAAATAAATTTTTTTGAAAAAAAAAAACAGACCAGTCGGTGTGCCACAAAAACAGTCATGCACTGGTTCCGGTGCGGAGTTTGTTTGTAGCGCACCAGAGGCGGTGCCCCAAATGACATAAAACGCACCGTATGCGGTGCACATGAAAATTTTTAAAGCACTATTGACTATATATGGTGTCAGAAGAGTGGTGCATTGGCTAAAATATAGGCCCCAGTGAGTATAGTCATGTTAGTGCACTGACTTCCTGACAAATTACATAGTCAACGGTGCGGTGTTTTACCAGGCCACACCATTGACCCTATCGGAATTCCGAATGCAGTGTGCTGATAGAAACTGGGGTAGATATTTCTGTCAACACACCGCATTGCTATTCCCATGGTCAACGGTGCACCTGGCTAAATGACCGCACCACACTTTTTTTTAAATTTTAAAATAACGCGGGGCGCATTTTAGTACTGCCTTGGACATGGTGTAGATACTCTTAGCACCAGTTGAGGTGCGACCTGTAAATTTTACAGGTAGCACCACTTACCAGTGCGACCTGTAAATTTTACAGGTAGCACCACTTACCAGTGTGAGCCGAACGGCTCAGGCGCACCGCGCGACAATTTTTTTTTCTTTTTAAATGGTTAATTTTAAGGTTATTTCAAATTATGATTTGCTAAAAAGCTTAATTATGGAAAAAAAGAAAAATACTTGTACATTTCGCCGTCGAAGAGGCATATTGGCTGTAGAATTTGAAAAAGAAAATTTACCCATCGTTTTGCAAAATGCAAGCTGGAGATTGGTGGGCAATGCACAACAACAGTGCGTGCAATGGGTGCAATGGGAGCACCGATGTCAGGGTGACTCAGAGAAGGAGAAATTGCACTGGTGCTTGAGAGCTCTGGAGCACTGAGAAAAGTGAAAAATGAGGTTTTTTGGCCGTAATTTTTTTATTTAACCCTGTTCCGGTGCGCGGGGTTTTATAGGCGCACTGATGTGGTTGCTTAAGATTGCACCGGGTGGTTTCAATTTTGGCGCGGTGTTTTATGATGCACCGGTGCGGTTCCTTAACACCGCACCAGGCTGTTTCTATTTTTGCGTGGTGTTTTATGATGCACCGGGGTGGAATAGTTGTGAAGCACTGGTGCTTTACGGTAATAGGACGCATTGGGAAGTTGTGTACGAAGCGCACAGTGTCCGGTGTGCCAATGTTTTGTGCGACCGATGCTTTCTCTTGTACAACGCATTGGTGATTGAGAGCTCTGGAGCACTGAGATACGATTTTTTGGTTGTAATTTTTTTTTTTATTTAACCTTGTTCCAGTGCGCGGGTTTTATAGGTGCACCGGTGCTATTTCATATGAACGCACCGTTTTGTTTCTGTTTTGGCGCGGTGTTTTATGATGCACCGGTGCGGTTTCTTAACACCGTACTGGGAGGTTTCTGTTTTGGCGCGGTGTTTTATGATGCACCGACGCGGAAGAGTTGTGAAGCACCGGTGCTTTACAATAATAGGACGCATCGAGCGGGTGTGTATGGAGCACACGGTGTCCAGTGTGCCAATTTTTTGTGCGCACCGGTGCTTTCTCTTGTAGAGCGCACTAGTGATTGAGAGCTCTGGAGCACTGAAAAACGTGGAAAATTCGGTTTTTTTGCCGTAATTTTTTTTTATTTAACCCTTTGCCGGTGCACATGGTTTATAGGCACACCGATGCTATTTCTTATGAACGCACCGATCGGTTTCTGTTTTGGCTCGTTGTTTTATGATGCACCAGTACAGTTTCTTAATACCGCACCGGGTAATTTTGGTTTTGGCGTGGTGTTTTATGATGCACCGGTGCAGAAGAGTTGTGAAGCATTGGTGCTCTACAGTAATACAATGCACCAGGCGGGTGTGTACGGAGCGCACAGTGTCCAGTGTGCCAATGTTTTGTGCGCACCGGTGCTTTCTCTTGTAGTGAGCACGAGTTCGTTGTTGGATGATAAGCGCACCGAGCAGAAAACATCTGCAAAACCCTCTGCCTGCCAACCTCCTCTAGTAACCTCCACTAGAAACAGATGTATGGGGTATTTTTATAAGGGGTTCCTCAAAAACATCTGCTAGAGGGTCTTTTCCTTGTAGTGATATTGTGTTTTGGACAATGTTAGAGCTTCCTCTAGGATTAAAAAAATTGTAAGGGTTAAGACTTTCTTAGGGAATCATGAATCAAGGTAAGGTGTCACCATGATGAGTCAAGGTATATAGGTGGTTTTAGGAGTTTTTCATCAAGAGAAAGGACATCATATTATGACTTCTTCATCAAGAGCAAGGACATCATATATCAAGGGTTTCATTTAGCTAAGAAATGTGCCTATCAGGGTTTCATTGAAAAACTCTCCTTCATTCATCATTAGATGATGCATCAATATATTAAGGAATATTCTTCTAGGGAATTTGTATCATCTCATGTGTAGGGTTTTCTCCTATGGCTTGCATGAGGTTAGGGCAACAAGGGTTATTCATGCATCACAAGAATATTTTCCATCTCCAATAATTCCATATTGACATCAATGACAACTTTGACCAATTGTCTCCCCCTTTGTCATTGATGGAAATATTCTTTCCCTTTCAAAAATTTCTCCCCTTTTGACATCAATGGAAAATCGGGTGCCCAATTACCCCCCCTATCAAGTTGCTTCTTGACATGCCTCTCCATCGTATTTTCTTCGTCAATGATAATTATTCATGATGGATATGTTTCTCCTCCTATCATGGTGCTCTTCTTTAATGAACGTGCTCCCCCTAAGCCTTTTCATGCCATCATGAAAATTAATGAGGTGATCAACCAACTCCCCCTCCCTGCATAAACTCCTGTAGCTCTTCTTTTTGCTTTAGCCAAGAAATATTGTTGCCTTGTGAGACATCTTCAACAATTGTCCATCAGATGAGTAAAGGATCATTTTATTCAATGGAGTTTCTCCCGAGAGATGATCTATGAAAATATTATTGTCCATGTGTGACTCATCAAGGGTTTCATAGGACTCTTCACGGATATATTCTGCAAGAATAATCACGAATATTAAGATCCTCCTAACAATATGGATGGTCTCTTTTTTGGCATAATTTCATCATCAAAACTTGGAATATAATATCTTCCAAAGATGCATTCATCAAATCAACAACATGTGTTTTTGGATTAAGTGTTCAAGAGAATTTTTGATCCAATTTTCTTCCTTATCCATACTTGTGTAAATTTATTTTCTGGCTTGGTAGTTTTTGTAGCATAATTTGACTCAGCTAAAAGTCTAGAGAGGTTCTGAGCAATTCAAGGTTGTTGAGGAATAGTTGTTAAAATTTCAAGAAGACCTGCAACATGCTCAAAAGGATAACCATAAGCTCGACGAGGATTCATCATCACATGTGCAATGGAACCAAAATCAGGGAAGCAGCAACATTGGAGGTGTAATCTAAGTTAAAAGAGCAACAAAGAAGAAAAGCATGCAACAAGGGTAGAGTTAGGCTTATTCACGTGCAAAAAAGTTCAGGAGTCGGGCCGATTGATGCGTTCATAACATTGCACGCAGGTCAGGGTCGAGTTGTGCAAATATACGTGCAGAATAGTGTTCAGAGGCTTAATCGAAATCACATGTGGAAGGCCTGATTGCATATCACGAACCGCAATTGCAAAGCTCAGGAGGAATAAAACTATGTTAAACCACCGAAATGCGAAATGTGATACGAGGACTGGATGTGATATAGTTCGAAGCTCAAATCTAAAATATTTAAAGTTCGGTCGTGGGACCCTATCACACAATGCACATCGCACATCGCAAGCTCAGGAGGAATGGAACTCATGAATATGTTATGAATGTCGAAATTCGAAATGCGACAAGGTTTTATATCATCGATTTCGATTTGCGATTGGCCCCATTTCCACTTGCCACATCATCCCTACCGTTATCGCACATCGCACATCACAAGCTCAGGAGAAATGGCACTCATGAATTTGTTATGAATGTTGAAATGCGAAATGCGATAATGAAGTAGACAGGATGGAAGTTATCACCAAAGTCTAAAGTTTTTTAAGTCTGGGTACATGGGTTTTTCCTTTGTAAAAATCGCATCGGCGGGCAAAAGCGGATTATAACATAGAATGTTGGAATGCTGAAATGCGACAGAGAAGAAGATGCAATACAAATTTTCAAAGGTAATAGAATATCTTTTAAAGTCCAGTCTTACGATAGTTACAAAGGAAAGTCTGAACGTAGGGTAGAATCAGGTAAGAAAAGACCCGACGCTACGTGCAGAATAATGGTATGCGTTTGTGGTTATTTATTAATCAAATACTAAACACTATGTGCACAAGAGGAAGAGGTAGAGTTGGGTAGTAGGTGACATGATCACAATGTTCGAAACACAAAAGCATGGGCAGAGTCAGGTAGAGATGCGTTTATGCAGACTGTTAGGATATCACAACAGAAACGGAAGGAAACACATCAACAACAAATCCGATTCAACAAAAGGATTATATTTCAAGTTTTTTTTTGTTTTATTTGTTAAGATCGAAGCTACAATGATTTCCTTGATTGCAATGTAATAAGTAGTTTAACAGTTTAGGAAGTCTAGGGGTTTCAAGAAGCTCGAGCAGTTACAAATTGCTTTTGTTTGTATTTAAGGAAGAGAGAAAGAGAGAGGAAGGGGTTCCGAGTTTTGGACCTCTTGGAGACTACATTTTTTACTTCTTTTTTTGATGGGTGAATGAAAGAAGCAGCAAGTTTCTTGCAACTTTTGATGGTGATTCGTGTTTCTTGTGTCGCTTTATGTTGTTTCTTCCTTGAATGAAGTGAAGTAAAGAAGCATCTGGTCTCTGATTTATGTTTTTAAGTAAGATTTAAATAGCCTTAATAAGCGCTCCTTCACTCCAACTCCTCTCCCTTCACCAATTCTCTCTGAAACTTAAAAATAATAGATTATGTGTTTACAACATATTATTTTGAGTTTCCTCTCTCTCCATGAATTCTCTCTGAAACTTAAAAGTAATAGATTCTGTGTTTACAACATATTATTTTTATTTCCTCTCTCTCCACAAATTCTCTCTAAAACTTAAAAGTAAGAGATTCTATGTTTACAACATATTACTTTGAGTTTCCTCTACAATTCTTCTTTTCCATTCAGATATCAGCGGTCAATGGCATTGTGAAATATTTTATTATTTCAGATCATTAAGGGTTTTAGAAAACTAGTTTCCAGAGAGATAGAACAAATACCTCATGATAAAATTATTTCTGTGACACACTTTTAAAATGTCTTAAGAATTGATTCCTTTAAAAACCGAGGGATTGTCTTTTAAGATACAACATTTTCTGGCGCTGTTGCCGGGGACGAAGGCACAAAGTTATTTTTCCCTGGGTATTGATATCTATTTCTTGATGGTGAAAAAGATTTAGATATAAAATTTGGTTGTTTATTCTTCACCTGGCGACTCCACTGATGAAGATTTCGTTAGATAAGGAATTTTGCTGGCAAGAAAATGAGAAAGCATCATGGAAAAAATGGGTATCAGAGTTTGGATCTTTTAAAGGAAGTTTTATTTTTCACTATCAATTCAGTGGTCTATTTTCCCTTGCATATAAAGAAGATTTTTTCTTGATTTATATTCTTAGAATATTATAAGGCCCAAAAAGTACATTCTTTATTGGAGAAAGAATATTTTTCTTCTGCTTGTATTATTGATCTTGACGCAACTTTATCTCCTAAATATGAGAGGAGAGATGACTGTTGCATTAAAATTCCTGAAGATAATCAGTCACAGTCCAGGCATAAAGGTGATGATTCATCATCTTTGGGTGATAATATTTTGTCTCACAAGAAATTGATTGCTTTTCAGGTAAAAAACAAAGAAATATTTAAACCCTTGAAGTTGCCCACAATTCTCCATCAATATCCTTCAAAAGGATTCAATTTTTTTCCAAGTTTTTCTAGAGAGGAGGAGGATATTTCAGCTGAACAACATATCTTGGAATTTGAGTACTTTTTGGACAAATTTCAAATTATTTATGAAGATGTGGCTTCAAGGATGTTTTGTCATTCATTAAAGCAAGGTGCTCAACAATGGTTCCAGTGTTTGGAAGCAATTTCAATTAGTTCATGGCAAGGTTTTCAAGATATATTTCTTAGATACTTGGGTGGGCGTAAGTCATATGAAAAACACATTTTGGAATTATATTCTATCCAAAGGTAGAGAAATGAATCAATCGTTGAGTTTAATAGGAGGTTTCAAAAAAATTATTTCAGCATGCCAAAATAAATTCGACCTCCTGAAGCTGCGACTATGGTTTACTATTTGAGGGCTCTTTCTATTGTCTTGGCTTTTTATGTCAAGGATAGAAAGCCTTGCACTCTAGAGCTGATGTTTCTTTATGCATAGGAAATCGAAGATAATGTGTGGACTTGTAGAAATTTTTCCTGTCATGTTTAAAGAACAAGTTTTGTTGAAGACAAGAGGGCTTGTCAAGAAAACATTGGAATTACTTTACAAGAGAATGAAAATTCAGAGATGAACAAGGATTTTCAAAAGGTGTCAAAGGATTCATGTATTGCTGAAACACAAGAATTTAAGCATTCTGAAGATTCTGGTCAAAAATTTCTTGCAAAAACTGAACTACACGTTGAAAGCCTGGAAGATCATTACAATTTTCATAATTTTAATGATTTTGTGAGTAGAGGAGAAACTAGTGGAGCTCCTTAGGTGTGTTTGCAGGAGGGGGAAGATTTTTGTCAAGAATTGGCATTATACGAAGAACATAAACATTATGAGGAACACAACTAAGATTTCTCTTTTCGGCCTAAGTGTTTGTCAGCAAAAAAAAACAGTCAATCTTCTCACATACAACCTCAAATTGAGGAGTCAAATAGTGAAGGAAGCTTCCCTGTTCAAAGAAGTCTAAATCAACAAGATGTTCAAGAGAAGGAGGCATCAAAAAATTTGTCTCATCATTTCTATGATCCAGTAGCTGACTATATGAAAACTTTCTTTTGTCAGCAACAAGCATTTATGAAAAGGTATGTGCAAAGCTTTGTATCTGGAAAAATTTAATGGTACCTCCATATTGTGATCTTCAAATTTAAATAGTATGAAGGCATTAGGTCTAACGTGCAGATGTTGGATTGGTGCCATTGGAAGGGTGAATTCACCTGATTAAGTTCAGACATGAATACATATGTAGGAGTTGTGCATAAATAAGCTCAAAAGTTGAGCATTTTTAGTTGTAGTATTTCTTGTTCGGTATTTTTAGTTTAAGAATAAAGAAGAAGTCCAAAGTGTAGCAGGTTTTGGGAGGATTTCATACTGGATCAAATCCCATTTGGGATTGACTCCATGCCCAATAACGACTACTGATCTACAAATGCTCTTTCACTCCGTTATTGGGCATAATTTGATGCAACTAAAAGACAAGAGAGGTTCTGATCAATTCAAGGTTGTTGAGGAACAATTGTTAAAATTTCAAGAAGACCCACAACATAATCGAAAGGATAACCACAAGCTTAATGAAGATTCATCATCACATGTGCATTGGAACAAAATTTAGGGAAGCAACAACATTGGAGTTGTAATATAAGCTAGAGGAGAAGCAAAGAAGAAAAGTGTGCAACAAGGGTCAAGTCGGGCTTATTCGCATGCAGAACAGTTCAAGAGTCAGGCCGATTGATGCGTTTAGAACATTTCACACAGGCCAGGGTCGAGTCGTGCAAATATACGTGCAGAATAGTGTTTGGAGGCTTAATCTCAATCACATGTGGAAGGACTGATTTCATATCGTGAAATGCAATCGCAAAGCTCAGGAGGAATAGAACAATGTTAAACCATAGAAATGTGAAATGCGATACGATTTCCGGATGCGATATAGTTCGAAGCTCGAATCTAAAGTATTTAAAGTCTGGCTGTGGGACCCTCTCACACATCACACATCGCACATCGTAAGCTCAGGAGCAATGGTGCTCATGAATATGTTATGAATGTTGAAATGCGAAATGCAATAAGGTTTTATATCGCTAATTGCAATTTGCGATCGACCCCACCTCCACTTGCCACGTTAACCCTACCGTTATCGCACATCACACATCGCAAGCTCAGGAGGAATGGTGCTCATGAATATGTTATGAATTTTGAAATGCAAAATGCGATAAAAAAGTAAACACGATGTAAGTTATCACTAAATTCTAAAGGTTTTTAAGTCCGGGTACATGTGTTTTTCCTTTGTAAAAATTGCATCGGAGGGAAAAAGCGGATTATAACGTAGAACGTTGGAATGCTGAAATGCGACAGAGAAGTGGATATGATACAAATTTTCAACGGTAATGGAATATATTTTAAAATCCAGTCTTACGACAGTTACAAAGGAAATTCTGTACGCAGGGTAGACTCGGGTAAGAAAAGACCCGACACTACGTGCAAAACAACGGTATGCGTTTGCAATAGTTTATTAATCAAATACTAAATGCCGCGGGCATGAGCGGAAGAGGCAGAGTTGGGTAGTAGGTGACATGATCACAGTTCAAAACTTAAAAGCATGGGAAGAGTTGGGTAGAGATGTGCTTATGTAGAATGTTAGGATATCACAACAGAAATGGAAGGAGACACATCAATAACAAATCATATTCAGCGAAAGGATTATATTTCAAGTTTTATTTTGTTTTCTTTGTTAAGATCAAAGCTACAATGATGTCCTTGATTGCAATGTAATAAGTATTTAACAATTTAGGAAGTTTAGGAGTTTCAAGAAGCTCGAGCAATTAAAAACTGATCTTGTTTGTATTTAATGAAGAGAGAAAGAGAGAGGAAGGGGTTCTGAGTTCTAGACCTCTTGGAGACTACATTTTATACTTATTTTTCTGATGGGTGAATGAAAGAAGCAGAAAGTTTCCTGTAACTATTGAAGGTGAATCTTGTTTGTTGTGTCATTTTATGTTGTTTCTTCCTTGAATGAAGTGAGGTAAAGAAGCATCTGGTCTCTGATTTATGTTTGTAAGTAAGAGTTAAATAGCATTAATAAGCACTCCTTCACTCCAACTCCTCTCCCTTCACAAATTCTATCTAAAACTTAAAAGTAATAGATTCTGTGCTTACAACATATTATTTTGAGTTTCCTCTCTCTCCATGAATTCTCTCTGAAACTTAAAAGTAATATATTCCGTATTTACAACATATTATTTTGAGTTTCCTCTCTCTCCATGAATTCTCTTTGAAACTTAAAAAGTAAGAGATTCCGTCTTTACAACATATTACTTTGAGTTTCCTTTACAGTTCTTCTTTTCCATTCAGATATCAGAAGTCAATGGCATTGTGAAATATTTTATTATTCCAGATCATTAAGGGTTTTAGAAAACTAGTTTCCAGAGGGATAGAACAAATACCTCATGATAAAATTATTTCTGTGACACACTTTTAAATGTCTTAAGCACTGATTCCTTTCACAACTGAGGGATTGTATCTTAAGATACAACAATAGTCATGGTTTTAGTTTGTTTATGGACCCAATTAAAGTTACAATTATGAGCCATATGTCCAATGTTATGACATTTGAAGCACTCCATCTTGTTCATTAATGTGGAATCATGCCTTCTTCTAAATTTGCTTCTAGGAGACTGATGGGGATCACTATATTTATCCTTGTGGTATGCCCTACAATCCTTTACCATGTGCCCAAAGTTTTTACAAGAATAAAAATAACCAAAAAATATACTTTGGTACATGGAGGATGAATATTGCCTTGGTTTACTTCCAAAGTCATTATGTCTTGGGATTCTTTTATCAAATTTATTACCTCTTGCATTCTTGACACCACCTGCATAAATTTTTGGAGTAGGGTTTCTTCCAATGTCATATTTAATCTTCTCCTTGCCTTTGTTGGAACTGGGGGAATCAATATTTATTCCAAGCTTCTCCACATCCTTTTTGTTTGAAACATTAGGGTTTGCATCATTTTTGTTTAAGGGTTTACTTGCATATCCAAGACTAGATTTATTGAGGAGAAATATTTGATGACTTAGGATGTCATCTAGGGTTTTTGAGATCTTAAGACTCTTGTTCAGATGATCAAATTATTTCCTTAGGAGATCAATTTCTCTTTCATCGTCTTTCATTCTTCATCCTTCTTTGCTCTAGATAATTCCAAATTTCATCCTTCATCCTTGAAGCTTCACATGTTTCGGCCTTGAGAGAGGTGATATCTGATTTTAATTTGAAGATATATTCATATTTTTGTTCTAGTTGGCATATCATGGCCTTCCTTTCATTTTCTGCTTCATCGACTTGTACTTACTGGGAGGTCAAAACTTCCATCACCTTTTCAGCTCCTTGTACTTGTTTCTTTGCTTCTAATAGTTGATATTTAAGGGAGGATATATATTACTTGTATTGATTAATTTTTCTTCAAGTTTGTTCAATTCCTCGTGTCTTTATTCAAGATGGCTTGAAAAATTGTCTTCCATTTCCTTTTCTTTATCCAATTGATTTGTCATGGATATGAATTATTCATGATGCCTTTTCTTGTTTTGATGATATCTTGGTGAGCTCCTTATCTCTTTCTTATACATGAAGTTTGAATAGGTAAAATTCCTTCCTTGTCTTGTCAAGGTCATGGTCACCATCTTGTGCTTTCTTCTTGAGCTCCTCATTTTCCTTTTTCAAACTGTTTATCTATTCTAGGGAAACTACAATTTTTTCTATGAGATCTTCTGTGAAGTCCTCTTCATTTTCTTCATCTTATAAGTCTTCTATGGTCTTGATGTATTATATCTTATTTTTAACTTCCTTAATGGGTTATGGATTTCCTTCTTGCTTCCCATAATCTTCTTGATTATAGATAATGGTCAATGCTTCTTTTGAGTGAAGATCTTGAAGTTTGTCCCACATAACTTTGTCAATGAACATTTTTCCACTTTGTCCTTTATAACATATCATATCCCACTCAAGATTGCTTTTATTTCTCTTGCATTATATTCCTTGGATTCTTCTTCCATTGGGCTTTCAATAATCTCTAATTCCCAAACTTCAAAACCTATAGCCATCAAAATATTCTTCATTCGTGTCTTCCATATTTCAAAGCTTCCATTTAATAATGGAACTTTCCCAATTTGATTGTATTCATTTTTCATGGTTGAGGAAGATACACCTTTAGAAAGATTGGAGGATTTATTGCTTAGCTTTTACATTTATGTTCTAAGGATCAACCTTCAAGCTGTTAGGCTTATGAGCGAAGGTATTAGATCTTATACCAATTGTTGGAAATACTGAGAGGGGGGGTGAATCAATATTTCTTTTCAATTGTCATTTTTACCAGTTAAGATCACTTATAATTAGAACAAAATATGAACAATATAGAATCAATGATTTTATTAATAAGATATAACAAGGAATTCAATCCTCTTCTTTACAATAAATCAGATACAATAATGTGTAGCCCTCCAACCCTAGATGAAGACACCAATATCCAATCCACCAAGTTCCAGACTGTACTTTTCCAAGCACCGACTTGCAATTCATGAGGCCTCAACCTCTAGGGCTCCAACCATATATTCCAAGGCTCCAAACTTATCACTTTTAGGCTCCAACCTCTAGGGCTCCAACCCTATCTCTGGAACAGGCACCAACATGGTATTCTTGAGGACTCCTATCCTCTAGGGATCCAACCCATAAATTTAATTCATTAAGATAAGTTTAGTGTTTCTTCACAACTCCCAATATATTCTTCAACGAGTCTTGTAAATGTCTTCACCTTAAACACTTACCTGTCCAAATCACTTCACAAATGACAACTTTGTCTTCTTAGAAGGTGTCTCCACAAATATTCATGGTACCTAATGATCTGAATATGGGAAAGCTATTTTTTTTGTGATAGATCCCTCATCAGTTTTAAAATAAATGTGTTTAGGATAGTCTCAAATTATCCAGTTGTGTGAGGGTTTATGTGTCAAGTTTTGTGTCTTTTATGAGAAATTTATTAAGTAAATTAGATGTTAAAAAAACATGTACAACAAGTAAAATTGCAGAGAAATAACACACAACAAACACATTACACAATAGCTGATAACAGAGTTCACCCCTCTTGGGCTACATCTCCATGGATGTAATTCAACTAGCTAGGCCCTCTTTGGAATAATGGTCAATTCTATGATTACATGCACCTCTAATGCTCCAATGGCTTTGAAACCTACTCCATTGGATTTAGAAGACCCAAAAACCTAAAATAATCTCTTCAAGCTTTGAAAATGGTCTTCAAGTGGAATAGGCATGACCTCCTCTCCTGGTGGCCCTGGGCTTATTTAATCTTCAAAGTGAAGAAAAAGAACTTAAATAAGTGCTCTTATACCTCTACAACCTACACCATCATGCTCAGAGAATCCAAATCATCTAGGAATGACTCTTTCTGAGCCCAATTTGGTCGAAAAATGCTTCAGTTATGCCTCATTCAATTATGGCCTAGGAAACCCCATTAAAACTGGAGAAACTTCAGTTAGCACCGCCAAAACTTGAGGTGGCGCTGAAAATAGCAGACCCGCTAAACTGGCCGCTGAATTAATCGCAGGATTAATTAATGTTAAGTGCATTTAACTGTGTATTAGCGTTAATGGTGGAAGTTGATTAATCCTCATTAACACAATGGTTTAGGTGCTAATCTGGTTTAACGATTAAATTAACCCATGCTTAAATACTAATTCCTCCATTTAGCATTGGCCCTTTGCCTGGTCTTGGGGCATGGTCCCGTGGTAAGGGGCTGGTCCTATGGGGTTGGCCCCTTTTTGCCTCCACCCAAACCCTTTTTAAACTTTAAATATGTGTTGTAACGCATAGATGTTAAGTTCTATTGCGTGGTCCATTGGTAACATATGGTGTTTGTGTGGGGGAGGTCACAGAATCGACCCCGACCTCCTCCCTTTCACCAAAAATAAATTTTGCACCATAATATAATAAAATTCAACCATACACTTCACCAAAAATTTGACCTTTGGGAGGGGCACGTGGCAGCCTCCGAGTTAGCCACATGTTGACATACCATTGGTTCATTCAAAACCAAATCAAAAAATGCTAACGAGCTTGGAGATCCAACCAACCATAGCTCAACACACGTAATATTCTCATTGGGATGGAGAAAAGCTCAAAATTTGACCTTTGACCTTGTTTTTTTTTTTTTTTTTGAAAATTCGCCTTTTTGGTGAAGCAGACAACATTCTCTAACTTTCACATACAAACTCCGTTTTGAGTGAAACGAAATGCACCAGATTCTTGGCAATGAGAAATATCTGGTTGTTCTAGTTTGGAGTGATTATGAGCACTTTGAATTTTTAGCAAATTTTTGCCCCCAATACAGATTCCGATCACTCCTTCCCACGGACAGACTTTGGACCCACAAAATTTGGTTATTTGATGAGATTTGAATGCTCTTCTCTTTCGCAAGTTCTATCAACTTGATTCTACTTAGAAAAATCTCCATGAAAGCCACTTGGGTTCATTGACATGGCTTTCCTTGCAAATGGCTTGACGCTTCAACCAATGTCCTCCTTTTTTTGCTGACCCAATTCAACACTTGTTAGCTGCTTGCTGACTTATTAAAGACCCTGATGTACCAAAGCGATCGCTCGGTGCTTGGAAAACTAACTGATGGACTTCCCACTAAGAATCATGTTCTTCCTTTGCACACACATGCATTCGATGCAAGCTTCTCCTTGGAAACCACTTTTCCAAGTTAAGCCCATATGAGTGAACTACAACAATGAGTTACAATATCAGTAATTACAAGAAAAGAAATGACCACTCTTTTTACCTCAACAGTTCCAAATTCCACATCTGGAAGAATGCATTCGCCATCTCTTTCGCTTCTTCGTGTCAACACATTGAATGGTCTACAATGGATGCAATTTTTTTTGGCATCTTATCGACTTTCCACTTTTTGATTCAATCATCCTCTAGTATTGACATGTTTCTCATGCCATGATTTGAGAATGAAAGCTAATCATGAACCTCTCACTCAAGAGTGGACCTTCCCAAAATCCTACAACATCTTGTCAGAAGAAAAAACCATTAACTTGTAAAACACATCATGCAAGAAATACAACTTGACAACCTATTCCTTTCACTCCTTCAAAGAAACAAATGTCACATCCTGTGAACATCACCATGTAAGCTTGCATATTGGTGTACAAACTAAACATCTTTGTAATTCATCGACGATTTTTGACAAAACATACATCTTCAAACCATTGACTCTCAAGTTGACAACATACATGATAAACAAATAAATCAACCAACATAAGGCGATCACTCATGCATGCTCAAATTTCCATATTTTCTGCATCTAAGTGAGTCAACATAACTCTAATCTTCTAACATCTTGCTTCATGAAATATGCAACATACTTTCAAGAGAAAATAAATGCATTATATTGGCAAGGAAATGCATCAATCATGAAAAGAAATGCAAGGCCTTAATTGGTTAAGAAATCTAACCATATCTTTCCAAACCATTTCAATGGTGCTTCTTTTAGCTGCATTTCATCATGTGTATCATCCCAACGCACATCAATTATGGAATCCTCCTTTCCATTCTTGTCAAGATCTCTTTCCACCTTCTTCAAATGTCATGGATGAGTTGTTGGATACAAATTCCAACACTTGTCTACAAGATGACCCTGCATATGGCAATGAGTGCAAATCAATTGCATCTTATTTTCAACATGGTTTTCATTGTCCAATGGAACTTTGGATTTCTGTCTCCTTTGTTTTAAAATTTTTCTGTGCACGGAAACCTTCTTCTAACACCTTGAAACAATATGGTTATTCAAACCACAAAAGGAACATGAAAAATTTCTCCAAATCTTATGTGAAGATTTACAATGTTTATCATAATCAAAAGAAACTTGATTAAAGGTAGATTTATACCTTGCACATTCACATTTGTGGCCTCCTTGAGGAGGTGAATTTTATGAGGTAGTGGCTCTCTTTGGAATACCAACAATGACATCCCCTTGTTTTCCATTTCCATTAGCTGCATGCTTATGAGAATCTTCTTGCAAAGTGGGTGTAAACCTTTTGCATTCCTCATGAACACAAACTTCACAAGTTTGAGGTAATGAAAATGTAATGAAATTACTTCACGAAACACCTTCATGTTCCTTCATGGCTTAGGAGCATTCTCCATCATGTTGTCCATAACCAAGACCCAAATACCTAGGCGGTTGCTCAACAACAATTGGCTCAACTATGACTTGTGCATGTTTTCCTAACCCTTTACCTTCATAGCCCATTCTCATCAATAATCTGGACCCTATTCCTCTAGTGTGTCTTTCAAAAGCACCCGTACATTCATCTTGAGAGGAAATAGAAGATAACATTGAATTTCATACCTCTTTTTCATGCACATACTTGGCTAAAGCTTCTTTAGCATCATGGAGTTGAGTCTCCATCTCATGCAACCTTGCTAGGTTTTCATTTACAATATGGAGTTGAGTCTCCATCTCTTGCATCTTTTCAAGAAGCTCTTGCTTCTCCTCCTTCATGACATTCAACTTCTCCTGAAGTATAATGCTCTCCCTCTTATCTTCATACCTCTCTTGCACCATATCATTCATGATGTAGAGCTTCTACAACATCTCTTTATCAAAGAGTTTTTCTAAGGAAGATTGACTAGAAACAATGCTTGATGAAGTTGCCATCACATTTGAAATGAATAAAAAGCTTCTTTGTTGTGATTTGAGAGCTGAATCCTCAATCTTGAACTTCTCTTCACACACATAAACTGGCACATAGTTAAATTCTCCTTACACAAATACAAAACCAATAGCTAATTCTCTAGCTAACCTTGGAAAAAATGAGCTAAAATATGCTCTGATACCAACTTGATTTGAATATGGGAAAAATAGTTTTGCTGTGCTAGCTCCCTCATCAGTTTTAAAATAAATGAGTTTAGGATCATCTCAAATTAGCCATTTATGTGAGGGTTTATGTGTCAAGTTTTGTGTCTTTTATGAGAGATTTCTTAAGTATATTAGCTGTTAAAAACACATGTACAACAAGTAAAGTTTCAAAGAAATAACACATAGAAAATACATTCCACAATATCTAATAACAAAGTTCACCCCTCTTGGGCTACATCTCCATGGACCTGCTTCAACTGGCTAGGCCCTCTTTGGATTAATGGTCAATTCTATGATTACATGCACCTACAGTGCTCCAATGGCTTTTCAACATGCTCCATTGGATTCAGAAGACCCAAAAACCTCAAAATAGACTCTTCATGCTCTAAAAATGGTCTTTAAGTGGACTTGGCATGACCTCCTCTCCTGGTGGCCCTGAGCTTATTTGATCTTGAAAGTGAAAAAAACACTTATAGAAGTGCTCCTGTGCCTCTGCAACCCACACCATCATTCTCATAGAATCAAAATCATCTAGGAATGACTCTTTTTGAGCCTAATTTGGTCGAAAAATGCTCCAGTTATGCCTCATTCAATTCTGGCCTAGGAAACCCTACTAAAACTAGAGAAACTCCTGTTAGCACTGGAAAAACTGGAGGTGGTGCCGAAAATAGCGAACCCACCAAACTGGGTGCTGAATTAATCTCACGATTAATTAATGCTATGCGCATTTAACTGTATATTAGTGCTAATGGTGGGATTTAATTAATCCGCATTAACACAATGGTTTAGGTGCTAACCTGGTTTAAGGGTTAAATTAACCCATGTTTAAATGCTAATTCTGCCATTTAGCATTGGCCCTCAACCTGGTTCTAGGGCATGGTCCCATGGTAAGGGGATGGCCCTATGGGGTTGGCCCTACGAGGTTGGCCCCTTTTTTCCTACGCCCAAACCCTTTTGAAACTTTAAATATACATTGTAATGCATAGATGTTAAGTTCTATTGTGTGGTTTGATGGTAACGTATGGTGTTTGTGTGGGGGAGGTCGTGGGTTTGACCTCGACCTCCATCCTTCCTCTGACAACAAATTTTGCACCATAATATAATAAAATTCAACCATACACTTAACCAAAACTTTGGCCTTTGGGAGGGGCACGTGACGGCCTCCAGGCTAGCCACGTGTCGACATATCATTGGTTCATTCAAAAACAAATCAAAAACTACCAACGAGCCTGGAGATATGACCAAACATAGCTCGACACATGTTAGCTTCTCATTGGGTCGGAGGAAAACCCAAAATTGGACCTTTGACCTTGTTTTTTGACTTTTTTGTGAAAATTCACCTGTTTGGTCAAGCAGACAACAATCTTTAACTTTCACATAAAGAATTCGTTTTGAGTGAAAAAAATTACACCAGATTCCTGGCGATGAGACCTATCCTGTTGTTATGGTTTGGAGTGATTCTGAGAAATTTTATTTTTTTCGCAAATTTTTGCCCCCAATCTAGATTTCGATCACCCAAATAAAACCCTTCAAGGTTACTCCATGAGGGCTTCAATCATGCATCAAGGTCTCCAAAAATTTCTCCAAGGCCAACTTATATTATGCTTCTTATTGTCTTCAATAAGCCACTCCAAATGAAATTCAAAGCAATACTCCTCAAAGTGCGCTCCAGAACTGATCTTCAAAATGGTCTCCAATAAGCTCAAGTATTCTCAAGTCTTCGCCAAATAATGGCTTCGAATACAATAAAATGAACCCTTCAAGAATGCAATGAGACGTCTTAAAAAAAATGTCACTCAAGTTTGCTTCAAAATGTCCATGAAGTAACCCCACAATCCAGCTCAGTCAAGCCCAATAAAACTTCCCAAATAAGCTCAAAATTTTTTGCTAATCAAGAATGTCTTCAGAAAGTTCTTAACTGCAAATGTTTTCAAATACTTCTAAACTTTCAGTACTATGCTTCAAAAGGTTGCAATAAACTTCCAAAATTGTGCTTCAAAATGCTGCAATAATATTCCAATATTATGCTTCAAAAGGTCACAATAAACTGCCAAACTTGTGCTTCAAAAGGCTGCAATAGACTAAAAATACTGTTCCTTCAAGATATGCTATACACTGCTAATCTTGTGGTTTCAAAGTCAGCAGTACATAATTAATATATTTGCTAGTATGAAATGATCTGATGGTAATTCTAGAAATAAATAATAAGTCCACAGAGCCAAATTTGGTCAAAGAGTTTCTTCACAAGTTCCAAAGTGTTATTCCCATAGGTATGAGCTTTACTAATCACAGTTTAGAAGTGCTGTAGGTGGTCTGAGGTTTAGTTTCACTTGTTCTAAGACTTAATTCCATAGCTTTCTTGTTCACACACTTTAAATGGTAATTATTCACAAGTTGAGGTGTATAATTATTCTCCAAGTTTATCACTTCCCTTAAACTGAACCTTCAAGGTGAACTCACAAATCTGAGCTAGGATTCACAAATTACTGTTCACAACTAAAAAGGTGATTATCCACAACTAGATAAACTGTAGTCCCTCCAAATAAGTGCCCGAGATGTCACAAAAATCCAAGGTGAGGCCTGAAACTAATTTCGAACTTGAAAAAAACCTGAAATTAATGATCGTTCTTAAGGTTTGAACCTAAAAAATATAGGTCTGTCATAGCCTCTCGAGGTGAGAGTCCACCAAAGAATTAACCCAACCAAAAAAATCAGCCCAAACATTAAAATTTTATGTCCTTTCAGCCTCCTGTAATTTATGTTCCTCCTAACTGTGTTTTTCACTGAAAATTTTATGGCTATAATGAGGTGTCTAACATCATATTTATACTGGTTTTGATATTTAACAATTAGACACATCTCTTGGACGACATGTCAAGCCTACACAAGTTGGCTTAGGTCGGATGGGAAAAAATTCATTTTCTCCCAATCTAAGAGGAGTTAGAGGGCGTGTGATAGCTGGTTTGAAAGGGGATATTGTCCTCTACAACATGGTGTCAATTTCATCTTTTAATGAGGTCATTTTTTCCCATCAAGAAAATTGTATTTTTGAGCTTTCATCATAATTTTATTCATTACATCCTTTAGGATATTGTGTTTTGGACAATGTTAGGGCTTCCTCTAGGATTAACAATTTTTTAAGGGTTAAGGCTTCCTTAGGGCATCATGAATCAAGGTAAGCTATCGTCATCATGAGTCAAGGTATAAAGGTGGTTGGGCATCATGTATCAAGGTAAGGTGGTATCATCACGATTCAAGGTATAAAGGTGGTTTTAGGACTTTTTCATCAAGATCAAGGGCATCATATGACAAGGGTTTCATTTAGCTAAGAAATGTGCCTAGGAGGGTTTCATGGAAAAAGTCTCCTTCATTCATCATTAGATAATGCATCAATTTATTAGGGAATATTCATCAAGGGAATTTGTTTCATCTCATGCTTAGGGTTTTCTCCTAGGGTTTGCATGAGGTTAGGGCAATAAGGGTTATTCATGTATCACAAGAATATTTTCCATCTCCAACAATGCCATATTAACATCAATTACAACTTTGAACAACACTCCCATTGGTGAAAATATGAGAAGAGTATAGGACTTAAGTTGTGGTGAAAGTGGGCCTCTTTCCCAACTTGTTGTTGTGCCCTGTAGCTTTTTTCTCTTTACAAGGCCTAATTATTTGTGCAACAACATTTTCCATGGATAAAATCAATATATCTGTGGCTCAATTTTATTCATGTGGCTCATACTCTATTCCTATGGTACACATACTACATTCTGTGGCTCACATTATACAACTATGGCTCAGATCCTTTAGCTTTGTGCTGACAGACACCGATATATTTCATAGTGACTTTGATTTTGAAAATAACCCTAGTATGGAAATTTTTCCGAATATAATAAACTAGAAATATATGACATATGGGAAAGAAGGTCGAGAATGTGCTAGGAAATATATGAAACCTCTATGAGACATCCATCCACACCAGTGAAAATCTACATGACCCTTGCCAATAATTCTCATACCAATGTTGTAAAACTATATGGCAGTGACCGGATGAACTTCATATGACAATTGTGTATGACTTGCCAGTATTTCCAAAAGCATATAATGTATTTCTTGACAACAATTGACAATAACGATCAATGGGCATAATTTTGGATCATCTCTATGTGTATGAAAAATCTAGATGAAAACCTAGTTGATATCATAGCTTGAAGACTGAAGCATTGAAGCTCTATGGATGGATTAGTTTATCCATGCAACATTAGTACTTGAGGAATTCATTCTATTCATATCCCCTCCCTATACATAATAGAAGAAAGAGTGACATCAATGAAATCAACCTTAAGTTTGGAAGAAATGATGCTGTCTCTTTTGAATAAAGGTGATCAAGACCAGATCTCTACAAAGAAGGATAGGTAAAATTGAAAGAGGTACGTATAATTTATATGCATTCCATGACCTATTTTAAGTCCTTTAGGTGATGGAAATGATCATGAAAATGGTTTTCATAAATATTATAAAAAAATGACATGAAAGCATTTCATTTTATATGAATAAAATGTATTAATATAATGAAATGGATAAAAGGGATGTCAAACTAGATCATTAGGGTTTTGAAACATTTTTTGATGCTTGGAGATAAGTCTTGATGACTATGAAGGATCTAGGGTTTGCATAGAATTTGCAATTTCTAAGGTAACAAGACCTTGAAGACCTTAAAGTATCTAGGGTTTTGAAACTAACTCTCTACTGTGGTTGTAAAACTTTTGCAGCTTGTAAGTGATAGATCTTGGAATATAGGGTTTGTAAACCCTAGCATAGTTTGGAATAAAATAAACCCTAGAAACAAAACCATATCCAATTATGTTCACCGTTAATGATAGATATAACCCTTGATGTTTAATGTGAGGACAAGGTTGACATGTCCGAAATCAAGAGGGAGCTAATGCTTCTAAGAAATTCAAAGCTTGACTAGTAGAAGGATGAAGTGGAAGAACATGGAAAAAACATGAAAATAAAGGGAGTAGTTTGAAGCTTGCATCAAGGAAATAAATTAGAGGACAAGAAGTTCACTTACCTCAAATGGAAAGAGGAAACTATGAATACCTTAATGAATACAATATTGAATCCTGTTGATTGGTTCGTTCCTATTTTGATGATTGAAAGTTGAAGAGCATGAAGTAGAACTCTGTTGCATTATGAGATAGACCATACAAAGGAATCCCACACCTTGCCTTAAGGCCACTATGATTTGGTAACTCCGATATTGATGATTTGTTTGAGATATGATTTGGATTCTTAGAAAGACATATTGCAGAAGTATATGAAGAGGCTGGAAAGATAGCCAATGAGATAATTTTTTGGATGATACGGGTGTACCTATAGTTGCGTGGTTTGATCATGGAACACATGGATTGTGTGGATAACACCAATGATGGATTATAAGAACATAAGGGCATAATTGATATTCATAAAGTTGATATGACTTGTTTGCTTTAGGGGTCTTAACCCAGGTTCAGCTTTAAGGTTTTCCAACAAACCCTTGTACTACTGGCCCTTTCGGCAATGGCCTGCTTGCATAGGTCAAGGTATCACCTGAAGTAGTATGGGAGGGTGCTGGAACTAGGTTTCTGCACCCTGGGAGAGAGAAAGTTAATTAAAGTGGGTCCCTCCAGATCTAACAGACCTGCTCGGGAGAAGCCCTAATAAGGAACCTCTTAACAGTATATCGGCATAGCATAAATTGTAAATAATAGGTAAATTGAGGAGAGTATTTAAACTAGATTTAAAAATTCATAATATCGCATCCACGTGCGCATCATTATATCATCAATATTCAGTGAGAAAAAACAACCTTAGAACATAAGTGTAGCTGATAATCATAACAAAACAACACTTAAATATCAACAACAACCTCCTCATTCATTCATATCTAGATCTGACTTACAGAATCTATTTACCAGCCCACGCACACAGCAAGCAGTGTCCATACACAACAGGACTCAGGGTCTCCACGCACACAATTAGCAGGAGCCCCTACCCAAAAAATCGACACAAAAGATCCACAAGTTCATATCTTAGCTTAATCCTTCCTCTGCCTTCTCTAGACTCGATTTATCTATATATTTATAACATCTTATCCTACGCTACTCGATGGTTCGCAAACTGTGGTTTGCAGACTCCTGGTCTACCCTTTGACCCTTTACAATTCATCGAGGGCTTTGACCTGCCCCAAAGCCCCTGCGCTAGACTAAATATTACAAAATATTAGAAAACTGGACCAAAAATGTGGTTAGGGGACCTCGTTCTAGCAATCCCCCAACAAAATCTTGTGTCTCGTCCCGAGTCACAGCACCAGCGGGGTCTTCATCATTTCTTAGAGCTACTCAATAGCAGCAACCAATGGGGGCAGAACACCTATACTCTGTGCGGTTGCATTCTGCGCAATATCAACCAAATTTTGTGAAGTTGGTCCTTCATTAACTGCGGTGACACTTTCCAAGGTCTGATTCAACTGTCTCACAACCCCTTCTAACTCCTGCGAAATCTTGAGAGCTTCCTCAGCCCAGGGCGTCAGATGGTCGCTGAGTACCTATTTATTGTACCAAAGCCCCACAATTTCACTTTTGAGTGCATGGTTGGTCTGAAGGCGCACTAGTCAGGGAATATAAGAATAGGTGCAGTTACCATATTTTCCTTTAGTAGCTCAAAGTTTTTCTGACACTCATCATCCCAAAAAAACAAGACATCCTTCTTCGGCAACTTCTCCATCGGGGTGGTGATCAAAGCGTACCCCTGAATAAACTTCCAGTAGTAACCAGTGTGGCCTAGGATGTAACACAGTTGTTTCTCAGTAGTGGGGACTACCAAATTTATGATAATCGCGATCTTGGCTGGGTCAACCATCAACCCCTGCTGACACATCACGTGTTGCAATAGAATCCCAAATGGGACACAGAATATGCATTTCTTGATGTTTAGCGAAATTTGGTGTTTCCTGCAGGCATCCACCATCAAGAGCAGGTTTGAAACATGGTTCTTTACTAAACCAAAAACTATCCAATCATCGAAATATACTTCCAAAAACTTATGAATGAATTCCTTGAATATCGCTACAACTACGCGTGAAAATATGGTAGGGGAATTATTTAGTCCAAACAGCATGACAATGTACTGGAACAAGCCCCATTCAGTTGCGAAGGTTGTCTTGCTGCGGCCTTCAGGTGCGATGCAGATTTGATGGTATCCTGAGAACGCATTAGTAAACGAGTAAGCTTCCTGACCTCCCACATTATCCATCCCACATTATCCATAATTTCATCGGAGAACAACATAGGGAAGGGATCATGTACGCAGGCATCGTTTAACTTGCGTAGGTCTATGCAGATCCTTATCTCTCCTTTAGTATTCTTTTCCTGGACCACCATAGGGCTTACCCAATCTGACTTTTCCACTGGTTCAATGATACCTGCAGCCACCATCTTCTCAATTTCCTCGAATTTCTGTTTATATTTAGGGTTCAGGCAATAAGGCCGTTGTTTGACAGGGTGCGCATGTTGTGGTAAAACACAACCCCCCCATTTTCGACTTATATACTTCAAATAATGGGGACCCTTTCTACAAAATGTTTGGCTAAAAACCTTTTAGGATTTTCATTAAGTTAATTATCCTACATTTTTGTCATTTTTTCATCTTCCTTGGAATTTTGTTTTTATTGCTTTGTTGAATTTGTTTTTTCACAAGATTTTCAACGATACTTGTTTCTCCTCATTTGGTCAACCGGTTTATAAATGACATTCCTTCAAATGTATAAAGTGTACCAATATTTTAAGTGATCATTTTCTCGCTTGGGTTAAAAAATGTATAAAGTGTATCAATATTTTAATTCTCGTAGTTAAAATATTCATTCATTGTAAATATTAAATTTTAGTTCATTTTTACTATTTCGTTCATTTTTCACTAACAATCCTACAAAATGACCCAACTAAATTGTATAATGAATTAAAACACGTTTCGGTATCTTGGTAATTTACTTCAACTTGTTATTTTAAAACAAATTGCCAAACTCAAAACTCCAAAATTGAAAAATGGCTGAAGTCCAATTTGTAGGATTGTTAATTAACGCGGGCCCCACTTCACACCACATCCCCTCTTCTAAAAATCCCGAAATTAAAAAACCTGATTTAAAAAGGCCGAAATAAAAATGCGATTGCGAAAATGCAATATCGCAATATCGCATATCCCATTTCGTAAAGCACTTCAAAAAATAATTTCGCAAAAAATTGCGATTTGGAAAACATGCGAAGGGTTAAAGGATTTTAATGTAAAGTTTTGTTTCTCCTTATGACTCCCGTACCTCCACCTCAATCTCCCTCACATGATAGTCACCTCACCCTCCACTTATTCCTCCACCTAACTCTCTCCTTCATTAACACTCCTTATCCCTCCATAGTCTCACTCACCTCTCCTCCTCCCTTATCACTCATACTCTCTCACTTCACTCCTCTCTCACGTGGTTTGAATTATCATATATTTGAATTAATTATAAAATGTATTATATTATATAATATTATATTTTAAATTATAATATTTTTATTATAATTATAATATAATTTAAATTATAATATTAATATAATATTTTAATATTTTAATTAATCAATAAATTTTTAATTAGTAAAAATTAATTAAAAAAATGTAATATAAATTAGGAGTAGAATTTAATTAAAAAATTCTGATTTTTATTCCAAGTAATAGAAATTCCAGAATTTTGGAAATTTTAATATACCAACTTTGGAAGCTCATAACTGAAATTTTGCTTAGCGAAATGAGGTCCAGGATGACTCATTAGATAGCTAAAATCACGGAGAACATTTCTGAAGTTGTTTCATTTCCAGATTTGATCATTTATAGGGTCTAAAATTCAATAGAATATCATGCTACGAATTTTTAAAACAATCAATTTTCTGAGTTTTATTTTCTGCATTTTCATTTGCCCACAACTTCTTCTAAGTGCAGATCCATTCGTCAATGATATCCTTGACCAATTATATCATCATAGGCATCAATAGAAAGCTTATATTTCATTTTCAATTATTTATTTAATTAAGTTTTGATTGAATTTGTTTTAATTCCAGATTTGACATTTTAAATTTTGTTTTGATTTAATTTTTGCAAGAAAACAATTGAAGAGATGAGGAGAACAAGATCTCAGTCAATGAGAATGCTCTAGCAATTGAAGAACGAAATTTCGAGCAAATAAAAATTTGATTGAACAGATTTATTCTTCAACAAACTTTCTTGTTAATAATTCTTTTGGAAAATATTATAAATAGTAGATTACAAAATGTAATATGGGCTTCTCTCCTCTGCAATTCTGGAATTCTAAAAGCACTTCTGTAATAGGAATTTAGAGTTGTAGGTGGGAGGAGAGGAATCTCAGATCTGGGGATTATTGAGGTTTTCTTTTACATTCTGAGTTATGTATAATGAACAAAGTTTGCACTATTGTAGCTCTGGTTTTGAAAGCAGAAGTTTAGGCATTGTAAAGCACTGTTAGAGACCAGAGCTAGAGAAATGGACAATAAATTGGTATTTATAATACTATTATTTTAAATGATGGTTTTGTTTTATGATAATAGGAATGTGTCAATCTACTTCCATATTTGTGCACTTTTTTCGGTATGAGTAATTTGCCTCAATTTTATGTTATTATTTATCTCTACTCTTATGGGCTGAATTCTGATTTTTGAGTAACTATTTACTCATAAATCTGTTTTATAAAATTGATTTATTGAATAGTGATATGTTGTGAACTTTTTTCGCATATTATTGTTTAATTATTCAAGTTACTGATTAAATGATCAATATCATTTTGAGACCTTCTTCCTGAGTGTTGCTGATTGATTATTTGAGTTAAGAGGTCTCTAGATAGGATGTGTTTGGTATTCCTAATGTCAGTTAATTGAACTACTTCGTTAGTTTGATATTCATTATAAGCCAGAGATATTTAAATCCTAATTATTTAAAATATCTTGCTCTCGGTTGGGATAGATCTATATCTTCCTAATTGAGATAGGATTAAGATAGTTCCTTTTGCTTGCATCTTAGAATAATTTTGCATATAGATTAAATTCTACAACCCTAAAAAGTATTCTTCCCAAAGAGACAAAACTTTAATCGTGGCTTGGCTAAGCCTAAATTAGCGTAAGGATCACTTTCTTGCCCGACCAGAAAGAGAAATGATCTGATGTCTCTTTTCCATTGGTAGACAAAATTCATATTTTCAGCCAATGGAGATTGAGAGAAGGTAACTGGACCTACTTAAACCAGTTGGAGCCACTATTCCAAATGGAAAAGGAACTACTTTAAGGTCCGTACCGGGTGGTCATCCCCCATGTTGTTGCAGCGAATTTCGAGGCCTAAAAATTTTGGTGCTAGAAGGAGGGCCTGAGACTTGTTTTCCTTTGGAGCCTTTGTATTCTAACATTTTATTTTTATTCCAATGGCTCCTCTAAAACTTCCAAGTTGGAGTTGTATTTCTGGACGTGCATCTTCCAGTACTCCATCAGAAATAGTAAGACTCTTGTCTCATGTAAAGTTTAATGGTAAGAGGAATACTTTTGCATTTAATCATGTCTTTCAATTTATTCCAAATTTTTCAAATTCTATTTTTCAAGAAATTGATGAAGATATTTTATGTAGGATTTTTACTCTTACATTTTTGGAAAAAACCAGAAGCTGGTCTCAATCACTTCTAGTCGCCTCAATCCACACTTGGGAAAAATTTATTACAATTTTCCTTTGTAAATTTGATGGATATATCCACAAACAGGTATGTGACGATTTTGAAGATCTATGAAGGTTTGAAGGTGAGTCTTTAATTGATTTTACCATAAGGTTTCGTTTCAATTGTTTAAAATTTAAAATTGAAGATAAACCTTCGAAAACAAAATTATTAGATTGGTTTGAACATATTTTCTCTCTTCCTTCCATTAATAATCCATGTGAAATTATTTCAAGCTATAATCAATCTCCTTCTAATTTCATTGACATAAGTGAGAATTCCAATATGAAGGTACAAACAAATGATGATGAAGTGGCCTCTATTTTGTATAATCAATTCCTTCAATTTCTACACATTTCCTACAGTATTGATAAAGATCAAGGTGCACCTTCACATGTAAATGAATGTCAATCACAAAGCTTGGAAAATTTTACTAATCTACCACAAGAAGATATTAGCAACGCTCTTGAAGAAAATACCACTTTAAAATATGAAAATAGGTATGAGTTAGAATTAGAAAATTAGAGCATAATCTGACAAATACAAGCAACGATTAAATTTTTCAATAATACGTAATCTGCAGTACAAATTTTTGAATTCTTTTACGATGAAAAAATGCCAAATTTAGGACAACAAAGCAATATTCTTCAAGAAAACATAAGTAGCCAAGTAAATGATCTTAAATATGAAATTTTCAATGAAGAAAATGCACAAGAGTTTTCAAATAGAGACATTTTCAAATGCATTGTTTCGGATTCATATTTTCCTCTTTATCCTGATAATTTTTCTAATAGAAATTTAACCTCTTTTCACATTAAAGATATTTCAGAAAACAGAGAGGCTAATCTAAATGAATTACCGACTAGTTTTTATTAGGATAGAGAATTAATTAATGATCGTTCTTCTAGCATTAATGAACATGAGCTCAATATTCCTTCTTGTTTTTATACATTCGGTGAGATCGAAGGGAATTTTAAAGAATGTCGTGAGGTAATTTATGATAGCTACTTTGACACTGAGGAGATTGATTTGTCTTGTTCACAATTTAATCCTCATAATCAAAGCCGAATCCCATGTGAAAATGAAGAACAATTTAATTCAGAAATTGTTTCAAATAGTTCTCATTTTCAAACAAATAATCATACTCATGATTTCAACATTCAAGAAATCATTCCAATCTATGATTTATATGATGATCAACCTCACATTCATATTCATTGTTATAACCCTTTCTTGAATTCACAAGTGGGTATCAAAATTCATTCTAATTGCATTATTCTGCTAAGTTCTTGTGAAGATGAAATTGCTTTAAGTCAATCCCAATTGTATTGTAACAATAATTGCAACACTAGTGTAAACTATTATTCAATTTTATTATTAATTCATCATTTTTTCTTAACTTCAGATTTATTTTTTGTTTTTAGTCCTAGATTTTTAGATACTTTATGCCGGCATATTGAGAAGGTCAATATTGAACACTTAATTGATGCATTACCTCAATGGAAAAATGAATTTTGAAATTATAATTGTGAACATCAAGAGCTATTGAATTTTCAATTTCAAATGATGTTCATTCCTTTTCAATTACTTCTTATTTCTCAAAAGAAGTGCCAACAAAAGAGTGGATTTTCAAAATATGACCGGCAATCTAATTCAGTCAATAATATTCTATTGGATCTATCACACTTCTATCCTTTTTTCATTAATCCCTTTGAAATACATTTGGAAATTTTTCCTTCACAAAAGATCATTAATAATTTAAGGCTAGAACATAACACTAACAAAATTTTCCAGGCCAATGAATCTAAAATTTCTTATTCACAATATGCCCTAATATCTTCTCTTTTGAATCTCTTCTAATCATTAGTGGAAATCCATCCAGATTTATATGATCCATAGGAAATTCAGTTAGAGAGGGCATTCAAGAGAAGGTGATTGTAAATAAGTTACTTTCTGTAAATATATTAGCAATAACTGTACATTATGCTTTTAGATTTAATTTCCTTAGTTTAATTATATTTGTATTTTTGTTACTAATGTTTGATATGTACATATATGCAGGAATTAAAATTCTTACATGGTTACATTGGAAGTATGACTATACCTAGTCATGTTTCCTTCATTGAGTTAGAAATAGGAATAGATTATTTATTTATTTATTCTGGTTGCATTTATTTCATTATTTTAGATTTTCAATAAAGCAAGTAATGAATATGATTTATTGTAGGTATTCCATTTCAATTGTGGAAAAACATCGTAGAGAATTTGAGAAGCTCTTGAATTTTCAAGCCTTCAAGTGTCTTGTTTTTCATAAGTCATCACATTGATCATACATGAAGAAATTCCAAGGATTCACTAGAACTTGACAATTTTTGATTCACAAGCAATTCTGAATAAAGCATTTTTATCACTCTTGTCTTTTGATGTAACTTTGGAAAGGGTGCAATTAAAAAAAATCATAACTTTGAATTTTAGATCAAATAAGTAGGTGATGTTGAACATATGCAAATTTGGGAGAACTTGAAGATTCATGAGATAAACTTACAATCAAAATTATTCCAAGTATATGTTTACAGGTTCATCGTCATCTATTGTTTATTTTACTTTCAAAGGTTGTTTCTTATTTCTATTTTGTTTTGTGTGTAGGTCTTCATTAACTTGATTATGTATATCTGAAATAAGCATGCAACCAACCATTTTTTTCAAATCTGCAACATGTTCAGGGAAGAATTTCCGATTTCCTCTAAAAATTTGAAGGTTATTTAATTTTACTTCTATTCATTGAAATCCTGATAAGTCTTAATAAACTCTTGGAAGAATCATATCAGATCATTATATTTCATAACTTTCTTCATAAGAAAATTATGATTTTGATTAAATATTCCAACAATTAATTGAATTATTCAAGGGTTATTTATTTAAAAGAAAAATTAAATCAGTCCCTTGTTTTTTAATTGAATATTTTAAGAAATCATCGGCCCCACATATGTATCATCAGATATCGCAATTTGCATATTGGAGGCTCTGAAATGAGCATACACTAAATATATCCGATCTCCCGATATTCTCATTCCCTTCGATCTCCGATGATATTTATGTATGATATTGCATTATCTGTATCATAACATTTGATCAGAGGCAACTCTTAACAATTCCCGATAGGAAATCTCTGATGCATGTCTTCCGATATTCATTCTCACTCATTTTTCAATAAAATTACTTCTCCAAAATTGCGATGTTCACATAACCCCGGACCTGATACAACATTTAAATTCAGCTTTGCAAGATTTCACATCCATTCATAAATCACAAGTTTGGTTGGGGAATATGTTTAAAAGTTCCGATGTCTTGGATTCGATATGAGATTAAATCCATATAATAAAAATATTGGGTCCATTCTTAATCGACATATCAACAATATTACATCTCGTGCCAAATCTATCGATTGCCGATCTCTTATAAAACTCGGCCATCTAACATTGAAAATTTTAGAGTTAACAGAATAGTGGAATAACCTGTTCAAGTGTATTAATAACCCATTAGAGTTGCGATGCGAAGCAGAAGAGTAAGGGAGAAATGAGGACCGTTAGATCTGAGTGAGATCAACGGTGGAGTCTAAATCACACCCAACAAAGTTTTGCATATCACCAATTTTCGTGGTTATTATTAAGACCTCACTCGGTAAGTTATATTAGTTGCGATGCGATATAAGATAAGTTAAGGAGATTGCGATGCGATGCTATGCATATCACATAACGCACGAGATAAGTAATACATTTATTGTCAAATATTAAAAGTTGCAACAAGCAGTGTGGAGTTCACTGTAAATTGAAAAATCGCAAAATTGCAAAAGTGTTAAGTTGTGAAATTTGTAGGAAGGTAAGTTATATATGGTACAAAGTGAAACCGTGCGCGATTGGTCACTGTTTATGTGGGTCGTAAAACCAAAGTTCCGCGTGTATATTCTGATGTTTGCAGTCACGCTGCTTTAGTCATTTATCACATTTTCATTATCGCAAAGGATAATATCGGTGTTTCCTTTTTATTGAACAAATTTAACCTTACGATAGGACTATTCTGTTATATCGCATCCACTCCATAGTAGTTATCCATTGCACAAGTTCATATCGCAACTTTTCCATCGCAAAAAATTATATCGCATTGCTAAACTCAAATGAAGCTTTGTCTTAAAGATCTTCCAGTGCGATAAAACACCAATATATGTCTCTCCACCATTATCTTTTAATTATTATAGAAAATTCTCAATCGTATATCGACAAAGGTGGAAGTCGCAACTTTTAAAGTTATGCATGGAAAATAATTTCGCGATGTGAAAAATTCAGCAAGGTAATGTACCGATGATTAATTCATATTTTTAATTTTTTGAAATTATCTCCATAATTATCATATAAAGATTAAAAGCCTCTTTATATACTATTACATTATTCAGGTTTTTGAATCAATTTCAATACTTTGGGGCTGACATAAATTCAGAATGGAAGAAGTAAAAGAACATTCATTATTGCAATTCATAAAGAATCATATCTTCATCCTCACTTCTGATGGATTCAATTTATTCTCGATTCCTTGAACATGAAACAATGATTTCTTTTAGTTAATTGTTTGTTTTACTTTAGATTTAATAAATAATTATTTTGGGTCAATAAAAATTCTTCATGCTTTTAATTTCAATTAAAGAAAGAAGTTAACTTGCATTAGAGAAAATCATCCTTCTCGGGTAAGATTAAATGCAGTTCTCCAATGGTAAGTTTCATGTGTCCATTTTCATTTATTTCCATTTTTTCATTGTTATTTTAGTTTTTTCTGATCTCGAACTCTGTTTTTCAGGTTTTCATAAACCTTTCGCACCTCTACCAGATCAGTTTTCAAAATTTCTTTTTGCTCTATGAGATTCTTTAAAGAGAAGCAGTAATAAGCCTCATCAAATCAACTAGAATGGGAAGTTTTGAACCTCTATTCTATTTCTTTAAAGCATTACTTTTATTAAGAAATAATTAAGATGCTTTTATGCAGGTTTTGTCTTGAAAAATAAAATTTGCAACAGACAAAGAGTTCTCATTCAACGTATTATCTATCATAACTGCTATTCACCTTCTACATTTTGAGAGCCTCATTTCTTATAACTCTGCAAGATAAAAATTTTAATCTCAACATACGAATGAACGTACATATGCTTATTTTCTTTTATAATCCTTTGTTGAGAAATTCATATAAGTAGTCTTGTAGGATTTTAACTCTTAAATTCTGTTTTTCTTTTTAGTTTTAGTTTTTCTTTCTTCATTTTTTATTCACTGATTTCTTTTCTTACTTTAGTTTAGGAATTATTTCCCTTATAATTTCAGTTTTGATTTGATTTTTGTGACTTTTCCATAACTCATGTGAATGGATTTTATCTTACTTTACAGTTGTTGACATACATGAGAAATATTTTACTCTATCCATTTAAGTGAATTTCATTTATCATTAAAGGCATATCTTTATGGAACCATAAAGTCATCTTGCTTTAAATATTTTTCATGGAGGAACACGCATCCTTTCTAAGTGATTGAGTTTACTTTTTCAAGGAAAGAACTAATTTGAGTTTAATACAATGAATCCCACCCACCCCTCTAAATAAAAACCTTTGATTGATAGTTGCAGGGAAAGAATTTGGAGTCAACGTTATGAAAGTATTATGTCCATTAAACATAAAATGTCTATTTTCCATCTCACCTCTTTCACTCAAATACATCATAAATAAAAATCTTGCAGATGCGCTTATCAAAAGGGTCATTAAAAGAGAAAGCATGAGAAATACAAGTAAACCCGTTGGGGCTATGGATGCTCACTGGCAATAGGACTAGGCTTGTATGGCATAAAAAAAACTTTGCCAGGGTACTGTTCAGGCTCACTGGCAGCGAAGTAATATCAGAGACAATCTTAAAATGGATATATGATTTATCAAAAACTCATATCTCTACCTTCTTCTATTTTTCACATGAGAAAATTAAAAAAAAAAAAAATTTCCCCAAACTTGGATTCACCACTTTTACTCGAGTCTGTTTTAAGTACTTATCTTTACAAACTCACATTGCTTAATCTATTTATGTGGGACCTATGGAAATGTTTTACTGTTAGAAAATTTCGTGATTTCCATTATTTTTAACCTTTGGGTAAATTTAAGTTCATTATCTTTAATCAGAGATAATTGGTTCTTCTCCTGCATGTCGCCATTATTATGGTAAAACAAAACCCCCCCATTTTCGACTTATATAATTCAAATAATGGGGACCCTTTCTACAAAATGTTTGGCTAAACACCTTTTAGGATTTTCATTAAGTTAATTATCCTACGTTTTTGTCATTTTTTCATCTTCCTCGGAATTTTGTTTTTATTTCTTTATTGAATTTGATTTTTCACAATCTTTTCAACGATACTTGTTTTGCCTCATTTGGTCAACCGGTTTGTAAATGGAATTCCTTTGAAGTTTGATCATTTTCTCACTTGAGTTAAAAAAATGTATACAGTGTACCAATATTTTAATTCTCGTAGTTAAAATAGTCATTCATTGTAAATAGTACTAGGGTGAAAATGTGAAGCTGGGTTACACTTTTTGCCCTTTTTTGAGAAAATTTTTTCATTTTTTTGGGTTCTTCAACTTTCTGCAAACTATAACAATTTTTCCGTGTAGAATTTCATTTTGCGGTAAAAATAAAAGTTGTGAGAAATTTTGTTAGCTTTCTATTACTTATTTTTTGAAATTTTGTTATGTGGATTTGATATGTCAACTTAGCGTTTCTTTGAGTGTGTGTTTCTTAACAATCAAAGAATTCATAAGTAGTCATGTTATGTGGCAACGTTGTATTCATTGAAAATTTGTGTTTTTGAAAAACAAAATGTGTTACAACAATCTAGACAGAGTCTACTTTGGTTTCGTCATATTTACAAAGCCAATGGATGCATATCATAATTACTAGAATTTTTTGAACTGGTCTAATACGAAAAACTGCGTATTTTTGATATGTTTCGTGTGGCAACAAATTTCTTAACATATAAGTTATAAACTAAAAACCTAAAAGCTACCCATTAGAGTCAACGGACCAATGTAATGCCCCATAATTTTTTCAATTTTTTTTACAATGTATTTTGGGAGACACAAAATTTTGATTTCACTGAATCACGATGACCCTCAAAAATTTTTTGCACTCATTTTATTAGAAAAATAATTAAAATTAATAAACGTTTACGAAATTCCATAAAATTTTTATTTCCTGAAAGTAGATTCAATTCTGAAAATGCTTGTCTTGGTTCCGACAGTTAATTAACAAGTTTTCATGGAGTTTAATCAGTCCAAAGTTGCAGAACCGTTTTCAGAGCTTGGCTCTGCGTAATCAGTGACGCGATAGTTCGGCCGAACTATTAGAGACAGTTCGGCCGAACTATGTTTTCCGTTTATGGGCCGCTAAAACTAACACCTTAATAGTTCGGCCGAACTTATTATCAAAAGTTCGGCCGAACTATTGTGTAATTATCCGTCGGCCGGAATTTTTTGTGGAGCCCCCTACAAAACACATATTTCGCGGTCAATATAAATTGCCGCGAAATGATTCACAATTTTCGCACATTTCGCACTTCATTTCATCTTACAACTTGGTTTGAATTCAAAAATTTTTCTTCAAAGTTTGGAGTCAAAAAAAATTTTTGGAAGACATTTTCTGGAGGCGGCGTGATTTTTCTTGGAGGTTCAAAGTTTGAATTTAAAAAACTTTTTTGGAAGACATTTTTGGAGGCGACGTGATTTTTCTTTGAGGTATGTACGTGTTTTGTGTTGAAATAAATCTTTTGAGCTTTTTGTTCAAAAATTTTTCTTTACATTTTAAGATTTAAAGAATTTTTTTGGAAGACATTTCTTGGAGGCGGTGTGATTTTTCTTAGAGATATGTACGTGTTTTGGATTGGATTACGTATTTTTTAGAAAAGATTTTTTAAATTAAATCTTTTGTGATATTGTTTGTAATTGAGTTATTGTCTAATTTTTTAAAGGAAATTTTTTAAACCTCATACCCTATTATCATGGGAAATCGAAGAACTTGTGTGAGAAAATATGATCGAAAAAAAAAGCCCGAGGAACGTAGAGAAGAGACGAGACAATATCGCAAAAGAAAGTTAGAAGCTCTCTCAAATATTGAAGAGGAAAATCAACCTCAAGCAGAAATTGAAGCAGGTATGTAAATGTAAATATTACATGCTCTATTGATATATATTTAAAATTTTCATAATGTAAAATGTAACGCTTAATTTTTATTTGATAAACTAGTTTGAAAAATATTTTGTTTGATGTAAACAGACAGAGATATTCCTCAAAATATTGAAGAAGAAAATCAACCTCAAGCATAAATTGAAGCAGGTATGTAAATGTAAATATTATGATCTATTGATATATTTTTAAAGTTTTCCTAATGTAGAATGTGAAGCTTAATTTTTATTTGATGAACTAGTTTGAAAAATATTTTTTTTAATATAAACAGACAGAGATACTCCTCAAAATATTGAAGAAGAAAATCAACCTCAAGCAGAAATTGAATCGGGTATGTAAATGTAGATATTATGATCTATTGATATATTTAAAATTTTCCTAATATTTATTGACATATTTATTAATTTAATTATTTATTGAATATGTACTATTTTTTCGAATATGTACAGATGAAATCACTATCGATAATGAGATGTTAGAAAATGTCGACACTCACACATATGGAGATAAAAAACCTGACCATGTTATACGATATCATGTCGATAAAATTTTTGAAAATTATTTCAAAAATGAGCAAGTGACAGTTCAAGCTCAAATGTTGAAAGGTCTCCTATCATCAAGGAAATTAAAAGAAGCGACGACACTATTGGGTATTAGAAAATCAACCAAAGATAAAAAAATGAAAGAAGAGGTGATAAAAAATATGAGTAGTGCTATAGAGTCAATTAAGAGATCTAGAGATAAAAATGTTTCAAATATACGTAGAGGAATACAAATGGCAATGGTTTCACCAAGTACTCAAGAGAATCGTTTGAATCTAACATCTATGGCACGAGCATTGGGAACCTCGCGAAAAACTCTGCACAAACATCGAAAATTTCGACTGCAAATAGACGTAAATGATGAACTCGCTTGTTGGAGAGCTATTTGTAGGCAACCATAAAAAGATAGACTTGGAGAAGATGTTAAAAAAATAATATATGAATATTGGAAGAACAATTCGCGTGTTTCACCCACTGCAAGACATGTGATGTGAAGAAGAATAGCATGAAATCAATACGAAGAACATGAAAAACATCTCTTGGAAACCACTCAAATAGAGTTATTCAACAAGTTCAAAGAAGAGAATCGTCAAATTCAAGTTTCACTCGGTGCTTTTGTTCAACAAAAACCATGGTATGTAAAACCTATCACCGTACGCGACACTTGTTGTTGCCGTTATCATGTGGAATTTGAGTTATATTATGACACATTCCTTGATTTCGGTAGAACATTATGGAAGGATTCACCTCCTCCTTCCACTATCCGTGAATTCATATCTCAAATTCTATGCGAAAGAGAAAGCGATGAACTATTTTACAAAAAGAAATGTGTTGGTGGTAAAAAATGCGATGATTGTGGAAATTTGACTAAATTTCAAAACAAATATCGTATTGATATAAATGATCAATCATTGTCCAACATGAAAGTGAAATGGAAGAGATACGAATATACCGGTACATCGATTCAAAGTGCAGATAGTGTTAAAAGAATCGAATTACGAGAAGACGAAATTTTTCTAATAGACTTTTTGAGAAAGTTTGAAGCAGAAATTTACAAATACACCATGCATTCCCATAGAGCTCGATGGCAAGACTTGCAATTCAAAAAATCTCGTGAAGTTTTTCCACCAGGAACCATTTTGTCGGTGATTGATTTTGCAGAAAACTACACATTTGTTCCACAAAAAGAAATTCAGAGTGAATACTATCACTCTGACCAAGTCTCCATGCTCGTCCATATTCTATATAGACATGCTGAACAAAATGTCGATCATATAGAAAACACGAGTGAAAATCGACATATCATTAAAGAATATCATTTTTATATCAGTGACGATCGTACGCATGATACATGTTTTGTACAACATTGTTTTGGAAAAATTTATGATTCATTGAAAAATCGTGGAATAACATTCAATGAGCATTGGATATGGTCAGATGGATGCACAGGTCAATTCAAATCTGCACGATCATTTTTTTGGTTGTGTCGTCTTCATAAGAAAACCTCCATTAAACATTGTTGGAATTTCTTTGAGACTGGCCATGGAAAAGGAGAACATGACGGTGTAGGAGCATGCATAAAACGAGTACTTCGAAGATATCAAATGAACCACTTTGCACGCCGACTTGCAAACGCTGAAGAAGTTGTTCAATGGTGCAAAAATGCTCTAAGCCATGAGATTAACCCATCACGAGAAGTGCAAAGGTACATTAAATTTAATTTATATTGGTAATCTAATTTTAAACATTGTACATTTATCATGCAATGATTATTTTTAATTGTATTTTGATATCATATTTACAAATTCTTTTTATAATTTTCCATATAAAGGTTTTTCTGGCATATTGGAATCGGAGACGTAAATAGATCAATTGGAAATGAAGTTGGAACAATAAAAGGGACTCGAAAATTGCATTCAATTCAAAAAAAATTGTCCACAAATGTGTTTGCATTGGATAAAAGAAAATATTCTTGTTTTTGTGATGTTTGCATAGACAACACAAAATCCAATGACATCTGTGAAACCAAAATGTATGTGAACGATTGGAAACATACAGAGCTAAATACAAAGGGAAAAATGTCTGTTGCAATGATTGAAGAAATGGAATCAGATGAAACTACAATATCATCCGATGGTGATCGAGTTTTTGATCTTGTTAGAGAAGGTAACATTTGAATTACTTTTTAATGATTTAAAGATTTACAAATTTAAATTTAAATATGCATAATTAAATGTTAAATTTATTTTATTGTGCAGGAGATGTTTTTGCTGTAATTGCACCTATTGACAACAATGAAAATGTGAAGTATTATTTGATGCGTTGCACTGAACAAAAAATGAAATTATTACAAGACTATAATGATCACGGATTTCAGTATGACAAAAGGTCTGTTATACTGAAAGGTTATTTTTTCAAACAAACTCGTCAAAGTGGAGACTTTGTTTACTTCGAAGACTATGAACCTGATTCCATAAGTTGTCAATATAGTCACTTGGTGTGTGCAGCACGCATAAAGTTGATAGAAGTTCAATCAAAGAAAAAATCAACAATTAAGAAATGGAAAATGTCAAAATCCGATCATGAACAGATTATTGAGGATGGAATTCCATTAGAATTTTTTTGAGTGAAGTGTCAGGACAACAATTTATTATCTTTTAAACCTTTCAGTACTCAACTAAAAATTGAACTGCTTGTGTTATTTGTGGTTTGCAAATGTTACAAATTGTTTGGGTACAAGCACGTGCTCTAGTTTCCACTAAAAATAGTTTTTCTATACATGTGCATTGATTAAAAATGTTAAATATGTATTGGATATATATATTCTAGAATGAAATTAATTGTTCTTGTATATTAATTGTTTTTGTATATATTCTCCGACCATATGGTACAAATTATTTCACTTTATTTTGTAAAGTCAGATTCGGTCCCCATATGGCCTAGCCTCCAAGGGACGAGATAACAAGTGGTTGTCCCCACTTGCCCGAATCTCGGCTTTTAAGTACAATTTTTCTGTTTATGTCGAGCATCTTACATGATGTCCTAGCCAAAGATAGATTCTCTTTGTTTCAAGTTTCTAGTAAAAGTTGTCACTGAATGCCCCGCTCGAACTCTTGTAGTAAACACCATACCTCATCTCTCTTGCTCTCCAATATTATTAGGTTTAATTATTATAACACAAAAATCGTTTTACATTATCAATAATTTTTTGCGCTTAAAATAAAATCAATGAACACTATTAATCCAATGTCTTTACAAGTAATGTACCATCATACATGCAATTATATCAAATTAGAAATCAACATATACAATGAAATCAATGGGGATTGTCTTGTTGCAAGTAACGTAATTTCAATTTACCATATGTGCAAATGTAGGTTGAAACCATCCAAAACTTTAAGTTGTAAATTGAAACCATCCAAAACTTTAAGTCTTAAAACCCTTTCGATTATATATTGTGCATCATTAAAACATTTAACATTTAAAGTTCATTAAATATAACATGCAAAATGTAGATTGAAACCATCCAAAACTGGAGTTTTAAAAACTTCACATGCCATGCCAATTATAATTCAACAATCCAACAAAAACATTTAACAAATTAAATATCACACGCCACTCTAAGACGACCACACTAAGAGGATTGGTGCACTTCGTTTGGAAGGAGTCAATATATGTCGTATTGGAGCGATTAGACAGAATTCGAAAAGGAAAGAGCCTGAACCAATTCAAGCAGACCCAGGATCGAATTGTTCTATGGAGCTTCATGAGAAGAGATATGTGAAAAGCACTGTTAAGCCATGCCAGTTATAATTCAACAATGCAACAAAAACATTTAACAAATTAAATATCACACGCCAAAGTCGTTTCAAGTTTTCGGTAAAAGTTGTCACCGAATGACCTACTAGAATATTATAAATACTAACTTTGTAAGATCATTTGGCATTCGGAAAAATTCGAAAGTTTTAGACTGTCAATCAATTTAAAGTATCATTCACCCTAGGGAGTGTAAAATATTCAATGTAGGTTGGTGACGATGCTCACTCCTAGCTTGAAGCAGCGCCAATGACCAATTCTTTAATGAATTCCAATGCACTAGAACAAATTTGGTTCAACCTACTTGGTTTCTCACCCAAGAAATTCCAAGGATGGACTTTCTAGACAAACTGCTAAAATTGAAAAGCTTGACATGGAGATACGACAAGGTGAACAAAGACTTGAGGAACTCTTTATGGAAAGGGCTCACTTGAAGGAAAGAAGCACCACGTTGCAGGCTAAAGTCAAGAACATGGAAGATAAGATCAAGAGGGACTTTCTTGATCCGAAACTTATTAGTTTGAAGAAAGAAAATGCATGTGTTGGCACACTTGGAAAAGAAGACGACCACACTAAGAGGATTGGTGCACTTCGTTTGGAAGGAGTCAATATATATCGTATTGGAGCAATTAGACAGAATTCGAAAAAGAAAGAGCTTGAACCAATTCAAGCAAGCCCAGGATCAAATTGTTATATGGAGCTTCATGAGAAGAGATATGTGAAAAGCATTGTTAAGCCAAGGGCTAGTTCGAAAAACATATTGGAAGAGGAAATGTTGAAGAAGATTGTGAAAGTAAGGCACAAGACAAGGAGGAATGATGATGAAAGTTCCTTGGACTTGAGATTCATGTCTACAACCGTACATGGGAAAAAGTTCTCTGCTTTGATAGACACGGGGGCTACCCATAGCTTCCTAAGTCGAAAGGCAGCTTCATCTCTTAGAAAGAGGAAGGCTAGCATCGAGAAAGAGTTGAGTGCTTTCAAGGTAGTCAACTCAAGGATAAAAGTAGCACGACTGGTGTCATGAAAATCACACATGTGAGAGTAGGGTCATGGTTTGGAAAGATAGACTTAAGAGTCATTGACATGGATGATCATTCTATGATGGACCATACCAATGATGGACCGAGACATTCTCTTAATTCTTGTGATCAATCTTAAACTATTTTATGAAAGATAGATAAACCATTTAAATATTTAGCTCAAACTCTTGTAGTAAACACCATACCTCAAGCCTCTCTTGCTCTCCAATATTATTAGGTTTAATTATTATAACACAAAAATCATTCTACATTGTCAATAATTTTTTGTGCTTACACTGAAATCAATGAACACTATTAATCCAATGACTTTACAAGTAATGTACCATCATACATGCAATTATATCAAATCAGAAATCAACATATACTACATAATGAAATCAATGCGGATTGTTTTGTTACAAGTAACATTTAAATTTACCACATGTGCAAATGTAAGTTCACATTCTATCATTCATGTAGTTTTAAAAACTTCAGATACCATTAGAATTATAATTCAACTATCCAACAAAAACATTTAACATTAAATATCACATGCCATGCCAATTATAATTCAACTATCCAACAAAAATGTTTAACATTAAATATCAAATGTCAAATGTAATTCAATGACAACATTACTTCACATTCACATGCCAAAAGTACTAAAACCATCCAAAGAAAACTGAAATCAATGAACAAGTTATTAATCCAATGACTTTACAAGTAATGTACCATCATATGTATACAATTATATCAAATCAGAAATCAACATATATAATGTAATGAAATCAATGGGGATTGTCTTGTTACAAGTAACATTTCAATTTACCACATGTGCAAATGTAGGTTCACATTCCATCATTCATGTAGTTTTAAAAACTTCAAATGCCATGCCAATTATAATTCAACTATCTCACAAAAACATTTAACATTAAATATCACATGCCATGCCAATTATAATTCAACTAGATCTAACAAAAACATTTAACATTAAATATCACATGCCATGCCAATTATAATTCAACTATCCAACAAAAACATTTAACATATGTCCAAAAATATGTCCAAAAAACATATTGTAATAAAATATGTCCAAAAATTGTAAATCTCACTCAAGTATCAAACAGTATCAAGTTTAACAAATTTTAAAACCATCTAAATTTTGAAATAAAATCAAATCTACTGTATATCTTGTCCATCAAATGGAAGATCTAGCCTCTGGGTCTCGGTTGGCTCGCTATCTTGTAAAGGAAAAACCTACATACACAATGTACATGTACTTGAACATTAAAATTTGAAGTTTTAAAAATGAACGAGAATATATATATCTAGAACTTCATGTAAAAAACAAAATATAACAAAAAAACCGCGCAATACCTCGTAAGGTTGCCTCTCCATTTGATGAACAGGATCTGCCATAGAAACATCTCTAGTGGTAACCTGTACAATATACATGTATAGTTAAATATAAATTTATATATATATATATACAGAAATAATTTATATAAATTAAAAACTTTCAAATGAAAATGCACGTGTGTACATATATATAAACTTATTTGAACAATAATATTAAAAAAAAGAACTAAAGACAACTTCTTCAAATGTTGTGGATGTCCCTATCTCCGTCGCTAAAGTCCTCGGATTAAAAAAATCTTCTATACAAACCTAAATTAAAAAAATTTTAAATAACTCAAAATATAGATCTCTCTCTCTATATCTCAATTTTTTATGGAACTTTTTGAGGTAACATAAATTTTGAACTTGTGAAAAATTGTCCATACTTGGTCATCTCCCAATGAAGTAGAAGGTATATCTCCTAAAGAAGAAAAAGGTACCGGGATCCCAAAAACATCAGACGGAATCGGTACCTGTTAAAACATTTTATCGAATTATATATATACATACATGTACATGTGTGGCAACAATTATTTATTTTAGAGTCACTTAAAAAACATTAACATACATGTGCCAACATATCATGATGGGCAGACCCATCTGCATCGTTTGAGCCAGAGGTCCCGAACGTAATATTAACATTTTCATCACGCATCATGCTTGAGAACTGCAAATGGTGTTTTAACATATAATCATACCTTTTTGTTAGATTAATGTACACGTACAAATAAATGTATACATGTGTACATACACATGTATTTATTACAAATTGTACACATGTATATGTAAATATAATTTCAAATCCTAAGGTCACTAACACATACCGTCCCGGTGCCCTCTTCCTCACGAAAAATTAGGTCTTGCAGACCATTGCGACAATTTATTGCGTATGTTCGGAGATCTTCAACATTCATGTTGTAAATCTCCTCATCTGTATGATAAAAAAAATTGGCACGTGCATATTCACGTGCTCTTTGTCGATTTAAGCCAAGATCGACTCCACTCAATCCGCTATGAACATTTTCGATCATAACATCTCTTGCTTCACGACTTATTTGAGAAGTCGCATCCATCTCTGATCGCAAGGTTTCGACTCGAGACGGCCGACTCACCAATGGCGGCTCAGGGCGAGGCAACTCCACATCTCGCTTTGCACCCTTACGTTGACATAATCGACCTCTCCCCGGGCCAAAAAATTCTGAAGGAAGATCATTGTAGTCGGGTTTCATACCCAAAAAAAATTCTGCATAAAACATTTGTGCAAAATAAAGACGAACCTCATCGTTCCATGGAAGCCTTCCAAAGGCCGCAAGATGTCGACTATACAAATATTTTTCTTTGTCTGGGTGCTTGAAATACTGCACCTTCAACATCTTTCTTTTTGGCCCTTCCTTATAATTAAACATTGACTTAGCCTGCGCTCTTGAAACTTGTTTTTTTATGTCCTGCCATTTATCGGGACCTATCACTGTTTCTCTTCTCTGTCTCATCACTTCTACAAACGAATCAGTGGTTGGCCCCAAATCTTTGTACACTTTTACCATTTCACTCAATGAATGTGTAACTATCTGTAGGCTTTGTCTACTCTCAGTAGGTAGAGTCAAATTCTGGAGATCTCTCTGCAATTTTGCATAAAGGCTTTGACACCTTTGTAAGGTGCATTCCTCCATGTTCGTTTCCCATGGTATATCAGTAATCTCAGCCGGATAAGTTGTGCTAGGTTGACAGCCTTCTTCTTCAATGTAGCGCGCTGCCCTGCGTCTTTTTTGACCACTGGCTCGAACATTTTGAGCCTCTACATCAATATATATATAATTTCATATATTAGAAAAAACACGTGTAAAAAAAGTTGTAAAAATTTAATGAAAAAATATTGAAATTGATGGCAACCTTGATGTTGTTGGTTAACATCATCTCCAACATGACCCTGCTGAGAACCAGCCCCAGAATGATGCTGCTGAGAACCAAACCCACAACGACCCTGTTGAGAACCAGCAGCCGTTGATTGCTGGCCTTCGGGGGAATAAATATCACCCCCTTCCGGCACCCTGCTACCTCGACCGGTTGAACCTTGGCCACGCTCCATTGATGGAGTAGAAAGCCTTCTCCTCTTGCCTCCTAAAAATTAAAATATGAAACTTGTTAACAACTAATTTCACTCACAAAGTTAGTAAAAAAATCAATTCCATATGTACACACATGTATGTATATTTAAGATTATATTTAAATACCGTGAACATCCTCCGATCCCCGAGACTCCATATGGGATTCGGTTGATCTTCGTCTTTCATCCTCCATGATATATATCTATTGGTTGACATTCACAAAATAGATTTCAAAAAATCAATACCTCAGAGTAAAATCCAATTTGGGGATGTTAAATCCAATATGTTCTATATTTCTTACATTTCAGCCCTCCTATTTTTCTTTCCAACCAAGGTTTATAAAATAACATGAGAAGCAACATGAGACTTAGAACAATCATTTTCATTATCTATATGGAAGGCAAGAATGATTATATCCCCTTAAGCTTAAGGGTATGTAGTTTGTCAATTTTTATCATATATTTTTTGGTAAGTGTAAATGTTTTTTTTATCTATAGTACACGTCATGAGTTCCCCACTTTTACCTTATGTAAAGCATGATTCTAGGATTAATAAAATTTGTACTTGGTTTTTTAAGAATATATCAAATAAAGTTTTTGAGAAGCAAATATGGCTTTTTCCTTAGAATTTGGCACTTTGAATTTCCTTACCCATATTTCTTGTTAATGATTATAACCTTAAAATGGCTAATATTGGTTTGTCATCATCATCTAAAAATGACTTGGCACATGGAAATTTACCATGTCCATCATCATCACTTCACACCATCTCATACATGACCCCTTCTACATATTATATGCATGAATTTTTGAAATGTCATCCTCTCTACCTATCCCATGAATGGATTGTGACAATAGGTGAATAAAATACAATTTATAAGCAGAAGATAGTTTCTAGCTTGTCCTCCTCCATCCGCCCCATAGCTAGTGATTTCTCAATTTTCCACTTCCAACTTTCTATTCTCGAAATTCGTTAGCAGCTAATTTTATCGATAGCCACACCACTATACATATAATTATCATATTATACACTACTACATTAATGAACTCTAAGTTGTTTGTTATTGTAAAGTCAAATAACAAACAATGTTAATTGAGTTTAGTAGTGTATATAACAATTTCTTTGACTTCCAAGTGTGTTGTGACTAAATAGTAGAATTAACTACCAAAATGAATTTCCCAAATAAAATGTTGGAAGAGAAAAATAGGCAATCATTAGATATGGAGTGCGTGGAGGAGGACAAACTTATACTGATCATTTCCTTATAAAATTTCCTTTATTCACCTAATGTCCCAATCAATCGTGGTCTAGATAGAAGGGATGACCTACCATAAATTCAATCATATAATGTGTAGAAGGGTCATATGTAGATGGTGTGAAACGATGATTACAAACATGATAATTTTTCATCTACTAGGCCATTTTGAGATGATGATTACAAACTAGTGCTAACCCATTAAAGGTTATAATCATTGGTGCCTAATGTGGGGTGGACAATTTAAATCAAGTTTGTATCAAAGTACAATTTAGCTCATTTTAGTCAAGGTTAGTTAGAAGAATTAGCTATTGGTTTCTGCCTTCAATTTCCTCTGAAAATGAATGTGTACGTGCTTTTGAGAGACATTAGAGGAACAAGGTCCAAATTTTTGATGAAAATGTGCTATGAAAGTAAAGGGTTTTAAAGGCAAGCATGTACAAGGCATAGTTGAGCCAAAATGTTCTTCAAGAAGGGCCTAATTATTTGGGTCTTGGTTATGGAAAACATGGAAAATGCTCCAAAGCCAAGGAGGCTTGTGAGGTTGTGTTCATGATGAATGGAACATGTACATAGTTTACCTTAAAGTTGTTGTGTTTTACGAATATTAAAAAATGAAGAACTTCTATTTAGATCCATTCCAGAGATTGACTGCAGGGGCATTTACTAGATATGTCACCTTTCATAAAAGATGAGATCCAGAGGCTACCTGGCCCTTTACAGACTCTGCCTATAGAACTTGCAGAAGTAAACACTAGAGGCATTAACAATATCAAAGAACTAGACATGGGAATGTGTCTCTTTCCCTACGCAAAAAAATAATTCTTGAGGTAGTTAATCTTCATAGACAGGTCATCAAGCAAGTCAATGTGATCATCCCTCCTTCCCTCCCTTCTAAAATAATTATGTTTTGCGGGAGCCAAAATATGGAGACAATTATCACCAAATCCAACGTACGATTATGCATGATGGAGAATATCTAGCGCTTTCCCTTGTTAAATATATTAACAAGGGAACGCGCTAGAGATTCTCCATCATGCATAATCGTACGTTGATGCTTATAGAGTGAAAAAACTAAAAGAATCAACTTGTAGGGTCATTTTAATGGGGGGTGGAGAATTCCCGGGTCTTTGCAAATTCAAAGTATGGTGCATGTTGCATGAAGCAAGATGTTGAAAGTAGAGTTATGTTAAACACACATAAATGCAACAAATATGGAAATTTGTACATGAGCTCTATTATTTGACTTAAGAGTCAGTTGTTTGAATTTAGGCATGTTTTGTCAACTAGTGTTTGGTTGATGGTTTTGTACACCAATATGTAAGAGTACACGGACATATTCACATGATGTGAATTTTTTTTTTCTTTGAAGGAGAAAAATGACGTGTTTTCAATTTGATGGTTTTGCTTGTGACAAGACGTCACAAGATTTTGCGTAGGTCCACTCTTTAGCGAGAGCCTCATGATTACAACCTATCCGTGAGAATCAAATGGGAGTGCATCCTTATTTTGAAAACAAGTAGGATTCTAAGCTACCTATGACTCAAACCATCATTCTTAAATTTGAAATATAATGGTGTTGTTTGAATGCCTGAATCCAAAACCCTAACACATGAAATCACTAATCTAATTACACATGAAATAAATAGTTATTTTCTTCAAAATTAAAAATATAACTAAAAACTAAATTCAACATAGTTGAAAGAAAAAGAAGCGCCATTGAAATGGTTTGCTGACAAATGGTTAGATTTCTTATCCAATTAAGGCCTAGCATGTATTTTGATGTTTCATTAATTTCTTTGCAAATTCAAAGTATCCAATGCATGTTGCATGAAGCAAGATGTTGAAATTACATGAGCTCTATTATTTGTCTTCAGAGTCAGTTGTTTGAAGAGGCATGTTTTGTCAACTTGTTTGGTTGATGGTTTTGTACACCAATATGTAAGAGTACATGGACATATTCACATGATGTGAATTTTTTTTTCTTTGAAGGAGAAAATGATGTGTTTTCAGTTTGATAGTTTTGTTTGTGACAAGATGTCACAAGATTTTGTGAAGGTCCACTCTTGAGCGAGAGCCTCATGATTACAACCTATCTGTGAGAATCAAATGGGAGTGCATCCTTATTTTGAAGGAGAAATTTCAATAGGCTTTAGGAAATTTAATTTCAAGTCATTTAATTTCACTAGAAATAATTCAGAGGTACATGATATGAATAGTATTTGGGAAGAACAATAGTCCCTCATGGAATATGAAGAAAGTAGCCACTTCATTTTGTATATATGCATGCTTTGAGTTACTCCTCAAAAAATTTCAAAACATGTGTATTTATTACTCTACCCATCCCGATTTTCATAGGATCCATAGCACATACATTTCGATATGCCCTAGTTGTTGTAAGGCCTAATTATTTCATCACTTTCAAAGGAATTACATCAGTTGTTTCTCCTAAATCTAGCATATAGTTGTGTAATAATATTTTATTTATAAATAGGAATATATGAAAATGTTTATGAATTACATTTTTATTCCCTTGATTCATGTTTTATAACTCTGTAGGATAATCCTCAAAAGTAGGGTCATCTACTTCATCAAATTTTAAGAACTTCTTAACCTCATATCTTTATTTCATATTTGCATAACTTCCACAACTGGGATAGAAACAAGATATTTTCCAAGTGTTGAAGTAAACCAACATTAATTTCATTGTACACTCTTTATATAGGTATGGTTGAATGTTGTACATCTGGTACATAGATCAATTTGTTGTTTTCATTGTTTACTCTTAGAAATTATTTGAAGTGGGAGCGAAGAGTTGGTTTCTTCCTAGGTTGGCTTACATTTCCTTTAATATGTGATCCATGCCTTTCTCTAATTCATATTTTTATCTCTTGTATTAATTATGTTATTCTTTCTATGTATTGTTCAATTACAAGGGGGTGAAATAATTTCTTATGATTTTCTAAGTGGTGAGGTCGTTTGAATCTCCAATAGTTGTGTTGGTGTGGTGGGAAACTATCAAACTGTATAGCTCATAGAGAAACAAATTCTGAAATAGAAATTAATATTAAGATATGGAATAAGTAGATACTTTATAGCCATAGATATGTTGTATTGTACGGTTACACATTCTGTACTAACTATAGACAAATAAATTTGTAGAAATTCTTTCGGTAGTAATCACATGCAAAAGAACGAGGTCGACGCGTTTCGAACCAACCAGTGTGGTTCATCATCAGGACATGATGAACCACACTGGTTGGTTCGAAACGCGTCGACCTCGTTCTTTTGCATGTGATTACTACCGAAAGAATTTCTACAAATTTATATTATGGATCACAGAAGCTTAGATTCCAAAAATATAGACAAATAATTCAGAACTGAAACTAAGGTAGACAGACATATCTCTAAAATGTATATTTATGCTAAAAGTAGAAATTCAATATCTCTAAAATGTATATTTATGCTAAAAGTAGAAATTCAAAGCATCTTTGCAGAGAGAAATTCTGTACTAACTATAGACAAATAATTCAGAACTGAAACTAAGGTAGACAGACATATCTCTAAAATGTATATTTATGCTAAAAGTAGAAATTCAATATCTCTAAAATGTATATTTATGCTAAAAGTAGAAATTCAAAGCATCTTTGCAGAGAGAAAACATTCTAATATTTGATATTGAATTACATCTGAGCAACAGTTAGTTATACATGAATGAAAATAAAAAGTACAGTATTGTAAATAGTTACTAGTCACCAGACTACTGTTTTCTTCCTCTCAGTGAGCAGACTTTACAGTTTTTTTTCTGAGGATGGGTGAGCTTTTCTTCATTTGATGTTTGGATTTCAAATTGACTGGAGACTCCTTTCAAAAGGCGGGTCTTTATATTGTCTTTGGCTGGTTTCCTTGGGGTGTACATATCACCTCTGTTTTTTGCGTTTTGAGGACCATGAACTACAAAATGTATCCCTTTCTGGTTTCTTCAAAGAGTTGTTGGACTGTTTTGAAGATTGCAAGGGGTCGAAGTCACACATTGGACAGCTTGATAGGTTGCTGTGGGACGAAGTCTCATGTTTGTTTTTTTCAAACCTTGCATTGACAGTTTGACTGCAAAATCGCTTTCTCTGTACTTGTGCGTTTGGAGAAGGCGTTTTTGTGTGATGGTTCACATTTTGAAGGGTTCCTACTGGGGGCTGGACACTGTCACTCTGGCGTGAATGCTTCCACTGGCTTCTTAACCATCTTTGCCTACATACAGAAGGGTATTCGCTGGCTCTGTTTTTTAATGGAAAACTGAACGGGTTTCTATTCCTTAACAGTTCTGCACTATATTTTTCTCTGTTGGCAGGTTTTTTCTCTGAGGTTTTTCTCTGAGGGAATTCTTTTAGCAGCGTAGTGTTTGTGCCAATTAGGACCTGCAAGCTCCTCTTAGGTCGAACAGCTGGGTTTTGTATTATGTAATTTATAAGTTACTGGACCATGCATAGTTTCTCACTATGTAACTGCCATTGTATACAAACCACTGGGTTTGTCTCTCTGAACACACAACAATGTGTTTTTCACAATGTAATTTTATAACTCACCTGCAGTAAATAAAATTATGCTTTTTTCTTGAGGAAAAAAAAAGTTACTAGTCCATAATAGAGATGTCTGACGGATAAATAAAGGTATCGCATAGTTAAGAAATATTCATATACTGTCGTATATTTGGATGTAACAAATTATGATCTAAAATATATGCAGGAAATAGTATGTGCATAATTTCAAGATGCATTCAGGGCATGTTACTGTGGACAAAACACTGACTATAAATAAGTCATGGTATAGAAAATATAAAATATCTTCATTTAAACCAAATAGAGCCTTATATTTAGAAGCTAGAAACATATTTGTAAACTGTCCAACCCTAAGAGTTATAGGATTACATATAATCTGTTTATAATAAATAAAATTACAATGAAACACTCTGTCTCCTTTTCACAAATTTGTAATAGTTCTTAGAAATTCTATGCAGAACTACATGTAAGAAAACCAGTAGGTGTCCAACCAACCTCTGAAAAGAAATAGCCCTCGACCAGATGCGGCAGAACCTCGACCAGATGCGGCAGACCAGATGCGGCAGAACCTCGACCAGATGCGGCAGAACCTCGACGACAGAACAGAAATTCGCGCGAAAACAATGAAACAGTAAACTGTTACCCTTCGCGGGCGATTTATTTATAAAAACGTAGTTCGGCCGAACTTACAAGTTCGGCCGAACTCATAGTTCGACCGAACTTTCAACTGAGTTCGGCCGAACTACCATTGCCGGTTTTTCAAACCTCCGGCAAAAATTCCGTTTGCTGGGCCGTCACTGTGCCGTCAATATAAACAGACTCAAAAGTTCGGCCGAACGTACTAAAACAGTTCGGCCGAACTATTGCCGAAAATTTTTTTTTGCCCCCGATTCTCACAAAAGTGTAACCCAGCTTCACGTTTCCGCCCAGTAACTTTTCATTCATTTTTACTATTTATTTCATTTTTCACTAACGATCTTACAAAATGACCCAACTAAATTGCATAATTAACTAAAACACGTTTCGGGATTTTGGTAATTTACTTCAACTTGTTATTTTAAAACAAATTTCCAAACTCAAAACTCCAAAATTGCAAAATCGCTGAATTCCAATTTGTAGGATTGTTAATTCACGTGGGCCCCATTTCACACCACATCCCCTCTTCTAAAAATCTAGAAATTAAAAAACTTGATTTAAAAAGGCCAGAATAAAAAAAAAATTATGAAATTGCGATATCACAATATCGCATATCCCATTTCGTAAAGTACTTCAAAAAATGATTTCGCAAAAAATTGTGATTGCAAATTGTGATTTGGAAAACATGTGAAAGGTTAAAGTATTTTAATGTAAAGTTTCATTTCTCCTTATGACTCCCATACCTCCACCTCACTCTCCCTCACGTCATAGTCACCTCACCCTCCACTTATTCCTCCACCTAAATCTCTCCTCCATTAATACTCGTTATCCCTCCATAGTCTCGCTCACCTCTCCTCCTCCCTTATCACTCATACTCTCTCACTTCACTCCTCCTCTCTCACGTGGTTTGAATTATCATATATTTGAATTAATTATAAAATGTATTATATTATATAATATTATATTTTAAATTATAATATTTTTATTATAATTTTAATATAATTTAGATTATAATATTAATATAATATTTTAATATTTTAATTAATCAATAAATTTTTAATTAGTATTAATTACTAAAAATTCTGTAATCTAATTTAGGAGTAGAATTTAATTACAAAATTCCAATTATTAGCCCAAGTAACATAAATTCCAGAATTATGGAAATTTTAATATACCAACTTTGGAAGCTCATAAATGAAATTTTACTTGGCCAAATGAGGCCCAGGATGACTCATTAGATAGATAAAATCATGGAGAACATTTCCGAAGCCGTTTAATTTCCAGATTTGATCATTTATTGGGTCTAAAATTCAGCAGAAGATCATGCTCCAAATTTTTAAAACAAAATCAACTTTCTGAGTTTTATTTTCTGCATTTTAATTTGCCCGCAGCTTCTTCTAAGTGCAGATCTATTCGTCAATGATATCCTTGACCAATTAGATCATCACAGGCATCAATAGAAAGATTATATTTCATTTTCAATTATTTATTTAATTAAGTTTTGATTGGATTTGTTTTAATTCCAGATGTGACATTTTTAATTTTGTTTTTGCATTTTAATTTTGTGTTGATTTAATTTTTGCAGGAAAAATATTGAAGAGATGAGGAGAACAAGATCTCAATCAATGAAAATGCTCCAACAATTGAAGAGTGGAATTGAGCATATTTCTTCTTCAAAAAAATTTCTTGTTAAGAATTCTTTTGGCAAATATTATAAATAGCAGATTGCAAAATGTAATATGGGCTTCTCTCCTCTGCAATTCTAGAATTATAAAAACACTTATATATATGAATTTAGAGTTGTAGGTGGGAGGAGAGGAATCTTAGATCTGGGGATTATTGAGGTTTTTCTTTTACATTCTGAGTTATGTATAATGAACAGAGTTTGCACTATTGCAGCTCTGGTTTTGAAAACAAAAGTTTAGGCATTGTAAAGGACTATTAGAGACCGGAGCTAGAGAAATGGAATTAATAAATTGTTATTTATAATACTATTATTTTAAATGCTGGTTTCATTTTATGATAACAAGAATGTGTCAATCTAATTCCATATTTGTACACTTTTGTCGGTATGAGTAATTTTCCTCAATTTTATGTTATTATTTATCTCTACTCTTATGGGCTGAATTTTGATTTTTGAGTAACTATTTACTCAGAAATTTGTCTTATAAATCTGATTTATTGAATAGTGATATGTTGTGAACTTTTGTCGCATATTATTGTTTAATTATTCAAGTTACTGATTAAATGATCAATATCATTTTGAGAACTTCTTCTTGAGTGTTGTTGATTGATTATTTCAGTTAAGAGGTCTCTAGATAGAATGTGTTTGGTATTCCTAATGTCAGTTAATTGAACTACTTCGTTAGCTTGATATTCATTACAAGCCAGACATATTTAAATCCCAATTATTTAAAATATCTTGCTCTCGGTTGGGATACATCTATACCTGCCTAATTGAGATAGGATTAAGATAGTTCCTTTTGCTTGCATCTTAGAATAATTTTTCATATAGATTAAATTCTACATCCCTAAAAAGTCCTCTTCCCAAAGAGGCAAAACTTTAATTGTGGCTTGGCTAAGCCCAAATTAGCTTAAGGATCACTTTCTTGCCCGATAAGAAAGAGAAATGATCTGATGTTTATTTCCCATTGGTAGACAAAAGTCATATTTTAAGCCAATGGAGATTGAGAAAAGGTAACTGGACCTACTTAAACCAGTCGGAGCCACTATTCCAAACGGAAAATGAAATGCTTTAAGGTCCAGACTGGGTGGTCATCCCCCATGCTGTTGAAGTGAATTTTGAGGCCTCAACAACACATCCAGTTTAAAGTTAATCCTCATAATTACCATATCCCCTACGATCGCTTTGAGTTCAGAGAACTTTTTGGGGAATAGATCTTGATATTTGGTCAACAACTTCGCGATCTTTCCCACCATGTCATCATCGTAGTAATCCCCAATCTTGGCCATCTTGGGTTGTCCTTCCGTGCCAATGTTGACTTCCTTTAGTTTCAATGGTTTGGTAACATCAAATGCTTGTAGCAAAGGTCCTGCAATGGCACGTTCTCCTTCTGAATCTGGGATAGTTATATTTCGGGGGTCCTCATCACAATATTCCATTGAAAAATTTCAATAGTTCACAATGTCCTATATCTGTGTGTCCCAAGATGGTGCAATACACTCCTGCTTAGGGAGGGACTCATTAAGGACCAGAGCATCTATATCTTGCAGGGCTTCATCAATTTTCTTAGTTCCTCCTGTCAATCCAAACATTATTACAAAATCCTCAGCCATTGTACCCCAGTGATGGGTACGTTGGTGTAGTTTTGTATCCAAATACCAAGTGGCAGGGATTGGTCCCAATGCATGAATAAATATATGGACACATTCATTCCATGTGTTTTTATTCCATACTTCCATCCAGAGAGCCAAGTGCTTGTGTGGATCCCCTCGTCCCGAGAAGAGTTCCATTGACGGTTTGACTGGAGGGTCAAATCATAGGATCATCATCTTTCGGCATTCCCCCCAGTCCTAAAAATCTCCCTTATGGGTGTCCCACCATCGCGCGTGGGTCGTGCACATGGCCAATTCAAGGGCCCAAAATATCCGTTCTTTAGGGATATCCACTTCAATTGCTATAATAAAATATTTAACATTACCAGAACCATCAAGGTAGGGTAGTTATCTTACCTTTGAGGAGATGCATCAGAAGCTCTTTGTGATATTATGACACCACAACGTAGATACATCATGCAACCGGTTCTGCCAATTTTTATATCTCTCCATCTGAGTCAGATAAGCATTCGTTGTCATTTTCCCAGCATAACGTACCATCAGCTGTGGGGTTTATCCAATCGTCGTCCCGGGTGATCAGCTTGTATATGTGATCTACATCCTCTTCCTCTTGTACTGGTTCGATGTATCACTCTCCTTCTGCTGGGTCCAAAGGGACTATCACCCATGTACCTTCACTTTCAAAGATAATGCTACTCCCTTTTAAGTCATTGATACCTCCCATGTCAATAGCCCAATCCAGGCCTAAGAGTGCGGGGTAAGGGTCCGCGTCATCCGCTATCTGGATTACCTCAAAATTAGCATAAACTTTAACACCTGCAATGTCTACTACAACCTTTGTCAGTCATCCTAGTGGGATAATATTTTGCTGATTGGACATCTGTAGTTGAATAGTAGACCATTCTAGCTTAGGTTCTCCCATTCTTTAGTAGGTTTTCTTGGGAAGGACATTTACATCTGATCCTAAGTCAAGGATGACTTGGTCCATTTCATAGTCTCCAATTTGCACAGTCATGCGCATCTCCCATCCAGTCCTTTTTTTGTTATTTTATACCTTGTTCATAGTTTTAACTTCTGGTCGTGAGGCAACCTTTTCTACGCAACTATTTATTAATTCTTGGAGATTCTCTACTGCCTTTTGGTTGCGCAACAGCTTCATACATGCCTGGAGGAATGGTTTATTTGCTTCGTCTGCTTTTGGATCTACCATAGTCTTCGAGGTGGATGATTCGTCTTTGGCCATTTCCTTCCAAGCCTACATGAAGGTTTCTTTCTCCTTTTTCAGATCCAAGATTTCTGTTTTTTCCACAACTTTTCAGATTAGTGACTCAACTGCAGCTTTTTCCTCGGCTCCTCCTATTGGTGTCCCATGATTTGGTAGATTGGTATACCAAATGACAAGGCAACATGGAACTAGTCTTTGGAGCCCTATGACCTAGCCTTCCTAGACTCAGAGAGGGATCTATCTATTTGTTTGCAAAGGATATGAACTTTTTTGCTTTGTAGGGTAGATTTTAGGCTAGTTATTAAGTGTGAGGTTTTGTTGTTTATTTTGGTTGGACATAATGATCAAAAGCATAGATAGAATGAGGAAATCTCTAAGTCATTGGGCAATGGAGTCAAATGGAATTCAAGATAAGTTTATCAATGGATCGGGGAGTATCATAGGGAAAATCTATCTTGGCCGGTGGATCTTCAAGTTTTAAGGGGGGTTTATGAGATGGACATCAATTGTAAGAATGAAAAGTAGGGTAAAGGGAAATTAAGAATCCTTTATCATATGTACTTATCAAAAAAGGGACTTAAATATCACAAAATCATGAAGAGGAAATCAATAGACAGGGAAAACCATAAATTCTACAATCCACACTTAAGCAAGTAATAATTCAAGACAAACTTTTACAATGAAATATAGAAGGCAAGAAACTCATTTAACTTCTAGTGATTTCACCTTCAAGGACAGAAAACACTTAAGACACACATATAACTGCAATCAGAGAAGAGGGAACTCCTAAACATCCTTGATTTTAGTTATGAAGATCTATAAAACAATTAGTTAAGCAAGTAAAAAGGGTATGATCGAAACAAAACCTCTTTGGCAGACTTTAAAGAATGGTACTTTAGAGAGAGACTTAAAAAACAGTGTTTAAGTGGCAGCAAGTAAGCAGGGAAAACCATAAATCATGCTTGAAACCAACTGTATTCAACTATTTATGAAATAAACAGGCTTAGGGGCTCCAGAGAGAAATTAAGAATTCTCTGAAATGTCCTAGTAGAAGAAAAAATTAAGGCAGTGAAGAATAAACAGAACGAAGGTGCTTTCAAAAGACATTTCTTAGCCTAAAACTTTTATTCTACTGCAACACAGAAAAGGTGGAAACATAATGAAAATAGGAAATACGAATAACATAATAGAAGTAATTCACCAACAACCAAGCTCAGGGATCCAGTGATCTATCCTCCTCCATCTACAAACAAATCAGGACATCCACAAGTTCCAAGACTTCAATTTCTTTTCAACTTCCAAGAGACTATATTACTTCAAAGAGTCATCAAATGCCAACAAGATAATGAGTTCAGATGCAATATTTATGCTAAAAATGAGGAGGTGAAGCCTAAGATAGAGTTTGAGTATCATTTATTATAGAGTAAGTGAATTCTTAACCTTGAAGACCATGCAAGGCTCAAGGCATGAATATCTGCAACTACTTGTCCGTTATAATAACTTCTATCTTAACTTCTAAGGAAAAATAGGTGAAGGTGTTGACTTTAAGGCTTATTCATAACTTTTGCAATAAATTTTTGACAGATAAAATATCTCTGACTCAGCTCAATAACTGCCTAATGCTTTCTGGAAGGAAACAAAGCACTTAGGTGGCTAAAAATATCTTTGAGAGGAATAACTGTTGTGAACTGAGTCATTCGAATTTTTCTTGGGTTAATCAGTCCTTTGTCTGTCTTTAATCTCTGTCTTAAGCCTTAAACTCTATCTTTATGCTTTGCTGTATGCTCTTTATCACTTTTTCTTCAATTTTTTTTGATCTCTATTCTGTTCTTTTAATCTTCTGATTATTTCTTTTGATCCTTTACCTTTATCAATCGATATTTTCTTTAATCTTGTGTTTTAATTGGCTAATCATTTTGTTTTGTCCATTAATTAGGATTAGCCCTTTAACTCTTCTGCTTTATTCCTTTGCTATTTCTTGACTATTTTGTGTCTTCTTTGTGTAGGGACGTGTTATTTATGTGCTGGAGGGTTTATGATCCATTGATGAGCATGCTTCATCACCGATCAAACCCTGCGTAGGCCTCTGATATACCTGTTTTGGCATTAAGACCCGTGGATTGTCATCCAGAGGTTTCATTCTTCTTTTATGGATTGTAGGAGGGCATATGGACCCTCTCCACCATCAAAAACCTGCACAAAACACAAATTGTTAGTTAAAAACCATGCGGGGCAGGCTTGACTGCATTTTTATGGGTTTCGGGTGGTTGGAAGGCATTAACAGAGGGAGGAATGGAGCAGGAGGCGAGGTTTCGAAGGCGGAACCAGGTGTTACTTTGAATTTTGGCGTGATGATGAAAGGTGGTTTAGAGAAACCATAAGTGTTTTATCGCGCGGTCAATAGGCGGTTTGTGGTTTTGGGCTAAACGCGCGCGATTCCATTAAGCGGCTGCCACGTGGTAGGTGGAAAACCACCTATTTCGCATGGGTTGGGGGTTATTAAAATCATCGCATCTTTATACGTGATATGCGTTCTAGGCCGTCGGATCTTAGGCGATGAGATCGACGGTGTGGAAATATTTGAGGAGTGGTGAGCAGATTTGGAGGGTGGAGCCCGGGGACAGTTGGTGCATAATCGTTGGTCAACAGGGTTTTAGTGGAAGGCAGGCCCAAGCACGGGGTCAAAAAAATGTGGGATAAGGTCAAGGATGCAACAGTCGTCGATCGGGGTCCAGGGCTCTAGATCGACGGTGCGGATGAGTCGATCGAGGGTGTGTGCGAAATGGGAAGGAGGGGGCCTAGTTTTAATATTTTTCAAAGGTCGGGGCTTTATACTAAATTTTGGAGGGGTTTTTAAAAAAATAAAGGGGTAGAGGTATATTTAAATGGGGAAGGGGCTTGAGAGATAGCGGAGGGCAAGGTTATATGGAAGCAAAGGGGCTGGGGCTTTAAGCGGAGAGGGGCTTAAGGCCTGATTTTTACAAAGAGTGGGTTTTATACATAAAACAACGTTTTATGTATATTAAAGTATCCGATGGGATAGAATATGGTTTCAAACAATGTAAAAAGAGGGTTTTTACATTATTTAATATGTTTTTAAAGGAAAAATGATGAAATGAAGGGGACTGATGAAGGTTTTGAGGAAGGGAAGTATTGGGTTTTTCAGAGGAAGAGGGTTATGAATGAGGGTGAGGGTGATGAAATGAGGCAAATAAGCCAAATGAGAAAAATCTCTTTTGGAGTAGTGGGGGCCGAATTTTTAGGAGGCAGAGAGGAAAATATAGTGAAAAATAGTTAAATTTAGGATGATGAAGGCAATGAGATTTCTAGAACTCACAATATTTCTCAAATGTTGTTTCTAGAAATCTAGGATCTAAATTTAGTCATCCTTTGATATCAGCAAAAATTACTGATGACTAATAGTGGCTCCACTTTGGGAGGGTAGCTTCCTTTTGGAGGTGTCCAGAACTTTCAGTTTATCAATCTCTGAGTTTTTTTCAGACTAGTGGCCTTTCCATTGGGCAGATTTGCTTCTTTCTTTTCACTTGTTGATAATTTCTTTGAAGTGAGAATATTAATAATCTGCAATATGTGATTCCCTTTAACAAAATTTATAATTACCCACCTAATTTTCCTAACATTTTCTCTTCTTTGAGTGCACTTGAACTAGAAAACTCTTGACATTTTATTTTTGAAAACAAAAATAAACTATCTACTTCAATCCTTATTTCCTCCAAGAGTTCAGATTAAACTAGTGAACTCTTTTTATTCTCTACCTAAAACTATTTGACTGCCAAGATTAAGCTGTTGGGCAGTATTGATTCTCTAAACTATTGACAAAAATTTAAAACATGGTTCGAATCAGGATTAAGCAGTCTGAATTACCATGGTTGTGGCATTGGAACAAGCTGCACACAAGCATTATTTTGCATAAAAAGTAACTTAGAAAGATAAGGTTGTGATCTATTATTTGTAATGCATCCTTATATTCCTCTTTGGTTCTGTTTTGAGCATGTGGAACCAGTATCCTCTATTCCCTAATCTATCTTTCTTGATAAGTCAAGTTTTGAAATAATCTTGACAATCATTGTTTTCACTAACTTATCAACATATGTTCAGCCATGATTAGGCTAGATGACTGAACAAGATATCATTTTGAATTAGTAGTGGCATTTAGTCTTGCACACTTTCAACAATACACTTTTTTGGGTATGGGGCTATACCTCTTTTGAATTTTCCCTCTTTTTCCTTTCTTTCATTGTTTTTGTATTTTTGTTCTCAAGATTTTCTCATGCAATGTTTATATACAATGAATGAAATCTTTGAAGCTAAGACTCTTGAAAGAAATAGTGTTTGAGCATCCTGCCATTGACAGGACCTCCAAATAATTCTTCTCCATTCAACCCTTGTAAAAAGAAAGCATTATGAATCCTAATTGAGTGAATGATGTAAGGCCTTTTCCACAAATTCTCAAATTTGCGATGTTTATCTTTGTCTTCCCTTCTAGAATCCCATTTCAAAACTGCATCTCCAAATTGGAAATTGTTTGCTTTAGTCCTTCTGTCAAAGATATTTTTTATTCTCTCTCGAAATATTTGTGTCCTTTTGTACACTTCCTCTATTTTCTACTGCAAATGGATGGTCTGATTCAACCTTCTCTGCATGTCATTTTCTTCTGATTTCACTTCTTGGATAATATTCATGACTGGAACTCCCAAGGATGTTGGGAAGAGTGCATCCATGCCATATACCAACTGATAGGGAGACATATTGATTTATTTCTTGGTGGTTAGTCTATTGGCCCATAATGCATGAACTAGTTTACTATGCCATGATTTCTGATTTTGATCCAGCAATCTTTTGATAATGTTGATCAGGATTTTGTTGGAAGATTCAACAAGTCCATTTCCCTGAGGGTAGTAAGATGTGGAGTGTCCTAAGGTGATATGGTATTTATAGTAGAAGTCAACCATTCTTTTGGATTTGAAGGCAACAACATTGCCTATAGTGATCTTTCTAAGACAACCAAATCTAGATAATATGTTGGTCTCAAGGAACTTAATAATGACCGAGTCAGTAGCATTTCTAGAAGGGATAGCCTCTATCCACTTGGTAAAATAATCTGTGGTAGTAAGGATCCACTTATGTTGGGCAGATGAGGTTGGATGAATTTCTCCAATAAAGTCTAAACCCCATTGCTGAAAGGGAGCCTCGACACTGATGGCATGCAATGGTAAAGGTAGGAGTTTTCTCTTGCCATAAAAAAATTGACACTTATGGGAAGTCATGGCTAGTTTTTTAGTATCAGGGAAAAGGGTGGGCTAGTAATAGCCAGCTCTAAGAATGTTTTTTGCTATGGTTTTCCAGTAAATGTGGCCTCCACATTGTCCCTCATGCATCTCATGCATGATTTTTCTTGCATCATCCTCAAGCAAACATTTAAGCAGTATGCCAACAACATTTTTCCAATATAACACTCCATCTAAAATGCAATAATTTAAAGCTTTCTGTTTCAAGAATCTAGCTTTAGTCTTTGATAAAGAAGGAGGAGTATTAAGATAGAGAAGCACATAAATGATATCAACATACCAAGATGAATTCAGAAAATTTTCTTCAATGTATGGAGCTGTGAATTCTTCTTGTTCTTCTAAAACATCAACCATATTCATGTCTAATTCTTGGAAATTTGATTCTTCCATGAGTTTTGATAATCCTTGTCCCTTAATCAGCTTGGTAGGCCTGATTTCTAAATCATATTATAAGATAATAGCAATCCATTTTCCCCTTTTACCATCAGGGTCTTGATTTAGAATGTCCTTGACAACTGTATGTGGGACAAAAGCAATGATATGTGAGTGTAAAATGTAGACTTGGAAATCTTTCAATGCTTTTATCAAGGCCAAGGCTTGTTTCTCCATGATATTGTATTTGAGTGGAGCATCTCTTAAGGCTCTACTGAAGAATGATATTGGTTGTTCTTGGCCCATGTTATTCTTTCGCAACAACACTGCAGCAATGGTGTGTTCAGATGTAAATGAAAAAATGTAGAAATCCTTGGTGAAATCAGGACTGATAAGAACTGGTGTTTGAGTAAGAGCTTGTTTTACCAGTTCAAATGACTGTTTGGATTCTAAGGTCCATTTAACTCTTGTTTCCTTTTTGAGCATGTTTGTGATATTCCTCAAAAGTTCAGCAAGGTTAGGGATGAACCTTCTAAAAAAGTTGATCTTCCCAATGAAAGATTGCAATTCTTTAAGGTTTCTAGGATGGCTTATTTTCAATAATTTTCAGATCTACTTTATTTCCTTCTTCAGAGATTATGTGGCCTAGGAGCTTTCCTTCCTGTAGTCCAAAGAGTGTTTTCTTGGGATTCAAAGATAAGCCATATTTCCTAAATTTCTCAAAAACTTTTCTTAAATGGACTAAGTGTTCTTTGTTAGTTTTGGAGAAAACAGTAATGTCATCAAGGTAAATGATTATGAAATAGCCTAGGTCTTCTGAAAAATCTATGTCCATGGCCCTTTGGAAGGTGGCCCCTGCATTCATCAAACCAAACAGAATTTTAACATACATGAATGTAGCCCAAGGTGTGGTGAAAGAAGTTTTGTGTTGATCACTTGGGAGTACTAGCACTTGGTTGTAACCTGAAAAACCATCCAAGAGTGATATTCTCTTAGATCCAACCACCTTTTGGAGTATGTGATCCAACTTAGGCAAGGGATAATTATCTTTTAGGGAGGCTTTGTTCAGGTTTCTAAAGTCATTGCAAAGCCTAATTTCCCCGGTCTTCTTCCTAACAGATACAAGGTTGGAAACCCACTGTGAATATCTAAGGGGAACTATAATCCCAACATCATACATATTTTTGATCTCTTTCTCAACTAAAGGTGGTAAAACAGGGTTTATCCTTCTTAGTTTTTGTTTGAAAAGTTTAAGATTTTCATTAAGAGGAATTTTGTGTTGAATAATTCTAGTATCATATGATTTTAGATATTTGTATCCCCATGCAAACACATCTCCAAACTCCTTAAGAAGTGAAATATATTCCTGTTTTATATGAGTAGGAAGAGTGCTAGATAACTTGATCATTTTGGGTTCATTCATGCTACCTATGTTATGTTCTTCTACTTTAGTTTCTGTAGGCTCCATCTTTGGTTTTTTAGCTACATCATTTAAGTCAAAATGCTCTTCTAATGGTGTAAGGCCCCTTGGTATTGTATCATATTTGAATTGTAAGACCTCAAGGTCCTTTTGATCTAGTTTTTTAAATAATTCTGCCTTATAAATATGTTCAAATTTGTTTATATTAGCAGTAGAGGACAACTCTGTTTTAGGGGTTTGTTTTTCATCAAAACTTTCTTCTTCATGGCTTAAGCTAAGTGTTGGTATAGCAAAATCATTTTCAGATTGCAGAAAATAAATCAATGTGTTTATCTCCCTAAAAAATTTTCCAATATTTTTCATTGTCAGGGACTGTATGCCTATTATTTACTTTAACAATGAACATTTCATTTACCAGAGGTATTTGACAATTGCTAGCAGCAAATTCAAGCTCATTTGCAAGGTTATTTTGAGCTCTAGGGATGAAAGTGAGTTCATATTTTTCAAAATTTTTCAAGAGATCTAGGGTAGCATTCCTATATTCTCTTAATCTTGGTTTTTTTGCAGAATAATCCCCTTTTATTTGCCTAATAATCAGCTCTGAATCTCCTTGGACTGATATTTTCTTGGCTCCTATATATTTGAGCAAATGTAGGCCAATGAAGAGAGCTTCATATTCTGCAATGTTATTTGTGCATGGGAAAACAAGTTTGTAGGAATATCATTTGTTTATATTATGTATCCATACACTAGCTCTAGAACTTGCTTTGCTACAAGAGCCATCAAAGCTCATTGTCCAAAGTGTTTCTATCTCCTGCTCACTATCATTTTTCTTTTCAAGGCAGCTAAGGTTTGAGCTGTTATGTTTTTCATTTGAGGGAAAATTTGGCTGTTTAAGTGGGCTTAAATCCTTTTCGTTTTCATTTTCTTGTGTACTGATTTCCTCTTCATTAAACAAGATAAATGAATCGAGATCTGAATGAATGGAATAAACAGGAGTGTTGTTTGGCCTATCTATGTTGCTTACCATATATTTCATATGAAATTCCCTGTATAACCTCCTTGTCTGGTTAAAGACTGGAATGGTAGCATAAAACATGTCCATTTGAAGGTTCCCCTGAAGTTTGGCTCCCCATGATCTGGATAAAAGCATGCCATAATTTGGGGGAATGTCAGCAACAACTATGTCCATAACTAGACCCTTAGCAGGAATTTGTGCCAGATTGACACATAAATCCTTGATCAGGCCTAAACATTTGACTATGCTTGAATCAAAGGAATACAGGTCTTTATAAGGTTTGGTAATTTCTAGGCCTAATCTCTCCATCACTACTTTTGGCATGAGATTGTGAGAGGCACCAGAGTCTAGCATGGCATTGTGTAAGATTTTATCATGTATATTTAAGCTGACATAAAATGGAGGAATGGTTCCTTCTTGGTATTTTCCTTCTACTTCAGGACCAAACAACAATTATGGTTTATCATCTGTCAAGTTTATAGTATCAGTATCATTTCCTATATTCAAAGCTTTCAAAACTTGATTTTTATATACATCCTAGGTTACTAATTCAGCTAAGGGTATGCTAATTTTGATCTTCGCAATTTCTCCCTCAAGGCTGAATGGGACTAGTGTTTTTGACATATTTACATCTGATTTGTCAAACATAGTCTTTTTAGCAATTCTAATTTGCTAATTTTATTAGGACCGTTATCTTGGACAGATTTCTCAGGGCCACTAGCAGAAGTACTAGGGCATCTTGGGTCATCACTTGGCTGGCTAGTTTTGTCTTTGTTTAAGTTAGTTTTCTTAGCCACAGTGTTAGAATTGTTTGCTGTCTTTTTAGGAATATTTTCTGAGGTATTACGAACATCAATTTTTGTGTTTTTATTCTTGGAGGTCTCTTGGCTCCTTTTGCTTCTAAGATCATATTGTCTGTGAATCTCCATTATAGCATTTTCAAACCCTAATTGGTAGTCTTCAGAATCCTCAGGGTTGTTTTCAGTTTGTTCTGAGGAGAAGAATCCTTGTTCTTCTTCAGTGAGGAAGGCATCACCCTCACTATCATATCCTATTAAATTCACATGGTTTTCCCCCAACCTTTCTGTCTCCCTTTCTTCTTCTTCATCTACATAGTTTTCTTGAAAAGGAGGCCTAATTTGTTGGTCATTCTCTCTTTGTCTATTTTTGAATAGGGTCTCTTCTGAAATTGGGATTTTTAATTCTATTTTGGGGATTGATTTGGTTCTCTCTAGGAGGCACTCTATCATTTAACTTTATATTTTCCATCATTCTTTCAATTACCCTCACTAAGTTATCAATTTTGGCATCAGATGATGAGGTTGATGCCATTGTTTCATCTTTATATGTAACTCTTTTTTCTGATTTCAACCTAGCTCTTTTATCAATCAGATTTGCTTCTACACTTATAACTCCCCTCTTCATATCTTCTAAAGTCAAGGGGTCTCTTTCTCTTAGCTGGTAGGCCATGTCTGGGTCAAAGCCTTCACGAAATTTTGTTAAGGCTAAGCCTAGTGGAGGTTTCATGTTTGGAGGAAGTGCATTGTAGACATTATTGAATCTAGTGCAATAATGTTGGACACTTTCCCCAGCATTTTTTTTAAGGTTTCTATATTTTGAAAGGATTTGGAGAGGGTTATTTTTAATTTCCCATTTTTTTATGAATGTTTTGTATAAAGAAGGGAGATCATTTATGCTATTAGGAGTTAATATTTTAAACCATTTTTTGGCTTCTCCTCCTAAACTTTGGGCAAATATTCTCATCTTAATGGTATCTTCTTCTATTTCCATGTAATCAAAAGCATCATCCATTTTATCTACATGATTTTGGGCAGTAGTAGATTTGGTTCCAGTGAAATGGGGAATTCTTGATTGATAATCATTTGGAAAAGGAACCAGAGGTTGTGGTAACACTAATGGGGCATACCATGCTGCCATGATGGGAGAAAATGGGGGATTTATAAGAGGTGGGCTTGTGGAAGTGAAAGTGGGATGAATTGGAGTGTTTTTAACAGTGGATGTGTGGATGGGAGTGGTGGAAGTACTTGGACCAAAAAGCTGATTATGAGCAGATTTTATATGGAAAGAACCGAAGTGGTGGAGAAGCTGAAAATTAGGAGGAGTGGAAGGAGATGCTTCTTTGCTAAAATTCAGCTGCAAATATGTGGGCTCAAGGTCAGACTGTTCAATATCACTATGTGACTTGGTTCTAAATAAGTTCCTTGAATGGTACAAGTCAAAGTGAGGATCTTTCAAGACTGTAAGGTTTTATAGGATAGACCTTGTTCTTCAGATAGTCCTAACAGTAGTTAAATTTTCAGCTCTAAAATTTTGCCACAAAATCTTTTCTGGATCATCAACTATTGTAGGAGGATTAGGGTCTGGATGAGATTTGGTATTGATCCTATGTGAAGCCATATTTCAAACTCAAAATTTGGAGACGCTGAAATTTTTCAGACTTTTGTCAGAAGGTTAACCTCTCACAGTGTTTAGTGCACTTCTAAAATATGGTACTAGGCTTCTAAACTTCTTTAGGGCTGGTTTAACACTATCCTAAGGAAATATTAAAGTACTAGTGTAGTAATAGGCCTACTGGGGCTAGTGGAGTCACCAGGTGGAAATTTTTAGCTTTTTTGAAGGTAAATGTATATGGTCCACCACCAATAATTGACAAAAAACCAATCTAGAGATGTTTTTGGGGTTTTCTGAGTTTGTTTTCTGTATTTATAGGTTTTGTATTAGTTTTCTACACCTGAATCATCATTTAGCTAAGATGATGAAATAAACAAAGTCTACTCTATGGCCATCAGCTTAGTTTTTTATGATTAATAATGGTTTCTGGAGTCCTAAGGTATACTTAGGTTGTCACTGACTCAGAAGGTCCCACCGTGATCGCCAGAATGTTGGTTCTGGGGATGAGGTGGTAGATAAATCACCAAATACTGTCAGTCAAGGGTTTCTGAATCTTTAAAAGGTGTTTAAGCATGAATTTACTCAGAAGGTCGCACCATGATCACCAGAATGTTGGTGTTCCGTGATTTGGCAGATTGGTATACAAAATGACAAGACAACATGGAACCAGTCTTTGGAGCCCTAGGACCTAGCCTTCCTGGACTCAGAGAGGGATCTCTCTATTTGTTTGCAAAGGATATGAACTTGTTTTCTTTGTAGGGTAGATTTTAGGCTAGTTATTAAGTGTGAGGTTTTGTTGTTTGTTTTGGTTGGGCATAATGATCAAAATTATAGATAGAATGAGGAAATATCTAAGTCATTGGGAAATGGAGTCAAATGGAAGTCATGATAAGTTCATCAATGGATTGGGGAGTATCACAGGGAAAATCTAACTTGGCCAGTGGATCTTCAAGTTTTAAGGGGGGTTTATGAGATGGACATCAATTGTAAGAATGAAAAGTAGGGTAAAGGGAAATTAAGAATCCTTTATCATATGTACTTCTCAACAAAGGGACTTAAATATCAAAAAATCATGAAGAGGAAATCAATAGATAGGGCAAACCATAAATTCTACAATCCACACTTTAGCAAGTAATAATTCAAGACAAACTTTTACAATGAAATATAGAAGGCGATAAACTCATTTAACTTCTAGTGATTTCACCTTCAAGGACAAAAAACACATAAGACACACATAAAACTACAATCAGAGAAGAGGGAACTCCTAAACATCCTTTATTATAGTTATGAAGATCTCTAAAACAATTAGTTAAGCAAGTACAAAGGGTATGATCGAAACAAAACCTCTTTGGCAGAATTTAAAGAATGGTACTTTAGAGAGAGACTTCAAAAAAAATGTTTAAGTGGCAGCAAGTAAGAAGGGAAAACCATAAATCATGCTTGAAACCAACTTTATTCAACTATTTATGAAATAAACAGGCTTAGGGGGTCCAGAGAGCAATTAAGAATTCTCTGAAATGTCCTAGCAGAAGAAAACATTAAGGAAATGAAGAATAAATAGAACTAAGGTGCTTTCAAAAGACATTTCTTAGCCTAAAACTTTTATTCTACTGCAACATAGAAAAGGTGGAAACATAATGAAAACAGAAAATAAGAATAACAAATTAGAAGTACTTCACCAACAACCAAGCTCAGGGATCCAGTGATCTAGCCTCCTCCATCAACAAACAATTCAGGACATCCACAAGTTCCAAGACTTCAATTTCTTTTCAACTTCCAAGATACTATGTATTACTTAAAAGAGTCATCAAATGCCAGCAAGATAATGAGTTCAGATGCAATATTTATGCTGCAAATGAGGAGGTGAAGCCTAAGATAGGGTTTGAGTATCATTTATTACAAAGTAAGTGCATTCTTAACCTTGAAGACCATGCAAGGCTCCAGGCAGGAATATCTGCAGCTACTTCTATGTTATAATAACTTCTATCTTAACTTGTAAGGAAAAATAGGTGAAGGTGTTGAATTTAAGGCTTATTCATAACTTTTACAATAAATTTTTGACAGATAAAATATCTCTGACTCAGCTCAATAACTGCCTAATGCTTTCTGGAAGGAAACAAAGCACTTAGGTGGCTAAAAATATCTTTGAGAGGAATAAATATTGTGAACCGAGTCATTCAAATTTGTCTTGGGTTAATCAGTCCTTTGTCTGTCTTAAGCCTTAAACTCTGTCTTTATGCTTTGCTGTCTGCTCTTTATCACTTTTTCTTCAATTTGTTTTGATCTCTATTCTGTTCTTTTAATCTTCTGATTATTTCTTTTGATCCAATGCCTTTATCAATCGGTCTTTTCTTTAATCAGTCCTTTGTCTGTCTTTAATCTCTGTCTTAAGCCTTAAACTCTATCTTTATGCTTTGCTGTATGCTCTTTATCACTTTTTCTTCAATTTTTTTTTGATCTCTATTCTGTTCTTTTAATCTTCTGATTATTTCTTTTGATCCTTTACCTTTATCAATCGATATTTTCTTTAATCTTGTGTTTTAATTGGCTAATCTTTTTGTTTTGTCCATTAATTAGGATTAGCCCTTTAACTCTTCTGCTTTCTTCCTTTGTTGTTTCTTGACTATTTTGTGTCTTCTTTGTGCAGGGACACATTCTATATGTGCTCGAGGGTTTATGATCCATTGATGAGCATGCTTCATCAACGATCAAACCCTGAGAAGGCCTCTGATCTACATATTTTGGCATTAATACTCGTGGATCGTCATCCAGGGGTTTCATTATTCTTTTATAGATTATAGGAGGGCATCTGGATGCTCTCCACCATCAAAAACCTGCACAAAACACAAACTGTTAGTTAAAAATCATGCAGGGCGGGCTTGACTGCATTTTTATGGGTTTCGGGTGGTCGGAAGGCATTAACAGAGGGAGGAATGGAGAAGGAGGCGGGGTTCCAAAGGCGGAACCAGGTAGAACTTTGAATTTTGGCGCGACAATGAAAGGTGGTTTATCGCGTGGTCAATAAGCGATTTGTGGTTTTGGGCCAAACGCACGCGATTCCATTAAGCGACTGCCACGTGGCAGGTGGAAAACCACCTATTTTGCATGGGTTGGGGGTTATTAAAATCATCGCATCTTTCTACGCGATATGCATTCTGGGCCATCGGATCTCAGGCGATGAGATCGATGGTGTGGAAATATCTGAGGAGCGGCGAGAAGATTGGAGGGTGGAGCCCGGGGACAGGTGGCACAGAATAATTGGTCAGTGGGGTTTTAGTGGAAGGCGGGCCTGGGCGCAGGGTGGCGTGGAGAGCTTTGTCGGGTAGGCGTGGGGTCAAAACAATGTGGGATAAGGTCGGGGATGTGGCAGCCGTCGGATCGGGGTCCAGGGCTCTAGATCGACGGTACGGATGATTCGATCGAGGGTGTGGGCGAAATGGGAAGGAGGGGTCCCAGTTTTAATATTTTTCAAAGGTCAGGGCTTTATACTAAAGTTTAGAGGGGTTTTAAAAAAAATAAAGAGGCGGAGGTATGCTTAAATGGGGAAGGGGCTTAAGAGATAGAATAGGGTGAGATTATATGGGAGAAAAGGGGCTGGGGCTTTAAGCGGAGAGGGGCTTAAGGCCTAATTTTTACAAAGAGCGGGTTTTATACATAAAACAAAGTTTTATGTATATTATAGGATCTGGTAGGATAGAATTTGGTTTTAAACAATGTAAAAAGAGGGTTTTTACATTTTTTAATATGTTTTTAAAGGGAAAATGATGAAATGAAGGGGACTGATGAAGGTTTTGAGGAAGGGAAGTATTGGGTTTTTCAGAGGAAGAGGGCTATGAATGAGGGTGAGGGTGATGAAATGAGGCAAATAGGCCAAATGAGAAAAATCCCTTTTGCAGTAGTGGGGGAAGACTTTTTAGGAGGTAGAGAGGAAAATATAGTGAAAAATAGTTAAATTTAGGATGATGAAGGCAGTGAGATTTCTAGAACTCACAATATTTCTCAAATGTTGTTTCTAGAAATCTAGGATCTAAATTTAGTCATATTTTGATACCAAAAAAAATTACTGATGACTAACACCTCCGGTGGCGATGCCGCTGAGCATGATCACATTGATACGTGGTCCATCATCCCGTGGCTCTGCCTTAACCCGTTGTACATTCGGCGTGGGCGTCTGCTATTTCTCTTGCATTTTTTTCTATTAGCACCAGGCAGTCTTCGATGACATGGTTGAACTGTTTGCAATATCTGCAGGACTGGCGCGCAGGGTTCGAGAAATCTCGTGCAAAATGTCCCATGTCCCAATAATTGTAGAAGATCAACTATATACGTCCTCAACCTGCACTCCCCCCTCTCCCTTCTCCCCTTCCCCTTGCGGGAGATCCACCCCACCCAGAAGGAGATAGTGGTGATGAGGGGTCTGCCTGCACCATGTATAGGTTTCCCCTAACTACCATGAGGTCAAGTGTTCGGTATTTTTGTTCGTCATGACCCATAGACAAGTAGAATATTCACCATTATTGTTTCAGTTATGGAACATAGGCACCTAACTACGGGCAGTGATCTGGGTCATGTCTTCCTGCTACCCGATAGTCAGCGCACCATAACATGGGGCTACTAGGTCCAGCCATTTCCCTAGGGCATAGAGGGCTTGGCCCCCAAGCCTACATATAATCTAAAAACAAAGGGCGTTGATCCTTAATATGGCCTGACACACTACAACATATGCACCAGATATCCGGGCTAGCTTCCTTACCTCGATCCATTCGCAAATTCTGAATTTCCAAGTGCATTGCCTCTAGCTGGCTCTGGATCTATAGTGTCACGAACTAAGTGTCATCTCTTGGCACAAATTCTAACTTCATGGCAATCTCTAGAGCTTCTTCCTAGGAGGCAATCTTCTGCTGTCCCATAGGGCCACGCAGATGTGGCAATAGCATGGAAATAAACCATTCCTTGTGTTGTTTGTCCTCGTAGAAAAATCCACCATCGCTAATGGCCTTATTCAATCATTGGTTAGCTTCTTAGACGGACTCCGTAGGTCCCTTTTTGAAGTCCTTTACATCGACTACACATTGAGAGTACGATTTAGGCTTTCAGAACTGTTTCTTTAGGGCGTCCTTAATATTTTGTACTGATGCGTTCTTGTTTTTACCAATGTATCCCATAAACCAATCCAGGGCCCTTCCTTCAAAGGCTATGGATAGTTGTGCTTGTTTAACAACATCATTATTAACGTTTTGCACAGTCCATACAAACTCTGGTACGAATCAGAAGCGATCCATATCCTCTTCTCCTACACCCTTAAAGGTAGGTAGTTTCATGTGCGTATCCATATCGTCCTCAGGTGGTGGCAGAGGTGGGGTAGGAGAATTATTACCCTTGCATGGGTTTGATGCTAGTGTAGTCGGGGGGCTGGTTCCAACTTGCGCAACCCTACCTTGGTTAAAATTAGGCGATTCCCTTAAGGGACTGTATATCAATCTATCTCCTTCTCCATTAACCTGGTAGTGTTTACCACTTCGTGTTGTGCTTCCACCCTGGTCGGAGCTCATTCACTCAGTGTGGCCACACAAGACACCCTTTTCACTCAATAGAATCTTAATCAACATCGACAAGGTTTGTAGTAACTTACCTCTAAATCCTTTAAAGAAACTTCGCTCTGCTTCCGAATATGAAGCAAACTGATCAACTAAAAATTCTGTCATGAATCCTTCCAAAATAATGTCAACCCAGTGGTCTACAGTCCTGGTAATATTGTTATCAGTCTTTTCCAATTTTTGGATCAATTCGGGGGTCCACAGTGTGACCCAATCGTCTTTCTAGCAAGTCTGGAACTCTGCCAATCGTTCCAACCACTCTTGTAATTTATGTGCGAAGGATACGAAGAATATTTCGTGCACCTCTGTAAAAATATACTTATTTTTCCACTCTTCATCAGATAGCTTCTTACTTCTATTCTCTTTTAGGGAAAATTCCTGAATATGTTTTTTGAACCAGTCCTCAAGCTCAGGCTTCAATGGCTGCCAATGACCCCATGGAATTACCTGATCTCTCTCTCAAAATGCTCCCAGTCCCGACAACAGAACCATTTGTTGGCTTTAGGGGTCTTGACCCAGTTTCAGCTTTAAAGTTTGCAAACAAACCCCTGTACTACTAGCCCTTTCGGCAATGGCATGCTTGCACAAGTCAAGGTCTCACTTGAAGTAGTATGGGAGGGTACTGGAACCAGGTTTCCACACCCTGGGAGAGAGAAATTTAATTAAAGTGGGTCCCTCCATATCTTACTCACCTGTGTGGGAGATCCCCTAATATGGAACCTCTTAACAGTATATCGACAGAGCACATATTGTAAATAATAGGTGACTTGAGCAGAGTATTTAAACCAGATTTACACATTCATAGTATTGCATCCACGTGCACATCAGTATAGCATCAGTATTTAGTGAGAAAACACAATCTTATAACATAAGCGTAGCCAATAATCATAACACAACAAAAATTAAATATCATCAAAAACCTTCTAGTTCATTCATATACAGATCCGACTTACATACTCTATTTACCAACCCGCGCACACAACCAGCGGGGTTCGCACACATAAGGACTCAGTGTCTCCGTGCACACAGCCAGCAAGAGCCCTTACCCAGACAATCGACACAAAATATCCACAAGTTCATATCTTATCTTAATCCTTCCTCCGACTTCTCTAGACTCGATTTATCTATCTATTTATAACATCTTAGCCTGCACTACTCTATGGTCTGAAAACCATGGTTTGCGGAGTCCTGGTCTACCCTTTGATCCTTTACAATTAATCGGGGGCTTTGACCTGCCCCAAAGCCCATGCGCTAGACTAAATATAACAAAATATTACAAAACTATACCGGAAATGTGGTTAGGGGACCTCGTTCCAACATGAGTTATTGAAGAATATGAGGCAAAACTCTTTTATGAAGAGTAGAAGGCATGTGCTAGTAGCTTTGAAGAATTTTGGCTCCTTGAAGATGATATATAAGCCATTTGATGACAAATTTTCATGAATATTTTTAAGATCTAGAAAGGTTTATGTTTGATATGATGTGATGTGATGTGTCAGCATAATCCCTCTCATGATTCACTCTTTTAGTAGTGAACCATGAGAGCACATTTCCTATTATAATTTTATAACTTAGATGTCAAATTTTTAACTTTTGTTTCTGTAACTTGGGCTAAACTATATTAAAAGCATAAAAAACTGTATAGAGGCTATGGGAAGAGATGTAAAGCAGTACTCAGCCTATCCATGCCTTGGTAGTTTTCAAAATAAACCAAGTTTGGAGCTTCCTCAAAGAAGGAAACCAACCCCTTAAGAGTGTCAACCGGTCTTGTATTACAAAGTATTTAGTGGCACATATAAAAAAAATAGCTGAAGTATGTCCTAAGGTGACAAAAAATAGAAATTAACCTTGCTACCAAGCAGTCATGGAGTTCCTTCATCTTCATCCGTCGCCTAGTCCTCTTCCTCTATCAAGCATCCATATTCTCTAGCAATGGCTTCCTCCTCAGCTGTGGGCATTCGAGGAGGCTTCAGAGGGGTCACATGGATGATGGGAGTTACTGGGCACTCATCATCGTAATATCTGGTCCAGACCCCATCTGAGTCCATAACCCAAATTCATATCTCCTCCACCATGGGCTCATAAACTAGAAGAGGTTTGGTTTTCCTGGGTAAAGGATGCACAAATTGCAAAATTGTGGATTTCCTATGGCCTCTTCTACCCTTAGGCTTCTCCAGAGGAAAAAAAATCTCCCCTTGAGTGTTGTCAAATGCTTGAGGTGCCTGCATCTCATGGCTGCACAATGTAGAGCCTTCGGTGGATTCCAAATGCTGGTCGTGGCCACGGTGAGAGTAGCCAGAGAGCGTGCCTCTACAGCTACCCCTGATGGGCTTCTGACATTGGCATGGGGCCATGGAATGAATGTCGAGAAAAGGATGGGGAGAAGGCTGAGAAACATGGCTGAGTGCAGGGGAGAGACGGTAGAGAGAACCCGCGAGGCCAGTAAGAGTAGCTGCGAAGTGGAGAATTGGAGAGCCTCTGTGCCATTTGAGTGCCAGAGGCACTGATTCCAAGTGCAGCTGCAGAGAGGGATGGTCCATGTGTGCCTTCATATGATGCTTGGTATGACAGGGAGCCAGGTGTAGTAGAGTGCCAGTGAAATCAAACAATGATTTGAGGTTCCACATCAGGATCAAGCTGACAGTGTAGGACGTCGTTAGTCTGAGCATGGGCGAAGCTGTCATCGCATGGTTTGGATATTTAACCTACATTCAGGGGAGTTCGATCCTTTTGAAGGAGAGTGAAGAAAATCTCACAAAGGATATAATCCTAGATATGATGGAAGTTAGAGTGGTAAAGCGTTGAGTTGCATTCCACTCCTTTGTTGGCCAGGAGATCAACTACAGAGTTTGCTTTGCTACGAACATGGTGTAAGGTCAAGGCCTTATGATGCTGCAATAGATGTTCCAGATGATTGAGGTGAGTGGAAATGTAATATCCCAAAATTGGGAGAGAAGAAAAACATGCAACAACCATAGAGACATTCCATTATGATTATAACCGAAAAATAGGTACAAATTATTGAGGAAAATATCACTCAAGTTGGGAAAACAAGCCTCCCATGAAAGAATACACCCTAATATGAAATGTTGCTAAAACATGAAATGCCAAAATGATATAACTGCGCTGTATATGAGAGAATAGCAACTGAAAGATAGAAATATATATTTCTGCTGATACAATGCTCCAAAAAGTGTAGGTAATAGAGATCTATGCTCCAAAACATATTTCCAAGCCAACCCAAAAAAGGTTTCCGGAAATATACACTATACAAAAATAACTGATATGGCCCTAAGGCTAAATAACCACTGCAACTGAATCAATGATAGGAGGTGGCTGATCTGATATATGAGATGGCTGATCCTCCTCCAATAGATCTCCTAAATGAAGGGTTGATCCCCTCAATGGAAACAAAACTCCTCCAACTAGGGCAATAAACCCACTACTTCATCTGCTCTATAAAATAACATAGTCCTTGAGGGAAATTGTGTTGTAGCTAATGGTAGCTACTTGGCCTCTTGCCATATATGGAAATAATTCACCAAGGACTTCCTCACAAGCCTCCCGAATGAAAGGATGACCCCTCCAATGGAAAACTAGCTCAGAAATTGGAGATATTTCTCCTCCACTACTGCAACCTTGCAAGACAACACAAATCTGGAATAGTCTGCGTTGTAGAAGAAGACTGAAGCTTGGCCAAATGCTAGATAGTGGTAATGCATCTCAAGATAACCTCTCTTGAGTAGGCACTCGAAGTCCCCTGAGGATGAGGGTGGGATTCCCACTCGAGAACATCCTTGTGCTAAACAACACTTCAGACCCTGCTAAACAACAAAAGCATGCATAGGTATGTCAAATGACAAATCCAGATCTAAAAAGATCAAAATCAATAATACAAATCCATGTCTTCTAATGCTGTCATCCTCTTCCTTTTATGCTTGGTGAGCTTCCTCACCTTGGGTCCCACTCATTAAAGGAGTTACTCTCATGCATACACTCCTAAATGATTGCGCCATCCTCCATTAATCCTCCATTATCTCCATAAAAACACTGTTGATCTGGTCAAATTTGACCCTGTCCACATGCTCTAGCCCCTTTTCACACCTAAGGGTGCCTTATTCAATTGAAAAGATGATCCAAATTCACGTGAGAAGTGGTTTTATTATTTATAAAGAGATTTATGGGTCTCCCTACTCACTTATTCATGTATCTAAGTGATAAAACAAAACTTTAATATTATAATTAGCTGCAAGATAATTTTGGAATATTAAAATCCTCCCCTCCAAAATGTTGCTTGTCCTCAAGAAACTGCAAGGATATTATAGAATCATCCCAATGTGAAACTCCAATCTCCATGCTATCATCCAAAAAATGTTAGCCATCCCTTGTAGCTCATAGAAACAATCACCAATCCCATGCTTCTGAAATGTATAGGGGCTACATGGCTGAAAATGAGAGATCAAATTGTTCAACTCATGTTGTCTCTCTCTCCATTTATGATAAATATGGAGCTACTGATATTGGGCTACAATAATATAGTCCTCAGGAAGCCAAAATGTACCTGGAATATCATGATCCCACTCTTTGGTTCTAGGAACCTCTCTTGCCCAATCCATCCCACATATATTGAATATAATTTCATCACTATAAGGGCTCCAAAAGGAAAATGGACTAAGTGTCACATGACATACTGGATGGTGACAATAGTCTCTCAAGTGAGATCAACGTCATTCTGCTTCTAGCTGTCTCAAAACATGATATGGTAAGTGGTCATTCAACCACTTTCTTGTTGTCATAAGCTTCTCAAAAGCTTGAAAATAGTAAAGGAAATTAGATGTTGACTGAATATGAGCCAAGAAAAAAAATTCTTTCCCAAAGTCCTCTAGAAAGTGACCATTCCCATCACTGAATATAGTCCCAAAAGGACCATGAAATCCAAAGAGAGGCTTGCTCTCTTATGGAGCAATGTGCTGCAAATGTATGGAAAAGGATTGATCATACATAGTTAGTTGATCAATAAGCATCAAGACAAAATCCTTACCATATATTGTAGGAAATTTTATGAAGAGGTCCATAGATGAGCCTTCCCATCTCTCCATCAAAAGGGGAAGTGGCTGAAATAACCTTGCAAGGTGGTTTCTCTCCTCCTCATTCATCAAACAAGCTACATACCTCCTGATGTGTTGGAGCACATATTCTTTTAGATCCTCCCAATAGAATCTCTCCATTATGGTGTGATAGGTCTCAATGAAACCTACATGATCAAAAAAGAGTGCCTCATTGCTGCATATAGAATCTCCTCCTTGAGCTTGGAGTCTCTAGTTAAGTAAATCTGATCATGGAAATAAATGACTCCATCAACCACTCTATATCTCCCATCTATCACTTTCCCATTAAGAACCTTACATGTGAAGAGGTTCTTGGAAATACTCAACTAATAATTTGGACTCCCAATATGGATCCATACTCCTCAATAGTGATAGCGCTGCTGAATTCTGAAATGGAGTACTTGTCTCCTCATAACCCCCCTCTTTGACATGCTCAATGCCAAAGCCACATGCCAGAGTAATACTATCCCACTTTTGTTGCTTCCTTTGCAGCTGACCTTTCCCAATACAAGAATGAAGTATATAGAGGTCAACCTCCTCTTGGAAGGCATGGCTCATCCAAAACTTCCATAGTTTGGCCAATGCATGCAAGAGTGTCAATTACCTCTTGTCATACTTAGAAATATTCCTTATGTGTGGAAGTATCATTTGTTGCCCCAAGATTATGAGTAGCCCCTTGACACTATACTTTTGCTATCACATACTTCTGAATCATTCTCTTCCAATGCAAGTAGCTGAGTAAGAGATGTCAATGCAAATATCAGATTATTACTCATCTCTTCCTTGAGCCAATCAAATTCTCTCTACATTGTGCTAGATTCTCCCAAGGCTCTTCCCAAAGCCAGCTCCTTGGATGATGCATCATGTTGAGAGAAATCGTTGATCGTCTTCCAATCAGGGGGTCTCCCTGGTGGGATGCCTCCATGCAATGAGACATCAATGTCTGGAGTAGACTGTACATGAGAGTGGACTGATTTGTCCCTGCTTTCACTACGCAAACCAACCTCCTTCTTCTGTGCATAAACCTTATGAAATGGATGGGTGTGTATGTCCCCAATCACTTGATGTTGGCCATCCTTCTCACCTTCTCCTTCCATCTGCAAGATCTCACAGTCCAAGGTGTTATTCTCCCATGTAATCAACCCATGCACACCCAAGGTCATATTGGTGTTAAGAGTCTTAATCACAAAGAAGTGATCTATCAAGGTGTATGTCCTCAAGACTATAGTAAATGCCGGAACAAACTTCCTCCATTGTTTAGTCTCACTGCCTATCAACATAGACACATGCTGCTCCTGATCTTCATAGGTGATATCCTTTGTAACTTCTTGCAAAGATACAAGAGCTCCTCTAGTTGAAGTAACTACTTCATCTCCATCTCCAAATGGTGTTGGATCTCCCCCTGCTGTTACAACACTGGAGGCTCTTTCTAGCTCTTCCTCTTCCTTCTCCTCATCATTGGAGAATACCTGGTCATTAAGAGACCCTTTGGCTTGATCCCCTCTTGAAGGAGGAATCCTCATGTATTCTTCTTGAGAAGAAAATTCTTGCTGAAGTGGGGATTTTTCCCTTGGAAAAGCATCTTGCAAATCTTTAATCCCCTCAACAATATTCTTAAATGAGTTGGTTTCATGGATCCTTCCAACTCATGCAAAGGTTCTGATTTCTTGGGTTTGGCTAGCTCACCCAAGGAAGTTTCAAATTTTTTTTTATCAAATATTTTCACTAACCTCCTAGTGAATTTTTCATAAGTAGATATATTTGCATGACCCAATGAATAATATTCATAAAACCACCAAGGATAAGCCTTACCTTCAAGGTGCAACACTGCTACCATAATGGCCTCCTTTTCTGAAACTTGATGCAGCTGTAAAAATGTGTCCAACTTCCTTACCAAAGCCTTGGCTGTGCCATTGGGTGACCCATCAAAAGTAGGTAGAAATAATCTACCCAAACTGTGCTGCATGCACCCTTTTCTTCTATTGTGGTTATTGGGTCTTCTATTTTCTTTGATTTGGCAGAACCCTTGGAAGTTTAGATGCTCCTTGAATCTATTGGAATGAGATTCATATTCTTGGAGATAGTCACCCAGAGTCTCATCCTTTGGTGTGTCTCCTTCCTCTTCTTCCCTTGCTAAGAATGTAGGCATGGTACAACATTGTAGATGTAATGGTGTAATATCCCAAAATAGGGAAAATCTACAACAATGGGAATATCTTAAGATATTCCAAAAGTGGACATCCAGAAATACATGAACACAAACTGGAAATAGCAGTGAATAACATCATACCAAAATGTATGGAAACTATGGAGCCATTTTATTATGTAAATCAGCAACAAACATGTACAATATAACTCAAATGATCAAGGCAAACAAGCCTCCCATGAATACATATGCAAAAAGTGGAATGCTGCTCTATTGCAGAGTGCTCATGAACATGTACCGCGCAGTCATAGATGGTACACTGCTACATGGGAATGTGAAATAACATACATCTGCATATATATGGCTCATACATCATTGGGAGTGAAGATCTAAGCTCCCAAACACTGTTTCAAGACAATCCTAGAAGGATTGGTTGAAATATGAAAAAACTATAGAAATGCCAGAGTTGCAGTAGTAGTTGTAACTCAAGAATTGGAACTGGATGGAGATGTCTGAAGATGTTGCATCAGATAAATAGACCTCCTCCAATGGATCTTCCAAGTGAAAGGCTGATCCTAACACTGAAGATCTCACCCTCTGACAATCATTGCAATCCCTCACTGCAAATACCCACTAAAAATAACGCAATCACTGAGGGATACTGCGCTGTAGGTGCAAGAAAATGTGCTGGCCAAGTGCCAAGATCTGAAATATGCTTGAAGGGCTTCCCAAATGATCACTCAAAGGAAAGAAAGCTCCCTCCTTTGAAAGATACGCCCAGGAAGTGGTGTTGAGGAACCTCCACTGCAACACCCTGCAACACAACTCAGCTCTAAATAGAAACTGCGCTGTAGCTGAAGGAGGATGCTTGGCCTGAATCCTGAATGTGGAGAAATTAAGAACAAGCTCCTTCAAGAGGAATCTCTTTAAAGGTGAAGGAATTCCTAAATAGGAATGCCTTATGCTAAGCAACACTGCAACTCTGTTAAACATCAAGAGAATGCACAAATTCTGAATAGACCGGGAAATCAATAATCCAAATCATGAATAAAAATGGCTGCCTTGACCTCATTTTAAACAAATGGAAGCCCTCTCACCATGGGTCCCACACATTAGGGTGTCCTCCACCAAGGAATCTTCCTCCCATTCATACTGCGCTATCTCTCAAAGTGTTCTCCACCTCCTATCCCAGTGCTGTTGACTTGGTCAAACTTGACCTTGTCCACCTGCAAATGTCCTCTTTCACACTTGAGGGTATGAAATCTAGCTCTTATGAATATCCCTTTTCACACTATGAGGTATTTTATTCATTCTTCTACAATGTATGGGCCTCCTTACCCATTTATTTATCTCCTAAGTGACATGAGAAAAAATTAATATTCCAATTAGCTGCATGCTAATTTAGGAATATTACAGTCCTCCCCTCCCAAATGTTGCTTGTCCTCAAGAAACTGCAAGAATAGAATTGAGAAGCCTCCTCTTCTTCCCCTGTAGCATCCTCATAAGATAAAATCCTTCAAGGATCAAGATGCTGTCTCATCAAGATATTTCCAAGTTGTCCCTCCCAAGTATGTAAGCTAGCTTTTGGTGTGTATCCCAAATAGATATCATCATGTAAAACATCCATGGAGGAAATAATGGGCTATATAAAGGCCTTCTTGAGGCTTGAGGTCTGATATACATTGGGATATACCATCCCCACATGAATCTCCCATCCCCAAGCTATCAACCATACAAAATGAGCCACTCTCCAAAATGGTAACTCATGCAAATCATCCTCCACCTTGATCTCCGGAAAATTAGGTGGGCTGAAAATATGAACATGGTAGACATAATAGTCTACACCACGCTGTCCTCCTCTCCACTTATGATAAGTGTAGAGTGTTTGCTGATCCTGGGCTGCAATAATGTTGCCCTTAAGAGGCAAGATGAAGACTAGATCTTCAAAGATATCTCCTCCAATGCTATGAATCAAGTTGGCCCAAATAAACCCATATGTGATGGATAGGAAATCATCACCATATGGCATCCCATCAATCACATGCCCCACCTCAAAAAAAGGAAACAAGTGTTTGGCTGTGGTGGCCATATCTCCTCTCATGCTCCCACTAGAACATGCAATGCAAAAAGTGTGGGAATCCCCTTCCCCAAAGGACACATCCAACACATGTGTCTCTCTCCCAATCATGCTTCCAATAAATATAAGATCAATATCAGAAAATGAAATCATGATCAACATCAAAATAAGGAAAATTCTGAAGGTTTCATGTGGCGCAAGAAGGTACCAACAGTTTTCCCAATAGTGACAGTGCAGTTTTCCAAACTGCTGCTTCAGAAAATTACATGGCAAGTTGTTTTTTGTTACATGGATAATTATGTATGTCATGACATCTAATGATAAATAGAAAATAGCTGGGTACATCAACTAAACATACATGAAAGAAAACACTTTCCCAAGGCCATATAAGAGATGGTTGTCTCCATCATACAATTTGGCCCAATGTTGACCATGGAGCTCAATGAAAAACTTTCCCTCTTGGGGAGCAATGCACTGAATAGGAATGGTAAGAATATGAAAATACTGTGTCAGACAATCAATGGATGCAACAAAAATATTCTTACCATGTGTTGAGGGTAAGATGATGCATATGTATATTAATAATTCCTCCATAGTGGTATGACACCCTCCCATGAAGAGGAATGAACCATATGCTGCATGAAGATCACCCTTCTTATACTTGGAAATCCAAGTTAAGAAGATCATATCCCTGTAATAGATGTTTCCATCCACTACTCCATCAATCTCACTTCCTCCTTGCTCAGCAAGTGCATCAATTGTGAAGTGATCCTGGGGACACTCCATCAATAACCCCAAGCTCCCAAGTGACAGTGCTGTTGGCCTATGCAAATACGCTCCTGCCAACTCATAGCTCCATTCTTTGACATGCTCATTGTCAAAAATATTTCTCATAATTCTGCTACACATAAGAAGTCCCTCCCAAAGTGGAAGTAGCTCTTGATCATATAAGGCCAAGGAGTAGCCCCTTTGCACCATGATAGTTCCATCTCCTACTCCTACAACATCATGCAAAGTGTGAGAGAAAATCTGCCCTTGCTCTCTCAAGAACAACCAAAGCAACAAAATTTTTTGCTGCCTCCTCATACCCTTTGAAAGAGGATATGTCTCAAGATGGCCAAACTCTTTTAAGAGTAGCCAACACAGCCATGCCTCCTGCTGCCCAGTGTCATAAATTTGTAAGTAGCTTACCAACTTCTTGCTCTCCATCCACACCCATTCATCTAAATGTGGGTGCCTCCCATCATGCTCAATCTTGGTACCCTTCCCATGAAGAATACCATCCTCCCAAATCAGATTTCCATCTTTTCATTTCATGGGATATTGAAATGCAATCTCCTCAATGACCAAGTTGATCCCATAAGGATCCAAATAGGTGGTAGGAAAAAACCTCCCATCATGGTGTGTAGGGCTCATCAAGGAGTATCCAACACAAACATGAGAGATGTTATCCATCCTAAGATGTCCTCCATCATCTATCTTCTCCCCCTTTGTTATGTATATGGGAAGGTCATTGGAATATTCCAAAAATGGTTGGGTTCCCAACTCATCATTGCTGCTAAATGACAGCGTTGTTAATCTTTCTAATGAAGTACTTGCTGTCTCATGCTCCAAATCAAGGATGAACATATGGTTTTGTGTACGTTTGTTTGAAATAATATTCATCCTCTCCTCCCAGTTTTCAAACCCCAACCTCAAGTGTGGCATACAACTCATCAATGGTATACGAGGATGGTGGTTCCTCCAATCCTTGAATAAGTCAAGGTGGCACAACAAAGTGAAATTATTTTTCTCTAAAAAAGAAGCATGCAATGGTATACAACCTCCATAGAATTTGCTGAAACAATAGGAGTTGAGAACTTAAGCATACCTTGGTGAAATTTGGAAAATCTTGTATGGCTGCAAGAGTTTCTTCCTCTAATGTGTTGGCTCTCCCAACTGATGATGTGGAAGGCTACTCTCCCAAGGTTGTGACAGTGCTGGTACAACTCTCCTCTAATGGTGGTGAGGGCTTCTCCTCCTCTGATTTCTCTTTGCCAAACTTTCTAATTAACCTTTGAGTAAACTCAACAAAAGTATGCACTCTTGCATGACCCAAATGGTTGAACCACCAAATATTGGCCTCACTGTCAAGGTGCAGCACTGCAATTTCTACAGCCTCTTTCTCTACCACTGGATGTAGTAGGAAGAATGCATCAAGTTTTCTTGCCCAAGCCCTTGCTGTAGAGGACCCATCCAAGGTAGAAAATAGAAACCTATTGCCCTTGATTCTTCTTGTGTTGCATGGTCTTCTCTCTTCCTCCAATTGAATGAACTGAGGGAAAGCTAGTCTCCTTGAAGGCTCTATGTTGAGATTTGTACTCAGCAACGTATTCAGTTAGGATCTTGTGATCCAAGTGTCCTTCATCATTTTGCAATTTTTTATCTTTTTCAAAAGGAGAGGGCATAGTCCCACTACTTCTTCTTTTCTTGACCTTCTTGTTTAGGTCCTTCTTGCTTCTGAAAAGAGATGAGAGAAGGCTCATTCTCTCCAAAATTCTGATCTTCTTCCTTTCTTCTGATAGCATAATGGCTGAAACTCACAGATTGAGCCAAGATTATGCTCTGATACCACTGTAATATCCCAAAATAGGGAAAATCTACAACAATGGTAATATCTTAAGATATTCCAAAAGTGGAGATCCAACAATACATGAACACAAACTGGAAATAGCAGTGAATAACATCATACCAAAATGTATGGAAACCATGGAGCCATTTTATTATGTAAATCAGCAACAAAAATGTACAATATAACTCAAATGATCAAGGCAAACAAGCCTCCCATGAATAAATATGCAAAAAGTGGAATGCTGCTCTATTGCAGAGTGCTCATGAACATGCATTGCGTAGTCATAAATGGTACACTGCTACATGGGAATGTGAAATAAAATACATATGCATATAGATGTCTCATACATCATTGGGAGTGAAGATATAACCTCCCAAACACTATTTCAAGAAAATATTGGAAGGATTGGCTGAAATATGCAAAAACTACAGAAATGCCAGAGTTGCAGTAGCAACTGCAACTCAAGAACTAGAACTGGATGGAGATGGATGAAGATGCTGCATCAGATAAATATACCTCCTCCAATGGATCTTCCAAGTGAAAGGCTGATCCTAACACTGAAGATATCACCCTCTGACAATCACTACAATCCCTCACTGCAAATACCCACTGAAAATAACACAGTCACTGAGGGATACTATGCTGTAGGTGCAAGAAAATGTGTTGGCCAAGTGCCAAGATCTGAAATATGCTCGAAGGGCTTCCCAACTGATCACCCAAAGGAAAGAAAGCTCCCTCCTCTGAAATATAAGCCCAGGAAGTGGTGTTGAGGAACCTCCACTACAACACCCTACAACACAACTCAGATTTAAACAGAAACTGCGATGTAGCTGAAGGAGGATGTTTGGCCTGAAGCTTGAATGTGGAGAAATGAAGAAAAAACTCCTTCAATATGCCTCTCTTGAAAGGAGAAGGAATTCCTAAATAGGAATACCTTGTGCTAAGCAGCACTGCAACTCTACTAAACAACAAGAGAATGCACAAAGTCTGAACAAACCAAGAAATCAATAATCCAAATCATGAATAACAATGGCTGCCTTGACCTCCTTTTAAACAAATGGAAGCCCTCTCACCATGGGTCCCACTCATTAGGGTTTCCTCCACCAAGGAATCTTCCTCCCATTCATACTGCGCTGTCTCTCGAAGTGTTCTCCACCTCCTATCCCAACGCTGTTGACTTGGTCAAACTTGACCTTGTCCACCTGCAAATGTCCTCTTTCACACTTGAGGGTGTGAAATCCAGCTCTTATAAATATCCCTTTTCACACTATGAGGGATTTTATTTATTTTTATGCAATGTATGGGCCTCCTTACCCATTTATTTATCTCCTAACTGACATGATCAAAAATTAATATTCCAATTAGCTGCATGCTAATTTAGGAATATTACAAATGGCGAGGCTAAATAATCACACCCATAATGTGAAATACTGGAGCTTCTTTCATGTGAAACCCCTCTTGGATAATTTCTACATCTCTCCATTCTCATCTCTTTGATGTCTCTATTAATGCCCTACATAGTTTGAAGAAGAAGCCTTGAGAATTCCTTCCCTTTCATTTCTCCTAATAATTGAGTCTTGCATCTATCTCTTCTGCAAATATTCTCCTTTATATGAGAATCCTCTTTAGATGACATAATAGTTTAAGTACACAGGCCAACCCAATATTATGCTCTGATACCACTGTAATATCCCAAAATTGGGAGAGAAAAATATAGTACATAAAACTGGAAATATCTAGAAATATCAATAGTTCAAAACATGAGACAACCATAGAGACCTTTAATTATGATTATAAAAACAAAATAGGTATAAATTCTTGAGGAAAATATCACTCAAGTTGGGCAAACAAGCCTCCCATGAAAGAATACACCCTAATATGAAATGCTACTAATACATGAAACACCAAAATGTTATAATTACAGTGTCTATGAGAGAATAGGAGATGAAAGATAGAAATATATGTTGCCGCTGATACAATGCTCCAAAAAGTGTAGGTAATATAGATCTATGCTCCAAAACAGATTTCCAAGACAACCCATAAAAGGTTTCCGGAAATATACACTATACAAAAATAACTGATATGGCCCTAGGGTTGAATAACCACTGCAACTGCTCTGATACCACTGTAATATCCCAAATTGGGAGAGCAAAAATATAGTACATAAAACTGGAAATATGTAGAAATATCAATAGATCAAAACATGAGACAACCATAGAGCCATTCCATTATGATTATAACAACAAAATATGTACAAAGTCTTGAGGAAAAGATCACTCAAGTTGGGCAAACAAGCCTCCCATGAAAGAATACACCCTAATATGAAATGATGCTAATACATGAAATGCTAGAATGCTATAAATGCACTGTCTATGAGAGAATAATAGCTGAAATATAGAAATATATATTTTTGCTGATACAATGCTCCAAAAAATGTACGTAATAGAGATCTATGCTCCAAAACAGGTTTCCAAGACAACCCAGAAAAGGTTTCCAGAAATATACACTATACAAAAATAGCTGATATGACCTTGGGGCTGAATAACCACTGCAACTGAATCAATGATAGGAGGTGGCTGATCTGATATATGAGATGTATGATCCTCCTCCCGTATATCTCCTAAATTAAGGGCTGATCCCCTCAATGGAAACACAACTCCTCCAACTAGGGCAATAAACCCACTGCTGCAATTTCTCTCTAAAATAACACAGTCCTCGAGGGAAACTGCGTAGTAGATGATGGTAGCTACTTGGCCACCTACCAAATATGGAAATAATGCACCAAGGAATTCCTCACAAGCCTTCCAGATGAAAGGATGACCCCTCCAATGGAAAACTATCTCAAAAATTGGGGATATTTCTCCTCCATTGCTGCAACCCTGCAACACAACACAAATCTAGTATATATTGCGTTGTAGAAGAAGACTGAAGCTTGGCCAAATGCCAGATTGTGGTAATGAAGCTCAAGATAACCTCTCCTGAGTAGGCACTTGAAGTCCCCCGAGGATGAGGGTGGGATTCCGGCTCGAGAAGACCCTTGTGCTAAACAACACTGCAGACCCTGCTAAATAGAAAAAGCATGCATATATATGTCACATGAAAAATCCAGATCTAAAAATATCACAATCAATAATACAAATCCATGTCTTCTAATTCTTCCATCCTATTCCTTTTATGCATGGTAAGCTTCCTCACCCTGGGTCCCACTCATTAAAGGAGTTACTCTCATGCATACACTCGTCCTAAATGACTGTGCTGTCCTCCATTAATCCTCCATTATCTCCATAACAACGTTGTTGATCTGGTCAAATTTGACCCTGTCCACATGCTCTAGCCCCTTTTCACACCTAAGGGTGCTTTATTCAACTAAAAATATGATCCACATTCACATGAGAAGTGGTTTTATTCTTTATAAAGAGATTTATGGGTTTCCATACCCACTTATTAATCTATCTAAGTGACAAAAAAAATTTAATATTCCAATTAGCCGCAATCTAATTTTGGAATATTACAGGAAAGCCTCCAGCTCATAGAGACCTTTGTGGAAGAGGAACCAAGGAGAATGTGGGTTTAAGCTTGAATGATGAGTTGAGAATCTCCATACATTTCCAGTGGGAAAAAGCTGAGCTTGATGGCTATGGAGATGCCCTAGATAAGCCCCTCCAGTTCCGCGGAATTGTTGCTATCCCATCCCAGGTTTCCATAATAAGCGTGTAAAGGGTTGCCATTGGAATATATGAATATGCCACCAAATCCAGCTTCCCTCGAGTTTCCTTCTGAGGCACCATAAAAGTTTCATTTGAAAAGTCCAACTGAAGGTGGATTCCAGATTTCAGGAGAGTTTATAGTGCCTGTACACAAGGGGGGGGGGGGGGGGGGGATTTATCCATGGGGGTTTCAATGCTCAGATGCCAACTATTCTAGATGATGCATTCAACAGTTGTTGTCAAGAAGTCTTCCTTCCCCCAATGTCCCAGGGCAAGAGTTTATTCTAAGTAGCTGCATAGCTTGGCCCAGATCTGCTCTTGAGTTAATGAAACATCTTTGAAGATCCATCTATTTCGTTTTTTCCAGAAGGTCCATGTGAGTAGGCCTGGAATGAGCTACCAGAGCCAATTTAAGAGATTGCTGGAATAAGGATTTTCTTGCCATGTGCTGATGGTGTGGGTGATGTTGCCCCAGGCTCGATTGGATCTTTTGCATAGGGAATCATTCTGTCCCAGAGAGTGTTGGAAATGGGACAGGGGTCCAACAAGTGATCGATAGTTTCATTGTCATTCTAGCATAGAGGACACCACAATGCACCCATAAAGCCCCATTTTAGGATATTCTCCCATGTGAGAATGCATCTTTTGCTGAGAAGCCATAGAAATGTAGTGAATTTGGGCCAAATATTAGCTTTCCATATCCTTTTCCATAGATGGTTTGAGGGGCCCGAGTTCGGTGGTTGAATGAGATGGTAAGCTTCCTTGGTTGAGTATTTGCCGCTTGGAGTGTGGCCCCAATGGAGGATGTCTGGCCCCTACTGAGTTCTGATTCTTATTTTTGCTAATTCCTCCTATATGTCATTGTGATTTTCATTATTATAGTCTGCTTTCCATTGATCAATGGGGAGCCAATTCCTAAATACGTGAGTGACACCATGGGTCCAAAAGTCTTGGACGCATTTTTTCTCTTTCGCCTGTAAGACCATGCTCCAGATGGGGTGAGGGAAGATAGATGATATACTTGGAATTTTATTCCATGAATATTCCCAGAACCAGGCTTGAGCACCATCACAAAGTTCCAAAAGCTGTGTGTTTGGATGAGATATGTGTGTTGACTGGTTGCATTCTAGATCTGGGATCCGCCAAGAGCAATATTGAATCTGATTAGTTCCTCCTTGGGAAAGTTTCCAACGTATTTGGTTGCCCATAAACCCACCCAAGGTTTTTGGGGGTAAGAGACCCATTTCCACCAAATACTAGCACCCATGATGATATTGTTGTGCTTCAGATCTCTTAGTCCAAGTCCCCCTTAAGTTTTTGGCATGCAAAATTCCTTCCATTTGAATAACGGCCATTTGTGATTGTCTTTGGTTCCACCCCAGAGAAAGGTTATTTTCAGGTTGTGAATGACTTTAAGGACCAATTTAGGTGCAACCAGAAAATAAAAGAGATATATGGGTAGATATTGAAGAACATATTTGATTAGAACCAGACGACCTGCTATGTTGAGAGAACATTAAGTCCAGGAGGAAAGTCTGGTCTCCATTTTGTCCAACAGATATTTCCAGGAAGAGTATTTGATAGGTGAATCCATGAGGGGAGCCCCTAGGTACTTAGAAGGCAGAGAACTTATGGTGAAGCTAAGGATGTGAGTTATGTTGTGTTGGGTGACAATGGGTGTGTTGAAGAAGAAGATTTGAGATTTCTCAGGGGTGACAGTGGTTCCAGAGGCTTCAAAAAATAGTCAAGAAGGGTTCTTAGGGTGCATGATTCCTACACAGAGGGGTGTCCCATGATCATGTTTTCATCCAAAAATTATTGATGAGAAATGGGAGGTTGATTGTGTATGGGGATTTCTTGAAGGTCATGAGACCAAATCGAGTTCTTGATCAAGCGGCCCAACCCTTCGGTCATAAGTACAAAGAGAAAAGGCGAAAGAGGGTCACCTTATATTATACCCTTGGAGGGTTTGAAGGTTGCTGAGGGGATGCCATTGACAAGGATATAGAGGAATGGAGAGGAGAGCGGGCTCATGATCCAACGAACCCAGGTATGGCAAAAACCAAAGGCTAAAAGGGCATGTTTTATGTAATTCCAACTGATCTTGTCGAAGGCCTTGGAAAGATCGATTTTGAAGAGCATGCCAGGATTTTTAGAGGTTTTTAAGGAGTGGATGACCTCATGGGTTAGAATTTTTCCATCAAGCATCTGCCTTCCTTAAACATAACCCGTTTGCTTCAGAGAGATGAGCATTGGAAGGAGCTACTTCAATCTATTAGCAATAACTTCAAAAATAATTTTGTATATAAAATTGCAGAGAGCTATTGGCCTGTACTTACTTGGGGAAGATGCGTTATCTTCCTTCAGGATGAGAGTGAGAAAGGTTGCGTTGAGAGCTTGAAAAATCCAGTGAGTGTTGCACGATTCCTCCACTAGGTCCCAAACCTCCTCCTTGATGACATCCTAGATAAATGGAGGAAGTTGGTGGTGAATCCGTCCGGACCTGGGGCTTTCCATTCTTCAAGTTGGAAAATTTATTTTTCAACCTCCAGCAAGGTTTTGGCCTCGAGCAACATCCTATTGTGGTCATCATTGACCAGTTTTGGGATTTACTGGGTAATTTTCTCAATAGCCTCTTGCCGCTCAGTTTTAGTTTCTTTGAGGATGTCTTTGAAGTGGTTCAATAGTTCCTCTGTGATGTCCTCATGATTTTTCAAGAAATTCACATTTTTATTCTTGAGGATGATAATTTTGTTGTGCATCATGTGCTTGATGGTGGAGCGGTGAAATTTTTTTGTGTTCCATTCTCCTTCCTTGATCCAGCGAATCCGTGATTTTTGTTTTCAAAGGATTTATTCTTCACATCTTCTATCTTCAAGCTGGGTTGTTAGCATCTTTTCCAGGGCCTTTGAGTAATTTGATCTACCTTCTAGGATGATTTTTTGTTGGAGCTGCTGCATTTGCATTTCGAACTCTCTTTGGTTGTGGAATATATTGCCAAAGGTGTTCTGATTCCACAGTTTCAGTTTTCTGTAATATTCCCAATTAGCCATGAGTTAGTTGGAATATTAAATTTTGTTTTGCTGATTTGTTTTATGAATAAGAGGAAAATGGAGGTCCATAATTCTCCTTAATAATGAATAAATTAATGCCAATGTGAAAGAGATAGATCTTGGCAGCTTAATTGAGCACCCTTAAGTGTGAAAAGGGGTTGGAACACCTTGTCTGGGTCAACTTTGACCAAATCAACAGCGCTGTCATGGAGGAGTGGTCATCCATGAAAGACATCACAGTTTTAGATGGAGATGCTTTGCATGGAAGTAGTGCTATTATTGGATGGGGCTTAGGGTTTTCAAGCTCATATCTTATAAAAGGAAGAGGATGGCAGCCATATTCATTAGGTATGTGATATATGAATTTTCTGAATATATGGTCTGTTTAGACATATATATTTCTCTTGAATATCTTGGCATTGGGCCAACCATTTCTTTATCCCTACAACACAGTCTACTTCCAAATATACATTATTTCTATAGAAGGAGCTGCAGGGTGGATTGGCACACCATTTGGAGAGTTGGTTTTCTAGTGAAATGGATCTGCCTTTCATTTTGGAGGATCTATTGGAGGAGGATATTATATTGGTCATATCAGATCAAAGACACTTTCCAGATCTGTATTTTGCAGTGGATCTTCAGCCCTAGGGCCTAGATCCCCATCTTGTACATGGTTTTTTTTCTGAAAACCCTTAAGGGGTTCTTCATTGGAGGTTGTATAGTGCTCATATCTGTATTGGATCTATCTTTTGAGGCACATATCATCCCTATATCTGTTGCATATTCATTTTATGTAGTAGTGGCTTTAAAATAACGCTGTAATAGTCTTCCAATCTTTATATATAGTAGCAACACCTCTTTTTGATGGATTTTGTCCATTGGAGGCTTATTCTTGCTTGTTGTACATATTATGGCCCATTATTTATGCATATTTTGTTGTTATTATAACATATGAAAGGTATCCATATTGGCCTCTTGATTTTATATGATGATTTACACTATTGTTCCATCATTTTGCACTATATTCCTTCTTTTCCCATTTGGGAATATTACATTTTCCTTTGAGCATCTTTATCTTATGCTAGAACTGATACATTTTTGATCCCAAGGGAGGACTGATGGTAGTCCACCAATCCAAGATGAGATCTTTGAAACCCGGATGTTTGAACCAAAATTTTTCAAACTGAAAAGGTTTTGGAGTGGCATTGTCAGGTTAGATCCATTGAAGCTGTATCAGCCAATAATCTGATCTAGAGGTCGGAGAAATGGTGTCAGCCAGCTCCCCACCTAGGTGGATGAAATCATCTGTGATGAGGAAGCAAGCTAATCTGGATGCAATTTTATGGGATCCTCCCCTTTAGTTATTCCAAGTAAATATTCCATTAGAGGTTTGAAGATCTATGAGATGATTACCTTGGATGAATTCCTTGAATTTGGTGCTGTCCGTGTCGAGATGAGTCCTTCCTCATTTTTTTTCCTGAAGGGTTGTGATCATGTTAAAGTCTTCTCCAATCAGATAGAGAGGGTGATTTTTTTGGTTGTTGAGATCCACTATGATATTTAAAATATCTATTTTTGGCAGCACCACTTGTGGGAAATAAACATTCGTGAGATGTCCATGCATGTTGGTTCCTATCAGGTGGAAGGAGAATTGAATTAAGTAACAATTAACATGATTGTTATCTAGGTTGATCAGTTGGGGATTCCAAATGATCGCAAGGCCTCTCGAGGTGCCACATGCGTCAAAGACAAGGGTGTTTCATCCTTTCCAAAGTCTATTGAAGATGGTGTCCATAGTTGAGCTAGAGAATTTTGTTTCTTGCATAAAAAAAATCTTGGGATTTTCCTCAGTGATTATTTTCTTGATTAACCTGTGCTTGGAGGGGCTATTTAGCCCTCTGATATTCTAGAAGATGAGATTCATTGAGAAGTGTTTGGAATGACTAAATAGAACCTAGTTAACTTGGGATAGTGCCCTGATTCTAATAGATCTCTGCCCAAGCCAACCAGTCGCTAGAGATATGTTATTCTTCCTTGTTTTCTAGATTCTTTTAGGATGTGTTTGGTATTCAGGAGAGTGCCACCTTGAATGCCAAGGGAGGGTGTTTTCTGGGCTCGAATGAGGACTTCCTCCAATCTCTGGATCTGCTGTTTAGGGATTGAGAGAAAGTATTTCCTCTAGCATGCATCTTCAAGACACATAATGTCTAGGTCCCCATAATCAATACTCTCCGGTTCTTCTTCCATTGCTTTTGGGATTGATTCTGAGGATGTGCCTTTGCCTTTACCTGAGTTGTCCATAGTTGGTGTTGAGAACTGGGGTTGCAGAAAGGATTCTAGCTAGATCTTAGTCTTCAGAGCATCTGGAGGTTGAGATTTCACCTACAAGGGCGGATATGAGTCTCTTGGGATCTAATTAGCATCCACATTCAGATTAGCTAGGGATTCAAAACTGTTTCTTGTAGCTGGAGCTTTGTTGTTCTGGTTCATATTTGAATTTTGGTTATGCATTTTTTTTCCAGAGAATTTCGTGAACCCTTCTGTGTCTTTGGCCATGGAGGAGGTGTTCAGAGTGGAGATTTGATTAAGGGGGCAACCCCTGAATAGGTGCCCATGCTAGTGGAATAATTACTTCATCTAAACGGAACATGTTCACAATATACTATTTATATTCATTCATAATCATCATGAAGTAGGCTTACCTCATCAGGGAGAGACTTTGTGATATGCAGGTAAACACATATCCTTTCATAGGCAACATTTCTGTCAATATTTGTCTCTTTTGCTATTTTTATGAATTCTCCAAGAGAATTGCCAATGTCTTGAAGGGTTAGCTCATCCCAATAGTCCTGTGGTAGGGTGTAGATCCAGACCCAAACTAGAGCCCAACTAAAGTCTTCTTTTTCCATGTTGAAGCATTCAACCCAGTTGTGAAGATATAGACCTGCTGAATTGAAGAAATATGGGCCACCATCCAGATTTGGTTCTTGTCTTCGATGCATGTGAAGATCACATTGAAGAAACCCTTTGCGCAGAGTTGTAGATTGATATGGCCCTTAGGTTTCCATTTGGAGGTGATCCAACCTAGGAGGGATTTTTCTGTAGGCCATAATCCCATGAAATTTCATATCAAGGCATGATCATTCATATACTAGATTCTTTTGTTGATTCGATGAGACATGAGTTCAATCTTGGGTTGTTTTGTTTCCTTGGGGATTCATGTGGAGGAGGTGACTGTTGCTTCCGCTTCAACAGATTCTGTTGTCGGATTCACTACGGGTGACATCCCAGAGGGGTCAGGGAATGAGCCACAGTTTTTCTGATGGTTTCTGTCATCCCCTGCCACCATGCCATTTGAAAGAGAACCATAGGAGGGGGGATCCATCATCCCCCCACTGCTATCCGCCATGCCTAACCCTGTCCGAGCACCAGGAGATGAGCACGCTCACATTACGAGTTAGAGAGTCTGCTAGGGGTTTCCTACCCAATGGCCACCAAACCATAGAACATTTGGATCAGATATTGCTGAAGTTCTGTTGACGGGAAAATCTGTCCGGCCAACAGCAGGGGATCTCCCCGGTAAAAGGTCCCAATTAGACCTTGAACCGTTTGGACTAGGGATCCCGTCTGGGGTGTGGGTTCAACTACCACTGATTTATCCTTTGCTTTGGGTCTCACTTAAACTCTATAAAACAGTGGATACACACCTAATCAACTGATACAAGACATATGATTGATGCATTAAATGTACATACGACACTATGAGTAGCAAGCGAAAATAATAAAGCAAGAAGACCGAAGGAAGTGTTGTTAGCAACACTTCATTAGGTTCATGCTTGTAAGCTGTTCTGACCATGAAAGAAACAGTTCCTCATGGCGAGAACACCCTTCACTTCCTAAAGGTTTTAAATGAGAACAAAAACGCAGATAAACAAAGTCATCAACATTCGCTAAGAAAGTGAAATAAACTCAACCACCATTAACATACTCGACAAACTGTTAAGTAAATGTGATGTGAATTGGAGATACAGTTCCCTTAATCTAAAGATGTTCAGAAACTGAAAATATAATACTCAACAGTGCTCATACATAAAACAACACCAGATCCACAAAGGGATTTTTCAAAATTCTTGTATTAATGCTCAAATGTATAATCTAGACAATACAGTGTACTCATCTCAAGTCCCCAAACCAAAGATCTTAAACAAGTTCCCGAAGGAAGTATTTATAGAGCAAGGTTTTCCCCTTGGGGTCCCTGACTTTTCAGCTTCTCGACGGTTGGGCTGCCTTGTGACCTAGTCTTGGACCATCCGCAACCTGCGACCTCAGCAGATCCGCGACCTCGCGACCTCCTTGGATTTGCGACCTCGGGACCTAGATAAATGTGCGACTTGCGACCTGCCCAGATTATGCGACCTTGCGACCTAGTCGCTGGGTCGCTGGGTCGCACTGTCGGGCTTTTAACAGGGAGTGCGACTATGCGACCCGACGACCTGAGAAAGTTTGAGACCTTAGACCTTCGGTCATCCCTTCTACATTTCCTTTTCAGAGATATCATAACCTTGTTCTCTGGAGGCCAGCCTTAGCCCTCGCCATGTGAGACAGCAGCTTCTATTTGCCGGTGATGTTGAGCATCCACATAACACGAGGTTTTGAGGTTGATTTGAAACCCAGCTTCGCATCCTCCGGAGAGAGCTAGCAGTCCTCCTAATTTGGATGGGCATCACCATTTCCTTATATTACTTGCAAGAAAACAGAGTAAATCAGCATCTTCTTATATAACCTAAAAATAAGCGAATTAAATCAGCCATGTGTAACCTGTTAAGTTAGCCTCACACATACAAACATTTTATGCATGTTGAGGAAGTAATAAATATATAAATGTAGATGCATAAAAGGTATATTGACACATAAAATTAGGAGGCTTTAAAGATTAGCTTGGACCCTACATAGTCCTGTTCTGTAGGCCCTATATGCTTTGAGAAAAGAGGCCATTCTGAAGCAGGGTTGCGTAGTCGAAACTTTCTCCTTGGTCGCAACTTTCCTTGAGCACACCTTCCTGCAACCTTGCGACCTCGGAGGGGTCGCACAGTCGCATGGTCGCGTTTCCTGTCCAACAACATGTATTGTGACTCAGTGACCTGGAGGGGTCGTGCGACTTTACCTTCACATGGTTTGCAATCTGAACCTGCTCCAATGTTTTAAACGTAAAATTTGACAATTATTATTTCCGCTCCAACGTTTCACCACAGTTCAAAACTCCACCATCGACATGCTTGCGTGCATTTGTAAGCACTATAGTTATTAGAACATGCTATTATAGGTTTGTTATGATATTTGGCTCCAGGTTAAAAGCAAGCTTTTGACGGCTATAAACGTTTTGTCATAGGTCGATACATATCTCATGGTTTTGAATGCAGAATACAATGAATTGTGCGAGAAAAGTGCAATCCCATAATAGACCCTTTTGAAATCAAATACTCCAGGAATTTCTCGCGTCGTCATGACTTGGCTCTCGAAACTGTTGGCACATGGCCGGCTCTGCCTGGATACTGCAATTCTATGGGCTTCCGCTCCCTTGCTTTAAACATAAGTTTTGACCAAATATAATATATCCGCTCCATTTTACCAAGGTTGAAAAGTTGACCGTTATGTATTTACGTTTGGCTCCATGCAACGTAAATATCGAGCGTTTGGCTCCATGCAATGTGTTTTTATATAGTTATGATCCGTCATTTTAATCGTAAAGTTGACCACCTTATATATATTTTCCTCAAATGTTTTAACATAGATTTAAAACTTCGGCATGTATGCTTTCGCTCGGCAGTCTCATATGGTTTTGAAAACATATGTGTTTGCGCCTTGGCATAAATATACAACGCAACTTTGGCCCATCGAATGTGCGCCCCCTATAATGTTTTCACATAGTTTTGCTCCGCGATCTCCTATGGTTTTGAAACCATATGATTTCTTTGCCTCGGTTTAACCACATCATATTTAAAACCATAGCCTTGGTCCACATATTTGCGCCCACCATATAGCTCGAGGTCTAACAAACATTGCTTCCCCTTCCCCAATTTTCCAGAGTTGTCAACAAAACTAAAAATTATGTCGGTTCAGAAGAATGGCCCTTTATAGAATTTGTACAATCCTTAAAGAAAAAATGTACTTCGCCATTATCTGACTTTGGTACGACACTCAGACTCTCAGATGTACCTTGAGCAGCTAAAGACTTATAACCAAGAGCTTCCTTCTGTGTTGTCATGATGGGTCAAATTTGTGCAAGCCATACATTATTATGGACCTCAAATTACCACCTGCTATACTGTCTCATCTATGTGCTTCTGAATCGACATCATCATGGCCAATAATATTGTGACTAAGCTGCAACTTTCTGTGGGCCCTTTGCATAATCACCCCCTCAACTATGTTTAATACTTATTTCCAAAACATGATGCAGCTGACCAACGCGATGAGCATGCTGTAATGCTTGCTTGTCAACTTGTAGATTTCAGTCTTGCTCACAGAATATGACAATATCAACTCCTGCAAGATTCAAACCAGCACCACTAGCTCGAGTAGATATTAAAATACAAATGCTTCACAAGTATCCTCATTGGCCTATCTGAAGTCACTTGACTCTGGCAGTGTTGATTCTTTTCCACCAAAGCTTTGCACAACTGAAAAATGCTCTTCTGCTCTTACTGATCCATCAAGACACTCATAAGAATACCTGCACAGCCCTGAGTAATCCTGAAGAATGTCTATTGTCTGTGTCGTTGGAGAAGAAATCAAGAAACAATGTCCTTGACTATGCAGCTCCTCAAGCAAAATGTCCAAGATGATGAGCTTTCCACTCGCTTGAACTAAGTGTTCACCTTCTTCAAATGGCTCTGGCTCCACCATTGAAAAGATAAGCATGGCTACATGTCTTTCGCAGTTGTACCACAATATTTTGTAAAGATTGATGCCGAGTGCCTGAACCACTTGTTTGAAGCTGGGCCACTCTTGATGCAATATAGATACATACATTTCCTTCTCAAGTGGGACCAATGGAGCTAGTACTGTAACCCCAAACAGTGGTGGCAATGTAAAAAGTCCATTCTTGAAAAGTAAAGCTTTTGTACGCCGAAGCATGAATGCATGCACAATATATCTTAGCAGCTTGAATTGTTTGCTAAATCTAGAAGTATTTTCACCTTGAGTCAAGGTTGCAACTTTAACGGACACAACACCAAAAGAGCCACGGGAATTTCTGTTGATATTTCAAGTAAGCCAATAAACTTATAACCTGCAATGTGTTACCAAGGCCCATTGTGACTGCAAATTCCCTTGACTGGCGTGGTCTTATTTCTTGCGTACATGCGATAGATGTCCTCCACTTATCATGTTTCAGCTGGTACTACTCTTATCCTTCTCATCGGTGTGGTGATGATGTTTATGAGTATATCACCCATGGGATCGACCTGTGTGGAACATTATCACATCACAGTTACTTGTTTTGAGAATGGTGTCCCTAGATAAACATATAAGAATTACGAGATTACGATAAGTATCCAACATCATGCTTAACGACCCGCGGCGAGTGGGCCTTTAATCGTCAATACACAAAAGGGTTTTCATTCAAATGTATGCATGGCAATCTCATTACACATGGCGCAACTGCGGTAAGAGTGTTTGGGTGTATGCTGGATGATCCCTCCCACATATGGCATGATTGCAACAACAACATTTGATCATGATGGTGAGAAAGCTCATGAGGGGTTGGGCATAGGTCAGTGGGACGTTGCTGACTGGAGGTCGGGTGAAAAAATTTAACGCCTAAGCGAGCAGAGGGGGAACCCGAAATTTTAAATATATCCAAAATTTTGGGTGCTATTGTAGCGGCTACAACAAATGGCGAACTACTGGTAGAATCCAGCATCTCTGTCAATATCACAACAAAAGTCTGAGCCAAGATAGTGATGCAAGGGAATATTGAACAAGTTTTGTGGGGACCCTTTGAATTACTTTGGCCTTTACAGGTATGCCCAGTCCTTGTGCCTCAGCTAGGTTTGCTAATCCGAACACATCAACAGAGAGCTCACAGACGCCAATAGCTTGTTGATGATGTGAAGAGCAAGGCAGTGGGTTTATTATTCTCAGGGTTTTTAAAGTAAGTTTCCGGTGTTGCTCCGCTGCCAGCAGGCCTGGACAGTACCCCGACGGAGTCACTTCAAGAAATAAAAAACGTTGCTCCGCTGCCAGCGAGCCTGGTTAGTACCCCGGCGGAGTCGTTGCATTACCTCTCTGCGCAGGAAGACTTTCTCGATTGTTTACCCTTATTTGTTTCATGTTCTTACAGCACTTATTTTCATGTGCTCATGGCACTTATTTTTCATGGGCGGATGAGGGATCCCGACTTATTTTATGAGCAAGAGAGGTTGTTTCTTGTTTTACAGAAACTAGAAGATATCCCGATCTGGGTTTTCCCTCGTGCCAAACCTTCACATCCCATCTACCACAATAGGCGAAGTGCGCAAAAAAGATCATTAGGACGTCCGAGACCATGCTGGGCATAAGGCTTAGGCTTACGGGTATGGGCCATTCAAACTCATTAAGTCTCACACAAAAAACTGGCTCGTATCTCCCCAGCTAAATAAGTTTAGACTCATAGGCATCTTGTTGAGATAGAGACTTTGATGACCTGTCCTAAGTGAAAGTTGTCTCTTGAGATAGCCACCGCAACCTCATGCAAAATAATGGTGTTACTGTTTCAGCAATCGGGGAAAAATGAAACCGCAAGGTGATAGGGTTGCAATGAGGTCTCATGAAGTGGCAGGCGATATGACAAAAAATGATGTAAGGAAGAGAGCGTATGACAAAATGTCATAGGCGAGGCTCAAGATGCAATGCAATGCCATGTGCGAGAACGATCAACCAGTTGTAGGTGAAAAAGGAGCGCAATACAAGCAGTGATTATTTATGCATCAACCAGCAACTAAAAAAAATGAGTGGAAAATACTTGTAACATGATGATGCCTAAGATACTAACCGTAAGAAAAATAGCAGACATACCTTTTAAATCATAAAGTAAGAATTTCATCAGTAAACCTAATTAAACTTTTAACTAAAATTTTTATTAACAGGTCCTAGCTAGCCTACACCTAAACCCTAGTTTAACCCATGATGTGGTCGAGTTATGTAAAATCAGTTTTCCAGTGCGGCCACCGCATTAGATTGCCTCCTGCAATGACAAAAATGATTAGGACCAGAGCTAGTATCCAAAAAAGTGTAGTAACAACAAAACTTACCTGGGGAGTAGGTGCCACGGCAAGATGATCATAGATACTTCCCAAAGAACATGCCAGAATAGATTGCACAAGCTGAATCCCACTCTCATCTTGATACACAACAATACGTTCTTGAAAATCAACATTTATAAACGACACATAATCATTCATGCACAATCTTGGGCCTGATGGGCGCTGGGTAAGCCATTTCCTATTTGTAGGCACATCCACCGAATAGGGTTGGTCGAGTTGACCGACAATCTCATCATGGTGTTGGGGACCATCAGTTTTATGGAATGGAAACAATAAGCATGTGACATGCGAGTTATAAATTCTTGTGCATCCGATAGCAGAAACCCTAGTTTGGAGTTGTTCCTGGAAGCTGTCAAGGGTATGAGGATCTGAATCCACTTTCGGTGGAGGTTGCAATTCCTCACCATCTTGAACAAACTCCAGACCTTCGAGTGGGGGGTTTCCCAACTCTGAAAATTGGGCGAAATCAACAAGCGACTGGATGTGATCATGGATTGTGGTGAGTTGAAAAATGTTAGTGGGCTTTGTATCAATTCGGTCAAATGTTGGCGCACCGACAGATTGATAATCCAAAGTATCAGATTCTCTAGATTTTCCAGGGTGGGGTGAATTCGATGCAGTTATGCTGGGAGGAGCATGGTACTTGGGGATTGTCATTTGAGAAACAGTTGGTAGAAGCTGACGCGCTTCGATTTTCTGATGGGTACTTGAATCTTCCCAAAGTGAATCATCGAATTCTGGTGTCTCCATATGGTCGGAAAAGAGATGTGAGTGATAGTCGTCAGCGGTATGATGGAATATGTTTTCAGATAGGCAGGGATCTCTGTAACCATTGATTTGATCAAGTTGGGTACCTAGCAAGTTAGGCTCCCCGGGAGTTACCAACTGGGATGGATCAATAAAGAGGACATATTGAGGTTTCCTAGACAGGAAATTGCTCCTATGGCTGTCTAAAGATTCTGAGTGAGAATGATCAGATCTGAAAGATTCATCGATTTTGAACTGTGATTGTGCAACACCATCTGCGTGCTTATGATTGTTGCCAATACCAGTATAAGGAAATTTTGAATGTCTCGAAGAAATTACTGGTATGGCGAGGTCGTGAAACAAACCAGGGAATAATGAATGAACAGATTGAGTCACAGGGGCGTTAACCATACAAGGATTTTCAACACGTGCATCCGTGTCATTTAGAGAAAACAATGATCTAGCAGGCCTTGTAAGGGAATCAACTTTATGCGGGGTAGGAGTCGATTCATAATCCGTATGTGAACTAGATTTAGGTTTGTGTCCAGGGAGACACCGAGTGGGCTCGAGGTAGGTTTCATGAACTGAGAGAGATAATGAGTCACTAGGGTTTCCAAACTCTGATTCGACATGGTGCGTGAAAGACTCAAAGTCAGAACAACCGTCGACTTGCGAGTCGTCATAGGGAACACTAGGCTCAGGCTGGGTTGCTAACTGAAATTGTTCAAGGGAAACGAGAATCACATAGCTGAACTGTTCGCTTAACAGCTTCCAATCGACATCCTCTTCAGGGAACTCAAAACAATAATGAACAAATCTGATAGAAAATTCATCTAGAGGTTCCTGAGGTTCCATTCTGATGTGATTTAGCTTTATCAATACACTTTGAAAATCGTACCTGTGAAAAGCTTGTTGTAATTCACTGGCGAGTTGTTCAAATGAATGGATGGAAGCTTCCGGCAATGTGCGACACCATTGCTTAGCGTGACCTTCGAGAGTAAGGAAGAAAAGCAAACAAATCAAACCTTCATCGTCAATTTCATAGCACTCACCAAAGTCACAGAAATCTAAAAGGTGTTGGGTTATGGACACCCCATTTTCACCATCAAATTTTAACTGGGACAAGTGATACATAAGTTCATTGGGGATGAAGTATCGAGGCTCATAAAAATTCGACAAACATCTCGGGAGAATGATTTGGGAACGAGCCATTACAGATATGAGATTAACTGCAGGCTCTAAGGGCTCAGCTTGTCATCTGTACCTCCTTCTAGCGCCAATTCTGTTGACGGGAAAATCTGTCCGGCCAACAGCAGGGGATCTCCCCTGTAAAAGGTCCCAATTAGACCTTGAATCGTTTGGACTAGGGATCCCATCCGGGGTGTGGGTCCGGCTACCACTGATTTCTCCTTTGCTTTGGGTCTCGCTTAAACTCTATAAAATAGTGGATACACACCTAATCAACTGATACAAGACATATGATTGATGCATTAAATGTACATACGACACTATGAGTAGCAAGAGAAAATAATAAAGCATGAAGACCGAAGGAAGTGTTGTTAGCAACACTTCATTAGGTTCATGCTTGTAAGCTGTTTTGACCATGAAAGAAACAGTTCCTCATGGCGAGAACAACCTTCACTTCCTAAAGGTTTTAAATGAGAACACAAACGCAGATAAACAAAGTCATCAACATTCGCTAAGAAAGTGAAATAAACTCAACCACCATTAACATACTCGGAAAACTGTTATGTAACTGTGATGTGAATTGGATATACAGTTCCCTTAATCTAAAGATGTTCAGAAACTGAAAATATAATACTCAACAGTGCTCATACATAAAACAACACCAGATCCACAAAGGGATTTTTCAAAATGCTTGTATTAATGCTCAAATGTATAATCCAGAAAATACAGTGTACTCAACTCGAGTCCCCAAAACCAAAAATCTTAAAAAAGTTCTCAAAAGAAGTATTTATAGAGCAAGGTTTGACCCTTGGGGTCCCTGACTTTTCAACTTCCCGACGGTTGGGCTGCCTTGCGACCCAGTCTTGGACCATCCGCAACCTGCGACCTCAGCAGATCTGTGACCTTGCGACCTCCTTGGATTTGCGACCTCGCGACCCAGGTAAATGTGCGACCTGCGACCTGCCCAGATTATGTGACCTTGCGACCTAGTCGCTGGGTCGCTGGGTCGCACCGTCGGGCTTTTAACAGGGAGTGCTACTATGCGACCCAACGACCTGAGAAAGTTTGCGAACTTATACCTTCGGTCATCCCTTCTACATTTCCTTTTCAGAGATATCATAACCTTGTTCTCCGGAGGACGGCCTTAGCCCTCACCATGTGAGACAACAACTTCTATCTGCCGGTGATGTTGAGCATCCAAATAACACAAGGTTTTGAGGTTGATTTGAAACCTAGCTTCGCATCCTCCGGAGAGAGCTAGCAGTCCTCCTAATTTGGATGGGCATCACCATTTCCTTGTATTACTTGCAAGACAACAGAGTAAATCAACATCTTCTTATATAACCTGCAGATAAGCGAATTAAATCAGCCATGTGTAACCTGTTAAGTTAGCCTCACACATAAAATTTTTTTATGCATGTTGAGGAAGTAATAAATATATAAACGTAGATGCATAAAAGGTATATTGACACATAAAATCAGGAGGCTTTAAAGATCAGCTTGGACCCCTGCATAGTCTTATTCTGTAGGCCCTTTATGCTTTAAGAAAAGAGGCCATTCCGAAGTGGGGTTGCGTAGTCAGAACTTTCTCCTTGGTCGCAACTTTCCTTGAGCACACCTTTCTGTGAACTTGCAACCTCGGAGGGGTCACACAGTCGCATGGTCGCGTTTCCTGTCCAACAACATGTATAGCGACTCAGCGACCTGGATGGGTCGCGCGACTTTACCTTCACATGGGTCGCAATCTCAAAGGGGGTCGCAGGGTCGCACCTTTCACTTGTCTCATAGATTTGCGACTTGTGACTCGAAAGAAATGTGACCTGAAAAAGGTTGCATAGTCGCAAATGTTGGGCAAGTCGCACTCAATCAATTTTGGGTATGTTGTGACTCAGCGACCCAGGATGGATTGCGACTTGACCAGGGGTCGCATGGTTGGATTTAAGAATCGATCGCATTCCTTGCTGTTGCAATCGACGTTTAGTAGTAAACTTTCAAGAGTATTAACCTCATGCTCCTTTTGAACTCCTGCCACACCACACGCTGAAAGGAAAGTTACTGCGCTGGGCTCAAGACTTCCTAGGAGGATCGAGCGGTCAAAAGGACGATTAATGCTTGATGCAATATCTCCACGACACCATAACTAAACTTCTATCTGTGAATGGCAATAACAGACACATCAAAAGGTGATTGTTCTTCAAACCCTATCGATTCTGATCTCAACGCACAGACTGTAGGTGTGACAGAGCGAACGTTGTCTGGTGCAGGAGCTACTGTTTTCACCGCCCCTATTTTAATCCTTCGGACGTGTCAAGGTTTTAAATTTTCCCCATGTTCGCTGTTTAACAATAGAACGTTCCTCGGTGCACGCACAACATCATTAGACTAGATTAGGCTGGCCAGGTGATGAAAGATTTCAAAAGGGGTGCCATCCTGTGGAAATCGCGTTCCATAGTTGGGATTGTGCTCGTTTAGATGAGCGTTTTTTTTTTTCCGCAAATCTACGACAGTGACAGAGTTGTTACAGTGAAACCCACACACATGAAATTCGTGATGGAACTATATTGCCGCTTTTCTTTGCTATCACAGCTAAAACCACGCGCATGCATTCAGGATGGGATCATATGTCATTTTCCACGCTGTCATAGCTAGATCCACGCTGGATAATAGCAAACATTGCCGCCTCCACTGAAACACTGATTTAGTGATATGGACTGTTACTAAATATTAATAATGCATTCCTGGGAGGTGTAACGTAACGCTCGGTACTTGCAACTTTCTTCATCAATGAGCCATTCCAATACTGGCAACAGGCGAAGGGAAGGAAACATCTGGTAAAGAGCATAGTTGGTGCTGTCAAAAACGTTGAACCTGCTCCAATGTTTTAAACGTAAACTTTGACAATTATTATTTCCACTCCAACGTTTCACCACAGTTCGAAACTCCACCATCGACATGCTTGCGTGCATTTGTAAGCACTATAGTTATTATAACCTGCTATTATAGGTTTGTTACGATGTTTGGCTCCAGGTTAAATGCAAGCTTTTGACGGCTATAAATGTTTTGTCATAGGTTGATACATATCTCGTGGTTTTGAACGCAGAATACAATGCATTGTGTGAGAAAAGCGCAAACCCATAATAGACCTTTTTGAAATCAAATACTCCAGGAATTTCTCGCGTCGTCGTGACTTGGCTCTCGAAACTGTTGGCACGTGGCCGGCTCTGCCTGGATACTGTAATTCTATGGGCTTCCGCTCCCTTGCTTTAAACATAAGTTTTGACCGAATATAATATATCCGCTCCATTTTACCAAGGTTGAAAAGTTGACCGTTATGTATTTACGTTTGGCTCCATGCAACGTAAATATTGAGCGTTTGGCTCCATGCAATGTGTTTTTATATAGTTATGATCTGCCATTTTAATCATAAATTTGACCACCTTATATATATCTGCCTCAAATGTTTTAACATAGATTTAAAACTTCGGCATGTATGCTTTCACTCGACGGTCTCATATGGTTTTGAAAACATATGTGTTTGCGCCTTGGCATAAATATACAACGCAACTTTGGCCCATCAAATGTGCGCCCCTTATAATGTTTTCACATAGTTTTGCTCCGTGATCTCCTATGGTTTTGAAACCATATGATTTATTTGCCTCGGTTTAACCACATCATATTTAAAACCATAGCCTTGGTCCACATATTTGTGCCCACCATGTAGCTCGAGGTCTAACAAACATTGCTTCCCCTTCCCCAATTTTCCAGAGTTGTGAGCACAACTCAAAATTATGTCGGTTTAGAAGAATGGCCCTTTATAGAATTTGTACAATCCTTAAAGAAAAAATGTACTTCGCCATTATCTGACTTTGGTATGAGACTCAGACTCTCAGATGTACCTTGAGCAGCTAAATACTTATAACCAAGAGCTTCCTTCTGTGTTGTCATGATGGGTCAAATTTGTGCAGGCCATACATTATTATGGACCTCAAATTACCACCTGCTATACTGTCTCATCTATGTGCTTCTGAATCGACATCATCATGGCCAATAATATTGTGACTAAGCTGCAAATTTCTGTGGGCCCTTTGCATAATCACCCCCTCAACTGTGTTTAATACTTATTGCCAAAACATGATGCAGCTGACCAACGCGATGAGCATGCTGTAATGCTTGATTTTCAACTTGTAGATTTCAGTCTTGCTCACAGAATATGACAATATCAACTCCTGCAAGATTCAAACCAACACCACTAGCTTGAGTAGATATTAAAATACAAATGCTTCACAAGTATCCTCATTGGCCTATCTGAAGTCACTTGACTCTAGCAGTGTTGATGCTTTTCCACCAAAGCTTTGCATAGCTGCAAAACGCTCTTCTGCTCTTACTGATCCATCAAGACACTCATAAGAATACCTGCGCAGCCCTGAGTAATCCTGAAGAATTTCTATTGTCTGCGTCGTTGGAGAAGAAATCAAGACACAATGTCCTTGACTATGTAGCTCCTCAAGAAAAATGTCCAAGATGATGAGCTTTCCACTCACCTGAACTAAGTGTTCACCTTCTTCAAATGGATCTGGCTCCACCATTGAAAAGATAAGCATGGCTACATGTCTTTCGCAGTTGTACCACAATATTTTGTAAAGATTGACGCTGAGTGCCTGAACCACTTGTTTGAAGCTGGGCCACTCTTGATGCAACACAGATACATACATTTCCTTCTGAAGTGGGACCAATGGAGCCAGTACTGTAACCCCAAATAGTGGTGGCAATGTAAAAAGTCCATTCTTGACAAGTAAAGCTTTTGTACGCCGAAGCATGAATGCATGCACAATATATCTTAGCAGCTTGAACTGTTTGCTACAACCAGAGGTATTGTCACCTTGAGTCAAGGTTGCAAATTTAACGGACACAACACCAAAAGACCCACGGGAATTTCTGTTGATCTTTCAAGTAAGCCAATAAACTTATAGCCTGCAATGTGTTCCCAAGGCCCATTGTGACTGCAAATTCCCTTGACTGGCGCAGTCTTATTTCTTGCGTACATGCGATAGATGTCCTCCACTTCTCATGTTTCAGCTGGTACTGCTCTTATCCTTATCATCGGTGTGGTGATGACTTTTATGAGTATATCACCTGTGGGATCGACCTGTGTGGAACATTATCACATCACAGTTACTTGTTTTGAGAATGGTGTCCCTAGATAAACATATAAGACTTACGAGATTACGAGAAGTATCCAACAACATGCTTAATGACCCACGGCGAGTGGGCCTTTAATCGTCAATACACAAAAGGGTTTTCATTCAAATGTTTGCATGGAAATCTCATTACACATGGCATGACTGCGGTAAGAGTGTTCGGGCGTATGCTAGATGATCCCTCCCACATATGGCGTGATTGCAGCAACAACATCTGATCATGATGGTGAGAAAGCTCATGAGGGGTTGGGGATAGGTCGGTGGGACGTTGCTGACTAGAGGTCGGGTGAAAAACTTTAACGCCTAAGCGAGCAGAGGGGGAACCCGAAATTTTAAATATACCCAAAATTTTGGGTGCTGTTGTAGCGGCTACAACAAGTTCTTAGTGCATGATCGTGCAGGGAACCGAAAACCACACCATTATTTTCAGTTCGTATTTCCGCACCTAGGTTGTATTGGAAGGAAATTTTAAAAACATGGCTCGATCAAGCTCCTAGATAACCTCGAGTTACATAGGAGCTCAATCGAGTGTTTTTTTTAATGCTCAATCGATCTATCTTTCATCAAATTTATAACTTATCTCTTGTCGTTAGTTTTTTTTAATTTTGTTAACTAAAAAGAAATTATAACTCAGAAGACATTATAAAATTATTCGTTATAAAAGGAAACGAAATCAATTATGAAGTGAAAATTTGTTGTTATTATTTAGTTGGAAACTTTTTTCTCATATTAATATAAGCACACTCTTTTATGGCACAACTGTGACTGTGTTTGAAATTCAATTTTCATGATCGAAGTTCTTAGCTTCTCAAACTCACCAAGAGGGCCCCTGTCATAGTTGTGAGAAAAAATATAGATATTTATTTTTTATATTTCGATTTCATGCTTTATAGTTAGATTCACTTTGCTTCATTTCATTCCTTTCAATAGTTAGATGTTTTACATGCTCTATTTTCAATTCCAATTTGCTTATTTGTCTTTGGTTTATGATAGGTCGAGCGCTTGATAGCGAAATAAAAAATCCAAAAACATTTCTTTTATGCTTAGTCTCAAATAAATATTGGATGTTATGAATAGTTCTGATTATGGATGCACACATCAATAATCTATGAAGTCTTTTGCATTTGAAATCTCATTTAGTTCATTACTCATTGCTTTGTAGACTAAGTTTCATTCTCAAGTTTTGTAGAATAGCTCCGCTTTGAAGTTGATATAACATATTTTATTTTCTAGTCCATTATAATAGAATTATTTCAGTTTTATAGATCAGATTCATTACAGGAAATTTCAACCTAAAAGTGGCGATGAAATTTTCATGTAATTTCCATGTCATAATATGTAAACCAATCAAAATTATTTAAATTTAAAAAGATGTACATGTAAATATTTTGGAGGGAAAAGAAGAAAAAATACTTTTTTTTTTTTAAATTTCATTTTTGGCTTATCTCCTTATATTTTTACCTAAATTTCAATTTTAGACCCTCATTAGATGTGAAATTAAATTCCACATCCAACGAGTACCAATTAAGCATACTTTTGAGATGAACCACCTTGATAAAAATTATAGATACATTAAAAAAACATGTTTCAACACATTTTTTAATGTATCTGCAATTTTTATCAATGTGGGTCCTCTCAAAAGTATGCATAATGGGTACTCGTTGGATGTGGAATTTAATTGCGCATCTAATGAGTGTCTAAAATTGAAATTTGAGTAAACCTATAAGGAGATAAGCTGAAAATACAATTAAAAAAGTTAGTTTTTTGTTTTCCCTCCAAAATTCATAACTCTTATTTTATTATTTTAACACTTATTTAATTATTTCAACTATTATTTAATTATTTATCCTTCGGAGGCCACTTTTAGGCTGAAATTTCCTCTAATGCATATCGTCCTAAATATGAACCACACTGGATGGTTCGAAACACGTCGACCAAACATTTTTGATGTGATTTCTATTCGATCTGTTTCTCAATATTTTAGATTAATTAAATTCCCTTTCATTGTTCACTAGATAAGTTTTCATTCCTTTTTCAAATATAATATATTTCAATTTATGTTCAATAGAATAGTTTTCAATTGTTTGAGCATTAGCTAGTTGCTTGAAGTTTTTTTACATTGAAATTTGGAATGGATTTTTAGAAAAAACATGTGCATATGCTTAATGATATCTAGTCACTAATAGTTTGATTTTTGTTTTTTATTTAGATTAGTTTTTCCTTGATTGAAATAAGATTTCCTAGCATATACGATGCATGTAAACTTCAAAAGTTCACAAACCATGGTAAATAATTTAATCATGTAATTTAACCAACAATTAAATTACCCAACATTTTTGGCATCGTTGCTAGGGAAGTGTACATAAATTTTTTTTTCTATCTAGATGTCATAATTTGTGTATCATAATAGATGCATTTATTTTTTAGATACATACTTAATTCATATTAGAATCATTTAGGATTCTTGTATAAATAACACAATTATACGGGTAGATTTGTAAGTAGAAGATGTAGTTTCATTCCATCATCACCAACCACCCATGCTAGACCACATAGTGCCACACCACCTTATGTTACATGCATTCCATGATTTGCAGGTCAGACAAGACTCCTTGAAGTGCATATGAAATAAATTCAAATTAGGGAATCATCGAACTCATCTACAGAAGTTGTTATTGAAGAACCTACATCCCCAACTCAATGAATCATATTTCTATCCTCAACATGTGAACAAATACATGGACAAAAGTTATAAGTACCTAGTGAAGAGGAAGAAGATGAAGAGGGAAATATTTATGAATTACCATTGGTATAGGAACCAGAGGATGTTAGGTCCCTATAATACTAGTGTATCCCCTTATTGTTATTATTAGTGTAACCCCCTTATTGTTATTTTTGTGCCCATGTAGTCCCCATATTTCTATCATTGTGCCCCATAGAAACCCACAAATTTTATTGGCGTGTCCTTACATTATTATCGTTATGTCAGCTCTGATTATATTGTTACCCCTTAGATTCCTATATATAGAAAGGAGGTTTTTCCATTTGAATCATCCAAGAATTATTCATTTATGTAATGTAAAGGAGTTTTCCCCCTAGAAGAGGAAATTTTCTAAGTTGTTGATCTATTATTTCTATTATCTTGTGAGCTGTTTGCATAACAATTGGTATCAGAGTTTGGGATTCTAGGGTTTCACTTTGTCAAACAAGTCATCTTGAAATTTTCTCTATAAAGTATTTTATAAGAGGATTCATAAGCCTAAATGTTTACCACATGGGGCCAAAATATTTTTTAAATTCATCTGAAAATTTGAGATCTTGGTTCGCTATATTTTCGGAGATATGATCTGGGGAATTTAGGGTTTTTGCAGGCTCCAAAATTACGTCCCAAAAAGGTGACCTAGGGAAAATCGTCATAAATTTTGTTCCAGGTATTAGATTTGAATTATGAAAATAGTGGATGAAAGTGCACGGACTGTAGTTTTTCTTGTAGAAATTTCAGGGCCTAAGATTAAAAAAGTGACATGTGGAACTCCGTACAAGTTCGCTCTACTGAACCATTCTATAATCAGAACATTGTGGGAGATTGAGAATAAATTTTTATTTAAGACTCCAATATTTTTCTGACTTGTGGGGTTGGAAAGAAGACTCATAGGTATACAACAAGACTAAATTTTAGACATTGGGGATCCAAAATTATATAGATACAAAAATTGAATTTCGAGCCCCTACAAAGCAATAAAAACGCATGTATTTTTTAAAATTTGCATAATTTTGTTTGAATAATTAGTTTGAAGTGATTAAAAGGGCACAGTGAAGCATACATATCATTAATTGATGCCTCGAAGAAAGAAAATGGAAACACCCAGTAAGAAACCCGAAAGCTATGCTATGATGCATGAAGAAGAGTATTTAATGCAACATGATATATCAAAATTACGAGACCAAGTGCAACAAATGTTTCTCTCACAAAAAGTAACAAAAGCTAAGATGGATGGTTTGAAGAATGGCATGGAAGCTAATATCGATGGTATAGAAGAAAAACTTGAAAGTTTGAAGGAAGGTTTGACAAATTTTCTACAAGAAAAGATTCCTAATGGCGAAAATGTAGTAGAGGAAACTCATGATGAGAAAAAAATAAATGTTAATCATGATTTCATAGACTCTAACGTTGGATTGAAGACCCACCATATTACAAAGATAAATATTAGGAAGTTTGATGGCAAGGATCCCGTAACATGGATACTATATATGGAGCAATATTTTTATCTCCATAATGTTCAAAACACACAAAAGGTATGAATTACAAATTTATATTTAGAACCCAAACAATTTGTATGGTATCGATGACTTTGCTCTAGTAAAAAAAATGTCACTTGTTCAATTTTTATGGAGAAAATGGTAGCCCATTATGAGGATACAAAGAGAAATACATTCTATAGCCAATTGATAAATCTCAAACAAAAGGGTTCAATGGTGGAAAACATTGAGGACTTCAAAAAATTAAATATAAGGGTAAATGATATTTCAAAGGAGCATAGGATTGATGACTTCATAGGGAATTTAAAGCATAACATCCAACATGAGTTTCACCTTTGGGAACTTGATTAATTTTCGAAGGCATTTAGGTTGGAAAGAAAAAATGAAAGAAAAATTATGGTGACAAGGAAGTCTACCACTCACAACTATAAAGATGGAAGTGGTATACACCAGGAACCAACCCTAGAGAAAGAAGAAATGAAACTGACCATATCTTGTAATGCATTGGAAAGAATTTCCACTCCTAAAACTCTCAAGATATAAGGACATATCAAGAAGAAAAAGGTAATAGTGTTGACTGATTCAGCTAGTACGCATAATTTTATTCATTGTAAGATAGCCAAGGAATTGAATTGCTTCATATGTCCAACACCAGAGTGTCAAGTGATGGGTGAAAATTTAGGAACTATAAATTTATATGGAAAGTTCCATAATATCAAGATAACCATGGGGGAATATGTATTGAATATTCCAATTATTTCCATTCCAATGGATGGTGTTGATGTACTAGGAGTCCAATGGTTACAATCTTTGGGTACGATAACTTTTAATTTTCAAGAAATTTTATTGAATTTTTTTTTGGAAGGAAGGGAAGTTTAATCAAGGGGTATTGCAGGGAAACCAAGAAAAATAATCAACTCTAATGGTATGAAAAATCTTCTAAATAAATAACAACGGGGTGTAATTACACAATTATGCTCACTAGAGGTTCAAACATCGAAATCATCTATTTCTCCAGATCTCCAAAAACTCATGGAAAATCATTCCAAGGTATTTGAGACTCTTAAGGGCCTCCCACCTATTAATGATAATGATCATACTATTCATTTGATTCCATGAAGTTTCCTCCAAACATTAGGCTTTACAGATATCGCTATGCCCAAAAGAGTGAAATTGAACATATTTTTGCAAAAATGCTAGTCAATATAATTCAACCTAGTCAAAGGTATTTCTCTCCTCCAATATTATTGTTGCATATGAAGGATGGATCATGGCGCATGTTTCCATATTATAGGGAGCTCAAAAATCTCACTATTAAACATAAATTTCCCATTCCTGTCATTGATGAATTATTGGATGAATTACATGGATCAATTTACTTCACCAGGTTGGATCTTTGATATCATAAAATTATAATGAAGACTGAAGACATTCCCAAAACAATGTTTAGAACTCATGAGGGTCATTATGAATTTTTGGTCATGCCTTTTGGCCTTACCAATGCACCTTCTACATTTCAAGGTTTGATGAATTCCATTTTCAAACCCTTCCTTAGAAAATGTGTTAGTATTTTTTTATGATATACTAATCTACATCAAGTCCTGGAAGGATCATTTCAACATGTTCATAGGGTGCAAAAAATATTGGAGGAGAAACAATTATATGCAAAAACCTCCAAATTTTTCTTTGGAGTACAGGAGGTGGAATATCTGGGTCATATTGTATCTTAGGAGGGTGTTAAGGTAGACCCTAAAAAATTTAAAGGCATTCAGGAATGGAAAATCCCCACAACCATAAAGCATCTGCGAGGATTACTCAGGTTGATAGGGTATTATCACAATTTTGTTGAGAATTATGGGAGAAAAACAACACCTTTAACAACATTATTGAAGAAAGATGCATTTTATTGTACTACAAAAGCAACTAAGGCCTTTGAACATATTAAAGAAGAAATGTGCCACACATCAGTCTTAGCTACGCCATACTTCACAAAGACCTTTATTGTGGAATATGATGCCTCAGGAAACATAATTGGTGTCATTTTAATGCAAGAAGGAAGACCAAATGATTTTGAAATTCATCCAATCAAAGGAAAGTATTTACAAAAATCTATTTATGAGAAGGAAATGTTGGAAATACTACATGTACTAAAGCAATGGAAAACTTACCTAATGGGAAGACATTTCAAGATAAAAACAAATCATGATAGTCTTAAATACTTTTTGGAAAAAATATTATCTTCACAAGAGTAACAAAAATGGGTGAAAAATATGTTGGGTTATGACTTTGAAATTGTCTACAAAAAAGGGAAGAAAAATGTTGTTGTAGTTGCACTCGTAAGCAAGGATGAGGATGTGGAAGCATTGCTTTGTGCATTTTCTATTATCTAACCGGATTGGATCATCGAAGCAAGGGATGAATGGAAGAATGAAGAATAAGTGTGGACACTCATTCAAATGTTACAACAAGATCCCAATACATATAATACATTTAGCTGGAAAAATGATTCATTATGGTACAAAGATCACTTATATATTTGTAAGGATTCCCAACTCAAACAAAATATTCTTTAGGAATTGCACACTTCTCCCTTACAAGGGCACTTAGGATTTTTAAAAACTTACCACAGGGTCAAAAAGGAATTTTTTGGGGATGGAATTAAATCTAATATTCAAAATTTTGTGGCGGAATGTTTGGTTTGCCAACAAAATAAAGTTGAGACAATTAAGGCCATGGGTCTGTTACAACTTTTATCCATTCCAATGCAACATTGGGAGGAGGTTTCAATGGATTTTATCAAAGGTTTACCCAAGTCCAAAGGAAAAAATTTCATCATGGTGATAGTTGATAGGCTTACCAAGCATGCACACGTTTTTGCATTATCTCATCAATTTAAAGCCAACGCAGTTGCTACATTTATGGAAAAAATTCAAAATCTACATGGAAACCCAAAGATTATTTTAAGAGAAAAATATCCCATTTTTACAAGAATTTTTTGGACGGAATTATTTTATTGTATGGGTACTCAATTAGCTCATAGTTTATCTTATAATCCTCAATCTGATGGGAAACTGAGATAGTGAATAAATGTTTGGAAGGATATCTTCGTTCCTTTGTATTTGATAAACAAACACAATGGGTCAAGTGGTTACCTCTAGCTGAATGGTGGTATAACAATTCCTTCCATACTGCAACAAAAATGACCCCATTTATGGCACTTTATGGATATCATCCACCTTCCATCACATCATATTTAAGAGAAACTTCTAAGGTTTAGAAATGGAATATCACATCAAGCATCAAAAATAAGTTGTCCACTCTTAAAGGATAACCTCATTTTGGCACATAATCAAATGAAACAACATGCATATCAACATCGCAAAACAATAAGTTTGGATGTAGGTGACTGGGCATTTTACAACTACAACCATAAAAACAAATGTCCATCAAGAAAGCTAATAAGGATAATAAATTATCATCGAAGTAATATGGTCCTTACGAGGTGTTGCAAAATATTATTACTATGGAATACAATTTGGTGCTTCCTGCATCTTCCCAAGTGTACCCAGTTTTCCATGTTTCATGCTTAAATAAGGTTATATGTGTCAAGCTTCTAGTTCGAAAAATATTGATAGAACTTGACGAGGAAGGAAAAATCATATTGGAACCTGAATTTGTCACATAAAAAAGAACTTGACAACTACAGAATCGATCAATTTCAGAGTATCTCATCAAGTGGAAGAACTTACTCACTGAAGATTCGACATAGGAGGATGAGAATTTTATACAAAAGCGTCCATAACTACTCAAGTGTTGAGGACAACACTCTTTTGAAGGAGAGGGGATATTAGGTCCCTATAATACTAGTGTATCCCATTATTGTTATTATTAGTGTAGCCTCTTTATTGTTATTTTTGTGCCCATGTATTCACCATATTTGTGTTATTGTGCCCCATAGAAGCCCACTATTGATATTGTTGTGCCCTTACATTGTTATTGTTATGTTAGCTCTAATTATATTGTGACCCCTTAGAGTCCTATATATATAAATGAGGTTTTGTCATTTGAATCATCCAATATTTGTTCATTTATGTAATTTAAATGATGTTTCCCCCTAGAAGAGGATATTTTATAACTCATTGATCTATTATTTATATTATTTTGTGAGCTAGTTGCATAACATCGGTAGAATAGATAAACAATCCTATCACTGAACCTTATATTATCTAGAGGAATCTACAATGGTAGGTGAATAAGGATAAGTACATAACAGAGAGGAAGGATGAAGAATTTGTGGGGGAAGAGGTAGAATAGGAGGAGGTGGTAGAGGAGGTCGAGGTGATAGAGGGATATTTTCATGAGGAGGATCCTTTCGGGTTCGCTATTTTATATACTAATACCACTTCCACCATGAAAAATATTTCCCCATTTATCCTCCATAAATTCCTTGGGTTAATAAATGAGGATTTAGAAACATTTATTTTTGAGGTTGAAATAGTATGCATATCATATGAATATTTACTTGATACTAAAAAATTGAAGTTATTTCCTACCACTCTGAAAGATGGAGCTATTAAATGGTTCATGGTTCTAGGAACACATTCTATTAGGACATGGGATGATATGAAAATAATATTCCTACATAAATATAAATATTATTGCTTACATCGTGACCTTAATGATGAAGTTTTTAAGATTTACCAAAAAGAGGATGAAATCCTAGAAGATTTGGTGGAGAGATTTGTCTATACTGTTAAAAGAGTTAAATTGCTTAATCTGAAATAAGACACATTAATAACACTCTTTTTGAATGACATAAGGGATGAGTGGATTGATCTTATAAACCTAATGGGTAAAGGAGGTGTTTCTAAATTGTCATTTCAAGAAATTTTTGAGTTATGCAAACACATATCAAGAGGAAAATCAAAATATGGCAAGAGTACAAGAGATCCAATCATGTCAAGGGTAAGAAAATCTACATCTAGTAGGTTAAGTAGGCAGACCATAATTAGGTAATTTGATTGATAATTTTAAAATTGATATTCTTGGAAATCTTAGTGAAAAAATAGATATGCTAATGATTCAAAACAAGAAAAAATATGAGGATGTTGCACTGTCTATTTTTTTTCCTAGACGTAGGAAAAAATGTGCATTACAAGAATGTTCTCTTGAATATGTAGAAATATGTGTTATATGTGCAGAAAATCATGCTACAAAATACTGCCCCTCAATACCTAGGCTTAAAGTTGTTTTCCAAGAAGAATTTGGGACAAGTCAAACTCAACCAATTTTCTATGTTGCTCTAAAAGGCCTTGGAAGCCTCAGAAAACACGTTTGGCACAAGATCCCAGTGTAAAATATGACTCTTATGCACAACCAAAAATTCATTGGAATACATCTTTACCATGGAAAACTTGGCCAGCTCAACCACAAAACCCATCCTAGTCACAAGGTTGGCAAGGTTCTTATGGTAGGAATCCTCAGTATCCTCAAAATTTCCAATAGCCATATCCTTAATACCAACCTCAATATTATTCCCATCCTCAACCTCCACAACCTAGTCAACCACAATTCCAACCTCAATTAACTTCACGCCAACCCCTTCCATTACCATCCACTCCATTTCCTCAAAATATAATCAACTACCTACGAAAAATATCCCCATAATAAAACTCCACAAAAACCCATTTATAATGTCAAGGCTCAAATTTTTAAAGCCTATATGATAGCTCTACTATGTCCAAATGATGTCCAATTTAGATTTGGTCGAGATTTTCAAAAGAAAATACCACCAGTTTTCATCCAAGAATAAAAGGAGGATACAATTCCTGAAAAGAAGGAATCTCTTAAGCAAGAAAAGACCTCCTCAAGAGAAAGAAATTCCTAGAAAATTAATGACAACCAAATAAAATCAACTCTTACAATTCCTATAGCTAAACAAAATTCTATTTACTTACAAAATCCTCCCTTTCCTGACATAATTCAAATCAACAAAGGAATAAAAAGAAAATAATTTTGCCTCATTATAACATGCCAGATGAATTGAAAAATATTTGCATCGAAATTCCTTCAAGCTCTAAAGAAAATACCTCTCTTTGTAGAAACAGTAAAGGAGTTTTGCATCAAAAATACCGGAAGAAAGAGAAAATAAATTTAAAATATTCAATTGGTATCAAATTTTTCAGATATTATTATGGGGAAACCAATAGTTCCAAAATATTTAGATCCAGGTGTCCCTATTGTAAAATTCGCATGAATGGTACCAAAATTACAAACACTTTAATTGACTTGTGAGAAGCCATTAATATTATGAACAAACATACTATGAATCAATTGAAATTACCCAATATTCAATATAATCCAAATTTATTGCAATTAGTAGATAAATATATTATCAAACCTGATGGTATATTAGAATATGTTTTAGTATCCTTAGATTCATGGGAGTGTCCTATTGACTTTATGATTATAACTCCAAAGAATAATCTAGGAGGACATCAATTGATCCTTGGTAGACCTTGGCTAGCTACAACTTATGCATTTATAATTTTTATATATGGTGATATGCTCATTTCTTATGTCAATTCTACTAATAAATTCACACTATATTCACTTGCAAAAACAATAACTGAAGTAGAAAGTGAAGTCTGGATTGAATATGGTTACAAAAACTTTGAAAATATTCAACCGATATTTACTATTTCAAAGTAGAAGATCAACTAATAAAATTCATGAATAATAATGACTCTTCTTCATATTGTGAACAAGATCAAAATTTTCAAGAAGAATGTGACATTGAGTATTTTTCATCTTGGAAATCTAAGTAGCTTTACATTCTACGGAAAATTTTGGCAATTATTTAATAGAAATTTATCGATGTAAAACATTAATAATAACTTAGAAGAATTTCAAAAGAAATAATTAATAAATATGCTACAAAAAATTCTTCTACATATGCATGGGAATACTCTAACATGAAGGGAATTGAACCTAAGAAATGTATGCATCATATCTATATTCAGATAATGATGAATCGCAATCTGAGAGAAATTGTTGAGGAGGAATTACAAAAATTGCTTAATGTAAATTTTAGTTATCCAATCTTAGATGGTCAATGGGTTTCACCCTTGGTAATTGTACCTAAGAAGAATGGAAAGTGGATAGTATGCATATATTATTAAGAATTAAACAAAGCTACTCTAAAACGTTAGTTCCCATTACCTTTCATTGATCGACTAGTACTAGATACTTTAGCAGAAAATAGTTATTTTTCATTTCTTGATGGTTTTAGTGGATACAACCAGATACAACTTGCACCTAAGGATCAATACAAAACAATTTTTACATGTTTGTGGGATAGATACACTTATATGGTACTTCATTTTGGTTAATGTAATGTTGTTGCTACATTCCAAAGAGAAGTTTTAGGTATCTTTTATGACTTGATCCATGACTGTGTAGAAGTTTATATGGATAATTTTACTGTCTATGGGAACACTTTTGATGAAGCTATGAGAAAGCTAGAAAAATTCCTTGTTAGATGTAAATAATTTAATCTTTCATTGGGTCATGAAAATTTGGCTATGATTTTTAACAAAGGAATTGTTTTAGTCCATCATATTTCAGATGTTGGAATTAAGGTGGATGCATCCAAGGTAGATGTTATCTCCAAAATTTTGGTACCTACTTTCCAAAGAGATTTTAGAAGTTTTCTTGGTTTTAAAGGTTATTGTAGAAGGTTTATAGAAAAATTCACAAAAATAACTTCACAAATTTTAAAACTTCTTACAAAGGATTGTTAATTTTATTGGAATTTTGATTGGCATAAAGCTTTTGAAACATTGAAACAAAAAATTTCTGAAGCACCACCAATATTAAGAGGGCCAAATTGGACCCTCCCATTACATATTTTTACAAATGATTTAGACACAATGTTAGGAGTTTTATTGGGACAAAAATACCTAATTCCTTATGTTATTTATTATACAAGAAAAATTTTGACCCCAGTAGAGTTAAATTACACAATAATAGAAAATATAGTTTTTAGTTGTTGTTGATGATATCAAAAAATTTAGACATTATATCATTGGTTATGAAAATTTCATTCATATATATATTATTATGTTATTATATATTTAATTAATAAACCAATTACTAATGGCGAGATTACTAGATGTATTTTATTGTTACATGAATTCAATATCACTTTTTTTAATAGGCCATGAAAGGATAACACATTTGCTGATTTCCTTTCCAAGATGAAAAATGATAATATTAAGATCCTATGGTACATAATTTTCTTGAAGAATATATTTTGTGGTATCTACTAAAACTCCTTGGTTTGTAGATATTGCTAACTATTTGGTTATAGGGAAATTTCCTCCACAATTATTAGCCAAAGAAAACCAAAAGTCACTAAATCCAGTGCACCTTATTCATGGACAGATGGAGAATTGTTGTTATGTATATATAATACTAGTGTATCCACTTATTGTTATGGTTAGTGTACCCCCTTATTGTTATTGGTGTTCCCATGTAGTCCCCATATTGTTATTATTATACACCATAAAAGCTCACTATTTTTATTGTTGTGCCCTTACATTATTATTGTTATGTAGGATTGGATTACATTGTGACCCTTTAGATTCCTATATATAGAAAAGAGGTATTTTCATTTGTATCATCCAAGAATTTTTTATTTATGTAAAGAAAAGGAGGTTTCCCCCTTTAAGAGGCTAATTTTTAAGTCGTTGATCTATATTTTCTTATATTTTGTGAGCTGGTTGCATAACATTTGGTTTCAGAGCTTTGGATTATAGGGCTTTGTTTATTCAAACAGGTCATCTTGAAATTTTTTCTATAACGTTTTTTCTATGAAGCTTCAGAATTTGAAATTGAAACCACATGGATTTGAAATATTGGTGAACCACGTGGAAGAATTTTAAATCTTGGTTTTCTATATTTTAGGAGATATGATCTGTGGAAGTTAGGGTTTTTTCACGATCCATAATTTCATCTCAAACATGTGACCTAGGGAAAATAATCATAACCGTTTTTTCAGGAATCAAATTTGAATTATGTAAAAGGTGGATGAAATTTAATGGAATGTAGTTTTTCATATAACAAATTGAAGGTGGAATGTTGAAAACGTGACATCTGGCATCCCATACAACTTCGCTCCACTGAACCAATCCATAATCAGGTCGTTCTGGGAGATTTGGCATAATTCTATAATGAAGAATCCAATATTGGTCTAAATTGTAGCATTGGAAAGAATATTCATAGGGCTACAACAATACCAAATATTAGACCTTATTCAAAATTTTATAGTTACAACCATTGCAATATCGAGCTCCTAAAAGAAACAAAAAGGTATATATGTTTTTTTAAAATTCCATAACTTTTGTTTGAAAAATCAGTTTGAAGTGATTCCAAGGAAATATTGAAGAATATATATCACTATTGTATTAAAAAATTCCTCCAAAACAAAATAATTCTACACCCATTAATCCCTTAAAAAAATTTACTATGACGTATGAAGAGGAAGAATTGCAGTATGATATATCAAAACTACGGGACCAAGTGCAACAAATTTCGCTCTCACAAAGAGAAACCAAGATGACATGGATGGTTTAAAAGAAGACATGGAAGTTAATATGGATGGTTTGAAAGCAGACATGGAAGGTTTGAAGGAATGACAAAGTTGTTGCAAGAAAGGCTTCCTGGTGGTGACAAGGTAATCTATGAAAATCTTGATGAGGACAAAAGGAATACGAATTGTGATTTCAAAAACTCCAATGTTGGGTTTAAGAACCACCACATTCCAAAGATCGATATGAGGAAATTTGATGCGAGGATACAGTAACATGGATACTACAAATGGAGAAATATTTTGATCTCCATGATGTGCATCACTCACAAAAGGTATGCATTTCAACTTTATATTTAAAACCCAGTCAAATTGTATGGTATCGATGGCTTTGTTCTTGTAAAACAATTTTCAATTGGTAATTTTTTACGGATGAAATGATATAACATGATGAAGATACAAAGAGAAGCACCTTATTTATCCAATTGATAAACTTTAAAACAAAAGGGTTCAATGGCAGAGCACATTGAAAACTTCCAAAAATTGAATATCAGGGTAACATATATTCCAGAGGGGCATAGGATTAATGTCTTCATAGGGAATTTAAAGGATACCATCCAACATGAGGTTCGAATTTTGGAACCTAATTCATTTGAGAAGACATTCACGGTGGAAATAAAAGTTGAAAGCAAAATTATGGCAACAAGGAAGACTACAACTCAAAAATATAAAGATGGAAGTGTTGCTGCTCCTAGCCTTCCATAACCTACAAAATTGACACCAAAACAATTGGAGAAAAAAAGAGTAAAAGGGATTTTTTATAGTTTTGATAGAAAATAAAATTAAAGTTCATAAGTGTGTTGAGAAGAAATTATTTTACATAGACTATGAAGAGGAGGAAGAAAAGAAACATTAAACATCAAAAAAGGAAGATATACACCAGGAAGCAACCCAGAGAAATAAGAAATGGATTCAACCATATCTTGAAATGCGTTGAAAAGAATTAACACTCCTAAAACTCTAAATATAGAAGGATATATAAAGAAGAAAAAAGTAATAGTCCTGTTTGATTTAGGTTGTACCCATAATTTTATTCATAGTAAGATAACCAAGGAATTGGACTTCTTCCTATATCTAGTACCTGAGTGTCAAGTAATGGTTGTAAATGGAAGAACTATAAATTTCTCTAAAAATTTCCATAATATCAAGATAACCATGTGGGAATATGTATTTAATATTCCAATTCTTTCCATTCCAATGTGTGGTGCCGATGTTGTACTAGGAGTCCAATGGTTACAATCCTTAGGGATGATAGCTTTTAATTTTCAAGAAATTTTCTTGAATTTTTTTTTGGGAAGGAAAGGAAGTTGAATTACGGTGTATCAGAGGGAAACCATGAAAGATAATAAACTCTAATGTCATGAAAATATTCATAAGAAATAATAACGAGGCGTAATTTCACAATTATGCTCAATAGATGTTCAAACATAAAAATCATATATTTCTCCAGATCTACAAAAAGCCTTGGAAAAATATTCCAAGATGTTTGAGACTCCCAAAGGCCCCCCACCTATTCGTTATCATGATCATGCTATTTGTTTGAGTCCAGTAAGTGTTCCTCCAAACATCAGGCCTTACATATGTCGTTATGCCCAAAAGAGTGAGATTGAACGTATGGTCGCAATAATGTTAGAGGTTGGTATAATACAACCTATTCAAATTTATTTCTCTACTATAGTAGTATTGGTGCACAAGGAGGATGGATCATTTCATATGTGTACAGATTATAGGGAGCTTAACAAGCTCACTATTAAACATAAATTTCACGTCTCTGTCATTGATGAATTGTAGGATGAATTACATGGATAATTTTACATCACCAAGCTAGATCTTCATTCAACATATCATCAAATTAGAAGGAATATTGAAGACATTCCGAAAACAACATTCATAACTCATGAGGGTCATTATGAATTTTTTTTCATGCCTTTTGGCCTTACTAATGCACCTTACACATTTCAAGGTTTAATGAATTCAATTTTCAAACCCTTCCTTAGAAAATTTGTGTTATTATTTTTTGATGATATACTAATCTACAACAAGTCTTGGAAGGATCATGTTCAACATGCTGAGAAGGTGCTCAAACTATTAGAGGAGAAACAATTATATGAAAAAACCTCAAAATTTTTCTTTGGAGTACAAGAGGTGGAATATTTGGGTCATATTGTATCTCATGAGGGTGTTAAGTTAGACCCTAACAAAATTAAATCCATTAAGGAATGGAAAATCCCCACAACCATAAAGCATATTCGAGAATTTCTTGGGTTGATAGGGTATTATTGCATGTTTTTTAAGAATTATGGGAGAATAGTAGCACCTCTAACATCGTTACTGAAGAAAGGTGCATTTTCTTGGAATGCAGAAGTAATTAAGGAATTTGAACATATGAAAGAGGAAATGTGCCAAACACCAGTATTAGTGATGCCAAACTTCACAAAAAACTTTATTGTGGAATGTTATTCCTTGGGAAATGGAATGGGTGTGGTTTTAATTCAATAAGTAAGACCCATTGCTTTTGAAAGTATTCCAATCAAAGGAAATTATTTACACGAACCTATTTATGAGAAGGAATTGTTAGAAAATACTGCATGCACTAAAGAAATGATGACCTTACCTAATGTGAAGAAAATTCAAGATAAAAACATATCATGATAGTATTAAATAATTTTTGGAACAAATATTGTCTTCATAAGATAAAAAAAAATGGGTCATAAATATGTTAGGGTATGTCTTTGAAATCATCTACAAAAAAGGGAAGAAAAATGTTGTTGCAGATGCACTCTCAAGAAAAGACGAGGATGTAGAAGAATTGCTTTGTGCCATTTCTATTATCCAGCCAGATTGGATAATCGAAGTAAGGGATGAATGGAAGAATGACGAAGAAGTGTGGACACTCATTCAAAAGTTGCAGCAAGATCCCAATACATATGATACATTTAGCTAGAAAAAAGATTCATTGTGGTACAAAGATCACTTATCTCTTTGTAAGAATTCCCAACTCGTACAAAATATTATTTTGGAATTGCAAAAATCTCCCTTAGGAAGGCACTTGGGATTTAAAAAAAATTACCACAGGGTCAAGAAGGATTCTTTTTGCGATGGCCTTAAATCTTATATTCAAAATTTTGTGGTGGATTGTTTGGTTTTCTAACAAAACAAAATGGAGAAAATTAAGACCGGGTCAGTTACAACCTTTAATTATTCCAAGTCAATTTTGGGAGGAGGTTTCAATGGTTTTTATCATAGGTTTACCCAAGTCCGAAGGAAAGAGTGTCATCATGGTGGTAGTTGATATAATTACCAAGTATGCACACTTTTGTGCATTATCTGATCCGTTTAAAGCCAACACAGTTCTACTGCATTTATGGACAAAATTCAAAAGATATATGGAAACCAAAAAATTATTGTAAGTGACAAAGATCCCATTTTTACTGGAAAATTTTGGACGGAATTATTTTCTTGTCTGGGTACTCAATTAACTCATAACTCATCTTATCATCCTCAATATCATGGTAAACCTGAGATATTGAACAAATTTTTGGAAGGATATCTTCGTTGCTTTGTGTTTGATAAAAAAACACAATGGGTCAAGTGGTTACCTCTGGCTGAGTGGTGGTATAACACTTCCTTCCATACTACAATAAAAATGACCCCATTTATGGAAATTTATGGATATAATCCACTACCCATCACATCATATCTAAGAGAAAATTATAAGGTTCAAGTAGTGGAATATCACATTGAGCGTCAACAAGTTATCCAACTCTTTTGCATAGAATTGAATGAAACAACAAACATATCAACATCGCAATGAAATAAGTTTTGATGTAGGTGACTGGGTATTTTTACGGCTACATGGAATACAAACAAATTTCCCTCAAGCAAGCTAAGAAGGATAATAAATTATCACCAAAGTACTATGGTCCTTACAAGGTCACTTGCAAAATATTGGTACTATGGCATACAAATTGGAGCTTCTTGCATCTTCCGAGTGCACCCAGTTTTCCATGTTTCATGCTTAAAGAAGGTTATAGGTGACAAGCTCCCAGTTCAAAAAATATTTCCAAAACTTGACGAGGAAGGAAATATAATATTGGAACTTGAAGTAGTCATGGGAAAAATAACCTGAAAGTTACGAAATTGATCAATTTCAGAGTATCTCATCAAATGGAAGAACTTACCCACTGAAGATTCCACATTGGAGGATGTTAATTTTATACAGAAGAATCTATAACTACTCAAGCGTCGAGGAAAAAACTTATTTTAAGGAGAGGGGCATGTTAGGTCCATATAATGATAGTGTATCCCCTTATTGTTATTGTTAGTGTACCATAGAAATTTTTAGGGGCGAATTTTCGCCCATGGGAAAAATTAAAGGGTTTTAAATTTTTATTGGGCGATTTTTTCTTGTATCATAGTATATTATTTCATTATTTCAAATCTTCCCAAATTTGTTTTATAAAAAATTACATCTAGAGGTTAGCCCACCTTATTTTAAAGGAGAGGGTAAAAAAAGTAAATTTATATTTCAAATTGCCCCAAATTTATTTTATAAAAAAATTAAGTCTAGAGGTTAGCCCAACTTATTTTAAGGGAGAGGGGGAATTAAAACAACTTATATACATCTTAACTTTAAATCTAGTGGATCAAATCTCCTTTCACTATAAAGAGGTTTGCATCTTAACGATGCTTAGTGGGACATGGGTTGTTCTAGTCAATAGAGAGGTGGTCATCGAGAAGAAAACAGATGGAGAAATCCTATCTATTCTGTGGATAGATGGGCCCTTATTGCACTTCAGGAATAAATCTCAGGGTGGGGAGGAAGCATATGAATGAACTAGATACTTTAACACTTCCTCATCAACTGATATTTCTAGTGTGACTCATACAACCGTATTACTCATCAACTCTTTTATTTAAAGCACTGTTACTATAGGCATAAGCTTACCAAAGACATAAGGCAACTTTTATAATCCTAGCTATAAGGTAAGGGCACTCCACTGGGATAGAATGTCACTTACTCATCAGAGTTATTCCCATCTATAAGGTCAAGGTCACTATGCTCAACCAATCTCCAATCTCACATGTTACTCGAAGGAATGATATTCTTTATTCACACTGCCTCACCTTGTTGCAAAGCTCTTCAAACCTCATCAACCCTTGACACAAAACTCATCAACCATTCTTAGTAAACATATACCTTTTTCATAAATACTCTAGTTCAGTCCAGAAAAGGGGTAAAATTATACTGAATAGACGACTGTTCATTTATTTTTACGAGTTCAAATATTCAAGTGCTCGACAATATTTTCATGTTTAGGGAGTCTGAAAAGGGCTTAAAATAGAACTCCATGGTTTTGATTTTTTGTGTTTTTTGAGAATCCAAAAAAGTGATAAAATTTTATTCTGTTGTCAAAATGATTTAATTTTAAAATGTGACTTGTGCTCTATGTATAAAACTTGATAAATTATGATATCTGCTCTTTATTGTGGTAAAAAAATTGAAAAATTAAACTTCTAAAATGTCAAAAGAATAAAATAATAATATTTTATTCAAAAAAAATGATAAAAGTTGAAAAAGACAAGTCATTTTCACCATTTGGTTCTTAGAGCAGTAAAAAAGGGTTTTTACCATATAAATTTCATGGCTGATATCAGGAAAACCGGTGGACCATGTCCCAAATCGTCTATTCCAAGTGATCAATTACTCCATTATTTTTCATTTCATCCATTTATTTTCACATTTTAGGTTTTAGGATTATTTTTTAGGTAGAAATATTTTTTTAGAAATCGCCCAAGGGGGTGCAAGAGTTTTTCCTTATCGGGCCCACCCACCCTGATAATTTTATACACAGAAAATTATTGTGGATGCATGGTTATTATATACAAAAAGAGTGCAAAAATGCATTGTGTGTAAATAATATTTGCGCAAGCAGCCCAACGTTTTCAAAAAATAATTTTCTACCAAAAAAAATTCTCTAAGTTTCTTCCATAAGGTTCTAATTCTCTTGAATAATCATTTGCAGGCTAATTGAACCAATCATGCTTGAGTGGAGGGAACGTGAGCATGAAACACAGAATGCTGAGGCAATTGACAATCTGAAAACACTACGAGCTTTGAAAAACTGTAGACTTTACAAATTTTTGTCCATTCAGGGAATGAAAGCTCAGGTAGAGAAAATGACCTGGTCGATGAAGGGTTGGGATTTCTAGGAGAAATGTTTTATCATTGGATATCATCAACTCATTATTGACTCAAAGTACATCTATTTTATCATTGGTTTTTCCTGTAGGGGATGTGACATTTCTTTGTTTGGATCACAGCCAGGAGGGTAGTCTACTGCAGCATACATGGCACATTATTTCACTCAAAAATCACAACTCAAAGATGAAAGGATATATATTAAAACTATCGAGTGACTTGATCTAAAGATCATTTATTTTATAGTCACGAGATTATGTGGTAGTGTGACCTTCCATGTGGCTACCAAAGCTAAAATGCAAACATCTGTTGAATGTTCAGAGGGAACATTGTTTAATTTGTGTGAGGGAGTGGTTGTCAACATGAAAGGACAACTTACTCAAGCCAAGGATAACAAGCTGAATAATTTTGGCTATGGTGCTATCCTTGTATCATTTTCTCTAGAGAGGATTCCACTCCTCATACCAAAACAACACTTGGTGGATCCCGCGGGACCGAGAGATCCTCTCATGTTGCGATGGTTTCGCTGATGGCACACCATGGCGGCGATGGAGGTCCTATAGTCCGATACACACCTTGGTTTTTAGTATGGCTGAGAATCCAAATATCTATGATAGAGGACTTACCTTATGCAGGGATGGATTATAGGGGTGACCTTGATATGGCACTCCCACCTAGAGCATAGTGGGATGACTCAAGTAAAAAAGTCTCAATTTGAATTTTTATGTTTTATAGATTTTTATTTGTTTTTTATCATCCAATACTCATAGTAAAAAAGTTAATATAGACGTGGGCCCAACATGACCAACAGTACTCCGTCGGTTCGACAATCGGGGAGAACAAACCATAGCAGTAGTGCTGCCACAGAATGATGCAAGTGATTCTTAACAGAGTTGGAACAAAACCTGGTGAGGCTTACTATATATATCTGAAATACTGGGACTGATGATCTGCCTCTTCAATACCAGAGGCATGTGACTGGAGTTCCTGGTCTGTTCAAATGATACCTGAACCAAGTGGAGCGTGCTATAGTCTGCTATCATGATCATAATAATGGATAGATGATGCTCGTCCTAGACTATATTTTTGTTTTTCTATCAGTATATTTGGATAATAAGGCGTTTGAAGCTTATGATCATGGACAATGTATATTTTTTGACACACATAACAGACTATTATTTTGACCTAATCATTATTACTACTTTTTGATATCTAAGTATCTTGTTGAATATGGATTTAATATTGTTTTTATTTACATTTAATGTTTCAAATGTCTATTTAAGACTTGATTAGGCAATGCATTATCTAAGGTGTTAAAATTTCTTGAAATGTGTTGATATTCAATGTAATCAAACAGTCTTTCCAAGAGATGAACCCTTAAAAACATTCTTAACAATGATGGATTTCTAATTGGATAGACTTTGTTTAAATGTAATACAATGAGTTGTTAATCTAACCTAACAATCAAATGCCAAATGAAAAATGCAATGGAATCAGATAATAGCTAAATGACTATGCTATACTCTGCTATGTTGTTCAACGTTTGACGAAGGAAAATCCCATGAATAGAAAATAACTCATGAGTGGGTGAATAGATAACCCAAGAAAGGGAAGATAGATTCTGAGTACTACGATAGGCGCCATCAGCAAAACCAATGTTATTTTGAGAGAATGTTGACATAAGCAATATCAAAAGTAATTAATATAAGTGGGAAATGAAGTGAAAATTCGTAAAACAAAATAATTAATCTATGACACACATTCCTAAAAAATGTAAATAATATACAAGTAAGATCTTCACAGGGTAAATCATACATAATATCTCTTCAGATAGAGACCATTTCTAAGCTGATCTAAAGATATTCTATCATAATCAACTAATTTGTAGACTCCTTTTGCAGGTACATGTTTAAGAATGTAAGGGTCGTGCCACATAGGATCAAACTTACTAGCACCTAGCTTATCATGAGCTTGATCATAAACTAAGACTAGGTCTACTTCTAAGTAAACAAGAGCATTAACGCTTTGATCATATTGTGCCTTAACAGGTTTTTTATGAGCCTCAACAGCTAATGCAGTGGTGTGGAAAGTTTCATCTAATTGTGCTAAGTATAAAAAATTCTCTTCCTCTTTAGAAGTAGCTGGTAATAACTCAGTGGCTAGTTTTATTGGCAAAATTTCACATTCAATTGGTAAAATATCTTCCAAGATGTAAATGAGTTTAAAATAATTAAATCTCGTGAATGTTTTTGCATAGGTAAGGTATGCCCAAAATGATAAGAAAAATATGGTATGAAAATTATTTTTATGAATTCTAAAAATCTGCCTAATCATATTGGTTAAAACTTTGTTTACAGCTTCAACCTGGCAATTTTCTTGTGGATAATAAGGTGTATAATTATCATATCATAGGCCAAGATGAGTGGAATGTTTAGTCATCATAATGTTTCTAAAATGGATACCATGGTCCATAACGATGGCTTGAGGTACACCGAACCTAGTGATGACCCTTAATATTGCAACAAGAATGTTGCAACTACCAAGGCTACCAACTTTAATTATCAACCGGGGGTTCATACAAACTTAAGAGGTAACAACACTATATGTGAAATATACAATGTGTCCTTATTTTGTTAATATTATGTAATGGAGTGAATTTCATGAAATAAAAGCCTAAACTAATTGCAAAAATGGAAGTGTTTCTTTGAAAACAAATTAATCCTAGGCAAGAACAACAATTTGTAATTGAAATCCTAAGAGCATGAATTCAAATAAATAGGTGTAATATCTCGTGTGAGGGTAGGGCCCGCAACCACGTGTCTAGGTCTGTGTAATGAGGGGTGCTGCGTAAGGGCTCTCGCCCTCAGATGCTCTGGTGGGGTTAGGTCCACCCTTAACACCTTGGGATGCCACCCTCAGTAACAGTTAAATATTTTGGTGTAGTGGTTGGATCTACGTGGTATCAAAGCTGAGGTCTCGAGGTCGAGACTTGCGGAGCGTGGAGGGTTGTAATATCCCATGTGCGGGTAGGGCTCGTAGCCACGTATCCGGGCCTGTGTAATGAGGGGTGCTGTGCAAGGGCCCCCGCCCTCATATGCTCCGGTGGAGTTAGGCCCACCCTTAACACCCTGGGATGCTGCCCTCACTAACATTTTGAGCTTTTGGTGTAGTGGTTGGATCTACGGCTGTAATATTCCTTTTTCGGGAATTTCTGCAATATGGTCCTCAAGGACGCTGTATAAGGGAGGAAGTGTAAAAATAAGCTGAAAGGGGGCTTGGATCCCCTTGTTAACTCACTAAAAACTTCTCTTCCAGAGGTTTAGCCCAAAGAAATGACTCTAATTGGGTTATTCAGATCTCCCCAAACTAGATCTCGTAAAGAATGGTCAAAGAGAGAGCTTACAACAATACATGAACACAACCATGAAACTCTGCAAATATATACACATCAATAAATGGAATATAATAAAACCATCATATTTATTAATATATCAGCTACAATATATAGAAATTTCTTGAAGGACAAGCCACTCAAGCTATGAGAACCAATCTCCAATAATCAAACAATGAAATACATAAGTTGTTGCAACTGCACAAAATGCCGGAGAGCAGTGACAACGCTGCCTATATTAGAGTAGCTGCTGAAATAGATGCATATACATGAAATATTTCTGAAATATACAAAGAAATGCCCCAAAATAGAATAATGGGCTCCAATACAAGATTTCTAGCCAATATAGGAGAGATTGCTAGAAATGCCGGAAATAACTGAATCAAAATAAGAATGAGGCTATGGAAGATATGAAATACTCATGCCCTCCTCTGATAATGTTCTCAAGAAAATGGTTGATCCCTTTCACTCAAAAACACTCCTCCTCACAAGCTCTGAAGACCCTCCCAGCAACTGCCTGCATAAAATAACGCAGTTTCTACCCAAGACTACGCTGTGAGAGATGGTGAGTGATTGGCCTGGTGCGAAATATCTGAAATAATCCTGGGAGCCTCCTCTGCTACTCCTCCAAAGAATTTGCAAGAACTCCACCGAAGAACAAGCCAGGAATGACTCTGAGAGTTCCTCTGTTGATGCTCCCAGCAACACAACGTTTTCTACCCAAAAAAATAACGTTGTAGCTGAAGGGATAAGCTTGGCCAAATGCTGGAATGAGGAAATGAATCTCAAACCCTCTCCTTCCTTGAGGATGAGTTAGGGATTCCTGATCGGGAACACCCTTGGGTTCAAGATCTCTACAACCCTGCTAAACAACCCGAGGATGCAAGTCTTTGCAGACCCTGCGAAAATAATAAGCTAATGCATAATGAAAATGGGCTGCCATCTCCTCCTTATAAAGCACATGAGCTCTTCTCACCATGGGTCCCATTCACACTTGCCTCTAGCTCATGCAAGTGGATCCTCCACTAAAACTGTGCTGTCCAAGTAGGTTTAATGTATCTAGATAGTTTTAGTTGACTTGGTAAAAATGACTAGATCAAGCCTGATCCAATCCTGTTCACACCATGTGGTGCTCAATTCAGCTACTTTATTAATCATCCTTTCACACAAGGAGTGTTATTTCTCCATTTAAAGGGTTTAAGGTGTTTCCTTACCCATTTTATTCAACAAAATGAAAATATGCAAACCATAATGTTCCTTTTAGCTTGAGGCTAAAAATTGGGAACATTACAGTCCTCCCCTCCCACATGTTGCTTGTCCTCAAGTAACTGCATAGAGAGAAAAAAATTCCTCCCCCTCTTCTTGTGGCCTCCTCATAAATAGACCCCACCATATCTCATCAAGGTATGCAATAAATCTGTCCTCCATGTATCCCTCCAAGTGTGTAAAACCAAAGTATACATGATGAGATAATAGAAGGTGCAAGTGGAAATATCCTTGTGGTTCAATGGCCTCCTCAAGGTAGGAGTGATGAAAAACATGGGAAGTCTTATTCCCAATGAGTGACTCCTTCACCCATGCAATCATCCAAATGAAATGAGCCATCCTAAGTAACTCAACAAAGCAGTCCTCAACCCCGGATCTATGCAATCTGTTGGGGCTGAATGGAGAGTTTAGATTTTCCCATCCAAGTAGTTTCTCCCTCCATTTATGATAAGTGTGAGGGGGTTGCTGATATTGGGCTGAAATGTCATGGCCTTTATATTTGGCCCAAGCCTCCCCACAAATTGAATCAACCATGAAGTGCCTCCTCCAATAACGCATTTTCTCCCAATAGCTCCTCCTACATGGAGAGAAAAGTAGTGACATGGAAATCATGGTGTGCCCATTGTTTCTCCTGAAAAATACAACATGTAAAAAGGGGAGAATCATAGTCCCAATGGGCATCTTCATCTCCAAGCTCACTCTCCAAACAAAGCCTCCCATGAGTATACAAACATCAGCAACATATGGAAGAAAAATACAATGAAAACAATCTGCCACATGGCAACCGGAGAGTGAATCATAGTTCCACATGAGGAACCAACGAAGTGCACCTTTGGCCTGCATCAAAATAGAAATCAACAAGTGCTTTTCCAGCCACTTGTTTTCTGCCACAAACATCTCATAAGATGAAAACATGCAAATACAAATTGGTGCCAATGGTGCACACCAAGAAGCATGTGGCTTCCCCCACAAACCATCATGAAAATAGCCACTCCCATTGTTACAATGGGCCACAAGTACATCATAATAAGGTGCATAAGGAGGTGTGATCATCCTTAGCTCATCAAGCTGCCCATATAAAGTAAAGAAAGGTAAATCAAAATGAGAGTATATACCTCCTTTACCATGTACTCCGGTCCTTGAGCTGAAATGGCTCATCTGAATGCTCTCCCTCACCTCCAATGAGTAGGGAAATGATAGTGCCAACCTCTCAAAAATCATTTGAGCTATGCATCTGTCCATATTTTGATATATATCATACTGATTTCCCTCCCAAATGAACTCCTCTAGCAAAGCAAAGTATGCATCAAAGTGCATAGCTAGGAAGTCCTCATGTGCTGCATGTAATAGTTTCTTCTTGAGACTAGAGGTCCTAGTCAAGAAGACTCTATAATAATAATAGATGACCATATCATCCACCATGTACTGATCATCTCCATCTGGGTCATCCAAAATCATGCATGCACCTAGATCCTGGGAGTACTCCACCAAAATCCGAGACCTCCAACACAGATCAATCCTCCTCATAGACAGTGCTGGTAATATGCAATGTGATGCTCCCCTCATGCTGTTGCCTGCTACCTTTCCATCCCCCATGCCAAAGTCATCCTCCAAAATGCTTCCATGCCCATCATGCAGCTGCTCATGCTCAAATAATGATGGTGTCCTTTGGAAGTTGGCCTCCCATGAGAAGCTGTCATCTAAAAGGAATCTCCCAAGCTGGGTCAAAGTAAGCATGAGTGGCCTCCATCCACTCCTATGTATGAAAGAGTCCTCCCTAAATGGAAGTATTCTCTTCCCCATCAAATATGTGGAGCAGTCATCCTGCATCATGAAGATGCCATCCTATAACCCTGCAACAAACTCTATCAGTGCAGTAGAACTGATGGGAGTGGGTGATACTGAAAATGAGAGAGTGCCTCCCTCCTTCTTGAGTTTATCCAAAACTCTCTATGCTGTGGTGGACTCCTCTGATGCTTCCACCTCTCTGGAATCCAATAGTGGTGAACTAAATGACAAGATGCCCCTCATCAATGCTAGATCAGGTGGCCTTCTAGGTGGAATGCCTCCATATAGTGAGACATCAAGATCAGAAGTGGATTGTATGTATAAGAGGGATGATTTGTCCCTCTCTCCACTACGTTTTACAGTCTCCTTCTCTTGTACAAAGACCTTCCGGAATAGATAAGGGTGTATCATCCCTTGATGCTGATCGTTCTCTTCCTCCTCCATCTCACAATCCCCAATAGCTGCTACATATGACTCCGGAATTATGCTATGGTTCCCACATGTCAAAGTACTTGGAATCCCTTTCATAGAAACAAGGACTCCTCCTATGGAAGCAATGGCTTCCCTTTCACCTCCATGTGGTGATGGATCTCCTCCTAGTATGACAGCGCTATTAGATCTCTCATGCTCATCCTCTCCATCAATAAGTGAGATTACCTCATCATCAAGGAGTGACCCTAGATCTTGGTCATCTCTTTAAGGAAGTACCTCCATGACTTCACAAATGGAAGAGGGCCCTTCACACAATAGGGGTATTTCCTTTAGCAAGCCATCGTACATGTTTTCACCCCCTTCAGAAATATGGAATGGAGTTTGTTTCATGGTTTCCTTCAGTGCATGCAAAGTGTTTGATGTTTTTATACATAGAGATTCATGTTGATTTTCATCAAATTTTCTCATCAAACCTTTAGTGAATCCATCATATGATTCTACATTTGCATGATAACATGAAATATAATTTTCAGACCACAAACCATGAGCTATACCTTTGAGTTGCAGCACTGCTGCTCCAATGGCCTCATCTCCTTCCTCCATCCTCCCGGTAGTGCAAGTGGGAAATGGACTGTGCTGTGGATCTGCATGTGTGGCTGAATGCTCACACCTAATGTGGTCACAACTAGGGCTTTCATAATCCACAAGCCCTCTCAGAAAACCTTTCCAGTTTTCCCTTTCTTTCTCTTCAAGATCTTCAATGATACCCTCTAGGGTCTGGAAAAGAAGAAGGGAAACCTCCTCTTCCATAATTCATCTTTTATTGTTTTCTATATACATCTCCTCTTATAAATGAGGAGCTTCTCCTTCTAATGGCATATTATCTTGGGTTGCACAGGCTAAGCCAAGATTGATGCTCTGATACCACTGTAATATTCCCTTTTCGGGAATTTCTGCAATATGGTTCTCAAGGACACTGTATAAGGGAGGCAGTGTAAAAATAAGCTGAAAGGGGGCTTGGATCCCCTTTTTAACTCACTAAAAACTTCTCTTCCAGGAGTTGAGCCCAAAGAAATGACTCTAGTTGGGTTATTCAGATCTCCCCAAACTAGATCCCGTAAAGAATGCTCAAAGAGAGAGCTTACACCAATACATGAACACAACCATGAAACTCTGCAAATATGTACATATAAATAAATGGAATATAATACAGCCATCATGTTTATTAATATATCAGCTACAATATATAGAAATATCTTGAGGGAAAAGCCACTCAAGCTATGAGAATCAATCTCCAATGATCAAGCAATGAAAAACATGAGTTGCTGCAACTACACAAAATGCCAGAGAGTAGTGACAGCGCTACCTATATTAGAGTAGCTACTGATATAGATGCATATACATGAAATATGGTTGAAATATACAAATAAATGCCCCAAAATAGAATAATGGGCTCCAATACAAGATTTCTAGCCAATCTAGGAGAGATTGCTAGAAATGCCGGAAAATGTACAATTTGACAAATAAGTTGTCACTACAACTAAATAAAAATAAGAATGAGGCTATGGAAGATCTTAAATACTCATTCCCTCCTCTGATAATTTTCTCAAGCAAAGGGTTGATCCAATCTGCATAAAATATACTTGATTTACGCCAAAGCTGCAACGTGAGATGGTGAGTGATTGGCCTGGTGCCAAAGATCTGAAATAAGCCAGGGAGCCTCCTCTACTACTCCTCCAAAGAATATGCAAGAACTCCACCGAAGAACAAGCCAGGAATGACTCTGAGAGTTCCTCTGTTGCTGCTCCCAGCAACACAACATTTTCTGCCCAACAAAATAACGCTGTATCTGAAGGGATAAGCTTGGCCAAATGCCGTAATGAGGAAATGAAGCTCAAAACCTCTCCTTCCTTGAGTATGAGGTAGGGATTCCCGACCGGGAACACCCTTGGGTTCAAGATCTCTACAACCCTGCTAAACAGCCCGGGGATGCAAGTCTTTGCAGACCCTATGAAAATAATAAGCTAATGCATAATGAAAATGGGCTGCCATCTCCTCCTTATAAAGCACATGAGCTCTTCTCACCATGGGTCCCATTCACACTTGCCTCTAGCTCATGCAAGTGGAGCCTCCACTAAAACTGCACTGTCCAAGTAGGTTCAATGTATCTAGACAATTTTAGTTGACTTGGTCAAAATGACTAGATAAAGCATGATCCAATCCTGTTCACACCATGTGGTGCTCAATTCAGCTACTTTATTATTCCTCCTTTCACACAAGGAGTGTTATTTCTCCATTTAAAGGGGTTAAGGTGTCTCCTTACCCATTTTATTCAACAAAATGAAAATATGCAAACTATAATGTTCCTTTTAGCTTGAGGCTAAAAATTGGGAACATTACAATAGGCCTAATCTAATTTGTACAAATTCATGTCCTAAGTGGTGTTTATTATTCCTCAATGATGTGTTTATATCCTAGGGTTCATGATTAAATCCTAAGAGACAAAAACCAACCTTTGGGAGTAAATCTCGTCGAGTTTAGACATGCTACAAGAGTGCTACAGGAGACTCTTCTTTTTGCTACATGAAAGTATGTTTTGGAAATAACTCACCGAATGACTAAGTAAATAAAATTAAAGTGGGATGGGAAATTTTTTGTTATTAAGTGTGATGTATTAGGTCTCCATTCCAAGTGGAATCACTCCAAAATACCCCTATTCACACATGCTAAAAAATAACAGGAAATTACTACTTTAAAATCTGGAAATTCAAGAACTAGTGAGCTAGTTAATCTATCAAATACCTAACCTAATCAAGTAAAAATTCCATGGGGTGATTTTTTTTATTAAATATAACATTATTATGACCTAATACAAGTGGAATCAAATGTATCTCATTAACCCCTTCTTAAAAATAGCATATAGTTACTACTATTTCGCTACAAGGCATTTTGAGAAATCTTATATTCGTGAACTAGTAACCAGATCCAAGTAGCTTAATGATTAAGATGACCTTCCAAAGTTATTATAAGGATTAATAATGATTTTTAACCTGTGAAAAACCTGCAAAATAACTCACTTAAATCATTTAAATCAATCCTACAACAAGAAATGAAACAATACTAAATACAAAAATATGCAAAACATAAATAAGAGATGTATGTGAATAAGAAGTGAAAAGAACATAAAGAAATTATGTAAGATGGCTCTGAGTCTCCTTGGATGGCCAAGCCCAAGGAGGAATCAGAGTCGTATGGAAGAAACCAAGCCTTAGAAGCTAAAAATGACACCAATCTTCATTATTGAATCAATCCAAGTACATCCCTACAATAAAATAAAGAGAAGCTACTAAACAACAATATTTTTCCACAATAAGACTAAACAATACATGCCCCTAGAAGCCAATTTGAATTGGTACTTATACAAAATTATGTGGAAGAATTATCCTTGAAAGGAGGAATCTTTCCCCTCCAAAATCTCTAAAATAGTGGATCTGGTTCCCAACACTAGGAGTTTGTAGTAAATGACAGGGAACACATTCCTAGATTTTCTCAATCATCGGAGTTCCATAATCTCTCCAGAATTTCTCAATTATTTCGTGATATTTTGTTCATTTATTTTCCAATATTTATCCTTTAGTAGTAGGGATAAAGTCCCTAAATTATCTCCTTCTCCAAATCTCCATAATCTGCCCAATATTCTCACAATATCCTTCAAAAATAAATAATATTAGGCACAAATATGCAATTATCTCTAAACCTTCCTAAGAACATATTAAAGCTTAAGAAAACATTATTAAGTGTAGAAGGAGAGATTTATTATATATTTGATGTGCCTAGGAAATGTTAGATGGGCCTTAATTTATGTCTAATGTTAGATGGGCCTTAATTTATGTCTAATTTAGCAGCCCTATTTAAACTGTTTCTCATGCTCTGAGAAACGTATTCATCCTCCTGGAGTGTGCTGGTGGTCCTTTGAATCAATCTCCATAAAATTATCCTCATATTTTGACCTTGTTATTCCATATACATGATTTCTATAAGAAACTTTTCAACTTCATGTAGCAGTCTTCGTCGCTCTGCTTCTTGGGGCTCTAGATTGCTTAGAGATGAAGGGAAATGGTTTATGGAGGTTAGGGATGGAGTGATGGAATGATGGGAGTGATGGAGAGGTAAGGGGAGAGGTACCATGCCAAGGTATAGGTGATCTAGCTTCTAGTGGCGCATGGAGTGAAGTGAGGGTTAGGAGTGGTAGGTATAGGAAAAAAATAAATTATCATGCTATTTTTGAAGTTTAGAAACCTTTGAGAGGGCTACTTTCCTTGTAAATAATTTTCCTATAGCATTTACAGGGTTTCCTGTAGTGCTACATGAATCTTGTAGCTGCTACGACTTTCCTGTAGTAATTATAGCCAGGAATAAAAATATAGTTTTCTTCCTATTTGAAAGGTGAAATGAGTGAATGGGTGCATGTTGGAGTTGTACATGGAGTGTGTAAACAACAGAGAGAGATAACAGAGGAGGAAAACCACCTTTGATCAAAAAAATTTGTCCTGGTTAACTTCCGGTAGAAAATTTATCTTTCCTATAGAAAATATGTTTTTCCTGTAGAAAATTTGGTGCATGTAGCAGCCCTATTTCTCCTGTAGAAAGTTTATTTTGCATGCTAAGAGGTGGTGGGTCCACCTTTTATTTTTTATTATTTTATTTTTTCAAAATTTTCTCTTTTTTTTTCAAATTTTTCTCTTTTTTCATTGCATGCAAAATAAACTCAGAGTTATTTTTTGTTAACTGAGTTCACCCTCATTTACCCCTTGGCACTCCTTGTCTTCCATCACAACTAACTGATTACTACCAAATTTCTCAATTCCTCTTTCCTTTTGTCTTGTTCCTCTCCCAAATGTGTGTGTATCTTGGTGGAAAAGTGAAGCTAATTGCTAGATAAGGCCAAGGATGCTTTGCTATTGATTTTGGCTATAAAAAAACTTTCTTTCTCACACTTTTAATGTTTTATTAAGCTAGAATAGATTCGAAGAAGGGTTTAGATGATTGCATACCTGAGCCTTACCCTTGATGTGTTTTTTCAGGTGATATTGAGGCTGATGATATGAATGTTGAAGGTGCCTTTGGTGGTTCTGAAGCTGCTACTCATGATCCTGAAGTTGCTTGTGATAATCTACTTGAGGTCCTATTGTTGGTATCCTTGAATATGGAGGTCTTCTAGGGAATTTTTGTTTTTGATGTTGTTGCTACTTAACATCCCTAGATAAAATGATACTACTAAGATGTTCATGATGTGAGTGAAGTAGTTGATGATTTTTCTTATGTACAAGTCTTCATAACATGATGATATTTTTTGACTGAAAAAGTTTTTTATGTGTGCAGTCTTCTCCCAATGTTCAATATTATGCTGGTGGAGTGTATGGACTGCTTCCTAAGGAGGGTGTGCTCTTCTCAATTTCAGAAGTGGCTTCATGATGTTCAAGGTGGCTGGATCTTATGCTCTGTTGGTGAAAAATAATTGATGCTAAGTTTTGATGTGACTGTACAAGCTACTCAGGACAACCCCCTTGTAGCAGACATGATTTAGGCATAGATCTCAAACGGTAGATCAACTTGACCTAAATTTTTTTGAGCATATTAATATCATCCTTATGAACCTCCCCATAACAAATATCAGCCATTGGATGCAAGAATCTTGAGAAAAATTAAAAATAGATGTAGGTGATGGAGGTCGATTTCTCACAAAATGTGCACCAGAAATTTCTGAAATTTCTTGATCATATTACCATTATCCATATGCATCTCCCATGAAACAACTTGAAAAATGGATGCACTATTTTCAAGATATTATAAAAACAATTTTATGCTAAAAAACAGGAGTTTCCTGTAGCAAACGCAGGGTTTCTTGTAGAATTTTAGGACAACGAGGAAAATGAATGCGAAAAGCTTGGAAATGATGGGTGGTTGTTGGAAATGGACGAGGGTAATGGATTGGAATGACCTACGTCCTTTTGGAGCATCTAGGCAAAGGAGGAGGAAGCCCGAGTTTGACTTCCTTTGACTAGGGTTTTGACCAAAATTTTCTTTTGGTGCCAATTTGTTTTTTTTTGCTGCTTGCAAAGGTTGGAGAGCACTTGCATTTATTAGAGAGAGATACATGGAGCAAATACATTTTTTTTCTTTTCATTTTTCACTTCTTCTTCTTCTTCTTCTTTTTTTTTTTTTTTTTTTTTTTCTGTAGGCCTACTAGCTGCCTTAATGAGGTATACAACTAGTAGGTTTGCCTAGGCGCCTCAAAGGAGGTTTTCAACTAGGATTTTTTTTCTCCTTATTTTATCTTTTTCCAACCCATTGACCACCTCATGGAGGTTTTCAATCAGTGAGCCAATCTTAGGCACCTCAAAAGAGGTTTTCACCTGATATTTTATTATTTTTTTTTCTCTTTTTTCATTTTTAATTTTTTCCTATCCTACTCTACTTGAAAAAAAAAACCTCTTTCAAGTATAGGAATACTTTAAATGGAGCCATGTGCAAATCAAGATGACATATATAATCATGTGTAGGCTTGAAAGACATGCTTTGACATGTACCTGAATATGAGAGACAAACTTCTTTGACTGAGATAATATCAAGTAATGTTGAAGAAGAGTGTGTTGCTGCAACTTAATGATTGCCTGAACCATATTTCAATATAGTTTTGATGCCCTTTGTTTTCTTGCTCATTGGGATCATTCTTAATGTCTTCTTCTACCATGAAATTAAAATATTCCTCTTTTTGTTTATTATCATCTTGAACACTTGGAGGATATGATGGTAAACATGAGGGAACATTCTCAATATCTGATTTTGATGTTTGTTCTTAATCAAGTGCATCCCCTGATTCTTTGATATCCTCACTTGAATCTTCTTCTTCTCGATTTTTTCCTTCAATGACATCAAGAAAATATATATTTTTCAATACCTTTCTTGAACTAAGATAAATACCATTTAGATCAAGAGGACATGTTTGGTAGTATTGTAACTCAACATTGTAAGATGGCTGAGATACTTCATTGTGTGGGTTTGGAAATGATGGTACGGGTAGTTGAGTGGGAGTTGATCTATGAGATGGATGTGGTTGAGGTTGTGGTTGTGGTGGAGTTGGATGGTAGGGATAGCATGGAGTTGGGTATGGAGGATATTGAGGGAAATATTGAGGATATTGTGGATTTTTCCCATAAGGTCCTTGTCAACCTTGTTTCCAAGATTGGTTTTGGGGTTGAGATAGCCAAGGTTGCCAAGGAGGGAGTGTGTCCCAATTATTTTGAGATGGATGTGAATAAGCTTGAAATTGTGAAGTAGGTCCTTGCATCATATCAAGTTGACTAGGATACCATGGTCTTCTTGGAGATACATAACACAACTATTGTGGTGATTGAATTGCTCCATTTTCTTCTTGGTAAACTTCCTTAAACCTTGGTAATGATGGAAAATATTTAGCAGCATATGATTCTGCGTGGATAACACAAATATCAACATCTTATTTTCGCTCATTTTGCATTCTTAACATTTCTACTTGTTCACTTAGATTGCTAAGAATATATATTTTAAAGTTATCAAGCAAATTTCCAAGCTCATCTTGAATTACTAATTATGATGTTGATTTAATTACTCTTGCCCTTCCTCTTGATATGCGCTTGCATGATTTACAAATTTCTTCGAATTATAATTGGTATACATCTCCTTTACTCATGAGATCAAGGAGATCAATCCACTCAACCCTAATTATTCTAAGTAAGAGGGTTTTTAGTGTTTCAAATCCTAAATGATGCAATTTTTCCCTCTTAACATTATACATGAACCTCTGTATTAGATCCTCAAGGATCTCATCTTATTCTTGATTAATTCTAGAAATTTCTTCTTTAAGATCATGATCTTTATATTTTTCTACAAATATATTTTTCATATCATTCCATGATCTTATTGAATTAGTACCTAAACTCATGAATCATTTAAGAGCTCTATCCTTCAATGTTGCAGGAAACAACCTCAATTTTTGAGCGTGTGATAAGTAGCCATAAGATCCACAAAGTATTTCAAATTTAAAGAGAAAGGTTTCTGGATCCTCTGACCTCATACCATGGAAGTTGGGAAGGAAAGATGGAGGGATTATATTCATATGCACACTAATATCAATATCTTGAATGGGAACCCCAATAGGATCTTCTTCATTGTCATCATCTTCATCCATTTCTTCTACCTTCTCTGTCACCTCTTCTCCTTATACCCGTAAAAGTGGGTTGGTGTTGGAGAAATATTTTTAAATATTTTTTTTGTATAAGAATGTTAATTCAATGCAAATTTCTATTTCGAAATTAAATATGCCTAATGCAAATTGTTTTTGTTTTTGCAGAAAGAAAAGAAATGAATCAAATAGGGAATAAAAAAATGCATACTTTGACACCTCCTTGACAAAAACACCAAAAAGTGATGAGCCCCAGTATTGCAACAATAATGTTTCAACTACCGAGGCTACCAAATTTAATTATAAACTCGGGGTTCGTACAAACTTAAGAGGTATAAACACTATATGTGTAGCATACAATGTGTCCTTATTTTGTTGATATTATATAATGGATTGAGTTTCATTAAATCAAATCCTAAACTAATTTCATAAATGGAAGTGTTTCTTTGGAAACAAATTAATCCTAGGCAAGAACAACAATTTGTAATTGAAATCGTAAGAGCATGAATTCAAATAAATAGGCCTAATATACTTTGTAAAAATGCATGTCATAAGTGGTGCTTATTATTCCTAAATCATGTATTAAGATCCTAGGGGTCATGATTAAAGCCTAAGAGACAAAAACCAACATTTGGGAGAAAATCTGGTTGAGTTTACACATGCTACAAGAGTGCTACATGAAACTCTGTTTTTGCTACAGGAAAGTATGTTTTGGAAATAACTCAACGAATGACAAGTAAATCAAATGAAAATGGGATGGGAATTTTTTTTATATTAATTATGATGTCTTAGGTCTCGATTCCAAGTGGAATCACTCCAAAATACCCCTATTCACACGTGCTAAAAAATAATAGAAAATTACTACTCTAAAATTTGGAAATTCAAGAACTAGTGAGCTAGTTAATCTATCAAATGCCTAACCTAATCAAGTGAAAATGAAATGGGGTAAATTTTTTTATTAAATATAATATTATTATGACCTAATCCAAATGTAATAAATTCAAATGGATCTCATTAAACCATTCTAAAAAATATCAGAAATTTACTACTACTTCGCTACAAGACATTTCCAGAAATCTTATATTCGTGAACTAGTAACCAAATCCAAGTGGCTTAATGATTAATATGACCTTCCAATGTTATTATAAGCATGAATAATTCTTTTGAACCTGTAAAAAACCTACAAAATAACTCACTTAAATAATTTAATTCGATCCTACAACAAGAAAATAAACAATATTATATACAAAAATATGCAAAAGAGAAATAAGAGATGTATGTGAATAATAAGTGAAAAGAACATAAAGATATTGTGTAAGAAGGGTCTGAGTCTCCTTGGATGGCCAAGACCAAGGAGGACTTAGAGTCCTATGGAAAAAACCAAGCCTTAGAAGCTAAAAATGACACCAATCTTCATTATTGAATCAATCCAAGTACAATATCCCTGCAAGAAAAGAAAGGAGAGCTTCTAAACAACAAGTTTTCTCCATAATAAGAATAAACAATACATGCCGCTAGAGGCTAATTCATATTGGTACTTATAAAAAATTATGAGGAAGCATTCTGCTTGAAAGAAGGAAGCTTTCCCCTCCAAAATCCCTCAAATAGTGGATCTGGTTCCCAACACTAGGAGTTTGCAGTAAATGACATGGAACACATTCCTAGATTTTCTCAATCATCGGAGTTCCAGAATCTCTCCAGAATTTCTCAATGATTTCGTGATATTTTGTTCATTTAGTTTCCAATCTTTATCCTCTATTAGTAAGGAAAAATTCCCTAAATTATCTCCTTCTCCAAATATGCATAAGATGCCCAATATTCTCACAATATCCTTCAAAAATAAATAATATTAGGCACAAATATGAAATTATCTCTAAACCTTTCTAAGAGCATATTAAAGCTTAAAAGAACATTATTAAGTGTAAAATCAGAGATTTAATATATATTTTACGTGCTTAAGAAAGGTTAGATGGGCCTTAATTTATGTCTAATTTAGCGACCCATCACCTAGAAATTACATGATTAAATATGAAAATAGCTACAGTTTCGTCGTTGCTCTTAAATGTAGGCATCAACTCGGCCCATTTGGTAAAATAATATACAATGAGAATAATATACTCATCCCCCCTGGACGAGTGAGGGTTACATGTAACGAAATCGATGCCTCATTTCACAGATGGACCGATAGCTATGCTTGGGTGAAGAGGAGTGGGAGGGGTGCACATATTTCGATCAAAAATTTGACAATTGTGACATTTTCTAACCACAAGAACAATCTTTGAAGAGGGAAGGCTAGAAAGAGGCAGCACACAATATCTTTTGGGTAGTGGAAAACCTAGACATATGACCACTAGATGCTCTAGAGTGGCAGCCATTTAAATCCTTCTCGGCTTCTTCATGTTTTAAACAACGTCGAAATACATAATCGACACCATGACGGTAAAGAGTTTTGCCAACAATGTTATATTTTTGGGACTGGTACCAAATTCTATGATGATCAGATTGTGAAATTTCAAGCTGAAAATTTTTCATTTGAAGATATATAGTGATATCTCCATACCAAGGGTCCAAAGTACTGACCAGAAAATGAGATTCATCAGGTAGATGATCTTCTACCACTCTTTTAGATTCAATGTAGGGAAAGTCACACAAAATTTCAGCAAACACCAGTGATTTATTTGATTTATATTTTTCAAATTCCAAATCAAACTCTTGTAGGATAACTATCCACTTCGAGTAATGTCCCCCTAGTAGTTTTTTAGTCAAAATATACATCATATGGTTGTAGTCAGAGATCACGGTAATTTTGTGTAAAAATATGTAGTGACAGAAACATTGGACAACTTGCACAGTTTCCAGGGGCAACTTCTCCACATGCATGTATTTAATATCGGTACGTGTAAGGTTCCAACTTAAATAAAAAATCACATGTTCATTGGTGTATTAATATTCTTGAACTAATACCATTCCAATGGTGGAATAAGACATAACTAAATACAAAAAGTAGTCTCGATGATAATCAGGTGGATGCAACAACAATGCATGGGTCATTGCATGTTTAAGTGAATTAGAAGATTTATCAGCAAGAGCATCCCAAAAGAAGGGAACATCCTATTTTAACAAGCGAGTGAAACCTTTAGTTAACTCCACATAGTTAGGGATAAATCGATGTAAAAATTTTGCTTTCCCTTCCAAACTCTGGAGTTGATGAAGAGTAAAAGGAGGAGATAAATTGACAATAGCTTCAACCTTAAGGGGATCGATACGAATTCCTTCCTTGGAAATGATGAATCCCAACAATCGTCCGGATTGTACACAAAAAATAAATTGTGTGGATTCAAATGGATGTTGTAATTCCTACATCATAGAAAAGTAGCTAAAAAATGGGTAGGATGATCTTCTCGGCGCATAGAATGGGTTGGTAAGTCATACAGGTAGGGCTGCAAAATCTATTTGATATCGTGAAATGCATGACATGACCCTCTGAAAAGTGGTGCCAACGTTCTTCAAACAAAAAGGTAATTTGTGATAGGAAAAAGTTCCTTGTGGAAAAATAAACACAGTTTTGGGCTAATTGGAAGGGAGTATGTTTATTTGATCATAATCATAAAATCCATCCATAAAGGAATATACTTTGTTGTCGGCACAATCATCAACAATTTTGTCGATTTAAGGGGTAGGATAATTATCTTTGGGACAAGCCTTACTGACATACATATATTCGACACATACTCTAATAATTCCATATTTCGTGTTCACCAAAACAATGTTGGATACCCAATATGTCAAGGGAATAGGATAAATAAAACCTGCGCGAAGTAATTTTTCAACCTCATATTTAATGGCAACAGATTTTTGGGGATGTATTGGACGTAATCTTTGTCTAACAGGTTTAACATCTAGGTATGTCTTGATTTCGTGAACTACAACACTAGAATCAATTCCTGGAATCTCTTCGTAGGACTGGAAAATATGTCACACAATTATTGAAATAGGGCTTTGTACATGTTAGTTTCATCAATTGAGCATGAAGCACCTATATGAATGTTCTTAGTTATTCTTGGTTTCACTGAAATTTAGATTGGAATCGTTGCCAAATTGTTTCCTAAATTCGTCTTAGAATCTGAATGAAGGATTGACATAAGGTTTTGAGGTTCGTTAACATATTCAGTCAAAATTATTATTGAAAATTCATTCTCAACTCTATCAAGGTTTGGTATAAAAGAAGAGTGATGGTGAATATCGTCCCAAGGTAATTCATCCAATGACAAAATTTTCTTAATACTTTCGTCAGTTGAAAATATGTGTTGGAAAGGATAAAAAAATGTGTTGTTGTTAAACCTGATAGAGAAGAAGACTTGTCACTGATCACATTCACTTGATCAATATCGGTTGACGATGGGTCAGAAATAAATTAAACTTCCATATATGCTGATTCGTATGGACTCAAAGGAATTTCATTGCCATAGAGGTCTAACTAAGATTCTAAAGGCACAATCCATAGGCCATCGCATGGTATCGAGCTTGATGTAATCATGTTGACATTGGAAATAGTACGAGGAAATTTTGGAGGAGGCATGGAAAATTTCCCATAAGAGCTGAATCCTTAATCAATCCTACTCCAGCATATTCTTAAGGGATAACTGAATTTCCAACATGACACTATCCGTAGAGTTAGGATCATAATTATAGTAAGACAACTGATCAATTTTGTCAATCTTCCCTTTATGGGGGAAAATTATTAACCGAAAGACTGATGATACCACAAATTCCATTGCATAAGACCAACTTATTCCTAAGAGAAGTTTGTAATCAAGAGGGGCATCAACGAATTCCACCTCAAGAGTAATGGTTTTTCCTTCTACCTCTATGGGTAAATCCTGAAGAATTCAAAAAGGGCGAAAACCTCTTCCATAAAAGGCTTTCAAGATTGTGGGTGATTGATTGAGGGTTGGAGAACTAAGATTTTCCCAAAAATCCAAGGACATGATGCATGTATATTCTCCCTCATCAATCACAATTCGAAAATCTCACATATTCTTGACTAAGACAGTAATTTGAAAATCCATTTGGTGTGGGAGTCCAGGTATAAAACTCTCGAGATCAAAGATGATGAGGTTAGAGTCTTGAGGGTTAGTTTCTCTAATAACTGAAAATAGTAACTTCCTTTGGGCTGGACAAGACTACAACACTTCGAGGGCTGACATTGCTGAAGGTGACATAGCCATATCTTCAACAATTTTGTGATTTTGAGCAGCTCTCGCATGTGGATTGGAAGCTGATTTTTGAAGTGCACCCATAGCGGGCAGTTTAATTACCAGGTCAGAACTAGTTTTCTCGATGTGTAATGGTTCGGAAGTAGTAGGAGTTGACATAGGAGGTTGACCGAATGAACCAATTTTGTTTCTATGTATAGGACTCTTAGATCCGTAATCTTGAGATCGTGTTGCAACCATAACCTGAGAGAACATCATCAGGATATCGGTCAATGAATTAGAAGATGATCCATTATAAGAAATCATTTTTCTTTCTTGTGAAGGAAAAGGATCCTTAAGAACAACAGGTGTGGGTGAACCTTTTAAAAACTTAGATACTTAGGCCCCATGAGGACACTCTTTTGTGAAGTGATCCTTGTCACAGATAAGACAAGGATTATGAGGTTTATATTTTTCGTCAGATGGTTCAGTTTTATCTATCTTTTCTTTCGAAGAATTATTTTGTTTGCTTTTACCCTTCCCTTTATTTTTACCCTCTGGATGACTTAGTATTAGCAGTAGATGAATCTACAACATGAATTTCAGAATTAATTTCCAAAGAAGAGTCTCCTTCGATGAATCAGGTAAAGTTATGATTGGAGTAACAGATTTATATTGTTTCTTTTTACTCTTTGATGTATTAAATATATTGATTACACCATCTGGGGCATGAGAGACAGAAGGAATCGTAGTGACTTGACTTGGGCAAGGAAAATATGGAACCTTTTCATACAAAGTCCTAGACTGTGTGTAAATTAGGTCTAGACATTGGGATTGAGCGATAACCTGCTCTTCCATTACAACAACTCATTTAGCTACATCTTCAGTAATCTTGGGGAGTAATGACTTAATAAACCACTAAGCCAGAATTTGATCTGGGATAAAAACTATGACCAAACTACGTTTACGTCACCATTCGTGAATATGATCTGAAATATAGGTAGACGTAATTTTCTTGAGTGAAGTCAAAAGTTTCGTACCATTATCATAACAGACTAGTAACTGAAAATGAGTAAGGAAAGTAATTTCTAAGGCATTGAAATTATTGAAAGAGCCTCGTGGTAACTCAATGTACCACTTTGTAGCTAAACTAATCAAGGTTCTTTGAAAAAGTCTTAACTGAATGGAATCATCGATTAAAGAGTTGGACACACATCACAAATGATAGGTCATAAAATGGTTTGAAGGGTCCTCTCCTGAATTTCTTTCGAACTTCAAAATGTCACTAGGAAACTTGGTAGGCATGGCTGGCCAAAACGGAAGATAATAGATAGGATCATTTGAAATCCGAGACAATTCTGGTAAATATAAAGTTTCTATAAAAGGTAACCGTTGGTTAGGGTCTTTCTAAGAAAATTTATAACCCTGAGGGACAAGTCTAGTACCTGGAGGAGGGTATCCAGGGTAACCTAGAATAGCTTGAGCAGTTTGAATTTGCACACCTCCAGGGTATTCAAGGTTAGCCATACCAAATTGACGTTAAACTGGTATTTGAAATGTATGACCAAGGTATGGTTGACCCTGGAAAGGCATATTTTGTCTCATTTTCCCATATTGGAATTGGCCCTAAAATGTCTGACCTTGAACGAATTGACCTTGAAAAGGTTGGCCCGTAAAAAGTTTTCCTTGAAAAGGTTGACTTGTTTGCGTAGATGCTATACCAGTTTGTCCCAAATAAGTTTGAGGAATAGACTAGACTGTAGGTATGGTTTGATAAATTGTAGTTAGAGGGATATCCTACGTAGTAGTTACATTTGAGGGGTAGTAGAAATGGAGACTTTGGAAGTTCCCGAGTTGTGCATTCGAGGAGTACTTGGTTGTTGAAAATATTTTTGCACAATACATTGGCCGTGAATACTAGGAGTGCTTGGGCGAGCCTGCTGACTACTCGGCACAGATGCCCTATGTGTAATTTGAGGTATACCTTGAACAGGTTGTTGGAATTGGTTGTAACCAAATTTTCCAATTAGATGAGTAGGTTGATTGTGGGGTAGATTGCAAAGGCTGTTGAGTAAAAAATATATAGTGTTCATCCCTGGATAGGGAGTTCCCATTGAGGGTTGTGATGCATACGGTTGACCATAACCAGTTTGAGGAATTGGACTGTAGCTTTGATAATTATCGGGTAAAGGTTACCCTACAACCGTAGTATATGTTCCAATGTAAGGTTGTCCTCCTTGAAGAGGTTCCCCCCCCCCCAGGCGGAATGTAACCACCTGATGAGTTAACTTGAGGTATTCCCAGAAATCATATAAACATAGTTCGTTGTCAAAGTTTGGGCAGTAGACTCTAATAGGCTAGTTGACACAGTAGAATTTTGAGAGGAAGGAGATGCTCCTGAAAAATTTCCAGTAAGTGACTGGTATCCGACAGGAATAGAAGGACCACCATAAAAAAAATTTCTGGAGAAGATGAGAACATAGATGAATCAATAGATATGTTTCCAGAAGCCATATTAGATGCACTATTTATGGGTAAAGAGTAAAATGGAATTCATTATTCAATGACATGGATGACCATAACTAGATGAATGTATAAAGTTAGGGATTGCAAGATACCAAGGATCCGGTTGAAAAGGAGAAAAATGTATATCTAGTGGATAATTCAGTTCACAAGGCCGTAAATCTAAAGAAACATGACGAGTGGGAATTTATTGTTCTTCTTCGTCGTCAAAAATCTCTTCAACACTAATAAGTCTAGGAGGAAGATTCTCAGTGATGAGAAGTTTTACTCGAGGTGAACGGGGTTGAACAGGAGTAGGGGCTATAAAATTCTAAGGCGACTCAGGTTCCTTAGAATTAGACTCAGGCTCAGATATTTTTGGTTCAGTGAATTGTGTATTTGATAGTTCACCAGTAACATATTCTACTGTGACTGCTTCAGAAATTTTTGGTGGATTTTGTTCTAATTTTATTTAAAATGTTTGAGGTCTATTTAATTCAAAATTTGGATGTATTATAATGGATGATTCTTCTTGTTCTGAATACTTGACTCCTGTTGATTGAGTCCTTTCAATATTCATTTTTTCCAATTAACTCGGTGTATATTCAAGGGGTTTCCCCTGCATTATACGTGAATGTCTCATTATTTCAGCCATGATTACTTATTTTAAACACAAAATCACAAAAAAATCAGTAAATCACACCTAAGGACTCTAAAAATAAACAAAAAAATGAACACACACTATAAAATGTAGGAGGGAAACCACGCAAATAATATGTTTCCACAATAAAATCACTAGTTGGTGATTAAATCCAACCTCAGAAAGATCAATTTGGAACACTAGCGGTCAGAATAGTTATCATGACAACCTTCTTAATGAAACAATCCTGTGAAAGTAACTCCATTATGCCATCTCGAAGTGAAGACTACCCTCCAGAAATTCCAAGTGAGTCTAGTCAACCTCTGCTCTAGGCACAGTGGGACCTTCCCTCCACCGTCACCTTGGGAAAAATCCTAAAATTATAGCCACTAAGGTTACCAACTGTGACAGTCAAGCCTGGGGGAACAATCTATGGTTTGATATACGCTCAAGGGCAGAGTATCAAAGCTAAATCCCCTTGAAAGTTCCTCAAATGGTAAATCCGAGGTTTACTGACAAGTGATCCCAAGCTCCTCGAAAATGGTTAATCTGAGGTTTACTGTTTGTAATACATGCAAATCTTCTATCTTTACCAATGCAATAGGCATGATTACTCCACTAGGTTCGACATGACCTCGTGATAAAATATTTTAAGAAGAGCTTCCAAGAGAAAAAATGCAACAATTGGGTTTTGCCTATTGCAAGATACTATTTTTTTTTTTTAACTGCTTTGGAAAGTTAATTACTCCCTATTCCAAAGCACTAATCCTGAGATAGATTGGTGGAATGAGTCCTATAAAATAAAAATATCTAGATTAATTTTAATTAGCATTGTGTTATTATGGATTTTGTTTACGCAAGGGGTAAAAAAATGAAACTAGATGATGTTGTGACCGACTCAAAATAATCTAAATTCATTCAACAATGAATGTGAAATTCTTCATTTCAATGAATTCCTAATTAAGGGAAAGTAAGAGGTTCTTGAACTTGAAAGTGAAAATTTCTTAAAAATAAAAAATAAATTCATTTTTCATTAAGAAACCAATTCTCTTTGAAGTCTACTAAATAAAACTTAAATGAAATTTTTTGTTGATTCCAAGCCAAAACATACGATTCTATTTACAAACAATTTTTCAATCCTTCAAAATCAAAGAAAACTACAAAAACCCCTAAAATTTATGAACAGAAATTCAAAAAAAAATCTCTTAATAAATGATCTAACTAGTGATGCCTATAAGTGAAATTTCATCATTACTTCCATCTAAAATAATAAAAAATCATTTTTTCACTCAAAAAACAAAAGAAATTTCATAAAAGACTACTTTTCTGGGACAATCCCTACTTCACTTATGTAGAAGCTTTCTTTTGCAACTGAGAAAAAAAAATCACTCAACAAAGTAAGACTAACAACACACCTAGTACATTTGGAAGAAAAGGACAGAAAAATAGTGATATTCACACGCAGTCTATCTTTCCAAACAAAGCAATAAAGCAAACCAGGGAATACCCTACCCGAAAAATGCAAAAGGGATAATTTCTCAAAAATGACACTAAGGCAATCAAAATAAGCTCACAAACACACTCTGAGGGTTGATACATGTAAGAATGAACATTCATAAATTAGACATCAGACTCTGAGAGGGGGAAAATTCATTTTTTCAAAAATTTCCAACGGGTGCTCAGGTAATCAGTGTAATCCAGTGTGCATGCGCACCATGTTAAACTATGAACTACGAAAAGTAGCACTCTGTTTCTGAAACAAAACCGCATAGGATAGAGAAATTTCAAAGAAAATAAAAACATGGCATTCTAACCCAAAGAATCTAAAAGTTCATTAACTCAAGAAAACTCAATATTGGTCAAACCAGAAAAATAGGAGAACTAAACCAAAGTGAAACTGAGATAACTAAGACGTTCCCCAGTTGAGTCATCAATTTTTTATCCAGATAAATCCCTATTGCGGACAAGAGCGATCTCCCTAGTATCCTAACAGATAACTAGAAACAAAAAAACATGAAAATATCTCTTTCCCTAATCTATTAGCATTCAAATTATCAAATCTAGAGGAAGAAGATGATGCTCTTACCTTTTCAGTGAAATTCCTATTGAAGACCCCACACTTTGTCCCAATGAAGCTCCTCAATACTTAGAAGAAACCTTCAAACACAAACATAAAAAGTATCAAAGGCATATGCAACATAATAATAACCAAAAAACTAGCTTAACCTAATGATCAAGGAGATTAGGAAATGAAATTTCTTTAATGAATGTATGAGTTTAAACCATTCACAATTCCAAGAAAACAATGCAGTGAGAAAAAGTGTCCAAATGTATTATTAGAGAACATAGAGAAATATGACAACCAAGCCTTGATGTCGTATAGGCTCCTCCCGAATGCCTCCAATATTCCTCCTTAGTTAACAAACTATCCAATCCAAAAATACCAACATAATACTACTATATGTGAACTCCCCTAACCCTAAAGTCTCAACTCAAGTTATAAGAGAAATTGAGGAGGTTTCAGATCCACTAAAGAGGGGTGAGATCCAAAAATGAGGGGATTAGGGTTCCATGATCCAAGGGAATTAGCTCCATGATTGGAGGGGTTTGGCTCGAACTAATATGACTCAGAGGCTTCTAGTTGGATTATATGTGCCCAAATATACTTCTAGATCTTCCTTTAATATTTTACTTTACTTTAAGTAGGGTGCGCAGGTTTTAATGGAAAACATAGCGCAAAATTCCACAGGGAATATTAGTAATATCTGCGCATGTGTAGGTAATGATTGTAAAAATTGTGCAAGCCATATTTAAGAGTTTTAAAGAGTCATTTTCCCAAAATTTAGGACTTGGTCAAGGAACATGAATTTTTGAATTGCAAGGAAGCATGAGTATGGATGGTGATAGATCCATTTTGACCGTTAAGTTTCATGGTGAAAAAATGACATGTAACACTAGGAAAGAGAAGAAGAATAGATCATCCCCAAGCGTTGTCAAAGGTAATCAAAGGAATCATGGGGAAGAGGTTTGGAAAATAGATATGCAAATTTTTCCCTTGAACGAATATAATGCAGTCATAATTTCTGATCCAAGACTTTCCCTCTGAGAAAATGATACCTTATTGGAATGTTCTTGGTATTAAAATGCATAACAATATTTTTAGATATAGTAATGGCACTGGTGTTTTCACAAAGGATAGATATAGGTTGTGTAAAATTTATTTGAATGTTCTACAGAGTTTGAATCATCCAAAATAGTTGTGTATAACAAGTTGTTGTTGTAATGTCTTTTGCTTCAGCAGATGATAAGGAAATAAAGCTCTCTTTTTTTGTTGAACCAAGAAACTAGAAATTTCCTAAAATGAAGGCTCCACCACTGGTAATTTTTTTTATTTTCAATGCTTCCAAGCCAATTTACATCAATATATGATTGAAGTGTAAAATTTCTATTCTTCAGGTATCATAGTCCAGGTCTTGAGTTCCCTGTAGATACTTGAAGTTTGACTACTTTGAGATGAGTCTCTTTAGGATTTCTTGTGTTTAATTTGTAATAATATATATTTTTACACTTGATGTATTTGTATTTATTATTTTAAAGCATATTTTAAATTCTAGAGTCAAAAGAAAATTTATTTTGAGTCAAAGTCCCATTGCGAATTTTTAAAGAAGATATATTGAATTTTTGAAAAGTAATTTTTGGCTCCAAAATTTGTCAAGTCAACTTCCCTCTAAGTAAATTCAGACCAAGCTAAATACCCACCCATTTGGCCAAGAAAAAATACTATATAAATGTATTTCGACCTCCTCCACTTGGGCATTCACATTCTCTTACACAAGAAAAGTTATGGGAAGTCAAGTCAAGGAAAATAAGGACAAATAGGAAGAATAGAAGGATGAATTGACTCTCTTTTCTATCTCTTGAAACTTAGACACGTGGAAAGGATTTTCTCTCTTTGGTTCATAGTTTTTTTGGGCATTCTATTATAGGGTGCCAAAATTTTAGGAAACTACAAGGGATAAAATTTCTGGGGTGACTAGCAATTAAAGGAGGGCCAAAATTTTTGGTTAGAATATGAAAATAGAATTGCTGGATTAGATTAGGAGGATTGATTTGGAGGGGAATACCAAGTTTGAATGTAGGTCTAGGTGCGTCTCTTGTTGAACAAGAAGAATTTCTCTATTGAAAAGGTTGCCATGGTTTCTTCCCCTTGGTGGGTTTTCCTAGGGTAAATCTTGTCTTTTTTTATGCATCGTGATATCGATTGTTTTAATATTATTTATAGTTGAATTTATGAAGTACAGTTATTCAACGATATATTGGAATAATTTAAGAGAATATCTACATCAAAAGAAATTATCAAAATTTCAGAAATATTGTGCTAATCTCTATTACACTTACAAAATCAACATTTAGGAAGCATCCAAATATACCAATTGCATGCATAATATCTCGTTTGGTACTTGTAAGATAGAGAAAACTTCCAATCATAAATCAATATTTATATTTATTAAGTGTTGAGGAATCATCATCTTTGTTGAGATTTCATCCTATTACCATAGGTGTACATACATGTTTATAGTATTTTTGTCCAAATTTCTTCAATATATCTTTGAGATATTTATTTTCAGAGAGAAAGAAACCTGTAATCCAAAAAATAATGTTAGCTCACCATGTAGGGACATTTAAAATTCTTTTTTCATGGGTTCTACAAGCCCTTGACTCATTGGGTCAACATTTCTACCAAATATGATATCATAAACATATATGACTACCAACAAGAGTTTATCCTTGTCTTCCTTGATATATAAGTTTTTATTTGGTGATCCTTTCTTGAAGACCTATTGCTGAAGATATTTGTTGAGACGATAGTACCAAGCATGGGGAGCTTGTTTTAACCCACATAAATCCTTTTTAATTTTTCATACGATATTCCTGTCATTACCAAGTATAAACCATTTAATTTTCTCAATTTAATCATCTTTCTCTAGATCTCCATTCAAAAATGTGAATTTAACATCCATATGATATACTTTAAATTTGCGGAAGCTAATAAATGTTATGAACATTTTGATGGCTTTGAGGCTTTTCACAAGAGCAAATGTTTCTTCAAAATCTATTCCTTCCTATTGAGCACACCCTTTGTAGACAATGCATTCCTTATTCCTATTAACTTCTCCATTATCATTTCATTTGTTCTTAAATACCCATTTGGTACTGATTGCATTTCCAATTTGTGGCCTTGGAACCATATCCAAAATATGATTATTTTCAATTTATTTAAGTTCTTCATCCACTGATTTAATTCAAAATTCATATTTGCTTTCCCAATGCACATCGTGAGTTTCAATTGTAGATAGTAAAGCTAAATCACTAGAGGAGGAAATGACTTTCCTTCTAGTTTTTACTCCATACTCTTTTATCACCTATTATTTGACTTTTAGGATGATTTTTCTACACATACCTAGATAGAGTATTTTCTAGCTTAGTTCCTTCTTTGTCTTCCTATTATAATTCTCTTCTTCTTCTTCACCTACAATTTCTTTGAATTCTATTTCATAATGTTCATCATCAAATCATATTTTCTTGTTGGGCCATATAGATCTTTCATCTATTCTAACATCTATAGATTCAACAATTTTATCAATACTTTTATTGTAACATTTGCAACCTTTTCTTTTGGAGGAGTGTCCAAGAATAATGCCTTCATCTACCCTTGGTTCAAATTTACTAAGTTTATAATCATTTATTTTGATATAACATATCCTTCAAATATATTAAAGTACTTAACAGTTGCAGGTCTTCCATACGATAGTTCATGCAGTGTTTTGTCAGCGTTAAATATTACATGGGCATTATTGATTATGTTGACCGTTTTTTGTAATTTTTCTCCCCAAAATGTATGAGGTACTCCAAATTCATCAAGAATTGCATGAGGCATTTGGTGAAAAATTTCATTCATTATTTCTGTAAAACCTTTTTGTTGAGGATTTTTTTCTATAGATAATTTTATTTTTATGCCATTTTGATCATAGAAATCAAAGAATTCATCTAATGCGAATTTACACTCTCTATCATATATGAGAAATTTTATTTTTAGATCCATTTGATTTAAAACCAAATCCTTGAATATTTTAAATTTCTCAAAATCCTCATCTTTAAATTTCAGCATACTAACCCAACACATTCTAGTGTATTCATCGAAAAATGGTAAAAAATATTTCTCACATTCTGGAGACTCTTCTTCATTGGTCCACATAATTCTATATGAATCAATTCAAGAGGTATTTCTAAATAATACTCTTTTTCTTTGAATTGAAATCTTGGCTACTTAATAAATTGACAATATTTGCAAATGTTCTCTTCAGGAGGTATGATATTTGGCATGTCACATATAGATCCCTTCTTGCTTTGTTTAACTAGTTGACTTAAACTAAGATTTCCTATCCTTGTATGCCATATATATCTTTCTTCAATCTTGCTCAAATAACAATGTTCATTTTCGCCTTCTAAGATGTATACATTATTTGGAGTCTTAGTTTCTTTTATTAAATTTTTTCCTGTGTACAATTCTTTGAATATACATCCTTTGGGCTTGAAAATAACTTCATGTACCTAGTCACACATTTGACTAACACTCAAAAAGTTATGCTTTAATTCATTTACAAGCAATAAATTTTGAGCTTTGGCTTTATATTTTAATACTACATATCATTTTCCATTAATAGTAGGAGGAGAATTATTACCAAAAGAAACATTTTTCCTTTCTTAACTTCATTAAAAGAAACAAATTTATTTTTTTCACCTGTCATGTGTCTCAGGTAGACACTATTAATATTCCTCACGTTATCTTGATCCCTTGCATATAGAGATATCCCATACTTTTCTCAAGAGAGAGTCTTCCTTTTCCAAACTTTAGGAGGTTCTATCTTTCGTTCATTCTTATAAGAAGGAATCAACCTAATTTCTGCATTCACTATTGTCATGCCCAAAGTTATTGCATATAGAACATTAAATTTAATCTATAATGGGAGAAAAGGAATTATTAAAGGCATTCCTAGCCTTTATTGATATATTTAAATTATACTTGTCTCTTTCTTCTCTGGCCTTGATAGTTCCGTATGCTACAAAATGAATGGATTTGTGAAAAAAGTTAAGACAAGAAAAGGAGTGACCATGGAAGAAAGATGTGTACCTAGGAGTGAATAATTTCCTTGAAGGGATTGGATCTTAATTATAAAAATAATTCATTGTTTTAGGGTTGATTCATCTCGCTTTTTTTGAGCTTGGTTACCTTCACCATTGACTCCCTTTACCACATTGGCTTAACTCTTTGGACTTGTTCATGCTAACACTAAAGGTTTTCAATTTTTTTTTTCCTTTGATTCTCAGTTGCATTTTATCCAAGATATGTCTTGATTAACGAAGAATTTTGAAAATTGATGATCGCCTCCAATATTTCAGATCCCTTTGCAACCTTGATATTTAGATTTAGATGATATTTTATTTTCTCAAGTTATATTATGAAACCAACTCCAAAAATAGAAGAAAAGAGAGATCAATGCCTTAGAAGTAAGCCACTTCGAGGGGGAAACCTACTTTACATTACATAAATGAACAATTCTTGGATGATACAAATGAAAAAACCTTATTTCTATATATAGGACCTAACCGACCTATAATCCTAGCCGACCTAACAATAATAATTTAAGGGCACAATAATAACAATATGGGGGTTACAGGGGTACAACAATAACCATAATGGGGTTACACTAACAAAAACAAGGGACTACACTAGTAATATAAGGAACTAACATGCCCCTCTCCTTCAAAAAAGTGTTGTCCTCAACGCTTGAGTAGATATGGATTCTTTTGTATAAAATTCTCATCCTCCCATGTAGAATCTTCAATGGGTAAATTCTTCCACTTGATGAGGTACTCTAAAATTGATCGATTTCGTAGCTGGCGAGTTCTTGTTTCCGTGACTGCTTCAAGTTCCAATATGATTTTTCGTTCCTGATCAAGTTCTAACAATATTGTTTGAACTAGAAGTTAGTCACCTATAACCTTCCTTAAGGATGAAACATGGAAAACTGGATGCACTCGAGAAGAAGCAAGAAGCTCCAATTTGTATGCCATAGTACCAATATTTTGCAACACCTTGTAACGACCATAGTAGTTTGGCGATAATTTATTATCCTTCTTAGCTTGCTTGAGGGATATTTGTTTGTATGGCTATAGTTGTAAAAATACCCAGTCTCCTATATCAAAACTTCTCTCGTTGTGATGTTGATCTTCCTGTTGTTTCATTCGATTTTGTGCCAAATTTATGTTATCCTTTAAGAGTTGGAGAACTTGTTGTTGATGCTCGATGTGATCTTCCATTGCTTGAAACTTAGAATTTTCTCTTAAATATGATGTGATGGACGGTGGATGATATCCATAAAGTTCCATAAATGGGGCCTTTTTTGCTGCAGTATGGAAGGAAGTTTTATACCACCATTCAGCCATAGGTAACCACTTGACCCATTATGTTTGTTTATTAGATAAAAAACAATGAAGATATCCTTGCAAACATTTTTTCACTATCTCAGTTTTCCCATCGGATTGAGGATGATAAGATGAGCTATGAGCTATTTGAGTACCCAAACAAGAAAATAACTCCATCCAATTTTTTTTAGTAAAAATGGGATCTCTGTCACTTACAATAATATTTGGGTTTCCATGTATCTTTTGAATTGTTTCCATAAATATATTAGCAACTATACTTGATTTAAATGGATGAGATAATGCACAAAAGTGTGCATACTTGGTAAGTCTATCAACTACCACCATGATGACACTCTTTCCTTTGGAATTAGGTCAACCTATGATAAAATCCATTGAAATATCCTCCCAACGTTGAATTGGATTCGATAAAGTTTGTAGAAGACCCAGGGTCTTAATTGTCTCCACTTTATTTTTCTGGCAAACCAAACATTCTGCCACAAACTTTTGATTATCAGATTTAAGAGCATCCAAAAAAAAGAAAATTCTTCACCTTGTGGTAAGCTTTTAAAATTCCCAAGTTTGCTCCTAAGGGAGAAGTGTGCAATTCCAAAATAATATTTTGTTTTAGTTGGGAATTCTTACAAAGATATAAGAAATATTTGTACCATAAGGAATCATTTTTCCAACTAAATGTAAAAGATGTACTAGTATCTTGTTGCAACTTTTGAATGAGTGTCCACACTTCTTCGTCCTTTTTCCATTCATCCCTTTCTTCGGTTATCCAATCTATTTGGATAATAGAAATGGAACAAAGCAATGCTTCCACCTCTTCATCCTTTCTTAAGAGCGCATCTGCAAGAAGATTTAGCTTCCATTTTTTTGTAGATGATTTCAAAGTCATAACCCAACATCTTTGTGACCCATTTTTTCTTCTCTTCTGAAGATAGTCTTTGTTCCAAAAAGTATTTAAGGCTATCATGATAAATTTTTACCTTGAAGTGTCTTCCCATTAGGTAAGGTTGCCATTCTTTAGTGCATGTAGTATTTTCAACATTTCCTTCTCATAAATATCTTTCTGTAAATACTTTCCTTTGATTGGATGAATTTAAAAATAAATGGGTCTTCCTTCTTGCATTAAAACAACACCAATTCCATTTCTTGAGGAAACACATTCCACAATAAATGTTTTTGTGAAGTCTGGTGTAGCTAAGATCGATGCTAGGCACGTTGCCTGTTTAAGATGTTCAAAGGCCTTAGTTTCTTCAGGAGTCCATGAAAATGCATATTTCTTCAATAATGTTGTTAGAGGTGCTGCTATTCTCCCATTATTCTTAACAAAATTGCGATAATACCCTGTTAACTCGAGAAATCGTCGTAATTGCTTTATGCTTGTGGGGACTTTCCATTCCTTAATGGCTTTAATTTTGTTAGGGTCTACCTTAACACCCTCGTGAGATACAATATGACCCAGATATTACACCTCTTGTACTCCAAAGAAACATTTGGAGGATTTTGCATATAATTGTTTCTCCTCCAATAGTTTGAGCACCCTATCAACATGTTGAACATGATCCTTCCAAGATGTGTTGTAGATTAGTATATCATCAAAAAATACTAACACAAATTTTCTAAGGAAGGGTTTGAAAATGGAATTCATCAACCCTTGAAATGTAGAAGGTGCATTGGTAAGGCCGAAAGGCATGACCAAAAATTCATAATGACCCTCATGAGTTCGAAATGCTATTTTCAGAATTTCTTTAGTCTTCATTCTATTTTGATGATATCTTGAATGAAGATACAACTTGGTAAAATAAATTGCTCCATGTAATTAATCCAATAATTAATTAATCAAAGGAATGGAAAATTTATCTTTAATAGTGAGCTTATTGAGCTCCCTATAATCTATACACATGCACCATGTCCATCCTTCTTGTGCACTAATACTACTGGAGCATAGAAAGAACTTTGACTAGGTTGAATTATACCGGCCTCTAACATTTCTACAATCATACATTCAATTTCGCTCTTTTGGACATGAAGATATCTGTAAGGCCTGATGTTTGGAGGAACACTTCTTGGAATCAAATGAATAGCATGATCATGATCACAAATAGGTAGGATTCCTTTGGGAGTTTCAAACACCTTGGAATGATTTTCCAAGACTTTTTGGAGATATGGAGAAATAGATGATTTTGATGTTGGACCTTCTAGTGAGAATAATTGTGCAATTAGGCCTCGTTGTTATTTCTTCAGAAGATTTTTCATGAAATTAGAGCTTATTATCTTTCCCTGCTTCCTTGTGATACCCGTAATTAAACTTCCTTTCCTTCTGAAAAAAAATCAAGAAAAGTTCTTGAAAATTAAAACCTACTGTCCCCAAAGATTGTACCCATTGTACTCCTAGTACAACATCAGCACCTCCCATTGGAATGGAAAGCATTGGAATATTAAATACATATTCCCCCATGGTTAGCTTGATATTATGGAATTTTCCAAAGAAATTTATAGATCCTCCATTTGCGACCATCACTTGACACTCTAGCGTTGGGTATAGGAAGAAACTCAATTCCTTTGCTACCTTACAATGAATAAAATTATGGGTACTACTCGAATCAATCAACACTATTACCCTTTTCTTCTTGATATGTCCTTTTGTCTTGAGAGTTTGAGGAGTGCTAATTCCTGCCAATGTATTAAAAGATATGGCCAGACTCATTTCTTATTTCTCTAGGGTTTGTTCCCAGTGTATATCCTCTTCTTTTGAAGTTTCTTTTTCATTTTATTCCTCCTCTTCACAACCTATGTAAAATAATTTCTTCTCAATGCACTTATGACCTTTAGTGTATTTTCTATCATAATTGTAGCAAAGCCCTTTTTCTCTTTTCTCTTCCAATTGTTGTGTTGTCAAACTTGTAGGTTGTGGAATTCTAGGAGTAGAAACACTTCCATCTTTATAGATGTGAGTGGTAGGCTTCCTTGTCACCATAATTTTACATTCAATTTTTCTTGCCAACCTGAATGCCTTCTCTAATGAATCAGGTTCCCAAAGGTGAACCTCATGTTGGATGTTATCCTTTAAAGTCCCTATGAAGACATAAATCCTATATTCCTCTAGAATATCAGCTACCCTTATATTTAATTTTTGGAAGTCCTCAATGTGCTCCACCACTGAACCCTTTTGTTTGAGATTTATCAATTGGATAAAGAAGGTTATGCTATTTGTATACTCATAATGTGCTATCGTTTCCTTCATAAAAATTGACCAAGTGACAATTTTTTTACTGGAGAAAATCCATTGATACCATAAAAATGTATTTTTTTCTAAATATAAAAATGCAAGGCATACCTTTTGTGTTTTTTTCACATTATTGAGATCAAAATATTGATCCATCTGTAGTATCCATGTTATGGGATCCTTGCCATCAAACTTTCCTCATATAGATATTTGGAATATCGTGGGCCTTAGATCTAACATTAGAGTTCATGAAATCACGATTAACATTCATTTTTTTCTCATCGTGAGTTTCCTCTACTATATTTTCACCATTAGGAATCATGTTTTGTATCAACTTTGTCAAACCTTCTTTCAAACCTTCCATGTATGCTTTTAGATCAATCGTCATGTCTTCCATGTTGTCTTTCATTTTTTCTTCCATGTCTTCCATTTCATTCTTTAAACCATCCATCTTAGCTTCCACGCCTTTCTTCAAAACTTCCATTTCATTTTTTGTTGCTCTTTGCGAGAGTGAAATTTGGTGCACTTGATCTTGTAATTTTGATATATCATGTTGCACTTCTTCATCTTCATGAGTCATAATAGAGTATACTGAGGGATTAAAAGGTGTTAAGTTATTTTTAGGGGGAATTTTAGAACTCAATACTGATATATATGCTTCAATATGCCCTTGCAATCACTTCAAACCTATTTTTCAAACAAGACTTATGAAATTTGAAAACAAATGCACACCTTTTTCTTGCTTTTGAGGAGCTCAATATTAAAACTGAATTATCGCTGTCATTTTGGATCTTCAATATCTGAAATTCGATCTTGTAGTAGCCCTATGAATCTTCTTTCAAATTCCACGGGTTTGACCTGATTTGGATGCTTCAAGGAAACCTTATGCCCAATATCCTACAATGATCTAATTATGGACTAGTTCAGTAGAGAGAACTTGTATGACTTTCCACGTGTAACTGTTTCCTCCTTCAGCTCTGAAATTGATACAAAGGAAACTAAGGTCTGTGTACTTTCAGCCACTTTTTACAAAATTCCATTATGATGCTAATAGAGAGAGTTATTGTGATTTTCCCAAGGTCACCTCTTTTAGATGAAATTTGGGAGCCCGCAAAAACCCTAACTTCCAGAGATCATATCTCCAAAAATATTGCAAACGAAGATATGAATTGTTTACATGAAGTTACTCAGGATTTTAGATTTGCATCATAAAAATTTCAGCTTTTGGACCTTCTTAGAAAAAATGTTATAGCGAAAATTCCACGATTACCTGTTTGGAGCAGCGAAACCCTAGAATCCAAAGCTCTGATACCCAATGTTATGAAACCAACTCCAAAAATAGAAGATAATAGAGATAAACGCCTTATAAATAAGACACTTTGAGGGGGAAACCTCCTTTACATTACATAAATCAACAATTCTTGGATGATACAAATGACAAAACCTCCTTTCTATATATAGGAATCCATGGGGTCACAATATAATCCTAGCCGACCTAACAATAATAATGTAAGGGCACAATAATAACAATATGGGGGTTACAGGGGTAAACCAATAACCATAAGGGGGCTACACTAAAAACAATAAAGGACTACAATGGTATTATACAGACCTAACAAGTTCTTTCCTTAATCCTACAATTTCGAATTCCAATTTTTTATAGTGCCTTTCATTTTCTTGCCATTATTTCCTTAGTACTTCCTCTATTCTTTTATCCTTCTCTAGAAAAACCTTTAAACGGGTCATTTATTCAAATATACATTATATTTATATATTATAATTTCCTTTAATTGATTATTGTTTATATTTATTATCTTATCTATCTCTTTTAATGCATCCATTAAATCATTTGAACACCAATTATTTGATTCACCTGCTAATTGATCCTCAAAGGCCATGAAATTTTTTTATTCATGATTGGAGTTTGAATCATTAGCTTCACCATTATATGAAAATTCACTAACTTCAGGAGAATAACAAATCTTCTTTTTAGTAAAATTCATTTTTGCATTCTTGTTAGAAATGTTCTTTCTATTTTAAACATTGTCTTTGAATGGACATTTCGCAGCATAGTGTCCAACCTTTCCATAAGAAAAACATTTAAATGGAAGCTTACCTTTGAATTTTCTAGTTTGTGTCTACAACTTCTTGAAGTTTTCCTCTTCTCCATCTAAAATGTAGCTAGTTACTTAAGGCTCTTGCTTTTGTTTTAATTTTCTTGTAGGTTTGAAGGAAGATTCTATGATTTCTATTTTTTATCCTTTTCTACTCATTTCGTAGGCTATCAAAATTCTATGGAGTCTTTCTACATATAGATGACTCAAGTCCTGCATATCTTCAAATGTTGAAACTTGGGAATTAAACTTAGGATTTAGTGATCTTAACATCTTCTCAACAATCGTAGAGTCCTCAAACTTATCACCAACACCCTTATTTAATACTTCATCTACTCTAAGGAAAAAATTGGCAACACTTTCATATTCATGCATTGCAAGAGTTTCATATTGAATTCTATATGATTGTAAGATAACACCTTTTACCTTTTTTTCCCCTTCATAGCTATTAACTATCTTGTCCCACATTTATTTGGTAGTGTTACACTGCATTACCTTCATGAATTTTGATTTTGCAAGACCTCCCAGAAAAATATTGACTGCTTTAGCATCGTTTTCGTATTGTTTATTACATGCATCATCTATAGGGATGGTGTAATATCCCAAAATGGGATTGCTCAGCAATGCATACTAAAATAATGCATTTTTCAGAAATGTATACAATGAAAGTTAAATGCAACTCATGGATCCCTTAGATCTTATATTATAGTAATTATATCTGAAAGGAAATCAGAAACAAATCACTATTACATAGTTAAACATGCCTCCCATGCCATAAATAGCTCAAAATCATGCAAAAATAGGGACTGCAACCATGTGTGAAAACTGGAATACCATGAAAACGTTATTTTATTACCTCTGCAACAACAGTAGGTTGTAAATCAGATCTAGAGAAATTATGTGGACAAAAGGTTAGATCTATAGCAGATCCATGCACTATACAGGCTGTTTTATCAATCCCCCTTGGGGTTTTCAGCAATACACCATGTACAAAATGTAGATCTGAGATATAAGACTGAAGATATATGGAAATATTCAGATTTGGAAAGTGGATCTGATATGATATAAACAAGAAAATGATCTCCTCCAATAGATCTCCAAAGTGAAGGGAAGATCCCCAACACTCAGAAAATCAGCTCTCTAAATGGTGCACTGAATCACCCTGCAGCAGCTCCTTCAGAAATAATGCAGATCTAGACTTCTTTTGCATTGTAGGGGAAAAATAATGTTGGCCTGTAGCCAAGATATGGAAATGAACCTCAAATCTTCCAATACTATCCTCTCAATGGAGTAGAATCCTCCTCCACTAAAAAGAAGCACTGAAATGGCCTAGATCTAAAGATCTAGCCTCCACTTGTTGCAGCTTACTGAAACATGAACATCCTCAATAGGATCTGTGCTATCAAAGGAAGATGAAGCTTGGCCTCAAGCCATATAGTGGAAAATATGGTGCAAGGCTCCTCCAAGAGCTACTCAATGGAAGAGAAGGAATCCCTAAACAGGAAGACCTTGTGCTAAACAACGCTCTATCTTAGCTAAACAACCAGAGAAAGAAAATATGTCTAAACATACCATATAATCATAAAATCATAATCATAAGCTAACCCCATATGGTTTCCATCCTCCTCCTTATAAACAATGTGAGCCTTCTCACCTTGGGTCCCACTCATTAGGGTTTCCATCTTCATGCAATGAATCTCCCTCCAAAATTATGCTATCTCCATTAGTCTTACTCATCTTTTTACATCAATGTTTGATTTAGTCAATCTTGACTTGATTAACCTTGACTGGATCTCCATGCAAAGTCTTCTTCCACACTTAATGTGGCTTTATTCTATCTATCTAAACAGATCTATATTCCCACTGAGTTATCTTCATTAATGTTCCATATCCTCCATCTTAGCTTAGTTGACTTGGTCAAACTTGACTTTGTCTACATGCATTAAGCCTTGTTAAAACATGAAGGTGTTTTTATCCAACTCTGAATATGATCCTTTCCCCATTAAGAAGGTTTTTATTGCTTCTAGAAATATTTATGGGTCTCCTTACCCATTTATTCATCTAACTATGTATTTAGAGAAAAATTAATATTCCAATTAGTTGCATGCTAATTTTGGAATATTACAGTCCTCCCCTCCCAAATGTTGCTTTTCCTTAAGCAACTGCAAGGATAGAACTAAAGAGCCTCCCCTCTTCCCCTTGTATCATCATCAAGTGATAAGTTCCTCCAAAGAACAAGATGCTTTCTCAACAATATGTCCTCAAATTGTTCCTCCCAAGTGTAAAAGTATGCCTTTGGTGAAAATTTCAAATGGCTCTCAACATGAAAAAGTGGGACATGTATGGAAACAAAAATATGTGGTCTAGAGGCCTTCTTGAGGCATGGAATCAAAATTATATTGGGAGTCATCATCCCCATGTGAAGCCTCCATCCCCAAGCTATCATCCACAAAAGGTGAGTTACCCTCCAACATGGTAACTCACGAAACATCTCCTCCACCTTAGGCTCCTGCAAAGAAGGTGGGGTGCATGGCTGAATGTGTGGGACTAAAATGTCCATCCCATGCTGCATATCTCTCCATTTATGATATGTATGGGGCTGTTGCTGATCTTGGGCTGAAATATCAAGGTCTCCAAGAATGATTCAAGTCACCCCACCAATCAAAACATCCATTAAATTCCTCTCCCATGAACTCAAGTTCTCTAAATGGCTCCTTCCACATGAAGACAAGAGGTGTAGTGTAGAAATCATGGTTTTCCTATTGTTTCTCCTGAAACATGAAACATATGAAGTATGGAGAATCATACTCCCAATGGGCACCTCCAAATCTTGTGCCACTCTCCCAAAAAGGCTTCCCATAAACATAAGAACACCATCAATATATGGAAGCATAAAAAAATGAAATCAAGTTGCCATATGACAACCAGGAGGTGGATCATAGTTCCATATGTGGAACCAACTCAGTGCATCCCTTGCCTACCTCAATACAAAGTATAATAAGTGTCTTTTCAACCACTTGTTTGCTGCCACAATCATCCTACAAGATGGGATCATGAAAGTAAAACTTGGTGCCAATGGTGCACACCAAAAATCATGTGGAATTCCCCACAAACCAAAAGTAAAATGGCCAACATCAATGCTGCAAATGGCCTCAAGTAAATCACAATACAAAATAAAATAAGGAAAGACCATCCTTGGTACAATATGATGATCATAAGAAATAAAGGAGTACAAATCATAAAGCATAAATATACATCCTCGATCATGTAATTTGGACATTGAGCTGAAATGGCTCAATTGAAAGTCATTCCTCACTTCAAATGAGTAGGGAAGTGGTTGTGCCAACCTCTCCATCATCATCTGGGCTATGCATCTCTCCATATGCTAATATACATCCTGTTGGATGCCCTCCCAAGTGAAATCCTCCATCAAGGAATGATATGCATCAAAGTGCATGGAAAGAAAGCCCACAAGTGCTGCATGTAGACCTCTCTTCTTATGCTTGAAAATCCAAGTCAAGAAGATCATATCATGGTAATAGATGTCTCCATCCACTACTCTATCACTCTACTCTCCTTCATGCTCATCAAGTGCATCATATATGAAGTGATCCTGGGAACACTCCATCAAAAGACCCAAGCTCCCAAGTAACAACGTTGTTGGCCTTTGTAATAAGGCTCCTGTCATCTCATAGCTCCACCCTTTGACATCCCCTATGTCAAAGTCATCATCAAACATAATGTTGCTATATGTGAGAGATCCTTCCCAAAGTGGAAGCACCTCCTCATCTTCCAAGGTTAAAGAGTAGCCCCTTTGCACCATGATAGTGCCATCTCCTACTCCTGCAACATCATGCAAAGTATGGGATAAGATCAGCCCATAATCTCTCAACAACAACCAAAGAAACAACAGCTCTAGTTGCCTCCCCACACCATCATCACATAAATTATGGAGCAATATCATAATAGTTGATATGAAAGATATCACATCATTCCAATACACCCAAACTCCTTGCTTCCATATGATGTAAGTGCCATGCCAAATTCCATCCATCCACATACCCTTGGAAATAGAATGTGTCATAGGATGACCAAACTCGTTCAAGAGTAACCAACGCAGTCTTGGATCCTGCTATCCAGTGTCATAGATCTGCAAGTGGTTTCTCAACCTCTTGCTCATCAACATCACCCATCCAACCCAGGGTGAGTGTCTATCATCATGTCCAAAAGTGGTACTCCTCCAATGGAGAATACAATCCTCCCAAATCATATTTTTGTATTTTCATTTCATGGGATATTGAAATGAAATCTCCTCAATGACCAAGTTGATCCCATAAGGATCCAAATAGGTGGTAGGAAAAAACCTCCCATCATTGTGTGTAGGGATCATCAAGGAGTATCCAACACAAACATGAGAGATGTTATCCATCCTAAGATATCCTCCATCATCTATCTACTCCCCCTTTTTTATATATGTGGGAAGGTCATTGGAATGTTCCAACAATGTTTGGGCCCCCAACTCATCACTGCTGCTAAATGACAACGCTGTTGATCTCCATGATGGTGTAGCTGTTGCCTCAAGATCAGATCCAATGCTGAACACATAGTTTTGCAATGTATTTTTCAAGACAATAATCACCCCATCCTCCAAGAAACTACATTCCAACCTCAAGGGTTGTGTGCACCTCATAAATAATACATTAGGATGACTGTTTGTCTCTTCCTTGAATGAATCAAGGCTTCTCAGTGCAGTGAAATTTTTCTGTTCCAAATCAACAATATATTTTGACCCTTGGTCATGCAATGGTACATTCCCATCATCCTCCACATGTTGCATTGAAATAATAGGAAATGAAAACATGTGCATACCTTCGTACAACTTCGGAACATCTTGTACTGCTACAAGGGTTCCTCCTTCCGGTGTGATGGCTTCCCAAACTACTGATGATGATGGTTGATCTTCTATAGCTTCATCAGTGCTGGTGCAAGTCTCTTCTTATTCATGCATCTCCAAAATGGTGCATGGGAATCTAGAGATCAAGAGATCAAGATCATCTTGCAAAGGTGCAAGTGTCCTTTCTCCCGAAACAAGTGCCCCTGTAGTAAATGGTGGTGAAGGCTTCTTCCCCTCTGATTTCTTCTTGTCAAACTTCTTGATCAACATTTGAATAAAATCTGCATATGCAGTCACTTTTGCATGACTCAAATGGCTAAACCGCCAATTGTGTGATTCACCTTGAAGGTGCAGTGCTGCAATCTCAACAACTATTTTCTCTACTACTAGATGTAGCAGAAAAAATGCATCCAACTTCTTTCCCCAAGCCTTTGTTGTGCATGAGGATGACCCATCAAAGGTAGACAATAGAAATCTATTTCCCTTCATTCTTCTATTGCTGCAAGGTCTCCTTTATTCTTTGAGCTGAATGAACTGTGGGAGAGTTAGATTCTCCTTGATAGCTCTAGGTTGAGACTTATATTCTGCAAGATATTCACTTAGAATCTCATGATCTAATTTTTCTTCATTCCTATGCCTCTTATATTTCAAAGAAAAGGTCATAGTATGTTTCTTTTCAGCTCTATGCAATACCGAATCTTCTTTTTGCTGATATGAAGTACACGAACCTTCCTCATCTTGAAACCCTAACGTGGTCTCACTTCTTTCCTTCCTTATTTTTTGCTTGACCTTCTGGGTGAGGTCCTTCTTAGATCTGAAAAGAGATGAGATGAAACTCATTCCTCCTATAATTTTGATCTTTTTTTTCTTCTATAGCATCTTGGCTTGAAATTCATAGGCTGAGCCAAAGATCATGCTCTGATACCACTGTAATATCCCAAAATTGGACTGCTCAGCAATGGATACTAAAATAACAATTTTTTCAGAAATGTATACAATGAAAGTTAAATGCAGCTCATGGATCCCTTAGATATGATATTATAGTAATTATATCTAAAATAAAATGAGAAACAAATCACTATTTCATAGTTAAACAGGCCTTCCATGCCATAAATAGCTCAAAATCATGCAAAAATAGGGACTGCAACCATGTGTGAAAGCTGGAATACCATGACAACATTATTTTATTAACTCTGCAATAGCAGTAGGTTGTACATAAAATATAGAGAAATTATGTGGACAAAAGGTTAGATCTATAGTAGATCCATGGATTATACAAGCTCTTTTATCAATCCCCCCTTGGGGTTTTCAGAAATACCCCATGTAAAAAGTGTAGATCTGAGATCTAAGACTGCAGATATATGGAAATATTCAGATATGGAAAGTGGATCTGATCTAATATAAACAAGAAAATGATCTCCTCCAATAGATCTCCAAAGTGAATGGAAGATCCCCAACACTCAGAAAATCAGCTCTCCAAATGGTGCACTGAATCACCCTGCAGCAGCTCCTTCAGAAATAACGTAGATCTAGAATTCTTCTGCACTGTAGGGGACAAAATAATGTTGGCCTACAACAAATATATGTAAATGAAGCTAAAATCTTCCAATACTTTCCTCTCAATGGAGTATAATCCTTCTCCACTGAAAATAAGCACTGAAATGGCCTAGATCTGAAGATCTAGCCTCCACTTGCTACAACTTACTGAAACATGCAAATCCTCAACAGGATCTGTGCTATCAAAGGAAGATGAAGCTTGGCCTCAAGCTATATAGTGGACAATATGATGCAAGACTCCTCCAAGAGCTACTCAATGGAAGAGAAGGAATCCCTAAACATGAAGACCTTGTGCTAAACAACACTCTATCACAGCTAAACAGCTAGAGAAATAAAATATGTCTAAACAGACCATATAATCATAAAATCATAATCATAAGCTAACCCCAAATGGCTGCCATCCTCCTCATTATAAAAAATGTGAGCCTTCTCACCTTGGGTCCCACTCATTAGGGTTTCCATCTTCATGCAATGAATCTGTTACACCATTTTTTGGTCATCTAACCTATTATCATTAGATGGACCCAAGTACACCATGTAAGACCAATTTTACCCTAAGTAAAATTGCCTTCACTATGTTAAATAACTTAATAAACCACATTAATTAGGTTATTTATGGTCCAAACAGGAAACCCCAAAAGGAAATATTAAACAAACCTATATTTGTTTGATTTTCCTCATGGAATAATTAATTAAACCATAATTTAATTATTATTCCCAGTCATGTTTAACCCAAAAAACAAAGAAACTAATTAGATAAACCTTCATTTATCTTATTATTTTCTAGGAATAATTATTTAAATCTTATTTAGATAATATTCCTTGTTAAATATGACCAAATCACCCACAAATAATTAAATAAATCATTATTTATTTAATTATCTTTCAACTACTTCCTTAAATAATTAAATAAATCATTATTTATTTGATTATCTTCTAACCGCTTCCTTAAAAAGATAAATAAATCATTTATTTATTTATTTTTGACAAATTAAGGGATTTGACCCAAGTCAAGTACCTTTTCCCTCCAACAAATATAATAAAATATTCCATAAAAAGTGGATCTAGATCTGGTTAACCCATGCACCAAGATCTAGAATGACCCAATATTTTGTTATAAATAGGAGGGTTTTTCCTACCATTCTTCACCTTTTGTTTCCTATTAGATCACTCGGGATCTATACACTTGGTCACCCTTTTCTGCCATTTGCTGTGTGAGCTCCCTTTGAGTTCCATTCTTTGTGTGGGTTTTCTACACCAACAAGAGAGAGAAATCTTAGATCTGAAGTGCTGAGGACTTCCAAGAACCCATCCCACTGAGGAGAATTGGATACGCCTTCTTGTTTTCCTCCCAGGTGCCCGATTAATATAAAAATTCTTTCAAAAATTTTTCTTGTATTGTCTATTGGTATATGGAGCAAACCCTTGTTTTTACTGCTTAATGTCTTTCCATGCATAGATTTGGTGTTTTTCAGATCTTTTCTTGTCTAACTAACCGCAGATCTGAAGATATTGGTAGCCACTTTTGTTGTTAGGGCTATTAGTTATGCGTAGCTAAAGTGGTCCTTTTTCGTACTAACAAGGATTCATACTAACAAATGGCGACTCCACATGGGTTTTAAATTACGACCACTGTCGTTTTTCATATTCCTGCATATCCAGCTACTTCAGACCCTAGGGTTTCTTTTCAGCTGAATATTTTCCCTATTTTTATGTTGTTTTTCTCACATAAAACCATAAAACATTAAAATTTCTAACTTCCGTGTGTTTCTGGCCCTATTGCGCAGGTAAGCGACACCAGCCGCAACTGAGACGGAAAATTTTCTGAAAATCTGCCGCCGAGACAACCGGAACGGGGGGTCGCACTTTTTGGCCCATAACCTGCGACCTGGACCTCTAGGTCGCACTTTTCAGCCTTTTTTCTACGACCTGCACTGAAAACAAGTCAGAACCTGTGACCTGCCAGTTTTTCAGTGATTTTTCTGCAATTTTTCTGGGTTTTACTGAAGCTTCTGTCAGGGTTTTCCAGCCTCTGTCTCAGCCCGCTTTGACCTAGTTCTAATCTGTTTTTACTCATCTAAGTGGGAACCTAGCCCCCTAGGGCTTTAGTACCCTCCACCTTTTTTGGAAGAGTTTTAGCTGTTTCAGCCGTCTGTTTTTCAGAGTTTCAGCCTTCCCTTTTCCAGATATGCTACCTCCTTGTTAGATCCCTTTAAATCAGCCTTTCTTCCTTTCAAATCACCTCTTGTCGTTTTGTTTGGATCTCTCTTTAGGACCTCCTCCCTATCCTTGCCGCTTTTTGTTGATTTCCTCCCTTTTTCCAACCTCCTTGCCTCTGTCTCTTGGCTGTGATCTGCACCTCTTTCCAGCAGCATTATCCTTTAGATCCCTGTCCCTTTCGACCTTAGATCTATTGGCCTCTTTTCCGTGTGTTTTGCCTAGATTTTTCCCTTTCTTTTTAGATTAGTTTTGAGAGACCCGCCTTCTTGGGTTAGATAGATGCACAAGTAGCTGTTAATTTTCTGTTATTTCAGCATTATATACTGTTCTCTGCAGATTTATTTTCAGTTACGCAACACACTTTTTTCTTGCTCTCAAAATGGAAAGGGTTTAAAAATTAAAATTAACGCACGCCACACACTGACCCTAAGTGAAGAAGTGCCTGGTTAACACCGCCTGGCAAAGACTCTAAAATCAATTGTCACTGCACCTTTTCTACCCTTGACCTCACTTGATTCTGTCCCTTTCTGCCCTTGTCGGTTTCCTTCTTCCCGTCATCATTGCGCCCCCAAGGCGCCTTTCCTGGAGACTTATTGGCCTTCACCCTCAGTTTTCGGTCCATCGACCTGCTCCATCCCGCCGTTGTTGAGCCAGTCCTCCTCCGAGTCCGCACTCTGACTCCTCTCCTAATTCATTGGGTTCTCCTTCTGCTCCTGGTTCTCCCCCTGTCACCTTCACTATGTCTGGTCCAGGGCCTAACGCTGGTGGTGCTCCAGGCCCTAATGCCAGACCTGCTACTAGCGGAACCGCCACAGGAACTACCTCGGCCATACCCTTGCTGCCGTACATTGCAGGCCTCAGCCTCCCCAATTTCAATCAGTTGATCAATGAACCTATCCGCCACGATGTTGGTTGGCCTGGTATGCCAACCAAGCTCCCCTCCGACATCCCTAAGTTCGAAGGCCTTGCTGGAGAAGATCCAACCAATCATGTCTGATCTTTCCACATGTGGTGTTCCTCCAATTCCATTACCGATGACTCCATCCGTCTTCATTTGTTCCAATGCACGCTTACCGGCGAAGCTTCTCAATGGTATGTTGACCAAGCCACCTCTTCCCATACCACCTTTGCGACCCTTGCCCAAGCCTTTTTATCTTATTTCCAGCTCCCTCTCCGATACGATACTGGCATAGAGCTCTTGACTTCATTCAAGAAAACCTCTTCAACCCGCCTTTCCGCCCATGATCAGGAATGGCGACGAAGACGGAGCTTATGTCGAGCCCCCCCCTTCGAAGATCGAGTTTACATGGACTGGTTCCTTCGCACTCTCTTAGCTCCTATCGGCAAATATGTCGCCTCTCACTTTCCTCAAATTGAAGAAGCCGCCCTCCAAATAGCCTTGAAATATGACCTGATCTACGCTCAATCTAGTTATGTTTATACCGTTCTTCCGGACCTCCCCAGGCCCGGCGGTGCTAACGCCCCGGGGGAATCTCATTCCGCCGACGGTATCGTTGGAGCCCTTTCCCATCTGTATGCTCAACCTTCTATGGGCTATGGTCTCCCTCAGGGAGGGGACAACACCTCTAGCACTCTTCCCCCTCCCGGTAGCATGTATCCAGGATACGGCATGTCTCCTCCTTTTGCCCAACCTCCTGCTTACCTCAATGTTGCCCAACCCCACCATTACCCTTATCCGCAGCCTGGTGCACCAGCTCCTCCAGCATATGCACTTCCATCTCCCTTGCCTCCTCGAAACCCGCAACATCACTTACAACCCCCTCCAGGGAAAGTATTTGCACAGCAGGGCGCGACTAATCCCCCTTCTTCTCAAAGAAGGCGGAGAGGCAATCAAAACCAATCTGCCCCTGGTACCCGTGGACCCAATCCTGGTGTGGACCCTAACACTGCCAACCAGCAACGGTGCAGTCAGCCCAAGCCGGACAGGCCGCTTCGCACAAATAAGCCCTGTTCGTGTTGCGGTGTTTATGGTCATTAGACCCACGATTGTCCCCTCTTACCCTAGATGCAGCAGATGTGGGAGTCTGAAGACACATTGCGCGGACAACACGCCTCCCCTCATGCTCCTCCTAATGTGGCCACTACCCAACCGGCTGTGTTTACTGATCCTTTCCCTTAGCAAGGATTCGTGGCTACCCAACCGTCTGACAGCCAGGTCGCCACTCCCTCTTCCCTTTCTGGTTCCTCTGATTACCAGATCCTTATGATGCACTCCGATCCATCCCCGACCATCGACCTTCACCTTCAAACTCGGCCTCACCAGTACCCCAAGCCTCCTGCTCAGTCTGCCCCCGAGCCTCCTTCTTCAGGTTCTACAGAGCCTCTTTCGACATCCAGTGGCCCCTTACATATCCCTCAACCAAAAGTTGAGGTTCATACCAAGATTCCTAAGGGACCATTACATCGAAACGCTGCTCCCGTTCGAGCTTCTCATTAGTATAACATAGTAGACGATTTTGCGCAATCTCCTGCCGCCATTTCCACACTGGAACTCCTCCAGTCGTGCCCTTCCCAAAAGAAGGCTCTACTATCTGCCGTGGGTGCTGTAGATCCTGCTGATGACCAAATGATTATTTTTTCGACGCCCGTCACTCCGACCATCCCCCTCTTCTCCCCGCTTCCGTCGCCTTCCAAATCCCGGGCAAAAATCCGGGAACGCCAACGTTTCACGCGTGCATAATTGATGAGGGGCATCCACCCGTGTGATGTCCGCTTTGGTTTGGAAGCAACTCGGATCCCCTGAGCTGGCCCCTTCCACGATCACCCTTCGAGTGTGGGACGGTCATGCCTCCCAGCCCATTGGCCTGTTTCGTAACTGTCCCATCACCCTCGTCGGTAAGACCGTTTGCGTTGACGTCGAAGTCATCGACGCCCCGCTAGATTACAACATTCTATTGGGGCGAAGCTACACCTATGCTATGTTTGTTGTCCCATCCGCGGTCTTTCGCAAGATGTCTTTCCCCCATGATGGAAAGATAGTCACCATTGACCAGTTGACATATCATGAGCCAAAATCTCAGACCTCCCCTGAGACGACTATCTCTTCTGTAGCCAACAAGCAAACCGTTGATTCCTTGACCAGTGTCTCCCCCGGCGTTTACAAAGATTCCTCCCTGCTTGGAACTTTCCCTAACCTTCCCCCCCCTCCTGTCACCGGTCCCAGCTCCTCGAATGTTTGCATGATGCAATCGTCTCAGGCTGCCCGTAAGCGGCCTGCATCGGCTAGTCAGCAACCTCCTCCTCGCCCTCCGCAACCCACTCCTAGCCATTCATCTCAGCCAGCCGGACCTCCTCCTTCTAGCCCTCCCCCTACAGTTGGTATCCCAGAACCCCTTTATCCTCCCGGATCGGTTCCCCCAGGCCTTAACCATCTCGAAGCCGTCCCTCCTGGTCATTACCTTGCTAGGAAGATACCTTTCCTGGCTCCCCCTCCTGGAGTATATTCTGTCCCCGTCATGGCCACCCTCTCTCTCCCTAACCCGACCTTGGGCATACCAGTCTGGTATCTTGATCCTCCGGCAGCTACCCCTCCTGGTCTCCCCAAACCCTACATGGCTTTGACACCGGTTCAACCGATCCCCCTCGCTTCCTCTGTTGCCACTGTGCCCCCAGCACCTCCACAAGACCCTTCTCCTGTCGTGACGACTCCCGGGAAGAAAGGCAAAGCTCACAAGGGGGCACCCAAAGACAAGACCACCACGACTGACCCGGCCCCTCCTTCGCCCGCAAAGCCTTGTGCCTTGTGTGATGTCATCAGTCATGCCACCCATGCTTGTCCCGAGTTGCCTCGTATCCAGCCCATGGTTAAAGTCGCATTCCCTGAGTCTACGGTCCCTGAAGCCTCCATTCCTTCTTCGTCTGTAACCAAGAACCCCAAGACTCTCCACACCAACAAAACATGTGCTTTGTGCGGTGTTCATGGCCATTACTCCCACCATTGTCCTCACCTGACACATTACCACGCCTCTTTAGAGGTAGTTCGAGAGTATGAGGTTGAACAAAATCAATCCGCCTCTCCCATCCTAGCGCAGTATGCTTCAGGCCATCCTGAGGATCCCCGCTCACATCGACATTCCCCCCCCCTGATGTTCAGATGACAGAGTCTACTACGACCATTCTTTACCTATCCTCCTCTGCGAGACATTTGGAGCCCAGTCCCCCTGCATCCTCCCTCGTTGTCTCACCTGACAACCTCTTTTCTACCCATACACGAGATCACTCCACCCGTATCTCTGTTGACCTTCGCAGCCCGAGTTCTCACCATACTTCCGATAGCCCTCATATACCACCCTCTAGTTTGTATATGAGTCATAGTCATCCTTCTCCTTGCAATCCCTCCCGCAGTTGCTGCTCGATGTCTTCTATACACTCATGCTACCGTCATTGCCTCTCCTCCCCTCATTTGCGTCTGTAATGTCCACCCGTAGGGGACCCCCATCCACGCCCTTATCGGCGCTCGATGGTGCTAGTCGTTACTCCCGAAATTCGCCTCAAGAAAGCTGGGCCATCTTCACCCCTTGCATGCCCTTCTTCTCTCCGACGGGGTCTGCATTGGTTCTCCCACCAACAATCAGGCCGAATATGATGCAGTGCGTGGTCTCTTAGCCGATGCCCTCTTTCATCGCATCCTCCATCTGCACGTTCTTTTGGATTCCCTACTTCTTGTAATGCAACTAAATGGTGTTTATCGTGTGAATAACCCTGTGCTATTTAGACGCTATTTACGAGTGAAACTCTTGATACGTGCATTTTAAACCATAAATTTCAACCATGTACCTCGAGAACAGAATCACTATGTAGATAGTATTGCAAACCATGTTCTACATTGGCATTTATCACACACATTGCATACAAGACAATAAAATTCATAACCATCAAAAAACGATGCATATCCATAATATGTGTCGCAAAAAAACATGTGTTTAGAGTCCATCTACTCTGATACATATGACATGCCCATAACATGTTACAAAAAACTCAAAACTGGGGGCACCACCTGCCCCTACATACACACTAGGGGGCACCACACGCCCAACACCTAATCACTATCTGGTGGATCCCGAGCCAATGGCTCTGCCCCTACAGCCTGTAGATCACGTATCCCCTGACCGGCCATTGCCATGCGCCGCATGACCCCTCGCCATTCCGAGGGTAGACCAATACATGGCTCTATGTACTGGTCGTCTAAGTCCTGCCACCCGCGCTCTGATACTCCAGTCAGCAACCTTTCGCATCTACGGCGGATGTCCTCTAGAAGGGCGGTTGCATCCTCATTATGCGCTGCTCTCGACCCACTCGGACCTGTAGCTCCAGCTGCTGCCGGTCGTCCCATATATCCGGCCAGTTTTACCAGAGCTATATCTGCATACCAACAGTACATGAATCAGTACCCTATCTACTATTCAAAAAACCGTAAACATGCCCATACAATAATATCAATCTGTCACTTACCATCGGGCCCCCATACTCGACCAGGCGGAAGTGGCAAGTCCGGATCTCCACAAAAAATCATCCCACTATAGGGATAGTCGTCTATGTATACTGGCATCTGATCCTAATGGGCAAAGAACTCAGGTCGAAACACTCGCCTGACCGCCCCTCCTCCTCCTCTGCATAGTAGCCACCCCCACCGGCGCATCCTGGGCTCTCTCGGGCCCCCATCTGGAAGCTGTATACGAGGCCGCAAGGTTGGGATCTTCTCAAAGAAGAAGGCGCACAATAAAGTCCCATACGAGCAATCGTGGTTCACTTGCTACTTGCAGAGTGACAACTGTCGTTTTAATGACACCAACATCATTTGGGCCCACCCATAGTAGGTCCCACTCAACACACTCTCTACAAGCATCATCTGCCCCCCGGTGATGTGATGGAACGCCTGGTTGCCCAGGATACGCAGCACAGCTGCGGCCACTGCACGGGTTTCTAGCCTCTCTAGATCCCCGATCGGTATCCGAGTCCCCTTGACTTGGAGACCCAGTCGACAATGTTGTTCCACAAACTCCATGATATGCCGCCCCCGCGGTAATACTGGCTGTGTGTTTCCCACCATCCCCAGTGGTGGGAGACCCGTCAGGAAATACACATCCTGGACTGTCAGTTCGATCCTGTGCCCCTACACTACAAAGAAATCATGCTCTGGATCCTAATAAATGATAATCCGGGCCAACAAGGGCTCTCCTGCTCTCATCAATGGGTTCTCCAAAAACTTTAGAACCCCAAACCTGGCCAACACACGACGGACACCCTGATCCGCCTGGATCTCTGCCCGTAATGTACCCAAGTCTCTCTCCCTCCAGTTAACCCGTACATCTGCCATAACTGCACAAAAACATCATCTTTGTCAGCATACAGATCGGGAATATCATAACCAAACACAAAAACCCAACTCCCAGCCATAAAACAGCACCAAAACCCCCTCATCTCCTAGGTCGCAGTTTTCTGCCCAGTTCTGGACCAGGTCGCAGGTTTTTCCCTGAAACCTACATCCCAGGTCGCACTTTTTGCCCCAAAAAGTGCGACCCGGCCGTAGAGAAGAAGGAGGGTCTGTTTCTGGGATTTTGGGCCCTAAACTAAACTTTCAATCCATCAAAATGAAAGAGTAAGGTTAGGCCTCTTACCTGCAACTGACGGATCTCGATTCCAACGGTCGGTTTGTCTGCTACGCTCGCCGCAAGATTTAGGGCCTTCTCTCCTCTCTACATTCACCACAGCAACAATAGCAAATGAGTGAATTTGGAGGGAAAACTGCCTTATTAAAAGAGAACTCTTGTTTCTTCTTTCGACCGCTGCGACCACACCGTAGCCCCGTTTGAAAAACCGTCTACACCGTTGGAAATCTCTCACCGAGCCCTCAAATGGGTATCTGTTGGTTTTTTATGATTTTATACTTCACCAGGACACATTTTGTCCAAGAAGGGTCACTTCCCCTCTCCTTAAAATCGAATTTCCTCACTTACGACACTTGTACTTGGGGCACCATTTTGCCTCCTTACTTGTCTTTGTTCGTGTCGATTTTCGTCATGAGTTACCATCTTGTACTCATGTTTTCATGGTCCCCCATTGGGCCTTCCCTATGTGGCAGCACCATCAAGTCGCCCTTATTTAGAGCATCCAAGTTGAGTCATCATCGCATTCATGGAGTCTATCCCGAGTCCCTTTGTACCCCTCTATAGCCCTCCATCCTTCATTGCTTGGTCTCTCTCTTGTGTCGCACATTATGACCTTCAGTCCCACTGTCCCCTATCCCTTATGATATTGTGTCAGTCGCTGCCATGTCATGCATGCCCTTTATGCTCTAACAAGGGAAGTCGTCCATTCGCCACTCAATCCTTTCCATTTCACTATCATCATTAGTGTCAGTCTGTCCGTCGCTCTACTATTTTCTCTTGTGCCTTAGTTGAGGGTCTCTCATTTCCTCACCTATGGCGGACCTCCTTCTGTCAACATCAACTCATTCATTCCAGAATTCAGGTCTAGAGGGTGGTGTACCTTGGTTCCAGCTTCCACTCTTGTTCGGTGCCTCGGATCAGGCAAAGGGATCTCTCATTTCCCTTTGACTTGATTGTTTCTCCACTCCAGCTCCTTTCAGCATGACCAAGATCCGTATACTTGATGGTTCAGTGATACAGCAGCAGCTCTTGATGATTCCCGGGTGTGTGTGAGATGTCTCAACCCTCATGAGGGGGTGGCCCTGCAGGTAGCCCCCCACATGCCCGGATGACTTCCTCCTTGCAGCCTTCGATGCAACTCCAGATATTTGATGATGTTGGCCTTAGCCACTTGCAGCCCTCTTTGATTTGCATGTATCAGTCAGATTTTGTGAGCCCTTCCCCATTTACAGGGGGCATTTGGGTTGTATTTGTATCTCATGTACTCAGATATTATTGTACAAGTCCTGGCTGTTATCCCAGGCACAGCATGTATATGGGATTCCTCATTGTATTTCTATCTGGCTCTTGATTATGTCGACTGTACTTTATGGTTCGGTCCCTTGTTTACTGGACACAATATTCTTTTGTACTTTGTCTCGGCGGGCATAGGTATGCCTCCCCCGCCGCCTTCAGCACAGGTACCCTCTCATAAAAAGAGACTTGTTGCACCTGCGAGTCTCGTCTCCTCAGGGTCTAGTCCTTCAGCACACTATCTACCTCGCATTTCTCTCTCTGACTTCCCTTTTGTTGTCTAGTGATTGAGCTCTTACAACGTACTTCGGTCATACGATTTTCTCCTGACACTCGCACGCTGGGGGGAAATCTGTTACACCATTTTTTGGTCATCTAACCTATTATCATTAGATGGACCCAAGTACACCATGTAAGACCAATTTTACCCTAAGTAAAATTGCCTCCACTATGTTAAATAACTTAATAAACCACATTTATTAGGTTATTTATGGTCCAAATAGGAAACCCCAAAAGGAAATATTAAACAAACCTATATTTGTTTGATTTTCCTCATGGAATAATTAATTAAACCATAATTTAATTATTATTCCCAGTCATGTTTAACCCAAAAAAAAGAAATTAATTAGATAAACCTTCATTTATCTTATTATTTTCTAGGAATAATTATTTAAATCTTATTTAGATAATATTCCTTGTTAAATATGACCAAATCACCCACAAATAATTAAATAAATCATTATTTATTTAATTATCTTTCAACCACTTCCTTAATAATTAAATAAATCATTATTTATTTGATTATCTTCTAACCGCTTCCTTAAAAAGATAAATAAATCATTTATTTATTTATTTTTGACAAATCAAGGGATTTGACCCAAGTCAAATACCTTTTCCCTCCAACAAATATAATAAAATATTCCATAAAAGTGGATCTAGATCTGGTTAACCCATGCACCAAGATCTAGAATGACCCAATATTTTGTTATAAATAGGAGGGTTTTTCCTACCATTCTTCACCTTTTGTTGCCTATTAGATCACTCTGGATCTATACACTTGGTCCCATTTTTCCCATCATTTGCTGTGTGAGCTCCCATTGAGCTCTATTCTTTGCATTGGGTTTTCTACACCAACAAGAGAGAGAAATCTTAGATCTGAAGTGCTGAGGACTTCCAAGAACCCATCCCACTAAGGAGAATTGGATACGCCTTCTTGTTTTCCTCCCAGGTGCCCCATTAATACAAAAATTCTTTCAAAAATTGTTCTTGTCTTGTCTATTGGTATATGGAGCAAACCCTTGTTTTTACTGCTTAATGTCTTTCCATGCATAGATCCGGTGTTTTGCAGCTCTCTTCTTGTCTAACTAACTGCAGATCTGAAGATATTGGCAGCCACTTTTGTTGTTAGGGCTATTAGTTATGCGTAGCTAAAGTGGTCCTTTTTCGTACACTTCGACAAAGGATTCATACTAACAGAATCTCCCTCCAAAATTACGCTGTCTCCATTAGTCTTACTCATCTTTTTACAATGCTATTTGATTTAGTCAATCTTGACTGGATCAACCTTAACTAGATCTACATGCAAAGTCTTCTTCCACACTCAATGTGGCTTTATTCTATCTATCTAAAAAGATCTATATTCCCACTGAGTTATCTTCATTAATGTTCCACATCTCCATCTTAGCTTAGTTGACTTGGTCAAACTTGACTTTGTCTACATGCATTAAGCCTTGTTCACACATGAAGGTGTTTTTATCCAGCTGTGAATATGATCCTTTCCACATTAAGAGGGTTTTTTTTGCTGCTAGAAAGATTTATGGGTCTCCTTACCCATTTATTCATCTAACTATGTATTTAGAGCAAAATTAATATTCCAATTAGCTGCATGCTAATTTTAGAATATTACAGATGGATCTAGGGTATTGGTACCAACTTTTTATTTCTCCCAAAACATAAAATTCAAGAGACGACAAGTAATACCTCATTCTAATATTCCAAAATGTGAAGTTTATTCCATTGAAAAGATGAGGCTTGGTTGTTAAAACGTTTTCCTGAATTCTCATTTCATCAGATTTTCCTTCTAGCAATCAAGATACTTCTTAAAGGAACCCAGATCTAAGACCAATTGTTATAAATTATGAGAGGGTGGGTGAATCAAAGTTTTGTTCAATTAGTATTTTTTACTTTTCTTTTTGAATGTTAATGATCAATTGAGTTAATAATTTCTAGATAACATGTGTAAAGTGTGAGAAATAAAAACACATCAATGGATCAAAAAGCATAACATCACAAAGAGACACTTGATTTTTATCTAGAAAACCAAATTGGGAAAAAACAGTGTTGTTGTTTCCTGCTTCGTCTTCTGTTATTACAAAAAAATCAATTTACGTCTAACACTGTTGTAGGTTTTTACCAGTGCATAGGCTTCTACCTCCAATAAATTCTCTAGTTGGCACTAGAAGGAATCCACTACTCCCTTTGACCTCTTGTGATCCGCGTTTCAAAATATTTCACACTGGGACCACCTATAAAAACCAATGATTTGGTAGGCCATGTTTCATCAAGATATTTCAGACTAGACCCACATAAGAAAACTATGTTTATCTATACAAAATCCTCTTTTAAATCTCCAATGACAAAAAAAATCAATAGTGCAACTATAAACCAATCACGCTTCCAAACATATCTCTATATAATAATGACAAGTGGTATCTAGCAACATCGTCATAATCACCTAAAATTATCTCTGCTATCAATTGATCAAGGTCTATGTCATAATAAATCTCTCAAACCAAACTCTGTTCACAAAAATAAATAATGTGGATGCATACTTATAACATCATAGAGACAATCCTTGCATTCAAGCATAAACCATATAAAAATATCAAGCATAACAATTCTTGGTCTCAATTCTGCACGAAATTTCTATGCAAGTCATGCATCAACATCATACATTTCCAATTTATGAACCTCTGTCCTGAATGTGAAACAATGAATACTAAAACTCTACCTTATGCGCTCAACCTTTGCAACATCCAACAATGGAATCTCAAGGAGAATGAAACAACATTAAATCTATTGAAAAACTAGCCTTAATCATGCATACAATACACATCATATTCATTGATTTTTTTTTTTTTTTTCCATAGAAAATCCTATGCCTTAGTGAATTAGGCATTGATACAAAACCTCTTCCCTGATTTTTATACATTAAAACCATTGTAGCAAGCTTATTAACATAAAATATTTGTCATACAAGTGCATCTCTTATACAACAATAGTAGATCAACATAAAAAGTCATCAATGTACATATATGGAGATCATTCAACCACTAATATCATGAAAAAACATCATAAGAGTCTCTCTAAGAAAATATAAATCATAAGCCTTTATCAATCCCACACATTGATTATATAGATCCAAGCATAACAACTATGTGGTGTGCATGAAGAAAAAACAAAAACAAGATCTATATTTCCTATAAAATCTAGTGACAACTAAAGGTGTGCCTCAAATAGCATACATATGTGTATTAGATAGATCTAAGGAGTAGAATAGTAAATGTATGGAGCACATACTCCTCCAACAAGAGTATGGTGCACATAAATAAGAATGAACCTCCATTGCTTAAAAAATCTTGCACATAAAAAAATTATTCTCAGTGCATAAAAGGGAGCCTCGAATAAATAAAATATGGTGTGTAGAAAAAACATGAACCTCCAAAAATTAAATACTATGGACATGTTGACAGGAAAAATTGTACTGCCGACAACAAGGGGCGGTCTCCCCGGTGAAAGGTCCCAATTAGACCTCACACCATTTGGGATAGGAGCCTCATCCGGTATGTGGGCCCAGCTGCCGCCATAATTGCTTCCACTCTCGGTTGTCGGATGAGAAGATGATGGAGCAGAGGCGAAGATGAAATGACCAATTAGTGAAGCAAAATCAGCCCAAGATTAACGAACCATAAAAAAAGATACAAGCAAGTCTAAGCAGCAAAATAAAAAGGGGGTATGCCGTGACTGGGATCAGTGAGCCGAAAACCAGTCAAACATACATGAAATAAAACACGCTGGAAGTTAACTGCAAAGTAGTTCACAATAGATCACCGCCATGGCAAGGAAAAATAAACACTAATCCAAAAGCAAAATACATACAACCACTAAGAAAAAGTTCATAACCAATGTCATACATGAAAGAAAATGTACAACATAATGAAGTATTAGACAACTAATACTATCACCACAAATGAGCACGTGAATCAGTGCTGGAAAGGTGAATATATTATTAATGCTGCTACAACGCCAAATACATGTTTACAACTCATCAAAACCCAATAGTGGAACATGGGCTATTCATTTCAATGCATGATACAAAACCCTAGCCTCGCCACCTCTCTCTCTAATTGATACCAAGAGCTGAGTGCCTTTAGCTCTCTAGCAACAATTCCTCTACCATATTGGCTTTCATTGTCGAGCTAAAAGTATTTTATCCTTTTCCAAAAGTTGTATGTATAGGCTGAGATGACTCTTGAGTTGCCCTTGACTCTTGGTCTTCCCAACTATTGGGATGGTTTGTGACTTAGGGAAATCTGTGACCTGCGACCTCGAGCAATCCGCGACCTGCGACCTCGAGAAATCCGCAACCTGCGACCTCCAGTAATTCGCGACCTGCGACCTCAAGCAATCAGTGACTTGCAACCTAGAGCAATCCGCGACTTGCAACCTCAAGCAATCCGCGACCTGCGACCTCGAGCAATCCGTGACCTGCGACCTCGAGCAATCCGTGACCTCTGACCTCGAGCAATCCGCGGCCTGCGACCTCAAGCAATCCGTGACTTGTGACCTTTGGTCATATCCCTTATGTATTTCTCTTTTAGTGATCTCTGATTTTCACAGCAATTTACCTTTTTCCTTCATAAATGCCTTTGAGCTTAACGTGCGGTTCTTTCAAGCTTTGGAAGGATCCACCTCGCATGCTAGAGAAGACCCTAGCTTCGAATCTACGAATCAGCTACCTCTACTTGTGAACAAAGTAACATGGGTCACATGTCTTTAAAATATTGATGCTAAAAACACATTTAGTTAGCTGAAGGAATGATTTAGAAAAATAACAAACTTAGACCCCTATGTGGTCAAGTGTTGTGCCACAGCATGGTCTCCACTGAGTTCTCCCAAGATCTGAATTTTTGCAGTGGAGCCCGTCGAAAATATTTATAGAGATGTATTTATTTCGGCCAAGGCGCTTCTGTCATCAGAGCCATCGACCTTGCATTTCGGGCAGAGATTCGCCTTGCTGATATTACATCATACCTCCTATTGGTCTAGAACCCATTGGATATGGAGTGCCAACTCGGACTGTGCCCTCCTTATGTTCTCCACACCGAAACCATGATATGTGCCAAAGATACTCCTCCCATTTTATAAGGTTTACGTTGGGATATCAATAACAAGGGGTCCCTTTGGAATGGGGTTCAAAAGGTCGTAATTTGGAGTGCCTGTGAGAATGCCAAGATCTGGTTTTCGTAACTTGAATCTGGTGCATACACGCAAATATCAATCGAGCGTTGATCCTACGCACAAAGAAGAATGCAATTTTATGCCAAATGAGAAGTGGTATCTCAAGCAAGAGTTTCTAGTTTTTGCAATTTCCCATGAGCTTGCACATTGACATGTCTGGTTTTTTTGGAACCATAGTGATGCCACTTGTCATGCTCTTTCCCCAGACAACGTCGGCAGGCTCTCTCATTTTGTGCACGCAAAGCATGGAATTCATAGGTCGCAGGATTATCGAATTATAAGGTCACAACTCTAGCTGCCTTCTTGAGGTGAGGTCTTGCGACCTCAACAGTAGTGTGACTTAGTGCTCTTAATGTGAGATGAAACCTCACAAAGGTCGTAGGGTCGCAACTCCAAACCAGTCGCATTTTCATTCGCTCCATCAGTTTCGCGACTCAGTGACCTGGAGGGATAACGAGATTGTGCTGTTAATGTGAGATGCGACCTCACAAAGGTCACAGGGTCACAACTCCAACCCAGTCGCATTTTCATTTGCTCCATTATTTTTGCGACCCAGCGACCAGTTGCGTTCTTGATGCGGTCGTGTCTTTGGATGATGAATCAAGGGCCTGGACTGCGACCTGTTGACCAGTGTGGCCACACACCTTATAAGGTGATGTTATGGGAACAACGCGAAGCATCGAGCCATCACTTGCATGAGATCCTCACCGAAAATGCCGAAGGATAGCTTCATTATTCCCTCAGTCTTGCAGACTACGTCGGTGCCCGAATTCATTGACTTTGAAAAGGGAAAATTGTCATAGAAAAGCCTATGCACAGTTATTATACGTCCCTGACATGCCCATTTATGCTTCATTAGCTAGGCGATTGGGTTTCCGAGGTGCGTTGAGTGTGTAAGACGTTCTTTGGGCATGTATTTCAGCAATGAATGAACTACACAATCACAATTTTGTGATGAGATCATGTGCATTCCCTATGAGGCGTGTAAGGTTCCTCCTTCTCTTACGAGCCTCCAATAGATATGGACTGCACAATGAGCATCGGACCTCAACGCAGTCGCAGCCACAATGCGTAGGCATTAATTACGTGTCAATGCTTTCATGAAATATGGTTCCTTGGGCGACCGATGAGGCGCGCAAGTTATTTGATATAGATTTATGCCTATGCTGCATCATGACCCTTTTTATATCCCCAACAGGAAACTACACGAACCTTTCTTATATCTTAATAAAAAATCAACTCCGGCCTTCTGCGGATGAAAGTATATGGGTTAATTCATAATTCCGTCGATGCATTGAAGTCATATATCGAAATGCTTTGGATTTATGAGATGTGGAGACTGAGCTTAAAACAACACATTAGGGAGGAGTTTAATTATTCCAGTGGCCTTACAAAAACAAACGGATTTATTTGCCTAGAGAGATACGGATTAGGGGGCCAACTCCATCTCGATGAGAGGTTTTTTGAATGCCCTTTTCTGTCTTTGTGCAATTTTGATGTCAAACTTCTTCGTCATTCACTTCCCCACACATTTATTTTGAAGTGCGCTGGCCTTTCATAATGGTTCCCATGCGAACTCTACGTATTTTTTTTGAATGTGATGGACTATTAGAGTTTTCATCTTCGTAGAGTATTCTAATGATGTGGTCATGTTCAAATTTCAGAAACCCAACCAATATCTTAAAATCTTATTCGTGGTATGTTCAAAACAGCCATAGAAGCTCTGCAATTTGTTTGTAAAAATCGATATATGCTTCCCAATAAAATCCTATCGAATTTTCAAATGCCTTATTCTCATATGGAACTTTTCTTTTCCCATGACATGAAATACCCAAGCTCTTTTGCATTTGTGAGGTCACAGATGGAAAATATGATATGCAGTCTTCCAAAGGGAAATATGAGAGGCTGATAGGTTTATCTGTTTGCTCAATCACCATGAAATTGATATACATTTCCATGCTATAAATAACTTGATGCACGACTTCATCACCCTCAACAATGAAGAACTCATTGTATTCATATTGAGCAATGCACCTGTAAACCCCTGGATATCCCAATATTTCTACAATAAACTGTTCATGTGGTAATAGTTTTAGTAGGGGCATACCTAATAGTTGTTGATACAATTACCTCGTGCGAGGAACCTGTATCTTCCCATAATGACCAACAATAGGATGAGCACCATGGTTGATGTGGGTATAGAAGAAACACAATCCTGGCACCCGCTGAATTTCATTGCCAGAGACAAAAGTACCGAGGCTGCCAAAGTCTATGTTGTGGGCCACTTCATATTGAATTTTCTTCTGTCTTCCACGATTCCAACTAAACATTATAATAGTAAGCACAATGGAAACATCAAAAGGAAAACACCTTCCATGTGGAACTTTAACGAGCACAGATGAGACATATACTCTTTCCATAATAGAAGAACGAGTGAAGAACAGAAGCCCATATGGTAAAGAAACTTTCCAAACAACGATCATCACTAGTGCTAATAAGACATTTGTAATCAGCATCGCCATAATTACCATCATGAAATATACAGCCATAAAAGCTACCATGTCGAAGATGAACCATAATATACTTTCCACCAATGGTGGAGCTGTGCCTAATCATGCATTATACTAACTTCCTTGCAAGTTTAGCGATGGGATTGAAAAATCGTAACACTCCATAATTAGCCAAAAATTTGGGGTGTTGAATTGGGGGGTGGAACCCCTTGTGCCAATCGATTGGAAAATGGATAAATCCATATCACATCAACCTCAAGCAGTTTTAGGGAGAATTTTTCTTCATATTAACTGACACGGGGCCAAGATTTAATCCTGAAGATGAAACTATTTCTCATGTTGTTGTCAAAATTCTCATCATGCCTTCGAGCAGCTTTATAACAGTCCTCACACCATTTCTAAGCAAATCGATAGAGTGATTTTCATCATATATGTCCTTAAACTTACTAGGATCCTACCGAATGCTCGGAAAATTGGAAGTGACAAGGGTTGCATTCAAAAACCCTGCCACAGCTACCGCATTGCAAGTTGATGTTGCTGATTCAAGCTACCATTTTCCTCAATAAGTATATAACCATTTGAATCAGGTAACCCTCTCTCTTTAGGGATGAAACTATAACGGAAAGATGTGGCTTAACCATGACCGGAAAGTTCCCCCAACTAGGGCACTTTTTGTTCCCTACTTATAGGCGATACATATCTTCCACTTCTCATATTTCAGCTCAAAATAATATTACCCTTGTCATCCGCCTTGACAAGGTCTTAAAATATAGCCTTAGGTCTCATTCCCATATGGACAGGGTATGAAAGTGTCATGCTCTACAACTGCGCCTTTGTTGTTTTAGTTTCAGCTTCTCTCCCTCGGTGTGGTGATGACATTGTTAGGTATCTCATTCGTGGGATTGACCTACATGAAACATTATAATATCCATTAGTTCGCAGTTACTCTTCAGAGAATGATGCCCCCAAATAATTTACATGAGCTTGGTGAAGTACCCAAACAGAATGCCTAAATGATCCAAGGTGAAAGGGCTACTAATGGATATACTTAATACAAAGAAAAGTTTCCATTTGAGTGTATGCATGATGACCCCCCCCCACACATGGCATGTCTAAGGCAAAAGCATGTCGTCATGATGGTGAGAAGGCTTTATGAGGGGCTGGGAATAGGTCATGGGGATGTCACTGAATACATGCTGGGTCAAAACCCTAATGGCTAAGCGAGCAGAGGGGGCCCCGAAATTTTGAATATACCCAAAATTTTGGGTGGTGTTGTAGCGGCTACAAAAAATGGCAAACCACTAGTATAATCCAGAATCTCTGTCAATGTCACAACAATAGTCTGAGTCCAGATAGTGATTCAAGGGAAAATTGAACAGGCTTTGTGGGTACCCTTTTTATTACTTTGACCTTTTCAGATATGCCCAATCCTTGTGCCTCAGCTAGGTCTCGTTGATCAGAACACATCAACGCGAAAGTTCACGGATGCCAGCAGTTTTTTGATGATGTGAAGAGCAAGGAAATGGGCTTATTATATTCAGATTTAAAAAAAAAAAAGTTTCTGGTGTTGCTCTGCTGCCAGTAGGCCTAGAAAGTACCCCGACGGGGTCACTCAAAGAAATCAAAAATTTTTCTCCGCTGCCAGTGAGCCTGGTCAGTACCCCGGCGGAGTCGTTGTGTTACCTCTCTGCACAGGAAGCCTTTCTCAATACTTTACCCTTATTTGTTTCATGTGCTTGTAGCACTTATTTTGATGTGCTCGTGGCACTTATTTTGCATGGGTGAATGAGGGATCCCGACTTATTTTACGGGCAAGAGACGTTGTTTCTTGGTTGACAGAAACCAAAATATATCCTGATTAGGGTTTTCCCTCATGCCAAGCCTTTACATCCCATCTACCACCTATAGGAAAAACGTGCAAAAAAAATCATTAAGATGCTCGAGAGTATGCTGGGCACAAGGTTCGGGTTATGCGTATAGGCCATTCAAACTCGTTAAAGTTCCCCACAAGAAATCAACTTGTATATCCCTAGCTAATGAATTTAAACTCATAGGAATTATGTTGAGAACATGACTTTGATGACTTGTTCTGAGAGAAGCTTCCTCTTGGGGTAACCACCACAACCCGACACAAACAATAGGGTTAGGGTTTCAGTAGTTATGACAAGGAAAGTGCGGAAGATTATTAGGGTTTCAATGCGTGTAGCGGGGTGAAGGAAACTCATCAGCTTTAAAACTATGCAAAGGGAGTAAGAAGGCTAGGATGGGCACCGAGGGTTTCAAGGCCTTGAGCTCAATGAGGGCTCACACAATGGTATGGAAACTTTCACAGTTATCTCAACAACTGGTGCAAATGATGCGAGGCAGAAGGCATACAATGCGATGCAACAGACGAGGCTTATGATGCAATGCGATGCCATGTGCGAGAAAGAAAAACTAGTTGCAGGTGAAAAAACAAGGCAAAGCACACACAGTGATTAACTAAATATTATGCAGAAACAAGAAAACTGAAAAAGCATGAGTGCAAAAATAAATGGAAAATTATAATTCATAAACTACCAACTGCAAGAAAAGACAGCAATCATAATTTTAAACCATAAAGCAACCCTTAGCGAATAAACTCGATTAAAAACTTGAATAAATTTTTTTTATTAGTAGATCCTAGCTAGCCTAATCCTAAAACCCTAGTTTAACCAAAGAGGTGGTTGGGTTATGTGAAATCAGCTTTCCAGTGCAGCCACCGAATTAGTTCCCACCCTGCAAGAACAACAATGTTCGTAATCAGAGCCAGCATACAAAATTGTGCACCAATAAAAATACTTCCCTAAAGAACATGTGCAATAGCAAGAAGGTCATGGCTACTTACTAGAGAACATGCCAGAATGGATTGTGCAAGCTGAATTCTTCTTTCATCTTGATACATAGAAATATGTTCTTGAAACCTAAAATCATTTATAAATGACACACATCCATCCATGCACAACCCTAGTTCTGACGGAAGCGGGGCAAGACATTGCCTATTTGCAGGTATATTCATCGGATAGGATCCGTCGAACCAACCAGAAAACTCATCATGATGTTGAGGATGATCGATTTGATGGGATGGAAAAAATAAGCATCTGCCAGGTGAATTTGAGGTGCTTGTGAATCCAAGTGTAGAAACTCTAATTTTGAAAACCCTAGTCCGGAGTTGTCCCTGGGTTCCGTCGAGGATGTGAGGATCCAAAGAAACTTTCAGTGGAGGCTGAAATTCCTCCCTGTCCTGGACAAAATCTGGACCTTCGAGTGGGGGGCTTCCAAAATTTGACAGTTTTGTGAGATAAACTTGCGAACAGATGTGATCATTGTTTGTGGTGATTGGAGAACCATCAGTGTGCTCATTATTAATTCAGCCAAATGTTTACGCACCAGCAGATTGACAATCCAATGTATCATAATTTTTAGATTTCTCAGGATGGGGTGAATTGACTAGAAGATTTTCAGGCAGTAGAGAGGTTCGCCAAACATCATATGCTTGTGCCTAATTGCAACTGGCACTGGCTGGGCAACAACCGAAAATATTAGAGACAATGGCCGGTGTTTTCCTTCCAGTGAATAAATTAGGGTATATCGGTTGTTGCATATCAGCTATTAGGGGATAGGAATATGTGCTCAAAGAAGCATCATTTGAATGGTAGGATTGCCCATATGAGATGAAATCCGGCACGGTTATGCTGAGAGGAGTATGATATATAGGAATCGTCATTTCAGAATCCTTACTTTGAGACACCCTAGTTTGACTTGTTTCAGGGGTCTCATCAGGATTGCGAGAACTTGAGGTAACATATAGCAGAAGCCGAATTTCTTTGATTTCCTGATGGGTCCCTGAATCATCACAAAGCGGATCATCGAACTTTGGTGTCTTCATATGGTCGACAGATAGATAGGAATGAAAATTCTCAGAGGCATGAGTGAATATGTTTTTAGATAAGAAGTGATCATTAGGGCCATTAATTTGATCAGGTTGGGTACCTGGCATGTTAGGCTCCCCAAGGGTTAACAATTGGTATGAATCAATAAAACAAACATCTTGAGGTTTCCCAGACAAGAATTCACAACTTTGGTTGTTTAGAGATTTGGGATGAAAAGGATCAGACATAAGAGATTCATCAATTTTGTAATGTGATCGTGAAACACCACTCGCATGTTCATGATTCTTGTCAATACTAGTATAATATAGTTTTGAATGACTTGAATAAATTACAGAAGTAGCCGAATCACGAAATAAATCAGGGAAAAATGAAAGAAAATATTCGGAAGTAGGGGTATCAACTGCACAAGGGCCTTCCTCATGCACATCAGTGTCATCTAGAGAGGCCAATGATTTCGCATGCCCATCACGGTCCAATGATTTTGTAGGGAAATCAGGTTTGATCGGGACAAGACTCAATTTATTATTAGTATGAGAATGAGATTTAGAATCGTGCCTAGGCAAACATTCAGTGGAATTGAGATAGGTTTCATTGAAAGGGGGAGATGCTAGGCCAATATGATTTTCAAGCTCCAATTTGATAGGGTATGTGAAATATTTTAGGATAGAGTCTGAATAGCTGGAAAATTGAGGGTTATCATAACAGACACCGGGATCAGGCTGTGTTGCCGATTGAAATTGTTCTAGGGAAATGAAAACCACCTGTCGAAACTGTTCAACTAAATATTTCCAATCGACATCCCTTTCAGGGAACTCAAAACAAAAATGAACAAACCTGATAGAAAAATCCTCTAGAGATTCGTGAGGTTCCATATTGACCTCAGTTAACTTCATTAAAACATTTTAAAAATCGTACCTATGAAAATCTTGTTGTAGTTCACCAGCAAGTTGCTCAAACGAATGGATGAAAGCTGTCGGAAATGTGCGGCACCTTTGCTTAATGCGATCTTCGAGAGTGAGGGAGAAAAGCACACAAGCTAACTCCTCATCGTCAATTTCATAACACTCACAAAAATCACAAAAATCTGAAAGGTGTTCGGCTATGGAAAATCCGTTCTCACCATCGAATTTTAATTGAGACAAGTGATATAGAGGTTCATCAGGGATTGAGCATCGAGAACCAGATATATCCGAAAAATATCTTGGGAGAATGATTTGGGGATGAGCCATTACAGATATGATACTAACTACAGGCTCTAAGGGCTCAGCTTGTCATCTGGCCCTCCTTCTAGTGTCAATTTTTTGATGGGAAAAATTGTACTGCCGACAAAAATGGGGGGTCTCCCCGGTGAAAGGTCCCAATTAGACCTCACACTGTTTGGGATAGGAGCCCCATCTGATATGTGGGACTGACTGCTACCTTAATTTCTTCCACTCTCGGTTGTCAGATGAGAAGATGATGGAGCAGAGGCAAAGATGAAATGACCAATTAGTGAAGAAAAATCAGCCCAAGATTAACGAACCATAAACAAAGATACAAGTAAGTCTAAGCAACAAAATAAAAAGGGGGTATGCCGTGACTGGGATCAGTGAGCCAAAAACCAGTCAAACACACATGAAAGAAAACACGCCGGAATTTAACTGCAAATTAGTTCACCGACCTACAACCTCAAGCAATCCGCGACCTGTGACCTCGAGCAATCCGCGACTTGCGACCTCGAGCAATCCGCGACCTGCGACCTCGAGCAATCCGTGACCTGCGACCTTTGGTCATATCCCTTATGTATTTCTCTTTCGGTGATCTCTGATTTTCATAGCAAGTTTCCTTTTTCCTGCATAAGTTCCTTTAAGCTTAACGTGCGGTTCTTTCGAGCTTTGGAAGGATCCATCTCGCATGCCAGAGAAGACCCTAGCTTCGACTCTGCACATCGGCTACCTATACCTGCGAACAAAGTAACATGGGTCAAATGTCTTTAAAATATTGATGCTAAAAACACATTTAGTTAGCTGAAGGAATGATTTAGAAAAATAACAAAATTAGACCCCTGTGTGGTCAAGTGTTGTGCCACAACGTGGTCTCAACTGAGTTCTCCCAGGATCTGAATGTTTGTAGCGGAGCCCATCAACAGGATCGACAGAGATGTATTTATTTCAGCCTAGGTGCCTCTGTCATCAAAGCCATCGACCTTGTAGGTTGGGGCAGAGATTTTCCTTGATGATATTACATCATACCTCCAATTGGTATAGAACCCATTGGAGATGGAGTGCCAACTGGGATCGTGCCCTCCTTATTTTCTCCACACCAAAACCATGATATGTGTTACACAAAATTTTGTGACCGTCCCTGCAATCCCTCATCCTGTACATTGGAGGACTATTCTCATGACCTGTCAATAGTAAAATTTCCTGAAAACACCTTGATGGTATCCTTCTGCATAAGGACAAGAATTCTCCTGAAGAACATTTCCTCTGAAAAATCCTAAAAATCCATGTTTTGGCATTGGTGCGGGTAGCTAGTTCATCCCTCGCGCAAATGGAGAAAATGCACACTCGTGGGCGTGCCAGCTGGCGCTCTGTCCCTGTGTTACACCCGCGGAAAGCCTATTAAGGAATGTTTTTTAACAATAGAAGGTTGAAGCTTGATTCTAACAACTTTAGAATGGATCATTAAAATGAGGTTGGGTTGTTTGCCTTCAGATCTACCTGATTAGGAAGTGGTTTTCCACCTCTCAGAAAACCTTCCTAAGAGATAGGAATCTATCCCATGATTATAGGGATCCCAACTTCCCTTCCTCCCTCTATAAAAGCCTGCCCTCTCTATTTGCTAGCTAGCTGAATGCTTGGAAGCTAAACATTTGGGAAGAAAACTATAGCTGAGCGACTATTGAAAGTAGAGCTAAGGAGAACCCCATAAGAGAGAGAGCCTTGTCTAAATTCCCGACGAGCTTCGTGAGACACGCTCCGCTGGAAGCCCTGCCAAAGGAAGAAAGCAACGTCAAAACTTGATTGTAATCTTTCTTTCACATTTTAATATATGCTCGACTACGTTATTGGTTCCACTGTTGTATTGCTTATCTGTGTAATGCAATTTAGTTCAATCCTTTCAGACTGATTGATAGTTACATGTTTGGATTATTATGTTGTATGCCATCGTTTCTTCTCTGCATGTGCACAGGTGTCTAGACGCAGTGAGCAGAAGGATTGTGATCTGTCAAGCTAGGAACGGCCAATAGCGCTTCTTCTTTGAAAACAGCAGTGTAGGACTTGAGGTAGGCTATATATCGTAGCTTTGTCTTTTGTAACTAGGAATCGGTATCGTAGCGTGTTTTGTTTGTTGTTAGACCCACTCTGGGGCTAGTGGGATCGCCTCTGTCCACAGAGGGGATTTAACTTCTCAAAATTTTGGTGACTTCCACTGCGAAGAAGTGGGAGTTAGTCCTTTCTCCATTGGGTTGTTTTTGGCTTTTGATTGATTAGTGTTCTTTTCTAGTTTACCTTCCTTGGTGTTAAACCCCTGTTCAGCCCCAGAAGACCAGATCCAGCCTTTGTCTGTCCTTTTTTCTCATTTTTCTAGGGTTAACTGGCTTGGCACGGCTATACTCCTAAAAGTCGCGCCAAATGGTGCTAGTTTCTCATTAGGCCCCCGCGCCAACCCCTGATTGGCACAAATTACAGCCAAACAGGCGTGCCAACCCTACTTGGTATTAGGGTTTTCCTGTTCTTGAACTTTCTGAGCTTGAATTTTGATCCTGGTCCATTTTTTCTGATTTCTTGAGTGATTTGAAGTCATTTTTGACTATGTTTAGCCCCTGTCCTCCGGTTGTTCACCTTTTTCTATCAGTTTTTCATTCTAGCCCTAGGGCTTCTAGGTGCTTCAGTGTGCTGAGCCTCCCATGGGAGTTTCGGGTCTTTGCTTTCCCAGCCAACTTCGTTTTTTCTTCTTTGCGTTCATCTTGCTGGATTCCATTGAATCATTGCGTTAATTGAGTAATTTTCCTCTCTTTCATTCAATTTCACTTTTTGCTACTCCAAGCCTAGATTACACAGTTTGTTTGAGTCTCTTTCGAGATTCTTCTTCATTTTGAGGGATTTCGTCATCATTTTGAGTCTTGATTGTGTTTGTTTGGATTGAGTGAATTTGTTTTGCTTCAACCCTCTCTTTATCGTTCTCAAATTGGTGCTTTCATTAATTTTTCATTCATTTAGTGCATTTGCTCTAATATATTGAAAAATACAAAAACAAAATCTTTTGAATTTTGGTTGGCATAGTGAAAATTGAAAGATCTTTTGCATTACTAGCATTATATAATTCTAGAGAAAAAGTTTTCTAGTTTCATTAGTTTGCATTGGGAATAGTAGTGGATGTTTTTGTGCGTTCATTTTGCTGTCATTTGAAAGCTCTCAACTCTCCTGTATATAGCTCTTCATTAAACAAAGTGATATTTTGTGGCATGTAGTTTGCATCTAGAGGTTTTATGAGATCCAAAATTCGATAGGGCCTTGAAATCGAAACGTAAATTGAAGATCAACTTTAAAATTTACTGAATTAACCTAAGGCAACATTGGAACTTAACGGAACATTTAGTAGTCTAAGGTAGAGATGTGCTCTGGCGTCATTAAACCTAGTAGCTATCATTCTCCATCTGGCTTTAGATAGTGCTAGTACGGACTTGTGCTCCCTGTACCGTTGAGTATATAAAGGGAGACCCCTCTAGGTTGCAATCCTTTTATCCATAGGAAGTCGAGTCTGCCGCCTCTTACCCATGATACACCGAACACAACATTCGGGGAGATTACCTGCACGTACGTTAAGTCCTTGGTTGATTTCTCTTTCATTTTTACCAAGGTGTATATGGCAGATCACAGATATCTGGTACACCCATTTACCTAGATTACCAGAGTAGTCACTTTGATCTTTACTGAATCTTTTAACTGAAAATATCATTGAGCTCTTGTCCTTTCAAGCTTGTGTCCGACCTGAAAGTGATAGAGTCACCTTTTCCCTATTTCTTGACTCTTAAAATATGAAATAACAGAGTTTGGTTTTAGTGTCTTAAAAATTAATCGCCCACGAAATATTCCTGGTTAGAATTTTTGTCCTTAGTGTTTTATTTCAGGGTCATTTCCCATGGAAAATTTTCCAGAGTTTTCCAATCAAGGAGTCCCCTCTGAAGGGAGTCCTAGTCCTTTTCCTACTTTAGTAAATATTGGTGCTCCTTATATGGCAACATTGTCCCTTCCTGGGTTAACTGTTGGTTTTCCTGTTTGGTTATTTTCGACCTCGGTGGTCTCGAATGCCTCGATCTCTGTTCAACTGTCTCCTCCACCTGAACAACATCATGTTGATTCTAAAGTGGACTCCTCCCCTTCTTCACCCATTTCTTCATCCTCCTCTTCTACTTCGCCTGGTGAAAGTCTGGATTCTAGTAACCAGGTGACTAAGAAGAAGAAGAAGAAGACTAAGAAGAAGAAGTTAGATAAGCGAGAGGCTAAATCTGCAGCTGTTGCTTCTAAAACGCCTGATCTCGATGAACCTTCCAACCCTCCATGGAAAGTTAAGTTCCCTTGCATGTTGTGCTAAGGAAACCATCTTCTTCGAGATTTCCCTAGCATTCCCAAGGTGCTCAAAGTATGGTCCAACGGTCGTCTTCCGTTGCCTTTGGCTTCCAGGAGTCAGGTTGGTGGCACGTCTTCATCTAGTGCTAGTAAAGATCTTAAGAGGCAGGGTAAGCTCATCAATCCCTGTAAGTTGTGTGAAGGGTATCATGCCATTCACCTTTGTCCATATATGGATGAAGCCAAGAGAGTTTTGGACAACTCGACTGTTTCTGCACCATGCCTTCCGGCTGGTTACAAATAGCTTTCTTTGAGTCCTTCACCAATTGATTCAATGATCAGTCAAGAGTCATCCTTGATTGATCCCGTTCCCCCAGAAATTAGCCATCATGAATCCATCCCTGACCAACCATTGGTCATGGGATCGGTTGAGCTGGTCCCATCTGCAGTGCACCAGGTCTTTTCCATTGAGAGTGGATCTCACATCCCTCGTGTTCTTCTTGTTTCTTCAGATTCCTCAGACTTGGAGAAAGATTCTCTCATCCCTGTACCTTTGGAAGCTACTCCTCCGCCTCCCATGATGGAGGTCCTTGAGGATACTCCTTCTTCCTTCATGATGGAGGTGGTGGAGGATGCTCCTTCTTCTCCCATAAGACTAGGGGAAGACCATATCGGTTCGATGGTAGCCCCTCCAAGTAGTTTGGTTGCTTCCTTCGATTGGGGTCGATTCGCAGGTTATCGCCTTCCTTCTTATGTGCCCTTTGAGATCACGGTACAGGCCTCCCATCTGGTCGTACCCAATAACATTATAGATGAAGGCACGTATGTTAGTATTTTATCCTCAACTACTTGGAAATATTTCGGTTTGCCGTCACTTATACTTGTTACGCAAAATTTGTCGGTGTTTAATAGAAGAACTAGTCAACCGTTAGGGATCCTTCCGAAGTTGCTTGTTACTTTGGGAGGGAAAACTGTCCACATGGACATGATGGTTGTTCCTAGCCCCTTGGAATTTAATTTACTCTTAGGCCGCGATTATACTTATGCCATGGGAGCGCTTGTCTCCTCCCTCTTTCGTGTGATGTGTTTTCTGCACCAAGGTCAGATCGTGACCATCGATAAACTTGCGTTCTTTGGTCCTAATATGGCAGCTAGTCCACCATCATCCCTGCCATATCTTTATCCATCGGTTGTGTCATTCCTGCCGCATGTAAATTATGTGGCTACCTGTCCTGTGCCCGTATTCAGTGATAGTGCCGTTGTACATCGTGTGCTGGGGGCGTTGGGTCTAGATTTCCAAGATGTTTTCCTTCCATCGGACGGGAAACCCTTGGAAGCTATGACTTCTTATTCATTATGATGAGGTCTGCCAGAGCATGGTTCATCTGCTTGTGTGAAGCTCCTTAAACCATGAAACAAGGTTGTCAGAGCAGAGTTTGTTTTCTTATGTCAAGCTCCTTAAAAAATGAAACAAGGTTGTCGGAGCAGAGTTCTTTTTCTTGTGTCAAGTTTCTTAAAAAATGCAACAAGGTCTCCGGAGCATAGTTCATTTTCTTGTGTCAATCTCCTTAAAAAATGAAACAACCTAGTCAGAGCACAGTTCATCTCCTTGTGTCAAGCTCCCTAAAAAATGAAACAAGATGTCATGAAGATAGTTATTTTACTAAGTCAACCTCGTTAAAAAATGAATTAGCTCATGAGGATAGTTCTTTTAATGTGTCAAACACGTTCTCGTTCAATTCGAGTCTTTGATACGATCTCGTAAAATCCTAGTCGAGTCTTTCTCTAGTCTCGTAATTTGAACCTTCACTCCATCTGCCTTTCATATGGATTGAAGCTTGGGGGGCATGTACCTCGACTTGAGTCACCATGCTGAGGGCATGCTTACTTTTTCAAGCATAGTTTGTTTCTGTTTCAAGCTTGTGTAAAAATGAAACTGGTTTCAAGCATAGTTTATCTTTGTTTCAAGCTTGTGTAAAAATGAAACCAACTTCAAGCAAAGTTTTCTGATTTCAAGCTTGTGTAAAAATGAAACCTTTCACATTTTACCCCTCATGATTGCCATTTTATCAGCCTATTTTTCCAGATGAGCCTTGGTTTTCTCACTCCATCGTCACTATCTGCTTGGCCGATCATATGCCTTCACTTGGTTGTTTTATCCGTTCCTGAGGAATTGCTGCGATGAGTGGTCTTGTTAGCCAGCCTCTTGAACTTTACTTGTTCTGAGCAGTTCTGCCATTACCGGAACTAGTTGCTACCCTTTATACCACTCGTTCCTCCAGGAGGAGTCACCTTTCAGCTCTTTTCTGACTCTCTAAAACTGAAAATATTGTCTAGTCGCTTGTTGTTTTGAGCTCGTTAAATTGGCCGCGAAACGACATCTACCCAGTATACATTTACCCCTTTTTTGGGCTGGGATAGATTATTTACGAAAAAGGAATAACCTAGCCTATCGTGACTAGGAGGTTCTCTCAGACATTGTTTTCTACCTTTTCGGATCTGTGGGACTATCTACGAAAAGGGACTGCTGGAGTTTTATTTTCCGTTGTCTTTTCAAACTCTCTAAACATGAAAAGATGTCGAGTTATTCCTTTGTAAGACTCGTTAAAAACTGATGACATCGGACTTTGTCGTAATGACGTTACTCGAGTTCCTCCTTCCTAGGGCTCATTAAATGTAATAGGTTGGATTTTTTCAAAGGACGAACTTATATTGCAAGCACATGCCATCCCATTCAATCTTGTTTTCAAAAATAATTGGGGTACTCGCTAGAAATGGTGGGGGAAAATGGAACCAATATTATAGTCGTGTCGGCAGTATGTCGCTCTTGAACATGGCACTTGTCTGCATTCGTGTCGGGCTGGGGACATCTCATCTCATTATCTTCTTGCCTTCATGGCTTTGGGTAATATCTTTTTACCACTCATCTGCTCTTTGCCATGTCACCATGACCTCAGATCCCTTGATGTCAAATACTGCCAAATCCAATGTCGTGCCACCGATATGTTCAAGAGAAGTTGGCCTCTGTAGTTGTCAACCTCCCTCTGATTCTCTGTTGGTCTTGATTCACAAACATTATATCCCTCTGTCTCGTGTTGATGATGTGGGAAACATTATGGCCCACCTTCGATCAAGGTCACTTCTTGTCGACTTCAGCTCATTATCCGGGAAGCTAATCTAGAGACTCCCTTCAGGTGCCTTAGAGCCTGCATGCCTCAATGGAAGGTTCTTTGCATTTGACGCAAGGTTTTCATTATTGGCCTTCAATCGGATGATTCTGCGGGTGTTCGACGCTAGCTTACTGTTCACATTTCATGGATTGTACCTTTTTTACCTTGAGATCCATCGTCATTATTGGTGGTTTCTCTCGCATCTGCTAACGACTTTCATTATTGGCTGGTAATCAGACGATGTTCTTGCATGTTCGAATTCAGCTCACATATTCGCATGCTCGAACTTGTACTCTGTTTGGGTCGAGATAAAGCGCAAGACCCTGGATTTTTTCTGATAAATGTCTAGGCTACAGGTTCTTTGTGGATTATTATTGTTTACTACATGACTCTTTTGATTGGATGGATGTGACCATACCTGAGTCTACTTGTTGATCCTTATTTACTGGATGGCTGCGTCCATACCATGGATCCCTATTTTTGTACACTCTATTATGGATGGCTGCGCCCATACCACATATCATGTATCAGAGATATCATTTGTATTTGTACTCACAGGAATTCTGATGACAATGTTTTCAGTTGGACACATTATCATAAAGCATTTCACCCCTCCCTCTCTCTCGGACCTCATGCTTTAGGGGGCATCTGTTACACAGCATTTTGTCATCGTCCCTGCAATCCCTTGTCCCGTACATTGGAGGAATATTCCCATGACCTGTGAACAGTAAAATTTCCTGAAAACACCTTGATGGTATCCTTATGCATAAGGACAAGAATTCTCCTAAAGAACATTTCCTCTGAAAACCCTAAAAACCCATGTTTTGGCATTGGCGTGGGTAGCCAGTTCATCCCTCGTGCCAATGGGGAAAATGCACACTAGTGGGCGCGTCAGCTGGCGCTCTGTCCCTGTGTTAGACCCGTGCAAAGCCTATTAAGGAATTTTTTTTAACAATAGGAGGTGGAAGTTTGATTCTAACAACTTCAGAATGGATCATTAAAATGAGGTTGGGTTGTTTGCCTCCAGATCTCCCTGATTAGGAAGTGGTTTTCCACCTCTCATGGAACCTTCCTAAGAGATAGGACTCTATACCATGATTATAGGGATCCCAACTTCCCTTCCTCCCTTTATAAAAGCCTGACCTCTCTATTTGCTAGCTAGCTAAACACTTGGAATCTGAACATTTGGGAAGAAAACTATAGCTAAGCGACTATTGAAAGCAGAGCTAAGGAGAACCCCGTAAGAGGGAGAGCCTTAAATTCCCGACGAGCTTCGTGAGACACACTCTGCTAGAAGCCCTACCAAAAGAAGAATGCAACGTCATAACTTGGATGTAATCTTTCTTTCACATTTTAATATATGCTCGACTACGTTATTGGTTCCACTGTTGTATTGCTTATCTGTGTAATGCAATTTAGCTCAATCCTTTCATACTGATTGATAGTTACATGTTTGGATTATTACGTTGTATGCCATCATTTCTTCTCTGCATGTGTACATGTGTCTGGATGCGGTGAGCGGAAGGATTGTGATCTGTCAAGCTAGGAACGGGAAGCAACGCTTCTTCTTCGACAACAACAGCGTAGGACTTGAGGTAGGCTATCTATCGTAGCTTTGTATTTTGTAACTAGGAATCAGTATTGTAGTGTGTTTTTTTTGTTTCTAGACCCACTCTAGGGCTAGTGGGATCGCCTCTATCCGCAGAGGGGATTTACCTCTCTAACAATATGTTCCAAAGATACTCCTCCTGTTTTATAAGGTTTACGTCGATATATCAATAACGAGGGGACCCTTTGGAATGGGGTTAAAAAGGTCGTAATTTGAAGTGCGTGCAAGAATGCCAAGATCTGGTTTTCGTATCTTGAATCTGACATATACACAAAAATATTAATCGAGCATTGATCCTACGCATGGAGAGGAATGCAATTTTTTGCCAAATGAGAAGTGGTATCTTGAGCAAGAGTTTCTAGTTTTTGAAATTTCCCAGAAGCTTGCACGTTTACATGTCTAATTGTTTTGGAACCACGGTGATGCCACTCTTCATGCTCTTTCCCCAGACACCATCAACAGGCTCTCTCATTTTGTGCATGCAAAGCATGGAATTCATAGGTCACAAGATTATCGAATTACGAGGTCACAACTCCAGCCGCCTTCTTGAGGTGAGGTCTTGTGACCTCAACAGTAGTGTGGCTTAGTGCTCTTAATGTGAGATGCGACCTCACAAAGGTCGCAGGGTTGCAACTCCAACCTAGTCGCATTTTTATTCGCTCCATCAATTTCGCGACTCAGCGACTTGGAGGGATAACGCGATTGTGCTCTTAATGTGAGATGCGACCTCACAAAGGTCACAGGGTCACAACTCCAACCCAGTTGCATTTTCATTTGCTCCATTAGTTTTGTGACCCAACGACCAGTCATGTTATTGATGTGGTTGTGTCTTTGGATGATGAATTGAGGGCCTGGACTGTGACCTGTTGACCAGTGTGGCCGCACACCTTATAAGGTGACGTTATGGGAACAACGCGAAGCATCAATCCATCACCTGCATGAGGTCCTCACTGAAAATGCCCAAGTATAGCTTCGTTATTCCGTCAGTCTTGTAGACTACGTCGCTGCCTGAATTCATCGACTTTGAAAAGGGAGAATTGTCATAGAAAAGCCTGTGCGTAGTTACTATACATCCCTGACATGCCCATTTATGCTTCATCAGCTGGGTGATCAGGTTTCCAAGGTGTGTTGAGTGTGTAAGACGTTCTTTGGGCATGTCTTTCAACAACGAATGAACTGTACAATCACAATTTTGTGATGTGATCATGTGCATTCCCCATGAGGCGTGTAAGGCTCCTCCTTCTATTATGAGCCTCCAATGGATATGGACTACACAATGAGCAACGCACCTCAAAACAGTCGCAGCCACAATGCGTAGGCATTAATTACGTGCCAATGCTTTCATGAAATATGGTTCCTTGGGCAGTTGATGAGGAGCGCAAGTTATTTGATACAGATTTATGCCTATGCTGCATCATGACCCTTTTTATATCCCCAACAGGCGACTGCACGAACCTTTCTTATATCTTAATAAAAAATCAACTCCAGCCTTCTGCAGATGAAAGTATATGTGTTAATTCATAATTCCACCAATGCATTGAAGTCATATATCAAAACGCTTTGGATTTATGAGATGTGGAGACTGAGCTTAAAACAACACATTGCGGAGGATTTTAATTATTCCGGTGGCCTTACAAAAACAAACAGATTTCTTTGCCCTGAGAGATATCGATTAGCGGGCCAACACCTTCTCGATGAGAGGTTTTCTCAATGCCCTTTTCTATCTTTGTGCAATTTTGATGTCAAACTTCTTCGTCATTCACTTCCCCACACATTTATTTTGAAGTGCACTGGCCTTTCATAATGGTTCCCATGCGAAATCTACGTATTTTTTTTGAATGTGATGGACTATTAGAGTTTTCATCTTTGTAGAGTATTCTAATGATGTGGTCATGTTCAAATTTCATAAACCCAATGAATCTCTGAATAACTTATTCGTGGTATGTTAAAAACAGCCTGATGGCAGTGTGGGTGCAGGCATTAAGGAGAGCTGTTCAAATTTAGTTACAATGCTTTCTAATTCAGGAGGAATTTGTTTCTGATCCTTAATTCCACTCTCAGTCATCAAAATTAATAAATTTTCTTGATAAAACTAATAAAAAGACATGTGGAAGAAAAAGTCCCTTTTACCCTTCGGAAACATTATAACTCACTTTGAAACAATGTTTAAAACCCTTCGAAAGTGTATTAATTTACTTTTAAAAAATGAAAACCTTTCGGAAGTGGGTTCCGAACTTTAAAATCTTTAATAAAAATCTATTGGAATAGTCCGTCGGGTCCTTACCTCTTTTTTAAACTCCATGCAACATCCGTTCGCAAACACCGTCAGATCTCACTTGTTATTGATTGAATGACTATCGCGTTCAATCAATCCCCATGACTTATCAACCAAAATTCGCTTGAAACTTGCAGTTTCGCCTCCATGACGTGTCGTGATCCGATACGATCACGTTCAAATAGAAAAAACCACTCGCAATCCCAAAAGAGGTGCGACAACAGTGACCGTTTTTTCCCAAAACCACTTGGTCTACAAACTTTTGTTTCAATTGCATTTGAAGTCAGATTTCTGTTGGTTTATAGTTTTCACGTCAACTCCTCTCGGAAACTTCTTTCCCCACTCTATAATTCACAAATGTAAATCTATTATTGATTTCCATTCTCAAGCCAAAGAAACCAGAATTTCTTCAATTTCCCCTGAATCTTTTACACAGAAACTAATCACGTGTAAATTCTCCTTCACACAAAAACTAATCACTCTCAATTTCCACATAGAAAACATAAATCCAATGGATTTGAAGGGATGAAACCCTCCGGGAATTTGCCAAGCAACAAAAGATAAATAAATTCTGCAATTTTATTAAATCATAGGCAAGCCCTCTCAATCAATTCTTCTACGGCCCAATTCGATTTCCTCCTTCTCAGAGGTTACATTTATAGTTTTTTACATAATAGTCGACCTCCTCTTGAGGATCGAATTCTCCTAATTTAGATAAAATCCTAATTACATAATATCTTCCCTAAATCTATCAACTGAAGGCTAAATATGATGAATCTAATCTAAAACTGTTCAATCTTCCTAGATACTAGTTCAACCCTATCTAGTACAACTGTAAATTGACAGCTAAAGGTACCAACACCTTTGCTTGTAAACTTTTTTTGGATTTTTGGAATAATTAATGAAGCCTTTTGTCTCTAAGCCTCATTCTCTTGCATCAGACTCCCGAGGAAAAAAATATTCATGGGCTCCTGTCCATGAGCTCCTCCATAGAACTGCCCAATTTTTGCAGCATGGTTTCTGTCATCCAGGTAGCATCTTCAATTGGCTAATCCCTCCACTTGATCAAATATTTAAAATACTCCTGTCCCCTGGTTTTCTTAAACACTTTCTTATCTAAGATCCTCTATGGCTATAATGTCTTTGTTGTGGGTAACTGTTTTACCTAGTCAATCTTTTCTCTGTCTTTTGGTCTGTCATTTGTGCCACCATCTTCATATTTATACAAATCAGAAATTTTTTATATTGGAGATATTCCAATATCAGATGGTGATTCAATTTCATAAGAATTTGCAGAAAACTTCCTCAGTATCCTGCATGGTCCTATCTTTTTGAATTTTAACTTGTTATACTTCCTCTTTGGAAATATTTCTTTTCTTATGTATGCTAAAAACAAATCACCAACTTCAAAATTAACTTCTGTTTTTCTCAAATCTGCTCTATTTTTGTACTTGATGCTACTGTCTTGTAGCTGCTGCTTTATCTATTCATGTATTGCTTGAATTTCTAAAGAAAATTCCTCTCCTTCAACACTTCTCATTTTTGCTTTTCCCAAGTTCCTCAATTCAGATACTCCCCTTGGGTGCATTTCATAAACTATATGGAATGGACTCTGTCCTATAATTTTGTTAGGTGAATCATTATATGCATACTCTGCCTGTGGTAAAATATGATCCCACTGTTTAGGATGTTCTCCTGCAAGACTTCTGAAAAGATTACCAAAACTCCTATTCACTACTTCAGTCTGCCCATCAGTCTGAGGGTGATAAACTGAGTTGAAACTTAGTTTAGTACCAAGCTTCTTCCATAATGTCCTCCAAAAATGACCAACAAATCTGGTGTCTCGATCAGAGACAATACTTTTAGGTAACCCATGTAATTTGACAATCTCCTTGAAGAACAAATTAGCAACATGAGTAGCATCACTGGTTTTATAACATGGAATAAAATGTGCCATTTTTGAAAATCTGTCAACTACAACATAAATTGCATCATTCCCTCTCCGTGTCTTAGGAAATCCTAAAACAAAATCCATACTTACTGTGTCCCAAGGTCTGTCTGGAATAGGTAATGGAATGTAAAAACCTGCATTTTGACTTTTTCCTTTTGCATATTGACAAATTTTACAATTCTTCACATACTTTTCCACTTCAGATCTCATATTTGTCCAAAAATAAAAATGACTTAGTTGCTCATAAGTCTTATCAACACCAAAATGTCCAGCAAGTCCACCACTATGTTTCTCCTTGATTAAATTTTCTCTCATAGAACAATTTGGTATGCACAACTGATTTATTTTGAACAATAAACCCTCTTGCAAGAAATAATCTAACCACTGACTTCTGTCTATCAAAAAAGGATTACAACATGCTTCAAATGCTTCTTTGAAATCCAAATCTGTCTTATAGAGTTCTTTAAGAAAATCAAAACCTACCACTTGAATTTGACTTTCTTGAACAAGATTGCTTTTCCTACTCAAGGCATCAGCTATCTTGTTTTCTTTACCACTTATATGCTTTAATACAAAGTTAAAAATTTGAAGATATTCAACCCATTTTGCATGTTTTTGATTCAAATTAGGCTGTTGCATAATATACTGTAAAGCATGATTATCTGAATATAGCACAAATTCTTTAGACATTAAATAATGTCTCCACTTCTTCAATGACTATACAATTGCATAAAATTCCTTGTCATAAGAAGAGTACTTCCTCCTTGTCTCATTAAGCTTCTCACTGAAATATGCTACAGGTCTGTCTTCTTGAATTAATACAACTCCAATAGCTTCCCCACTCGCATCACATTTTACTTGAAATGGTTTATTAAAATCAGGCAAAACTAAGATAGGTTTCTCAGTTATCATTTGCTTCAAGAACTGAAAATTCCTTTTAGCTTCAGTAGTCCACTCGAATGGTTGTTTGTCCTTCTTTATGGTTTCAATGATAGGTGCATTGATGTTACTAAAATTCCTTATGAATTTTCTATAAAAACTAGCAATACCGTGAAAAATTCTTACCTCAAAAACATTTTTAGGTGAAGGCCACTCCACAATTGCCTTTATCTTCTCTGGATCCATTTTTAATCCTTCAGCAGAAACAAAAAAACCTAGATATACCAATTCTTCTTTCATGAATGAACATTTCTTTAAATTTATCAGTAACTTATCCTGATGTAAATTCCTTAAGACATATTTAAGATGTCTCATGTGTTCTTCCTTTGTTTTGCTGTAAATTAATATATCATCCAAATATACTATTGCAAATTTACCAATAAATTCATTTAATACTTCATTCATAAGCCTCATAAATGTACTAGGTGCATTTGATAAACCAAAAATCATTACCATCCATTCATACAATCCCTCATTTGTTTTAAAGGCTATTTTCCATTCATCTCCTTCCCTTATCCTAATTTGATGATACCCACTTTTCAAATCTATTTTTGAAAAATATCTTGCTCCACTCAAACAATCCATCAAATCTTCAATTCTAGGTAAAGGAAATCTATACCTGATTGTTATCTTGTTAATTTCTCTTGAATCAGTGCACATTCTCCAACCTCCATATTTCTTCGGACTTAATACTGTAGGTACTGCACAAGGACTCAAAATTTCTCTGATCAAACATTTGTCAACCAATTCCTGTACTTGCTTTTTGATTTCTACATTCTCTATAGGAGTCATTCTGTAAGCTGCTTTGTTTGGAAAATTTGATCCTGGAATCAAATCTATATGATGGCTGATTCTTCTTATAGGTGGTAATTCATTAGTCAAATCATCTACAATAATATCACAATAGCTCTCCAAAATTTATTCAATTTCAATTGGCAAATCAGAAATTTTAGTAGAAGTAAATACTACCTTAGGTTTGCAAACTAAAACAAAATTTACCTCACCATCTTCAATCTGTTGCAAGTATTCTTTTCCACTCAAAAATAAAGCCTTTGGATCAGAATTTTTACTTGATGCACCTTCTTCTTCCATAGGTAACAATGTTTGATTCATACCATATTTGAAAAACTTGTAAGTGTTTCTCTTTCCATCATGTACTGCTGCTCTGTCATATTGCCAAGGTCTACCCAGCAATATGTGACACACATCCATAGGCATCACATCACACATGATTTTATCTTTGTAACTTCCCATTTGCAATTCTATTTCAGATTTTTCCTTTACTATCAGTTGATGTCCCTTCTGAAGCCATGACACCTTGTAGGGTGTTGGATGTTCCCTTGTCTTCAATTTCAACTTCTCTATCACTTCTGTAGAGACCAAATTATCTATATTGCCACTATCAATTACCAATTGAAAACATTTCCCTTAAACTTTGCACAAACTTCTGAACAAAATCTTTCTTTGTGTTGGTTCAACAACTTCCTTTGTTTGTTTTAAAAAAACTTTGTTAACCACCAAAGATTCTCCTTTCTCTGGCACAATTTATTTCTCTGTTACAGGCAACTTTGCTGCTTCTTCTTCAGTCTGAGCAACAATTGCATTTCTCTAGTTTGTCCCCACATTATCTGGACACTCATAGGCTCTATGTCCTAATTTTTTACATCTGTAACAGCTGACTTCTCTTCCTCTGTTTCTGCCTCCTCTTCCTTTGTAAGGACTCCTTTTTCCACTTGTATCACCTTTTGTGGGTGCATACTGAGGTGAGCTGCTACTAGCTCCATCTCTTGTTGTTGTAGATCTTCCTCTACCACCTTGACTTCCTCTTCCTCGGAAAGTACTTCTTCCTTTGAAAGAATTATTTCTTTTGATTTTTTCTTCAACTTTTAAGGCCATTTGGTAAGCCTCTTCTACTGTTTTAGGAGACAATATACTTTTATCATCTTGAATCTCCATTCTGAGACCATTTATGTACCTGGAAATCTTCTCTGCTATATCTTGAATTTGTCCTTCTCTTATGCTCACTTTGTAAAATTCTTCTGTGTATTATTTTACTGTCATTAATCTCTGTCTAAGATTCTGCATTTGTCTAAATAATGAAAGCTAATAATCACTAGGCAAAAACTTACCTCTTAACTTTGCTACCATTTTGTTCCAATTCTTGATTGGCTGCTTACCAACTCTCCTTCTTTCTTCTTTCACTCCATCCCACCAAAGTGCTGCATGTCCTTTCAACCTTGTGACAACAAACTTAATTCTTTTTTCTTCACTCATCTCTTGATAATCAAAGCATTTATTCATTTCATTGATCCAATCTATCAACTCTTCTGGATTCAATCCTCCTGCAAAAGCTGATACTTCAAGTCTAGGCTTGGATGTAGATCCTAAAACTGATTTAAAGAATCTCATCTCAGGAGTAAGCTCATCATTTCATTATTCTTCTTCTTCAACTTTAGGTTCACTGAAATCTTCAGGATATCTCTGTTGTCCTATTTCCATTGCTTCCAATCTAGCTTGAATCTGCTGCATAGTCTCTAGTACTTTAGCATTTTCAACTGGTCTACCTCTTCTTCTACCACCTCCTCTACCAATTCTGATAGCCATATTGGATTTCTTTTTCTGACATTTGGAAGCTTTTTTAGTGTCTGAAAAATGCTCTGAAGACTGCTCTGATACCACAAATGATGGTAGTGTGGGTGCAGGCGTTAAGGAGAGCTTTTCAAATTTAGTTACAATTCTTTCTAATTCAGGAGGAATTTGTTCCTGATCCTTAATTCCACTCTCAGTCATCAAAATTTAATAAATCTGCTTGATAAAACTAATAAAAAGACATGCGGAAGAAAAAGTCCCCTTTACCCTTCGGAAACATTATAACTCACTTTGAAACAATGTTTAAAACCCTTCAGAAATGTAGTAATTTACATTTAAACAATGAAAACATTTCGGAAGTGGGTTCCGAACTTTAAAATCTTTAATAAAACTCTATTGGAATAGTCCGTCGAGTCCTTACCTCTTTATTAAACTCCATGCAACATCCGTTTGCGAACACCATCGGATATCACTTGTTATTGATCGAACGACTATCGCGTTCGATAAATCCCCATGACTTATCAACCAAAAGTCATGCGAAACTGGCGGTTTTGCCTCTGTGACGTGTCGTGATCCGATACGATCGCATTCAAATAGAAAAAACCACTCGCAACCCCAAAAGTGGCGTGACAACAGTGATCGGTTTTTCCCAAAACCGCTTGGTCTAAAAAATTTTGTCTCAATTGCATTTGAAGTTGGATTTCTGCTGGTTTACAGTTTTCACTTCAACTCCTCTCAGAAACTTCTTTCCCCAATCTGTAATTCACAAATTTAAATCTATTATCAATTTTCGATCTCATGCCAAAGAAAGCAGAATTCCTTCAATTTCCTCTGAATCTTTTACACATAAACTAATCACGTGTAAATTATCCTTCACACAGAAACTAATCACTCTCAATTTCTACACAGAAAACATAAATCCAATGGATTCGAAGGGATGAAACCCTCCGGGAATTTTCCAAGCAACAACAGATAAATAAATTCTGCAATTTTATTAAATCAGAAGAAAACCCTCTCAATCAATTCTTCTACGACCCAATTCAATTTCCTCCTTCTCAGAGGTTACATTTATAGTTTTTTACATAACAGTTGACCTCCTCTTAAGGATAGAATTCTCCTAATTTAGATAAAATCATAATTACATAATGTCTTCCCTAAATCTACCAACTGAAGGCTAAATATGTTGAATCTAATCTAAAACTCTTCAATCTTCCTAGATACTAGTTCAACCCTATCTAGTACAACTGTAAATTGATAGCTAAAGGTACCAACACCTTTTATTGTAAACTTTTTTTGGATTTTTGGAATAATTAATGAAGCCTTTTTTCTCTAAGCCTCATGCTCCTGCATCACAACCATAGAAGCTATGCAGTTTGTTTGTAAAAATCGATATATGATTCCCAATAAAATCCTATTGAATCGTCCAATGCCTTATTTTCATCTGGAACTTTTCTTTTCCCAGGACATGAAGTACCCAAGCTCTTTTTCATTTATGAGGTCACAGATGGAAAATATGATATACAGTCCTCCAAAGGGAAATATGAGAGGCTGATAGGTTTATCTGTTTGCTCAACTGCCCTGAACTTGATATACATTTCCATGCTATAAATAACTTGATGCACGACTTCATCACCCTCAACACTGAAGGACTCACTGTATTCATATTGAGAAATGCACTCGTAAACCCCTGGATATCCCAATCTTTCTATAAGAAACCGTTCATGTGGTAATAGTTTTAGTAGGGGCGTACCTGATAGCTGTTGATACAATTACCTCGTGCGAGGAACCTGTATCTTCCCATAATGACCAAAAATAGGAGGAGAACCATGGTTGATGTGCGTATAGAAGAAACACAATCCTGGCACTCGCTGAATTTCATTGCTAGAGACAAAAGTACCCAGGCTGCCAAAGTCTATGTTGTGGGCCACTTCATATTGAATTTTCTTCTGTCTTCCACGATTCCAACTAAACATTATAACAGTAAGCACAATGGAAACAACAAAATGAAAACACCACCATGTGTAACTTTAACTAGCACAGACGAGACATATATGCTTTCCATAATAGAAGAATGAGCGAAGAACTAAAACATATATGGTAAAGGAACTTCTCAAACAACGATCATCACTAGTGCTAATAAGACAGTTGTAATCAAAATCATCATAATCACCATCATGAAATATACATCCGAGAAATCTACCATGTTGAAGATGAACCATAATATATTTTCCACCAATGGGGGAGCTGTGCCTAATCATGCATTCTACTAACTTCCCTGCAAGTTTAGTGATGGGATCAAAAAATCGTAACACTCCATAATTAGCGAAACATTTGGGGTGTTGAATTGGGGGGTGGAATCTCTTTTGAAAATTGATTGGAAAATGGAGAAATCTGTATCACATCAGCCTCAAGCAGTTTTAGGGAGAAATTTTCTTCATATTGACTGACACGGGGCCAAGCTTTAATCCTGAAGATGGAAATATTTCTCATGTTGTTTTCAAACTTCCCATCATGCCTTCGAGCAGCTTTATAACAGTTCTCACATCATTTATAAGAAAATATATAGAGTGATTTTCGTCATATATGTCCTTAAACTTACTAGGATCCTGCCAAATGCTAGGAAAATTGGAAGTGACAAGGGTTGCATTCAAAAACCCTGCCACAGCTACTGCATTGCAACTTGATGTTGCTGATTCAAGCTAAAATTTTCCTCAATAAATATATAACCATTTGAATCAGGTAACCCTCTCTCTTTAGGAATGAAACTATACGCCCGATAAGATGTGGCTTAACCATGACTAGAAAGTTCCCCCAACTAAGGCACTCTTTGTTCCCCACTTATAGGCGATACATATCTTCCACTTCTCATATTTCAGCTCGAACTACTCTTACCCTTTTCATCCGCCTTGAAGAGGTCTTCAACTATAGCCTTAGTTCTCATCCCCATATGGACAGGGTATGAAAGTGTCATGCTCCACAACTGCGCCTTTGTTGTTTTAGTTTCAGCTTCTCTTCCTCGGTGTGGTGATGACATTGTTAGGTATGTCATTCATGGGATTGACCTGCATGAAACATTATAATATCCATTAGTTCGCAGTTACTCTTCAGAGAATGACGCCCCCAAATAATTTACATGAGCTTGGTGAAGTACCCAAACAGAATGCCTAAATGATCCAAGGTGAAAGGGCTACTAATGGATATACTTAATACAAAGAAAAGTTTCCATTCGAGTGTATGCATTATGACCCCCCCCCACACATGGCGTGGCTGCGGCAAAATTATCTCGTCATGATGGTGAGAAGGCTTTACGAGGGGCTGGGAATAGGTCATGGGGATGTCACTGACTATAGGCCGGGTCAAAACCCTAATGGCTAATTGAGCAGAGGGGGCCCCGAAATTTTGAATATACCCAAAATTTTGGGTGGTGTTGTAGCAGCTACAACATGACAATAAATAAGTTTGGCTCATCGATCTGACCAAAGGGGTGAATAAAACATGAACATCATACTTTCAACACTAATAAGAAAATTATGGTGTGCATATAAGTTTGAAAAATTCATAATTGGATAGATCTTAAACCAAGCACTTAGAATTAGAGGACACCTTCCTTCTGATAGCTCAATTTATGCACTTAGCTCGACAATTTTTAGACAAAAAACTTCATATTTTAGATTAAATTATTAAAAAAGAGCTAGTTTACCCATTCATGCTTCATTGCACGTGTTTTAAAACATAATAAGTAATAAAAAAGAAAAATTGTGTGTACTACCAGTGCCATGGCCAACGAATCTCACCCAAATGCACGCAAGACTGATCGAGCTCCTTGCCTTTTGATAACTATTATTCCTTATAATTACCATGGGAAAATGCAAGTATTTTATTGATGGTAATGTTGAAAGTATAAAATAGACATTTGACATCCTCGTGCATAGGAATTCCTAGGGAAATTTGATGGTTTCGCCCTTAAGTTTTTTTTTCCTTCACCTATAGGTAATTCCATGTTGTTTGTTCTTGGGAATTGCGCTATAACGTGGGTCACATATTATTCATATCTAATTATAACACGCTTTTTTTACTTAGTATATTGCATTAACTCATAATTTGGTTAAATTCTTGATGGGAAGCTTCTTTGGTGACATCATATTGAGATATAACTGTGACTTTGAGGATAGAGGTTACTAGACACCAGTGATAGTCCCTATGTAAGGATGTGTGCAGATAATGATGATGTATGCTACATTTTTAGGCTTCATATGGACATGTTTCTTAAATATATGAATTAAAATAAAGGCATCTTGACTAACAATAATAACGACAAACTTGAGGATCAATGGTACTTTCAGATACTTCAAGTAGTAACTTGGCGTTGGTACTACATGGGTATGCTCCTACATAAACCAAGTTGACATCAATTCCAACCAACTATCAACCTTTGACGTCAATGCCAACCAATAATTAGCTATAGTTCCAACAGTGAGGCCTGATAAACCCACAATTCCAAAGAGGAGCTATGTAACTAAGACATTTCTGGGCTAGGGAAGAAAGTAGGAATCCCTTAGGAGGGCCTTAGAAATATTGGCTCGATAAACCATACCAAAAAGACGTAAACACATATAGAGACCACTCCCTTTTATAAATCATACAAGGTGGGAGTTAGGGAAACCCAATAATTTTATAAGAGCAAATCCAACCAATTAACTAGAGAAAGCTATCAACAATGAGACTAGATGACTTGAAAAAACCAAAACATTAGAACTCCAGACAGATCTAGGGAGATTCAAGCAGGGCAAGGAGAGAGAGAGCTCTGAGTCAACATACCCCTAAATCTGCTTGCACATAAGACAATTTTTACTCCTAGGCATTGATGTTAGTGAGTGGTACCAAATCTAGACTCCATTTTCACTTCCCAAATATAACTTTCCTTACCACCAATAAATGTCATACATAAGAACTCACTCGTTGACCCTCATTACGAATTTTAGTAGATATAAACACCAAAACTCCCAAATGGTAGAACACAACTTGGTCCATGGAAAAAATTCCTTAAATACCTCTGCAAACCGGCTAGCACAAGTGAGCTTGAATCTAGAAAATTCCTTAATTCACTTTGTATGCAGTGGCATGCATGGGGATGGCCATGTTGACCTATGGATTTAATGCCACACGTTCTCTAATCGCGTAGGGTGGTGGGAACAAATCCCCACTAGACTCATATTTCTATTATTCACCCCCATCAAAGATAACTAAATTATAATTTTATTTTAAATTATTATTTTTAATTATAAAACTAATAACATAAATTAAATATATATTCATTTAGGTATAGCATAGCTACTTTTTAGATAAATATCAGTCTTTGATCTCTAATTACTACTAAAACATTTTAAAATATTCTATGAAGGTTAATTACCTATTATCTTTATCCTCATAATAGTTGTTGATATTTAAATTTAAATCTAATTAAATCTTATTTCAAAATAGACACATAAGTGTAATTATTCTACATAAATTTAAAAAATAAATATAAAGAAATTATTAATTTTTTAAATCTAAATTGTCAAGAAAACATATAAATTAGATAATTTGTAGGCTACATGTTTAAGTTTAAATATTCATAAGCTCATATTAAATACTTTTTTTTTTGTCAGTCAAAACCATTCTATTCATTCATCGAAACCAAAATTTTATAAAGGTTAAGCGTGATAGCCCTAGCTCTCCTGACCTCACTCTGATCGGATTTGTTGGCTTGGAGAGCATAACAAAAACTAAGCAGGATCCTCCAAGCTTTTCCAAGAAAACACAACATACAATACCATAATTCCCAAAAAATGAAGAGAAAAGGAGATTCCACTAGCCATAAAGGAACCTGAGCTGGGTCTAGAGCAGGCTCTACCCTAGGAGTGTACAGAGGGCAAAGGTCAAAATGGAAATGAAACTCCATGTGAGTTAGACACCCATATAGATGGTTAATGTAGTCGTTAGTATGCCACTGGCTACGTTGGATGGGGCCCAATCAATCCATGATATCCCATTGGCTCTGTTATAGGCCATTCATGATGGTGATAACTTCATAGTGGTCATCATGTCGCTACTGTCACATATCCTTCAATTACATCATGATATTTCTCATATGCAGGTCCATAGATACAAGAGAGGGAGTTTGTTCCACAAGACCGGGGGGGGGACTCTATCCTAAGCCAAATCCCCCTCAAACACTCCACCCACAACTCCATCATCAACCACCCCCACTCCAATTTGACCATTGTCCCTCGTTTGTTTCCCTCATAACTGCTACCTCTCCAAGACTAACCCCTTTGCCTTATCATCTAACTAGATGCACCAAGCAGTCATAGGAAGAACTCTTCTGAAGGGAAAGTGCCAATTCTAGATGAGCGAGAAATGCCCCAAAAATTTTCCACAAGTAAGATAGCAAAGGCAACCTGCCTTTGCTCCCACTGCACTAATTTGGATTTACAGTTCCTCCACCACCTAGGAAGGGTAAAATTCGCAGCAAATCCCCAAAATTGTCCCACCTGACTCCCATGAACCCCACTTGGAGCCAAATTCAAAATTTTAACCACATAACTGTTAGAAACTGTAGGCTCGTGCTTTTGTAGATAGGGTATTACCCTATTATACTCCTCTTTTTGGGAAATTATGAGTGTCTCCTCCTAGACTCAAATGGTAGAGACAAAATAGGGTTTAAACTTCCAATTATAGAGACACGAAGAAAAAATTACCTAACCACTTTCACATGTGTCAGAAATCAACCACTAAGAAATGCTCAATGTAGAACATAGACACAAAGCTTCCTAGAAACCACCAGTCCCCTGGTCTAATGTCTTGCACCATTGATTCTCCACCAGAGCCCCTTCAACTTCCACCCTTCTAAACACAATAGCATAGCACCAAATTATCAAGAAAAAAAGCATGCGGAAGTTGGTGACTTGTGTATACTCATCAATATTTATACCACTCACTTCCACTCCCATACCATAAGACTTCAAAAATGGTTTCCATGCTTCCAAACCTAGTTTATAACTCTCACCATGCTTCTCAAGACTTCCCAGTTCCCTCTGCTAGGTGTCTTGGAAAAGTACCTACTTGCCACCGACTCTCATAGTTGTGTAGCTCAATCATGCTATTGGGCGTCGGTGTAACCCTGATCCTTCAACCCCATAGGGGTAAGTTCATATTAAAGAGTTCATTTCAAAGTGACTAAGAATTTATACCCATCCCTTGTTACTTTGAAATTTAAGAAATACATTAAATAAATAGGTTATTAATTTGAACTCTACAAATTACATGTTTACATGATTCTTCTATATATATATATATATATATATAGATAGATAGATAGATAGATAGAGACACACTAGATATTAAAATTAAAATCCAATATAAATAAATAGTAATCAACCATATTTAATTAATTTTAAACATGCTCAAACATTACAAACTATTTGGAACATACATGCATTATTTCAAGTTCACATACAAGTGAACATTATCGAGGGTGGTAATAATTCACTATGTAATTTTATTATATAACAATCATAGGATTTTCATCTAACCTTTAAGAAACATTGTGATCCAACATAACCCTTGAGTAACGCAATGTGACATAACACTTGATGAACATTGCAATGCAACATTGTTGAACCCTTAGTTAAACTGAGAGGGTGGGGGGGAGTGAATCAGTTTAACGCATTCATGGACTTTTAAAACTTTCCTTTAAACTTATTTACACCTTCATTTCATGATCAACTTATTACATAATGTAACAGAAATCTTAATATGTGAGTAGCAAGTATTAAGCAGATTAGATACACCATATCAACACATAAACATCATGCACATAGACAACAGATATAAGTGGAAACCCATAAGGGAGAAAACCACATCTTATTATTGTTGTGATGCAAAGGCAAGCTCCAATTCCCTCTCACCACTGATTTTCTGTAGGCTCCAACCTACAGGAGGCTACTACCTCAATTCTGCAAGCTACAACTTGCAAGGAAGCTCCAACTCCCATCTATTTTCTGCAGGCTGCAACCTACAGGAGGCTCCTACCTCAGCTAGCTACAACTGACATCTATCAATCTACAACTTGATATGGAAGCACCAAATTCCTCACATTACAATAAAAACACATGTTGTTTTACCTGGATATCAGCTCTGTTCTGTTCCTTCATCACTGCTGTCCACCAGCCTTCATATCTTCCTTATATCATCTCTGAATATTCACAGCTTCTCTATATTCTCCTCCTTCTTTTTACCCTCTCTGCCTCACTTTTCTATTCTCTAACGTCTTTATGCATATCTATGTGTCATCATTTATAGAGATTACCTTATGACTGTTTGTATTCCATAGGGAATTCTAAGTGAATAGGTATGACTCTTTGCCTTCCACCATCTCGTTTTCTTGCCCAGCACAATCGGAAAAATATAACAATATGTATAAATTTCAATATTACAGTGGGGTATTTATTTGCCTACGGAGACTTGCCTTTGCATCACAAACAATATAAAATTAATTAAAACATTTACATTTACATTTGCAACAAATATATCTCATTCAACCCTTTCAGTTCTTGGCTCACTTATGTTTGTCTTTTCTGCTACTGTAGTGTAACAGTTCTGCATACTCTCCTGCTTTATATGCATGTACAATGCATTTCCCAAATTATGTTCTAAATCTGGCAGCTTTCGTCAACCTTCATGGTTCCAACCATAGCCAAAATTTGCTTTGCAGAAACTCTATCTTCACTTTTCTGCAACCATAATTCTGCAACAATAAATTTCAAATCAAATTTAAAATTATTTTACCTGCAAGATCCCTGAATGATCTTTTTCTTCACTCATTCAATACTGCAAATCTCTGTTCACTGCAATTGTGTATCTGCTTCACATATAACTGCTTTACAAGTTTAGCCCCAAATAAATCTCAAAGTCTCATGCATATAAAAATGCCTCTCCATTCGTTTTCCCTGGGCTGGCAATTTAAATAAACTCTACATCCAAAAGCTTCTTCAATCAAAGGTCAAAACCTCATTATAAATCTGCTATTGTAACTCCATGCAATGGATATTGATATCTCAACTTCGGAGTCAAACCCATAGGATAAACCCATATATGCTAATTTCCATTATATGGAAATATCGAATTAACATTCGACATTTCAATAGCCCATTTCCTAAACTTCATGAAAATCGAATCAATATTCGAACCTTTCATTAAACCAAGGTATAAGCTTCATTTAATGGTTGAGCCAAATAAATATAATATTAAAGCTCTCGGCCTTAGCTCTATTATCATATTTATTTAAATTCCCATCCTACAGCAATTAAGACTTACCAAAGTTTGAATTTGGTTTAAGCAACACGCCCATGCATATGGATGTTAATCAAAAAAACATCACATCTTCATGGCATTAATTAAAATGTCAGCGCCAACATAAAATAACATTTGAGGCCCACAATATGCACAACTTACCTCTGCATTATTGACCATGCAACTTGACTTATAATCCCACGGTCAATCTCCTCTTGCGCTCCAAAAATACTTTGGGCGCACATCCAATGGATATCGCGCAATTTAACTGCACTCTCTTTAACCCCTCAAAATCACGCGATAAAAGTGGTTTTAATCTTACCACTTTTTCCACGCGTCCCTCACTGAGCCATATTGCGTTCTAAAACCCAAATCCACTTACCACTTGAGAGGTTGCGTGAGACCACTCTTGGTTTCTTCAAAACCGCTTTCACTGTTTAATGTTCCAGGTCCATTTATTGACTCAAGGTTCTGCTTCAGAAAAACTTGTCTTTCTCTACGTTAATGCTCTGTTCACAATTTCATTTCAGTCTTTCAACACAAAATATCCACCCTTAATTTATCAAGTATTTCACAACACCATGACTCCTACTTTCTGGGTTAAGCTATCAATCGGTCTTCAAACCTCTGTGCCTCCAATTCATGGGTTTATTTGTGCCATTAATTTGTAAATTCCACCTATGTTCAATCTATGACTCCAAATAGGCCAGGTTTCCAGCCTCCAACTCTCTTCGACACACAGACAATGCATGATTGTTTCTCTATATTCAGTTACTGTGGTACAAATCCATCGTTATGAATACAATGAAATCCTCATATGTGGCTTCAAAGCCCAGGATTCTATTCACTGTATATACACAACCGGGTGTATGACCCTCCTTTGAGATCGAATCTCCTTAAATCTTTCAAGACCAAACCCTCGTTACATAGATTCGAGAGGTTATCTCTCTTCCATCTTATCGATTCAATCTATGATTGATGTATATAGAATTACCATTAGTGTTCAATATTAACACACAAATTCAATAGGTGAATGTTCCCCTTCACACCACACAGCTTCTTTACAAATGTGGTTTGCATGTAGAATGACATAATTCTCTATCCCAATCAATTCGTTTGTACATTTACTCGGTCTTTCCAAGGATATATAAACAAACCCTTCAACTTAAATCTGTCCCAAAAAATTATATGGATTTTCTTCAATTATATGCAGAACACCATTTAAAACCCCAATTACAAACTTTGTCCACGCATTATTCAATCAATCAATGTAAATATATTTCAGAACCAAATTCCTTCATTCATATATATAAAATCAGATAAAAAAGCATTCTTGATTTTGGCTAGATATTCAAAATCAAATGGCCCTATCTCTGCTTCTTCCTGGTGTCTAAGCTACCTCTTTTTGCTACCCTCGCTGCCTCTGCTCCTTGTCTATCTCCTTTTCCTTATTACTGGTTCTTCTTTGTGATAGTTCAGGTGCAACTCCTTTCTTCTTCTTTGCCATCAATGACAATCTTTCCAATAGTCTCCCCCTTTGGCATTGATGGAAATACTCCACAAATACTCCAATACTTCCTTCAGGACTTCCTCCCCCTTTCATTCTGAAAGGTGTGTTTTGTCTTCCTCTGCCTATATTCTTTTGATTACTTTTCCTCCCCCTTTGACATCAATGGAAAAGGGTTGCAAATTTCCCAGTGTGGATTCTATCTTTGCATTTCCTCTCTCTGAGTTGTGTTTAGGCCTTCTTCTCATGGCTTTATACCTTTTTGCTCCAGACTAGTGTACACGAGTTGTTGAGAGAACACTTTTGAGAATTATTGAACTTGTATATACACAGTAAGTTGATACCATCCCAAAGCACAGACTCCTTGCACTTGTATAGAGTGTAGGTGATGATAGACCAACCATATATAATCAGACTTATATAATCAGAGATGCATCATTGGATCACAACTAAAATACTGAGAATGCTTCAAATATACTTCAGTATCTAGTATGATCTTCATCAGAAATACATATCTGTTGAGGAAGATTGTAGATGGAATATGTCTTCTTTTGCAATATACATCTGCAGTACAACATCTGTTCAATTATGATGATGCCAATATATCTTTTATAGTTGTGGTACACCTTTCCTGCCTGTTGGTGGTGATATGAGCTAGGATGCTGACAAGGATATTACACTTAATAGATGAAAGGTCCTTGTTACTGATGTGAAGAATGAATCAACCCAAAGCTTACAGATTATTGTGAGATTAGACGATATATTTCAATCTAAGAGACCAAATGACTTTACTGCTTGTACAATTTACTTTCAAAACAAACCCTTGAGGCCAGATACATTCAATGTATTAGTCAGTATCACTTATCAATCATGAAATTTTCTTTATGAAATCAGGGGGTATGTATGTCAATGATCAACCTCTTTTCAATGGTGACATACCGGAAATTCCTTTCTGTTGAAGTAGGCTTTAAATGTAACATTAACAGACTCTTGAGCTTCAAATGTAATATCAACACAACTAGTCCTTCATACTTCAGATACTTTAACTGTTCTATCATGATGATCTTTCGCAAAAACATATTCAATATGTTTAATTTAAATCTCAGCAAACAGACATCACACGGTGTTATGAATGATATTAAGAAAGATGCCTTGAAGATATATCTGTACTGACTTGAGGAAGGCATGCAGTTTTATATAGAAATAGATACTGCTTCAATGCTCAATATACTACCTCAAGTGTAAACAAGATAATGATCCTTTTTCCCTTTCATTGACCCTTTTATGCTTTAATAATTCAGATAATGCTGAGTATACTACCTTGATGTACTTTTTCCATAATCCTTTGATCCTGAGGACCTATACCATATAACTGCTCCACTGATAACACTTGGTATTCTGTTGATAGGCATGCTGCTTGTACCAAATACCAATTGATACTACTTTCACTTCAGCTTGCATGTGAACCCATAGTTAAAAAAACCTTCATAGTTTCTACTATTAAACTTTCCATTGCTCACACCAACAATCATCAATATATTGAATCTGATCTTGGCATCATTAACCTTTTTCTTATTTTGTCATTCTAGTTTTAAGAATGTCACTGCATTTTCCTTTCTAGGACTGCTACAGAATCATTACTGCTTTATATGCAATTCAACTGTTCTAACATAATGATCTTCGGGAAGACATCTTCAATTTCTTTACTTGGAATCTTCATGGGCAGATCACTCAAAGATTTATCACTCACTTAACTGCATTCCTCCAAGGGGACTTTTCATAGATGAATGATGTAATGATATCATGATGATAGGCACTTCTCTTACTCATCCATCTTAATTTGATTCGTTGTTAATTCTTGCAGTGTGATGCACAGTGTGATCATCCTCTATGGATTTTTCCATTTTTATAGTTTGAAACATATTTATTGTGATTTAACCATTCATCACTTAGTGTGCTGTTGTCTTCTTAGCTTACATGATCTTGGCTGATGTTCTCTCTACTACCATGGCTTCTTGTTGCCTTCTCTTCTTCCATCAATCTGTCAGCTATTGAATTCTTCAGATAATCTTCTTCCTCTATAGTTCTCTGTTAGAGGAATTTTCCTCTCCCTTCCTAGCCTTTTAGCTCTTGTTATTTCATGGAGCTCTTCTTAGACTACTTTTGTGGGGACTATTTATGAAATGCTCTCCCCTTGGGATGTTGCTTCATATCTATCACTGGTTGGATATTTGTGTTGCTTCCTAGAGCAGATCTCCCTGAGACTATGATGGATTCATTATGTTATTGAGGTAACAGGCTCCCCATTTCTCTTTTCCTTCCATACTTTATTGGGGTTCTTCATAATGTCAACACTTCTTTTTTATTCATAGTTTTGTTTGATTTGATTAGATTCCATCATATGTCTAGAGTTATTTAATGTATATGGAAGCTTACAGTATTTTTCTTTGTGACCAAGCTTGAGGCATACATAACATCTTATTTTACCAAGGTACGTTTGAGCTGATGTATAATATTTTATGCTCCCTTTTGAACATAATTTACATTCAATAAGTTTACACTAGAAAATTTGGCCCAATTTTTGACGGCCAGTTCGTCGCTATTCTGACACACAGTCGTCACAAGAGCGACAGTTCGAGGACAGACAAAATGTGGTTAGCCATTACGTCGCAATTCTGACGCTTTTCCAAAGTGTCGCAATACCGACACATTTTCTGACATTTCCAAACAACCGTCGCTCTTCCGACGCTTTCCAAAACGTCACTCTTCCGATGTTTTTACCGTCACTCTTTCGACATTTGTAAATTGTCGCCCTTCCAACGTGTGTAAACTATCATAATTCTGATGATATGTGGTCCGGAATTTTTACAGTCACTCTTCTGACGTTCGTAAACTGTCGCTCTTCCAACGTGTGTAAACTGTTGTAATTCCGATGATAAGTGGTCCGACGTGAACATCACTCTTCCGATGCTTATTAAGGTGTCATAATACCGACGCTATGAAAAGGTGTCGCAAGACCGACGTTGTGCCGGAGTGTCGCAATATCGACGCATTGAAAGAGCGTTGCAAGAATGACACCAAAAAGAAGTGTCGCAATATCGACGTACAATTGAACGTCGCAAGAACGACGCGTATAAGGCATCACAAGACCGACGTTTATAGGGCGTCACAAGACCGATGCTTATAAAGCGTTGGTATATCGACTGAGGGTTAAATTTAAAAAATAAATAAAAAAATTACCAAGCTGGTGATGTCTATGAATTTTGTCATCAAAATCAATTTTGATTGCTTCAGTTTATTTCCGAGAAAATTTAAGTGACAATTTAGTTTCTTTGAAAATAGTATATATTCAAATATCGGACAAAAATATTCACCATTTTTTGAAGTCTCAAACATTGACACTTATTCTTCCACATTTTAATTTCGGGGAGATGATTATTTCCTTCTTACTAGTAAACAAGAGAAGGAATAAGGTTTAAATCATTCACTAGGTGATATTGATAGCGGGTAAATTTAATAAATATCATACCAACTCTGGAAATTTCACCTTATAACTTTGGAAGCTTTAATATCACACTATTTCTTCTTAGGTTATAACCCCATGTCCCCTTACATTCAAACCCCTCACTTCAGACCCAAGGTTGTTTCACAACTGAGATCCTAGGCCTTATAGAAACAATTTGTTTAAACACCAATAGGGTTTATATTTCCAACCCCGACTATATATTTTAACCCCAAGACCTATCATAACATTACTTCGTGCGGCATTCACCTTCAGATTGATTTATTTAGTATCAATGTATATTACCCAAGAAACATCATAGGGCCTTGTCTTAGTTAGTCGCCAACACATATGGATATCCACTCATATAATACTCTGACCTTGACTAGAAATCAAATACTGACACTGAACCATATTGGACCCACAACATACAACTATGAGCTTTGGTTATATTCAAATATTGACATAATTTTGACTCGGGCCCACAGTTCATTTGACATACCTTTGCATTAACTATCGCCCCATCCAATGGCTGCAAGTCTATCGCGCTACCCTTCAGTGATCCAACGGTAGTTGCATAATCACACTGTCCGAAGGTTATCTCTCCAACCTCACGTGATGAATTGGGCCCAGTACTTAAATCACCCTTATCATCCGATGGCAGGAACTTTGTTGCGCCAACTTCGATGATCCAACGGATTAAAATGCATATCGCGTGATTTAAATGAACAAGAATTAATTCACAAAAGTCGCACAATATAAATGGTTTTCCAAAACAATTCTTCTCCACATGTCATCCAACTACGTATATCGTGTTTGAAATTCAAATACAGCTTACCACTTGTGAACTTGCGTGATACAGTTGGTATTCTAACCCCGGTTTCACTATTCCTGCAAGGTTCCGCTTCTCCTCTATTCAAGGTTCCGTCTCCGCCTTTTTATTACAGTTCATTCGATTCGGGCCTTTGCAAGTTTAAAATTATCCATCGCATAGCTTCAAGGTTTAATTATAAAACCACACTATCGCTTCCACCATTATTCTACTTCGGTCTTTCTCGGCACATTCTTCACAACTGTCGTTGATAATTCGACTGCAATTACATTCAAAGCCTGGATTCCTATTCAACTATGCCCTTAACTTTCATAAGGGATCTTCACCCGTCAGAACAGAGCATCACTAAAACCCAATCATATACAAGATTTCAAATCCAACCTTCTACATAGAGGTTAAATCAATAATAGAGGTAATTTGGGGAATCGATCACTCTGTGATCGATTCACAGAAACTTACAATCACTGCTTAAAATTTTAACACAGAGCTTCAATATGCACTTCTCATATTGTTGAGGAAACCCAAGAATAATCTTCAAAGGAATTTATATTTCTTGAAAAAATGTACTACTCTAAAAACAATGAAATTTACTTGAAAATTTTGAAGTTATGAAAGATTATTTATTTTTGTTTTTTATTCAAAGACTCAAATTGAATTTAAAAAATATTCTTCTTTTGTTTATTCCAAATCATCCGAAGAAGGAGATATTAAAGATATAAAAAATCGATTGGACGTAACAGGCCCAATAGTAAATAAAAAACCAATTATTCCACACAATATAATGGCTGCTCAAAATTCAAATGATCTAGTTGTTGCATGATATGCACCCCTAAGATTTATTGAAAATCCACATGAAATTCCCTAAGGATACCTTAAAAAATTTCCAAGATACAATGGATAAGATAAAAAAAAAACAATATAAGGGCTTTCATATGGTTGCACAAAACCCTTATATTTATGGAGCAATCCAAGTGTAGTTCAATAGCCAGCTCATAACAATTTTATCTATCCATCACATACACAATATAACTAAAATGAAACTTCCAACAACTCTTTGTTTTGCATAGATAATTGAAGCTTTTGGGGAAACCTTGTTATTGGTGCCCCGTCTTGTGCATATACTGCTCGAATTGATGCACAAGATTTGTTAAGCTCCAATTCTAATGGTTGAAGATGTACATTTGGGTCTCATACCACTTTTAAATTCTACCATAGCGCATACATGAGGCAATGTTAAGCTATTAGTACATCTCATTTGTTGGGGTTAATTAGTATATAATACTTTTATAAATGAATATCAGTTGGTCCCTTACTTGAATAAACCTGATCAAAACAAGAACTCTATCCAGTGTATTCTCCAAATACTCCTCTGAAGTACCTTTGTTACCAGATTGAAGTTTCTCATCAAGAAATTTGGCAATAAGTTTTGCTGGTTGGTTCTGCAGACAAATGCCATAATTCAGATAAATGAAAAAACAATATATCTAATATTATGAATGCAATTGTCTGCCTAAAAACATTCTTTCATTACTTACATTTAGCTGTTTTGTCATTAATCCTTTCAAACTTTCTGTCTCACTTAATTTGATAATCAAGAGCACAAATTCAATGAACAATCTATATAAACAAAAATAAAATGAGCATAAACATATAGTAACTAACCTGTATAATTAAATCTGTATAGACAGAAGAAAATGAGCATAAATATATAGTAACTAACCTACCTTAGATTTATCAGATGCTCAAAGGAATCCTTGATAGTATTAGAAAAGCCCTCATTCTTCAAAAAACTTTCTTCCCATATTGTATCAAGTCGTGCTTTCAAGTCTAGAAGTGATGAAACCATGTCCTTGTCTTTCATTTCATCCAATATAATGCCTTTCCCAGTAACTTTAATGTATGCACTAAGAGCCAACCGAAGCAGCTCAAGTGCACTCACCCTTTTAAAAAGAGAGTACATGCGCTGAAGGTCTGGAATGCAATTGGCATCCATGAGCAAAGTAAATCCCTGGGGAAATCATGATTTGGCTACCCTGTTAAATACATATGAACCAACACATTTCTAAATTTAGAGAGGGGATTTGACTCCATCAGTAATAAAGAATGGGCTTCTATATCGATTTCTTTCCACATAGAAGAGACCATAATGATTAATTACATAGAACATCCAATCAACAAAAAAATATGGGAATTTGAAAAATTAACATGAATGAATATCAGATAACTCAATGGAAAGATCCACATTCCCAATCTCCATCAATTTTTCCAAAAAAATACATGTGATTTGAATGGTAAGGGTATTTCCATCATCATTGTTTCTTTACGTGAGACAATTCCCAACATGCAAATTGTATTTGGCACCTTCACACCCGTACTTATGGACATACTCCCTTTATAAATGCAAAATCTTTAATTTTCCCAGAATGAAAAATAAGAACAAAATCTCAACCGAGGGGTTTACACCAATCATGCAACCATTTTCAAGAACCTGTTTGATTTTTCCTGGAAACGCGTGAAATGAAATGGAGCAGTAAAAGTCAGTTTGCTATAAAAACAATGTTAGTGACCTATAATATAGGATTCATAATCTTGACTTGAATGTTGGTAATCTTGTAAATCTGTACATACTTTTCCTTCTGCAAGTTGCATTCACATATTTTGTAAAAAAATAAAAAAAATAAAAAAGAGGGTAAAAATTCCTAAAAGAAAAATCAAAGGACTTAGAAAAAATAAAAGACCCCAAAAGAAAAATGAATAAAACATGAAAGTGTGAAAGCATAAATGCCACTACTTCTTACCTTTTGACTATGGCAGAGTGTCAATAAATGCCATAGTCCATGATGAGTTAAACATTTTAATCTTGACTTGTCATGTTTCAATTTCACTTGGTGTAGATAGAGAATAATGAATTGTCATATAGTTTAATCATGAAAATTCAGTAGTTAGATAGAGAAATAAAGTGAATCCAACAGTTTAATCTAGATTCATGGATGAAATAAGTGTAGAATTCGATAGTTTTATTTTCTTTCAGAAAGAATAAATGCTGTGAAGGTTGCTAGCTCAAATGCACCTTACTACAAAGGAAGAAAAAATGTTAGCGTGGTAAGCTGGGTAGATAGAAGAAGGTGAAAAGTCTCAATGTAAATATCATTCATCATGGGCTGAAAAATAACTAACTTCCCCTTCCCATAGTCATGAAATCATTCTAAACTATCAGTCATAAAGGCTCAAGGCATTTCCTTGACTTTTGTTGGGACCGGACCCAAGACTTTATGACTGATCAGTTGAAAGTGTAAAATGTCTATATTAATCCCTAAAATCACATCATTATTCCATTTCATGCATTCATTCCCCTCAATAATCCTAAGTAAAACTACTTTTTTACTTAAAGACACTATAATTCCCATTTGACTAATTTCCATCATCACATGAGAAACATTAAACCCTCAAAATTACATTATATCTTAAGTTAAAGTGATAAGATTAATGAAAATTTTCTTTTAAATTTCACTTTACTTGGTTATGTTTATGTATTTTGAGTATACCTTGTCCTATTTTCATATTAAATTTAACTTATATATTAACTCCCTATAGAAATAACATTTTCCTATTTTATATAACTCCTTTTATATAATAGCTCCAAAAACCCATTTATTATAACTTTAGCCAAAGTTATTTAATCTCCACATGTTTAAATAAAACACCCACATTACAACCCCTTTGGCTAAAACATATCTTTATGTATAGTTCTGCCCCCTATGGTAACTAAATCACCTTGATTTAATTACTATATAATAAAAATATATGAAAAAACTCTTAAACATGTGTTAATATATGTTTAAAACAAAAAATATTGGAAACCCGAAGTTTCGTTTAAGCTAAACTTCATAACCCAATTTCCTTCCCCGAATCCCTTTACCCAAGGTTAAAAATATAACTTAACCTTTTCCCTGATACATATCCCATACCCCAAACATTAACCTTGGTTAAAATCTTTTTTTCCATCGGACTCATGTCCTAGCCCTCCGATCCCAAACTTACATTTGATCCAATAGTCATTAACAAATGCGATAAATCTATTACATTCCCATCCTCCCATCGTGTTGAATGATAACCATCAGATCATTATTCATTTCAAAATCCAGCGGCCCAAGATGATCCCGATGAATTTCCTTTCCCCGCATATTTTATTTTAATCGTGACCCTTAGCTTAAAAGAGCCAGACCTGACGAACGATACCTCATATCGCGTCCATAAAGTGATCGATCAAAGTTTTATAAATTATACGTGATATGGGTTGTTTTCCAAAACCACCCGCGTCAACGTGTCATAAAATAATTGGATCGTGTTCAAAAAATAAAATACCATTTACCACTTTAGATCCGCGCGATAAACCGCCCAGCCCAATCCAAAACCACTCCCGCCTTTAATGAAATTAATGCGATTAAATCTTTATTTGAATAAGGGTTTAACACATTAAAACTTATGGTTTTCATTACTTTTCACCTATTCGCGTTTGATAACCTGTGAAAACCTTTACAGAACCTCCTGTGTCTATTTTCAAGCCTACTAGTGAACCAGTGACCAGTTAAACAACCATTTTCTCTGCAATTCAATCACGGAGAGCCACCATATCCTCTGATAAGACAAATTTTCCAGAATTGAAGACTTTCAAATCACCTGCAACTCAAACGACCGCAATTATACATGTAAAGGTATTTTTCGTCAATCTCATCCACAAAAGCTTCAATTTTAAAGGAAAAAACATCATTTTACCAGCCATTTCCTTTAATTTACTGAATTATTCGCATAGTGAATCCAAAAAACATCCAAAGTACAGGGGAAACCCTGTTAAATTTTCCCCATAATCCCTCCTTTCCTTTTTAGCAAGTTTTATCCATTCCCTGATCATTTTTCACTGTTGAAATCGATTAAGATCACCCTCTGAGCATTAAAAAAATACTTTTTCCATCCAAAACCCTGCTCAGAATCCTATTTCACCAGAAAAATTATTCAAAATCCCCTTGTTTCCAAAAGAAGAACTTAGAAAACAGTCTAAGCTTGCTCTTTTCAGTTAAAAAATGACGAAGAAACAATTAACCCCCAAATCAGGAGGCCCAAAACCTCAGAAGAAAGCCTCTACTAAAATCCCTCAGCCCGAGTCTTCTAAGCTTGATAAACCCACCCCTGCACTCACTGCCGATTCCACTGAAGTTGTTAGGCCTGTCCAACCTCCAGTTACTTCACAAGAAAATAGTCCTCTTGTTGATCTTGATTATAGAATATTAGACCCTTCAGTTGAATTCAATTTACTTGATGTCTATAACTGGTGTTTTGGCAAATAGGTAGAGAAGAGTGATAAATATATACCAGTTTGGGAGTCCAATCTGCCAAAATACATTGTCCCTCTTACTCATTTAGCCCCTGATTTTGTCATATTGTGTCAGTCATATTATCTTTCAGACCAGAGGTGCATTGTCAATAAAGATAGGGAGGTCATATTTTATATCAATGCAGAATCCATAAAATCTATGCTGCAACTAAACCATGACCCCAATGCTGCTTCATTGTCAATAGAGGATTTAACTCAGCTTTACCTAGACCTAGATTTTGCTTCCAAGTTCAAAATCTTCCAGACTTTTTGCCCCACACAGGTTGATATCCCTAAGCTCAATCCTCCATTTGATACATTTGAATTTCCAAGTGAAACAAGGAAGATTGTCTCTATGCTGTCATTTATACTGGGATATAACAGTGATGAGTTCACTGATGTTGCTATCTTAGGTTTTCTGTCTACTTTGAGTCCTGGCCAGCCTCCATCCATTGTATACAACTTTGCCAAGTTTATAGCAGAAAACATGCACTATCAAGTAGACAAGTTTCCTATCGAGTTTCAGAAGCTAGATCTAGAAGGGAATGTACTTTCAGTTGTGTTTTGGTCATCAATTTTGAGTTAATGGAACAGATAATAAAACTATACAGACTTCAATGAGTTGTTTATAGTACTTGCCATGAATTTATTGAATAAGGAACAGACCCCTAGAATTAATGAAGAAACAAAGAGAATCTTACAACTATCTGAAAGCTGTAAAATAGGGGATTGGTACTTGTACAAGAGCTACACAGAGATCATAATATATGGTGCACTCTTGGCTCCATATAAATTGCCTATATTTGTGACTACAAGGATTTTTGCTCTAGAATATTTGAGGCAACTTTTGAATGCAGATGAGTTCAATTTTTTGGCCTCTAAGAAAAAGACTCAATTTAAACTGAAAAATGAAGTTGGGCCATTCATTGTGAACAACAGAGAAGCATAAAATGAGATTAATATCAAGTTAAAAGAATACAAATTCCCATATAGCTTTATGTGGAATTATGATCCTCAAGGTATTTTAAGCCAAAACAGATTGAAATGTAAGTTGTCTGCTTTCTTGCATGATCCCAAGCCTCAAATTGAAAAATATGCCAATAAACTTGAGTGGGAACCAAATACTTTGTTTGATGATGACTCACAGGGCATGCAGGGAAAAAGTGGAAAGGATAAACAGGTGAATCAAGCACAGGTTGTTACAGTCAACAAAGAAGCTGAATTTTTTCACAAAAGAAGCAGGGAGGAAGACAGTTTCACAGCAAAAACTATTCTAGACAAAAGATTCAGAATTCCCTATAGTAAGAAAATTAAATTGACTGATGAAGAAAGGGATAAAGCTATTAATGTTGAAGATAAAAATGTTCATGAAACCGATGATGAGGCAACAAAGATAGTAACTGAAACACTCAAGGAGCTTCAAAATGTCCAACTTGAAGCACAGCAGAAAGACACTATCATGGTTGATAAACAAACAAATGTGGATATGCCCTCTTCTTCCAAAGAACCTGACAGCACAGAGTCAAATATTCAAATTAGGTTCAGACAAATCAGAGAAAAGAATGAAGAAATCAAAAGTGAAGTATATTCCAAGTTCCTTAAAGAAAAGCCTGGGAATAAAGATAGGCTCCTCTTAGCTTTTGATTACTCTCCAAACAAATTGGTAATGTCATTTCTGAAGCCCAAAGTGGCTGATCCAAAAAAAATTGTAGATTACTCAAAGACAGACCTGGAAGTTGATGCAGATGCTGTCCATGAATTGGACCAAATAGAATTCCACAGAAGCAATACTGAGATGCTATATTCCAAGATAGTCAACAATACTATGAATTATATTAGGCTTGAGAAAACACTGATAAACCTTCAAAATCAAATGAAATTGGATAAAGCCTCATTGTATGCCAATAGCTTAAGAATCAAAACATTGGAAGATATAGTAATTGAAGCAGGAGTTGATCCAACAAATATTGAAGGGGAAAAAGCCATAATCAAACAGAAAAATGAAGACATAGCAGCTCTCAGGAAACAACTGAAATTGCCTCAAAGTGAGAATCCATAGGAAAAAGAAATCCTTCAACAAAAGAAATAAAATGATGAACTGAAACAACTTGTTCTAAAGATGACAACTCAAATAAAGGAAATGGAAAGCCAAATAGAAGCTTTCATGCAAGAAAATGAGAATCTCAAGAAAGCCCAGCAGGTTTGCATTCCTACAGTTATCCCAACTGTAAGTACAACTGTTCCATCAACATTGGCAGAACATTTGGCACCACAAGGAGTATTGGCAACTGCAGTGTCAATTACTTCTAAAGATATCTCTGCCACTTCCTCATCAACATCACAGATAAACACAGTAGGATAAACAATTGCAATAATTAGGGCCATGGAAGATATGTCTATAAAATATCAAGAAATACTCAGTTTAAAAGGCACCATCAAAGTTCTGGAAACATCTAAAAGATATGCCTTAATCACTTCCAAAGGAGATGAACAGAGGGCTGACAGATTACAGGAACAGGTGAAAATTATTCAATAGTAGGTAAATCTTACTGAAGAGGTTGCCTACATAAAAAATCATTTGTGGACAAGAATCACTGAAGGTATTCACTCAAAATTGCCTTCTATTCAAATAATATATGAACAAAAAGATCTGCTACAAGCTGCCTTAGTAGAAATTGATAAAACAAATACGGAACTTGGCAACAAACCACGACAATCAGTTCAGCTCATATCATTTTTGAATAGTAAAAACAGGGAAGAAATAGAAGAAATGAAGATTCCTGACAGGACAGAGGCTATCCTTGAAATCAGAAAGGTCCTAACAAAGAGAAATATTATGAACAATCTGGAAGAAAAATGTGATAATATGAACATATCAATCAGTAAATTCAAAACCAAGTATGACTTGCTGATAGAAGCAGGACTTCCAGATATTCATGCATTGAATGAAAAATTAATGCCACAGAAAGAATATGACCAGAATATTAGAGCCCATGCTAAGGAGCAGGCTAAAAAGCCTTTGCCACAAGGATCTCCAAGTGGCAAAGTGTTACTTCAATATTTTGAAAATTTTTTCTTTTTGGAGAATGAAATTAAGCATATGTTCATAGTAAAGCCAAAATTTTCTAAATACACAGAGGCTGATGAAAAATAAAGAAAACTAAAGAATAAAATTGTCCCTACAGCCCAACAATGGCAAGAATTCCTAGATATGATGTGAATTTGACAAGTAAAAGAGCAGGAAAATCACATGAAGAAATCATATTTTACTGTTACCTTAGGGTAAAAATTTAGGGTCAAAGTGTATCAGATTGTCAAAGAGTATCAGTAAAAAATAATGTTACTGCTGGTTATTTTTCAATTATAGCAGTAAAACAAGTGAAAATCAGATGATAAAGAGTATTAGGGTTGAAAGTGAAAAGAAAGAGTGATATACAAGCTATCTTCCACGAGATAATGCACTCAATGCCAACAATGCTCACAACACATCATGAAATCTTTTTAATTAGAATAATCTGTTCTATATTTTCTTGTAAAAGAGAACAACTTGCAAACTGTTTTGCTGCTGTCCCTCTTCTTATGTTACATTTCCTATTTTTCCTTGAAACATTATCTCAAACTTTGAGATATTTTGTAAACAATTTATTTGTATAAATACTTCATCATTCAAAGTATTCAGGGTGGAATAAAATTTCTCAAGACTACTATAGTCATTTTGCTGGATATTGAAGTTGGTGTGAGTCAATTAGCGAAGCAGCAAACTGGAATCGAGATTAAAGACATCATAACTAAGGATTCTTGTGCTGAAAAGATAAGTCTAGCCCTTTTCCTGTTTTCATTGTTTTTCTTTCAAAAGTTTCCATACATTCATTTTAATGTGTTTCTATATTTAATGATCAACTAGGAGAATTTAGACAAGATTAGTGATAAAAAGCTCCCTGTTTTTAACTAGTTGGCATTATTATGTTTTCTGCTTGATAACCAGACTATAGAATTCTTAATTTCTCTAGGTCCCTGTTTGATCCCATCCTTCAATCTTATTTTTTGTAACTTAAGGATTCTTAAGTGCCCTTTTGATCAAATTTCACCCATTCCATCAACAAAGCCTATTCAAAGCCTTTGAAGGTCATCTACCTTGCCCTTAGTACATTTTCATCTTTAAGTCTTATTTCCTAGCTCTGCTTGCCTAGAAAGTTGACTCCATAGCCCAATGTTCTGGTAGATCCCTCTGGTTTACCTTGAAACAATTTTTATTCCCACCACACTTTCAAAAAAAATCTCATTGTTCACTCATAGCTATCCTAAAACCCAATTATAAAACAAAGTTAAATCTTTAGGAGAGATCCCTCTCCAGAACTCAGGAAGGCTAGATCCTGAATTCTCAAAGTAGTTCTTGGTTACCCCTGGTTTTCTTAACAAAAAAAATCCTCATCCCACAACCTGAGAATTACTATGGTGATAACACACAGTACACATGAAAATAGAAACACTGAGGTGCACCCACTTTGATCAAACCTGTGTAAGTAATTCTAGCTAAGTAAGTAATTCTTACCTATGTAAGTAATTCTTAATGTATGAATGCTAGCTATTGTAACAAATAGACTTGAAGATAAAAATTTAATGATTTAGAATTATACAAACAATACAATGAGGAAAGGGTTATCAATTTTTTATGAGGAAAGGGTTATCATTTTTTTATGTAGTGTTTATCAGTTTGACAGAAAGGGTTGATGAGTTTAGGATTCATAAATGACAAAATAACCAAATGGGATTAAATGCATGCTTAATTTACAACATAATAACGCAACAGAACTCTACTAGCAATCAACTTAGTTTCCAACAGAACATTGATAAATCATAAGACTGAAGTAATACATTGTACAACCTGAACCCTCCATTCCCCTCCAGATTTCTATATGTAGTACATAACATTCAATCTTGGTTAAAAATATTTAAAAAAAGATTCTGCCAAATGTGCTAGTTTTAATTAAATATGTGACTTAGCTAATTCGAAAGTTCTGTCCAAGCATCAGTAAATAGGAGATAATCTGAGATTTTAATAGATGTTCACCGCATAAAATATGTCAAAATCCTGTAGCTATATCCCTGGACTAAGACTGCAATGAAGAGGTACAAAGTATGGTGGCTTCAAGAGAACCAAGCCTCAATATAGGGTTGCAGTAGGTCCGAGGGTTTAACTGGTTCAAGTCTTAATAAAATTGTACAACACAAAACCGAGCTCTTATGGTATATCTCTGTCCTCGAATAATGACAAACATTAAATTCTCTTGAGCATGGTAATAGAACTAAATTTGTTTACAACAGTCCACAAGATATCCATTCATTTCTAGAAATTCTGCAAGAAGAAAATGAAAGTCATGTGTAACAAAGTATTATGAAAAGACTTCAAGAAACCAGAACTTAGCCTGAATATCCTAAAACTAAAGTTGGAAACATCGTCTCTCCAAGGTTGTTAATGTTGCAATCCTCTGTTCAACATTGATACAAATGTCGAAAACAAGTTAAAAGATGAACCAAATAATAACATTCAAAGGAAAGACTAGGATGTCACCATTTCTACCTGCTATCCTTGAAAAGAAGGAGAGCTAACTTACATGCTTTTGTGTTTGCAAGGTGGACTTGAAGACCATGTTCATCCCAGAATGAGCTCAAAATGTACTTTTGTTTTTGGATTCGTGAAATAGAAGGACAGTGTTGTCAAAAAATAGTGAAATGGAGATCCCATAGAGTGTCTCCACCTTTACCACCCATGGATTTTGAAATGAGAAACTCTCATCCATAAATATGAAGTCCAAAGAATGTGAGGTAGTCGACACCCTTTCTTGAATACTATGTTAATGTATATAATAGACCTCAGAGATGATCATTTGAATCTCATATAGGGTCATAATTATAGAGATCGCCAAGCATAGGAGAGGTATACCTTCAGCCTCTCAAATAGTAGATTTCTTCAAACTATATGAAAGGCTTAACAGGTGTCCATGGATCAACAATATACTTACTTTTCCTTCCTCAATAGCATTTGGGAGGATTGAAAAATAGTCAAAAGTGCAGTGATTCCATTTGCAATGACTAAACCTTAAACCTGCAATTTCTTCCTCTCTGCCCATATGGAGATGAATTTGTCCTCTCTTCTAGCAAAGAGTTTGAACATGGTGTATCCTAGCATGATAGTCTCGCAATTAATTGATTCAGAGGTTAGGATGTATGCAGGAGGCAGAGGACTTGAGTGAACTACCATACTAAGGAGGAGAGCATGAGTATTGAAACTGGGTATTGCTTCTCCAGTGAACACTTTATTACTTACTGTAATGGGTTTTACATATTAAAATTTTATTCATACTAAGAGAAGCCAAAATAATAGAGATTAAATTTTCTAGATCAAAACACCCGATTTCCATAAAATTAAGAGAAAATTGGGTTAAAATAGTTTAGCAAATTGATATTTCAAAAACTAATGCCAGGAACAAGAATGTAAGCTACTTAAACCCTAACAAACACTTTTGAATTGGATGTTCATGGCATGTTGTCTGCCCTATCTTAGTTAGATTGGAATTACACCTAGAAATTTGATAAGAGTTTGTATTGCCTGATGAACAAAATGCAACTTTAATTGCAAGCAAAAAAAAGGCAATCCTCTTGCAGAGTCCATAAAGGTGGTAGTTCTATATGGCTAGGCTTCACTTGAACAAACATGTTTGCCATTACATTTTTAGTCTGGTTTTCCAGACAGAGCTGAGGCAAGGATGAAATGCATGCTCAAGAGTTCAACTTTTAGGGCAAAAACTTGAGAAATTTAAAGAAATTGTACCTAAAATTCTTAGTAACACCTACCTTCATTGGCAATGTCACTTTTGGTACATATAAACAGTAGTAAAAATGAATATATGAGAAATAAACGAAGAAAAATTGGACTCAATGCCTGGCTTGGACCTGCAAGATGAGAAATAAAGGCACAATGACAGGCCATCTCACATAGACTTGTCAGGACAATGCAATTTTATGGAAAACAATAGTGCATTGATCATGGGTTCAAATCAAATTAACTGACTCAGAATAGCTACCCTCTATCCATATGTGCCGAGGAAGGAGAGGGGATTACACAAGGGATTATACAACAATAGTTAGAGGCATTGTTTGGAGGGTCATTAGGCATAGTGTAGGAGTGTTCCTTAGCAAGTAGATCATGGAATTGAATGTGCAATAGCATAGGGGGTGTCTCCATAAGTAAGGGAAACGTCCATATTGCTAGTTGGTCCATAAGTGTGGTAGGGATATTTGAGGAGAAACCTCACCCTATGGTAGTGTTTTCTTCCTTTAAGTGGAAAAAAAAAGAAGCAGCCTGTGGGAGAAGTTGATACAATGATGAAGCAATGGAATAAGGGCTAGAAGAGTGCCCTAACTAGTCTTCTAAAAGCGCATAATTCAAGGGCAAGAGGGCAACAACAGAGACTTGCAGATTTCCTCTTGGATGATGGCCTGAAGGGTGTCCTAGGAGATGACTCTAGGGAAATGGGAAAATCCCCATCTATTGCAAAAGGGAATTCCCGTCCTGAGGAAAAAAATTATAATAGAAAAATCATGAAAAGAAAAGGCTCAAATCTCTCTTCCAGACTAGTGACATGGCACAAGGCCACATGGACCACTGTGATTGGTTGACATAACACATTAGAAGCATGATGTTAGCATCTAAAATATCTAGGACATGTGGCACTCCATGATAAAGACACATGGTGTGTGGATTTGAGTTTTTCAGATGGTCAAATGGGCCGAAAATAGGTGAAATGTGGCACCACTCAGAGATTGACATGTGCCAATTGGTACAAGTGGTAGACAATTGGCATGCTCAAACAACGAGGTGATGCAGGAATGACATGAGGGAGAAAATATCAGAAAAGCCCCAAATATGGAGAACTAAATCTCATCACCAACTTGAGATTAACAACTTTACATGATGTCACCTATGAAATCGTAAATGGAGAAATCATAGTAACAATAAAGTCAGATTCATCCTGGGAGTGGTAAATGGAGAAATCATAGTGAACAACATGAAACATGCAGAGTTGCTTACAATCAAATAGATGAAAAAACACATACAAAAAACCTCAATAATAATCATGAACAAGCTTAATATTGAATTATGAACTGTAAAGGAACTTACAAAATGTGACATTACGAACCTGGTCAAGCGCACAAGAAAAAATATCCTCGACATGACCCTGGTTGACAAGTTGTATTGCTCATGATGCAAGAGGATTTTTACCTGCACTGCCAAGTCAAACAAAATCCATCATTATCTATACAATAAATACAAGTAATTGATGTAGTATTTTTTACTCTAAGATGCATTCTTATGATAATGTTAGAACATATGTTGAAAATGTCAAAACATACCTGAATAAGCTCCTCTTCATTTCAAGAAAAAATTATTGGAGTCGCATGAACTTGGAACAAGCCTCTCACGATCTGAAAGAGTAGCAACTAAGTCAACAGTGACTTTTTTGTTGCTACGTTGGATCGAGGGAGGTTTTCTCCAAGATTAAATTGCTCCAATAAATTATTCTTTACTAAAAAGGGCCAACCACGTGAAGGTGGAAGCTCTTATGGCCCCTCCCCCCCCTCACATCACTCTCAATTCCCCAATACCCAATATATATTTCATTTTTTATTTTCATGAGCATAAAAAAAATATTCAATAACTAATAAAAAAACAATGCAACAAAAAGTACGAAAGGAAACATTGAAATTAGTGCCTGACATAAAAATAGTATGATAAATGAGTTTTTTATATAACACAAAAAACTTTCCAAGTATGGTAACGTTTGTCTTATAATAATACAATATTTTACATTATCAAATTTTCTTTTTCTTCTTCCTATTTCTAAAGCTCCTAATTACATCATCAATATCGTCTTGCTCTGCTCCTATTTTGTGCCTTTCGACCTGCACTACTGACCTAGTTGCGTAGTCACGATGTCTGGTCTCATCTAGTGACGGGGTATCACCTACCAAAACAGATAATATTAAATTTTAATTGTCATTTTTTAAATATCATTGAACTAGTTCGGTAATATTAATAAAAAAAATTGCAATGAGATTATTTACCTGGTGCACCAGTTGTCACCATTGGGACTGTTGCCCTGTCTTCCTCTCTAGTGGTAAGATCCTCAAGGGAAAAATTCTTTGTCATTTAAGAAAAAAACGTTATAAGGACAACCGTCAAGGTATAATTAGAAAAAATTATAAGTGGAAATTAATTACCATCACGGCCCTCACTGATAGTAGCATTGTCAGCCTGGTCCCCACTACAATGATCAAGTTGCATGTGAGGAACATCTACATCTAGCTCTACAACTAGGTTATTTGCCTCATCGGCAGTGCTACTCCCCTGATTTAAACAAAGTTGTTAGACACTAAATTTATGGACGAAAACAAACATATTGAAAGGTTAACGTTTTACCTTATCAGGCATTCTGGATCTTGGGACCTACCCCAAGCTTCTGCGATATTCAACTACGGCTTGATAGCTGAAATGGAAAGCGATATTTTTATCTTCCTTTGTAGTTTCTGTTCTAAAGTCATCACCCTACATTACATATGATTGTGTGTTTTTAATGTTATTTGATAGGATTAAAAAAACTTTGGAAGGCGATACAATTAATTATAAGATGTTTAACTACTTACAATTCTTGCGGCTAATTTCAAGTAGCTGCCCTGGCCTAGCTTGTGATGGCCCTTTTTTTCAATCCCAGCTTTGGTTGCCTTCGAGGTGAAAGAAAACCTATCATCAAAAGATTGAAGTCAGATATGACGTAGCACAATTTTATTTTAGACATAGAGAAAATTAAAGCTATTGAATTAAAGTTGTAATTTACCTTGCGGGTCCAGTTGACATTTGTCCTTCTTTCTTCACCCTTTTCTCTTTTCTGTCATGGATGAGTGCTCTCCAGTCACTCTCTGGAACTGTGAGAGGACACTCATATCTGGGGTTAAATTTCAATTGCGTCCTATAGGTGTCCCTAGTATATTTCAAATATTTGGCAGCTACCTGAGCCACCGCTGTTTTGTCAAATGTGCCCACCCCAAAAAGGGCTTCTAGATAATCTAGAAGTTCTTTTTCAGGTTGGAATTCTAGGAATTCCACCTTGTGCGTATTTTTGGGTAAAAATTACCAACGCATGGCTCTCCAAAACCTGTAGAACTCATTGTTTCCTACACAGAAAAAAAGATATTATCATTAATTTAAAAATAAAAATCATGATAAAATATGTTTTAGATAGAGTACATGAAATAGTTAAAATATTAAAACTTACTTGGGAGTTGTACGTGCTTTATAGGGACACCTTCATGGTTCACCAACAACGTGCCATTAATGGTCCCCATGGAGCTAACACATGTAGCTCCAGGAAACGCAATAATGAAGTTGGCCATATCAGCCTCATCACTGCCAACACGTTCAGTGGTTGTCTGGGTGTCTGCTTGGGCAGGGTGTATTTCTTGGCTGGCACCTAAAGGAGTAGAAGGTGTACAAGAGGGTTTCTGGGCAATGTCGTGCCCTTGTGTCCCACTACCACCAACACTGGGTTCAGCAAGTGTCAGATAACGCTACATACAAAAGAACTTTTTGTTAGTTTAGTCAGTGTAAAAATTAAAAATCAAACTATCACAATTTATCTCATGCAGAAAAAAAAATATCCTTTTGATTTTTTATTATTACCTGATATGTTTCTAGCTGGGTCATAATTTGTTTTATCCTCTCTTCTATTTCAGTTGTTTGAGGCGCGTCTATCAAAGTATCAAATTTCGACCTTTCTTTTCGCGCCTTTTTTCGCAGCAAGAGCAATGGAGATAGGGATGAAGAAAGCTCTTCCTCATAGAGGGAATCATCAGGCATACCATGGCCCGGTGTCTACATATTTGAACAAAATTAATATTATTTCAATTATGTAAATAACTAAAATACCTGAAGATAGACCAATGCTAGCACTTTATATGTTCTTCTGCTGGCCCCTTTCTGCGATCATCCCGTCTCGGGGTTGTTCCTGTACTGCCCTAATTAGTCTGCCACATTACAATAAAATTATAAATGTAAAAACTTGAAAACAATATCTAACTTGAAAACACAAAATGAAAACTGAAATAATTTCTAATAAGACACCGGAAGTTAGAGGTAGAGTTTCAAATATGCCTTGCATTGAATTCAGTCCTGGAAACATGTCATTGCACATTAAGGCACCCAAACAAGAGACGAGTTGACAATGAGACTAAACTGGGTTATTTGTAGTGAAATTTTAAAATCTCAAAAGGTATATTAATTATCGAAACAAATCAGCTTCATAATTAACCTCTTGAAAGATGAAATCAAGAGTCATATTACCATATTAGATATGGATTCATGTTAATGGAATATGATCCAAGTTTGGAGTTACACCTTTATATGACATGATATTAAATCTTTGGTGGTTCTAATAACTCCATTATTCTCGCTAAGACCTGCCCCTCTTCTTGTTTAACATTATTTTCCCATTAGACCTATCTTAATACGTTTTTTGTTCTCTTGTGTTGTAACTCCATGTAGAGATAATTATTTGGTATCTATTAATTACCTTTGCTCGGGGCTTCTTTAGTGTGTAATGATGCCTAAGGTTCACACAACATTTTAGCTTCAAGAAATAAATGAGATAGAGGTTTGAGCTTGATGTAGTAAAGAATCCTCTTGGAATACCTAGTGGATGTCAACCTCTATATAAATTTTGATACATTAGAGCCACAACATAAAACACATGCAGATTGGGAAGGAGGAAAAACCAAGATCTTATATGAAGAAAACTCTGTATATGACCCTATATTAATCAACCATCATTCTCATGTGATTCATTTCGGATACAAATGGTCCCTTATATGACTATAGGTGATTAAAACTCTGTATTTAACTCTATATTTGGATGAATGATGTAGTTGTTTGGATCTTGGAAAACCCTTGCCTCTTAGAATATGTTGTTGTATAAAAATTGAGAGTTAAATCAAATGATTTGTGTTGACTACTTCAAAAAAATATCAATTGATCAACGAAATTTTTAGTAACATAGATGTCATGATCTATAATGAGGTGGAGGAGGAAGTGTAGAAGTGAGAGTGTAAATGGCCATGAATAAATGTTAGTGATCCTGAATTTTGATATGGACAACTTTGTTGTGGTATTCAAGAAAGCAGTAAATGATTGGGAGACTGCTATTAAAGAAATTGTAAAATATACAAGTGTTATAAAGTGGTAAGGTTGCCCTGCCCAGGATACTCTGGAAAAATACAAAGGTGATCGAAGATAAAAAGTAGTGTGTGTGGGGCTAAGCGCTACATCACCTGAATAGCTTGTTCAGGGCTTATCCTCCATAGGTCGAATATAACAAGGCTCTTTGGTTTCCCTTCATTCCATGTTTTCAGCTAGAGTCAAGAACTAAACTCTTGAAACCTTGAAACCCTCCTCTTTTCTTAATTTGAATAACTCTTGCTTCAGGAAAACGGTCCAACTATCCTAGAACTTGGCATTACAGACTTGTATTGTAACTTTTTTGGTTGTAATTGAATCAGCTGATTCAATAGAAAATGGATAGGAATGGGCTGAATACTTTTTGTAAGTCGAGATGACAGCTACAGTCATTTTCTATGGGTTTTTTTGTGGCATTTTCTTGTCAAAAGGATCCAGTTTTTTTGTTTGATAGCTTCCTTCTGGTCACTCCAACCCAGGAAGTGGACATCCAAACCAATAATTGAAAAAATGCCAATGAGAATGAATGCAACAAAAATAATATCTATGAATTGAGTGCTGTTAGCGTGCTGACTGAGGGAAGTACAAAGAATAACACACTTAGATGCAGACAGTCACATAAATCTCTTTCAGGGAAATCTGCTTCTGCCAAGAAATCCAAAAAAGAGAGAATCAAAGGAATGGTCCAAATTTTGAGAAATATAATCTCTGGTGAAGATTACATGGACACTGCTGTTGTCCTTAATAAGACTATTAGATATGTTAAATATCTCCAGGTAAAAGTGAACAGATTGGAGGCTAATCAGCAGGAAAAGGTGAACTGGGTTTGACCCTAGTGTGACTAGGTGTCTCTTGCAGAACTCCCAAGATATAATGAGAAAGTGGATACTGCCTTAAAAGCACGAAGATGGCTTTGCCAGCTTAAAATAAAAATAGAAATTCTCTCACATACTTGTCTACATTCAATGATAGTTGTAGCCATATTTTGATCTGATCCTAGTTTTAAGCATGCTGGAGATTGAAGTTTAGCATTAGCTATAATTATATCCACATGGCTAACTTATCTGGCCCTTATGCTGAATGTATAACTCCTGTCAAGGGAGATGTATCATCCATGCCATGTGGAAATTGTGCTAATGTTTGGGGTGGTGATTGTGTTGATAAATGATCACAAATTATATTTCTTGATACTTTCCAATTACAAGCACCTGATTATTACAATAGTATGTTCATGTGTGACTATAATATTAACAGATGTGGGTTTAATTTTCACCCTGCACTAGTACAGAGATTTTCAGAGATTTTGCTCGGGAATGGAAAGGAAAAGAAAGAGACCAACCTTGAAAACATGGCCATGGAGAAAAACACAATTTCTGAAGTACTGACTGCAGGAACATCAGGCCTCTGGGATGTTAATTTTCCATGGTACAGGGAAACTATTCCCTCATCTTTTACAACTATGCCAAATATGGGATTGAGTCAATTGTGCATGATAGCCCTGGAAAGCTATGGGGGTGAGTTTATTGATTTTCCTGTGGTTGAAAATGAAGATGCAATTTGTGTGAGCTGTGATGTATTATCAAAGTCAGATGATGACTGCATGTGCTTAATATTGTTTGAAGGAAAATGGTAGGAAATGGTGATCAATTTTTCTTCTTGTAAAGACCAAATTGTGATGATGGAAATCAACTGCAAAATTTTATGGAAAGCATGCTGGAGACTGAGGTTTGGGGAATTCGTTATGTATTACATTGAATTTTATTAAAAACAAAACTAAATCTATAGGCATGCCCTATTCAAGGAAAATGAGTAGCCCAATTTATTGCTCTGTTTCAAATCCTGGGCATTCTAAATGGTAAAATCACTTTTCAAAATCTGGAAAAATTCTGTTTTCCCATACCATTTTGACTGCTGATGGAGGAAGGGCCTATTTTCTGGAGTTTCTTGCGTGACGGGCGGTTCTTTGTAGCAAGGGCCTGCTTTCTGGAGTTTCTTGCGCGACGGGTGGTTCTTTGCAGCAAGGGCCTGCTTTCTAGAGTTTCTTGCATGACAGGCGGTTCTTTGTAGTAGGAGGCGTATATCCAGTAGGGTTTGAGTCGATTAGAAAAGGCAAGGAGTTGTAGTACTGATATACAAAGGCGTATATCCAGTAGGGTTTGAGTTGATTAGAAAAGGCAAGGAGCTGTAGTACTGATTACATGTAAGGTAGCTATAGTGATTAATGTAAAATTTTGAAAGGACCGCCATGATTAATCTGAAACCTTTGTAATTCATTTGAAATTCCTATTAAAACCATAGTTTATGGCGATAATGCTCCACCATATAAATAGGTATTAAAACCTTTCAAATTCCAACTTAGGTTTGATTTAAAAATGGCATATAATTTTAGTTTATCTTGTACAATAGTAAGGCCATTATTTATTGGTTTGAAATAATAAAAAACATGCAACAAACCCACATAATTAGTAAATTATTTAAAGACAATAATTCCTACATATTAAAATATAAAGTTATAACATACCAGCTCATACTCGAACACAACATCTGTATCAATATTCTTCTTCTGTATCTTCTTGATGTTCATCCAACTGATCGACATCTATCCCAAAATATGATTCAGAAACGACATTGAAATGATCGACCATGTCATCATCATCATCAATTATGTCATTTTCAATAATATCCTCATCGACATCATCATCAATAATTGTTTCCTCATCTCCTATGCCTGGTTCATCTTCTAATATATCTTCTTCATCTGTCAATGCGTCTTCCTACTCATCTGTGACTGCATCATCTTCTTCTTGATCCATATCATCTTCTTCCTCTACAGTATACTCTACTGGCCTTCCTCTTGGATTATATCTAATAGAAAATGACCATTCCTTCTCACCTGGAACCTCTGAGTAAAATACTTGTTCACATTAGCTTGGAAAAACATAGCGATCTTTTCTTGCTTCAAACTGCGATGTTTTAACCATTGGAAATCCATTGTCATGTTGAATAAGTGTTCTATCATCATCACATACATTCATTCGTAGCCTATACCATTTGACGTCGAACAAAACTATTTTGAAGGAATTAAAGTCACACCCAACTATATCATCTAAAAACCCATAATATCTATTTTCAGATTCTCGAGGATGTTTGTCACTTCTGGAGGAAACATTAGTGACCTGGAATACTACAGTTATCCCACTATCAGAAGTTTTCCTGTTATCATCCAACTCTTTAACGCGAAATTTACGACCATTGCACCACATAGCCTTGTGGTGTTTCAATTGCAATATGGCAAACATGAAAAAGATGCATTCTCAATTAATAATTAATCATATAATTTACACAGCATGAAAATTATCTGAAAAATCAAACTTGTTGTCACATTATAAATATAGTATAAAATAAGTAATGAATAAAATAGGTGAATTAATTGCTTACCTTTATATCTTTCAAACCATATGCTAAATCGATTTCCCTGTCCGTAACATTTCCATCTCCAGTATGATACGCTTCTCTAATCAATTCAGACAGTAGTTGCCATGATAACCTACCATCGTTACATGCTTTACATGTTTCAATCCATTCACTCATCCACTCAAGATTGTTTGCAATGTATAAAAGTAGTGCCTCATAATCTTGAGCACCTGAATAAAAAAACAATAATTCACCAATATTAATAAATATTACTTATAACCATGGTAAATTATATTAATTAATAAACTATGAAAGAATAAGACCTAAATGAATATAATGATCATATACATGATGTAAGAAAATGAAACATTACATGTATCATACATAATAAATCTTTTACCTCTCACTTTCTTCATTATACCTTTTCCCAAGAGGTGCTCCACTTCAAATTTTTTGATGGAGTTCACATCCCAAATGCAATCCACCTCCTTCATAGATGGCGCAACTAATATAGGAAGATAATGACTAATATACACCATGCATTGATATACCACATATCCCTCCACCATCAAACCCTCAGGTCGTGCTCTTTGTCTAACCAAAGCCTTCAAGGATTTCAGGTGCCTCTCGACCATCCACATTGACCTTGTGTGTACTGGTCCACACATTTCAATCTCCTCAACTTGGTGTATCAAGTAGTGTTCTTGTGCATTGAAAAATGTTGGAGGTAGATACTTTTTCATTTCACACATTAGCCGAGGAATTTATCTCTTCCAATAATTTATTTCATATTGATGGATTTCTTTCAATGAAAACCATCTACAAATCATTACACAAGGTTATTTCAATGAAACATAATATATATTTCATTACAAGTAAATTAATACATCATTTCATTAAGTATGAAAAGAAATTTTAGCAATTAGATTTTGTGTATAAATCAAAACTACTTACCTCATGTATTTACTAAGACCATATATAACTTGTTTGACATTGTTGTCGAAGTCGTTGGGAGAGATACATGTAGAAAATACTATAACAATAAAAAACGAATCGTTATTGGTTTCCAAATTAAACAGAAAAAAGGAAAATTTAAAATATGTATTCAAGCAATAACATAAAAAAACGTATACCAAAAAAATTACCTTAACAAAGGTATGCCAATCATGTGTTTTCACCCCACTGAAGTCACCTTTCTTTGTTAAGATATTATTTATGTTTGAAGCAAAACTTGTTGGAAATTTAATTCTTCTAACGACCTCTTTTACGTCATTGCTTTGTTTTTCTGTTAATAACCATGGAATATTATTATAATTTCGACCTCCATTGTTATTTGATCTGTCGATCACACTTTTCATTGCATGATTCGATTTCTCAATTTTAGCACAAATTTTGTCAATTTTATCTCTATCATGTGCACCATCTATGGTTCACCATAACGTTTTTGTCACATTCTTCCCGACATGAATTGTATCAAACAAATGAGCTATTTTTAGGTCCTCATAGTAGGGCAACCTCGCGAATTGAGAAGGATAACATTTCATTCCAGGTGGAAGTACAATATTAGTACCTTCACCGCGATTATGATCTTGATATCAAAGAATAAAATAAATCAGAACAATAATTATAAAATACAATAAAATAAATTCATTAGTTAAAACAAAAATTCCAAACATTACATAAAAAAATAATATATATATATATATATATATATATATACAAATTACGTACCAGCTGCTTGACAATTATTAATTCTGTTATATTCCAACTTCCACAACTGAGGTGTCATTCTTCGTGGTTTTAATCCAGTTTCTTCTTTATCATTGAAAATATGTTTTTCAGTAGTACGATACTTATGGTTCCTAGAGAGGAAGTGCCTAAACTCATCAAACACCATCTTTCTTAAGTCTGGCGAATGACGATACTTCATCTTAGGGCCACAAACTAGACATGCAAATCTACCCTTTGTTTGAAGACCTGCAATAGATGGATCAATAAAAATTATACTATGAGATCATTTTTAAAACATGCAATATGGTATATCTAATTTAGATAATTATGTATTATATTAAAGTGCAACGAAATATTACATACCACAAACATGTTTTAGTCCTGGGGCATCATGAATTGTCCATACAAGCATTCTACGACATTGAAATCTCTTCTGCTTGATTGGTTTAGTGATGTCATACATAGTGATGCCATGCCATAACTGTATTAGCTCATCGATAAGAGGCTCAATATATAAATTCATATATTTGACCTGGTACTTACCTAATTGTTCAAAATTACGGTACATAATAATTACTACCATGATATATGTATATATAAGTAAGTAAATAAATAAAATATATATTTATGCAAACAACGAGAGAAATGAAAATGTTACATTCAAAAAATTAATGTATCAAATACCTATAATAATCATAGTCAACATTATGTGCTCCCTCTTTACTGACATCCAAGGAGGAATGTTATTGTTGATAACGAAAATAGGCCACACTGAGTAAGTAGATCTAAGCTCTCCGAATGGATTAACACCATCAGCTGCCAATGAAAGCCTGACATTACGAGGTTCATTTTTAAAATCTACATATTTTTCCTCGATTTCTCTAAATGAAAAACCATCTGCAGGCATTCGAAGAACACCATCTCCACTTCTATTCTTTGAATGGTAATCCATAAACTGTGCTATGCTGTTACACCTGAACATTCGCTACAAACGTGGAATTATGGGAATATGACGAAGAACCTTTTGAGGCACCTTTTTGGTTAGTTGATCTGTTCGATATCTACTGGTACCACATTTCGGACATTCTTTTTTCAACGCATGTTCTCCGTAATATATAATATGATCTTTAGGACATGCATCTATAGTGTTATATTCCATTCCAAAGTGTTTCATAATAGCACGTAGATCTCGATATGTTCGAGGTAAAGTATTTGGTGATGGTAACAAATATTCACCCAACAATCTACAACATAAACAAAAACTAGTTAATGTAAAGATTATTAATCATATATATATATATATATATATATATATATATATATATATAAGTATTGAATTATTATTTTACACATTTATTACAACTAAAAAAAGGGAAAATAATCAAAATTTACATATATGTGATCATATATACATATTGCATACCTTAGGAGTTGTGTCATACATTTTTTCGACAAATTATTCATAACCTTTAAGTTCACCAGCAATAATGTAGCAGAGAGAAGAGTTGCATTTGAGTGTTCAAAAATTCGTTCACTTGACCTTTCAATCAGAGGTACATCATAAATACCGTCACTGTTATCTCCACCATCATCATCTGACTCACCATACAAGTCTTGGAGAATTTGATTTGTCCCATCATTAATGTGAACTGTCTCATTACTGTCATCATGATCTACCTCCATGGGATCATTAAAATTACCTTCATCATTCACTTCATGTTCTTCACCTTGTACAACATCATTTCCAATACTAATATTTTCTGAAATATTCTCTTGTACTGGTGCAACATCATCTAATATACTACAATTTAGCTGTGGAAGCTGGTTGATCATCTGCAAAAAGTTGGGGGGAAACTGTGCCTTTATGAAAATTACAAACATTAATCATTAAACATTAGTGCGCATATAAAAAATATTAAAATAATATAAAATTTTACGATATAATCAAAATGAAGATAGATAATTAATTACCATGGGATGATAGTCATTCGATCCACCATCAATGTGCCCATATTTCCTACAATGCATTGTTGCTGTTGCTATTAAAACTCTAACATTATTTCTCATACAACATTTTTTGCAAGGGCAATAAACTCTACCATCACCCCTTTCACCCTTTTGATTTTTTTTTCCACCTCTAATGTTTTCTTCCTTTGATGCAAATTATCCTATAAATAAAATAATAATTATATTTAGCAATTATCTCTCTTAATGGTGTAGAAAACCCAAGACGTGTTGAACTCAATGGGAGCTCAATAAGCAAAAAGAAAATAAAAGTGGGCTTTTTACAAATTGTTTATATTTTTAATAAAATTGTGGGATTTTTACTCCCAATAAAAAAGTGTATATCAATTTTGTATTTAATATTAAATTGTTTATATTTTTAATAAAATTGTGGGATTTTTACAAATTGTTTATATTTTTAATAAAATTGTGGTCTTTTTAAAAATTGTTTATATTTTTAATAAAATTGTGGGGTTTTTACTCCGTCGAGCGCCTGGCTCAGAACCTACACTAATCACCACAGGACCGAGGTGAAGAACCACAAGCTAAACCACAACCAAATCCAAGTCATGAGGGGTGGGGCTGAGTGCATGCGCTGAGTCCCAATTGATTGTATGAGTGTGCATATCCTTGGACTCGTAATAGAAACGTGTAAAACCTCAACTCGTATATAAACACCAATATCACTTATACGCCTGGTGAATGTGGGATTATCCCACTAGACACCCTTGTGAAAGCCCATTTTATAATAAATTGAATGAATATTCTAATTCCAGTTTAACATAAAACTGACAATTTCAATACTCCCTTCGGAAGCCCTTTCTCTTTTTACTGGTTATAATACCAACCAACTCAGAATTTCAATTCTCGATGTGGAGCTTACATATATGGTTCAAACCATAACATAACTCATTTACACCTATAACTTCCCTTCTATTAAAGCCCAAATAGATCCCGTATCCAAGGTTTCTCTTTTAATTTACACTCGCATGAACTTACCAATGTATATCAACAAACATTACATGGAACCTCCGAGACATTAATTTAAATGCCAGCGCCAACATAAATTAATATCCGGTCCACATTTCAATTATGGGACAATTCACGATCAAAAGTTCGAATCATAACTCAATGGTTGCCTTAGGTTCTCGCACTCGCCACATTACTTAAGTTCAACCTTGACATTTGTTTAATCCAAATATAATCACAAACGTGACTTTTAAAACCTCACATCCGACATAGCATATCTATTAACATATATATATATATATATATATATATATCTTGGATTAAAACCCAAATTATAAATTTGCCTATGTGGAATTAACATTCGACCATTCAAACGTTCCGTGGAACCCACATTACCTATGGCCCACCTCCATTAACAAGCCACTCGCATGCAACAGCGGACAACTTATCGCGTAGGGTTGAGTGATCCGACGAATGTAAACTAATATCGCATTAATTTATTGCATGAGGGTTAATTTCCCAACATCGCGTGATATAAATGGTTTTCGTAAACCACTTATGGCCACGTGTCCATCGTAGGCCCATATCACCTTTTTATTTTGAAATCTTCTTACAGCCTACTTACCCACGCGATACTGCTGGTTTTCGATTTTGAAACCGCTTCCACTATTTTCTAATCAAGGTTCCGCTTCTTGGTTTCTACTCCTTTGTTCACAGTTCTACGCCTTTTTTCACTTGCTCCTTTCGCGTGGGATTTAATCACCACAACTACAGGAATGGATTCCGTCCAACCGTCGGAAGAGCGAAACTCTGCCACCAACCGTCGCCAGAGCGAAACATTTCCACCAACCGTCGCAAGAGCAACACTTTTCCACCAACCGTCGCAAGAGCGACATATCACCTAACCGTCGCAAGAGCGACACTGCACCACCAACCGTTGCAAGAGTGACACTTCTCCACCAACCGTCGGAAGAGCGACATATCGCCTAACCGTCGCAAGAGCGACACTTCGCCACTAACCATCGAAAGAGCGACACATTGCCACCAAAAATCGCAATAGAGATGCATTCTTCTCAATGTCGCAATAGCGACACCTTCCTCTAAATGTTGCAATAGCGACACCTTGTATCTGTAACATCGCAATAACGACATACTTCAGAAATCCGTCGCAATTAAGATGCTATTTTGCAAACATCGCAAGACCAACACTTGCCTCTAAGTGTCAGTATTGCGACAATTGCCTCTAAACGTCGGTATAGCGATGGTTTCGGGTGGGATTTGAAAAAGTTGAAAAAATTTAGGGAAATTTCTGAAATTTGGTCAAAAGTGTCGGAACCAAGTGTCGGAATTTCCACCAAATGTACTAGTGTTATGTCCAAAATTATTGCATGCATAAAAATAGCCATGGAAATGATTTATGTACCTGGTGAGTGGTTGTCCTTTCTATTTTTTTTCTTGATGTATTCTTCTCATTTGCTGCATATTTTGCTGGTTAAAGTTGATATGCCTTGTCTTACAATGTGCTGCAATATGTCCTGGTTTATGACAAGAGAAAAATGTGATATTTTTCATAGGAGGAAATAACCTCCTTTGATATCTTCCGAAATTGTTCAATCGTTCTTCAGGAACAATTGAGATTTTTGCGACTGCTTGCTTCATCCTCTCATTCTATGTCCTTTCATGTTGTTGTTTGTTTCATTACACATCAGGTTCTTGCCGGCTTCTGCTTCTGTGGTTCCTTTTTGAGTTTCTTCATCATTCCTTTCAATGTATGCCTTCTCCAAGTTCTCCATGGAGGCAATCTCACCTTCGAGCTGCTTACACAACCTGCTCCTTTCTTCCATCAGTCTTCTAGCTGTAATAAGCTCAGATTGCTGAGGGTTAATTTTGTCTTTTACAACTTTCACGAAAGTGATATCCTTGTTATCTTCAACCTTGGACTTAATTGTTTCTCCTTCATAGCCTGTCCCAGCCTTTATGAGAGGGGATATTTGAGCATTTAGAATCCGTTCCATCTGTCCAGAACTTTTCAATTGTGGAATATTCGTAGTTAATTCCCTTTGGGCCTTTTCTAATTTCTTCCTTAGGCTTACCACTTATTCTTCCAATTTTTCACATTCCTGATTTTTCTCCTTTATTTCCCTTTTTAGAATATCCTCTAATTTCCTTAATTCTTCTAGTTCAACTTTCAGTTTGATAAGGTCTTATGATTCTGGTTCTTCTTTTACATATAAGCGGAGAATGTCTTTCTGTTTTCTGGACTTGAGTTTAAGTTTGTTTATTTCCTCTAGGGAACTTCTTAGCTCCCCCTCAAGATCTACCTCACATTCTTCATTAGATTCCAGGAGATCATCTTCAAATTCTTCCTTGGCCACTAGGAAAAATTCAGGGGTTCCTTCTTCATTGGAGGATTCATCTGAGCTTTCAGATGCACTGCTGTCTTGCTGAGCATAAAATGATTTTCTATTGAATCTCTTCCCTTTCTGCCAGTTATTTGTTATGGTTTGCTCTATTTCTCGAGTCTGATTCTTTGTTTTCTTATGAGGACACTTAGATGCATAGTGCCCAACTCTTCCATAGTTAAAGCATTTAAATGTAAGTTTACCTTTATATTTTCCTGAGCCTCTATCCAATCTTCTGACAAATTTAGCCTCTTCTTCATCAGAGCAAGAGCATATATCTTCTTTTTCTTCTTTGTTCTTTTCTATCTTAAAGGCTACCTCCCTCACATTTGACTTCCTCTGTGGCAGTCTCATCTCATAGGCTGTTAGGTTTCCAAGTAATTGGTTCATGGTTAGAGTTTCCCAATCAGCTGTTTCTTCTATGGCAGAAACCTTGGGATTAAATATGGATGGTAAAGATCTTATAATCTTTTGAACAATTACACATTCTTTAATGGTTTCTCCTAGAGCTTTCATGTTATTCACAATTTCTACAACCCTCAAGAAGAAGCTAGCAATGTCTTCATCATCATTCATTTTTATATTTTCAAACTGAGCTCTATAGACTTGTAGTTTGGCTATATTCAACTTTTTGTCTCCCTCATGGATGCTTTCTAATGTATCCCATATTTATTTGGTAGTCTTGTTGTGCATTACTTTGATAAATTCTGCCTCACACAGTCCACATAAGAGAGAATTCATGGCTTTTGCATTAGCTACAAAATCTAGTTTGGAATATTTCTCTGAGTCAGACTCCTTTGGGGCATATCCCAATTCCACAGCAGCCCAAACTTCTATTCCTAGAGACATTATGTACGTCCTCATTCTTATTTTCCAAAAGGCATAATTTTTACTGGTGAACAAAGGGGCTTTATTTTTTGAGCATCCTTCTAGACCAGCCATCCTAGGGACCTAGGATCTCCTTCCAGTTGTTAAAATGATACAGAAGGAACTTGGCTCCGATACCAATTGTTGAACCCTTTGTTAAACTGAGGGGGGGGGGGTGAATCAGTTTAACACATTCATGGACTTTTAAAACTTTCCTTTAAACTTATTTACACCTTCATTTCATGATCAAATTATTACATAATGTAACAACAATATTAATATGTGAGCAACAAGTATTAAGAATATTAGATACACCATATCAACACATAAACATCATGCACATATGTTGAGGAGGTAAATCCCCTCTGCGGACAGAGGCGATCCCTACTAGCCCAGCAGGGGTCTAGCAACAAACAAACAATGCTATGACGCAAGCTCCTAGTTACGAATGAAAGACTTGGGATAAGAGCCTACCTGGATTCCAACGCTAGATATGAAGAAGAGATGTCCCCGTCCTTCAGCCCTGGCAGATCACAATCCTTCCGCGATCTCCGCGGATGAACACCTGCACACAGAAGAAACGAACAGATACAAGCATAGGAACCAGCATACGTAACTAAACATCGGTCGGAAAAGATATTACTCGCATTAACATGATGGAAAAAGGAGTGGAACCATAATCATAGTCATCTATTAAAATGATAAACGAATAGAAGTTACAACCAAGTTCTGACGTCGCAGCTTCCTTCGAACGGGTCTCCGGTCGTCCACGTCTCGCAAAGCTCGCCAAGGGAAAGGGAAACCTCTCCAGAGTCTCGTAACAATGGTCTCCTCGCTTGAATGGGCCTTAAGGGAAAGAAGGGATTCTTTACAGCACAAAGGCACTTGGGAATAGGGAGATGCAAAGCTTCAGCACTTCAAGACTATCAACCCTTCAGCCCCTTCATCAATGGATGAAGGCTATATTTATAGAGGAGAGGAGGAGGTTGGGATCCCTACAATAGTGGAAGGGAGGCCTTATCCTTTGGGAGGTTCCCCATAAGGTGGAAACAAGAGGCCAAAGGAGGAAGGCCGTGGTTATTCAGGCGAAACCACTCCTGATGACTCATCCACGAAGTTGTTGTAATCGAAACTTCGCCTCCTTTTTAAAAAAACTTTCCATAAACAGAGTGGCGCGGGTACAACACTGGGACAGAGCGCCAAGTGGCGCGGGCTCAGTGTTAATTTTCCCCCATTGGCGCGAGTACATAACGGGCTACCAGCGCCAATGCAAAAACAGGTGTTTTTAGGGCTCTGCTCAGGAAATGATCAACAGAAGAAGTGTTGTCCTCATGGAAAGGGATGCAATGATGGTATTTGCAAGGCATGACACTGCTTATTGGTCACAGAAACGACCCTCCAATGGGCGAGATGGGGATTGCAGGGACGGTGACAAATTACTGTATAACAGATGCCCCCTAAAGCATGAGGCCCGAGAGAGAGAGAGGGGTGAAATGCTTTACGAGAACATGTCCAACTGAAGGCCCGCCGTCGGAAAACTTGCGCAGAAAGATACAACGGATATCTTAAGTACATGATGTATAAGTGGCATGGACGCAGCCATCCGAAACAGAGTGTGCTATAATCCGGATCTAGGGTATGGGCGCAGCCATCCAACTAAGATCAAACAAATAGACTCAGGTATGGTCGCAGCCATCCAATCAGTGAGTCATGTACATAATGATAATAATCCACAATCGTAGCCTGGATTACAACAGACACAATCCAGGGTCTTGCGCTCCATCTCGACCCGAACACGTACAAGTTCGAGCATGTGAATATGTGAGCTGGTGTCGAACATGCAAGAACATCGTCTGATTACCAGCCAATGATGAAAGCTGTTAACAGACGCGAGAGAAACCACCAATAATGACAATGGTCCTCAAGGTACTACAGGTACAATCTACGGCGTGTGAATAAATGAGCTGACATCGAACACCCGCAGAATCACTCGATCGGAGGCCAATAATGAAAACCTCACGTCAAATGCGACGAACCTGCCATTAAGGCATGCAGGCTCCAAGGTACCATCAGGAGTCTCTAGACCAACTTCCTAGATAATGAGTTGAAGTCGACAGGAAGTGACCTTGATCGAAGGTGGGCCATAATGATTCCCACATCATCGACACGAGATAGAGGAACATAATGTTTTGTTGTGAATCAGAACCATATGAGAAACATAGGAAGGTTGATATTCGCAGAGGCCAACTTCTCTTGAACATATGAACGGCACGACAATGGACTTGGCAGTATTTGACGTCAACGGATCAAAGGTCAATGGCGACGAGGCAGTGAACAGATGAGAGGTCAAAAGAGATTACCCAAACCCATGGAAGCAAAGTGAAACAACGAGATGAGATGTCCCCAACCCGACACGAATGCAGACAAGTGCCATGTTCAAGAGCGACATACTGCCGACGACAACGACGATGGTTCCATTTTTCCCCCACCATTTCTGGCGAGTACCCCAATTATTTTTGATAACAAGCTTGAAGAGGATAGCATATGCTTGTGATATAAGTCCGCCCTTCGGGCGAATCCATCCTAGTGCATTTAACGAGTCCTAGGAAGGAGAAACTCGGAGAACGTCATTTTGACGGAATCCAATGTCATCAGGGTTTAACGAGTCTGACAAAGGAAGAACTCGGCGTCTTTTCATGTTTAGAGAGTTTGAAAGGACAGCTGAAAAGAAAACTCCACAGGTCCCTTTTCGTAAATAGTTTCCCAGATCCGAAAAGGTAGAAAACAATATACGGGAAAACCTCCTAGTCGCGATAGGCTAGGGTATTCCTTTTTCGTAATCAATCCATCCCAGCCCGAAAAAGGGTTAAACTTATACTGGGTGAATGTCGATTCGTGTCCATTTTAACGAGATCGAAACGACAAGGGCCTCGGCAATCTTTTCATGTTGAGAGAGTCAGAAAAGAGCTGAAAGATGACTCCTCCTGGAGGAACGAGTGGTATAAAGGGTAGCAACTGGTTCCGGTAATGGTGGAACTACTCTGAACAAATAAAGGTTAAGAGGCTGGCTAACAAGACCACTCATCGCAGCGGTTCCTCAGGAAAAGGTAAAACAACCAAGTGAAGGCATATGATCGGCCAAGCAGATAATGACGATGGAGTGAGAAAACCAGGGCTCATCTGACAAAACAGGCTGATGAAAAGGCAATCACAAGAGGTAAAATGGGCATGGTTTCATTTTTACACAAGCTTGAAATCAGGAAACTCTGCTTGAAGTTGGTTTCATTTTTACACAAGCTTGAAACAAAGATAAACTATGCTTGAAACCGGTTTCATTTTTACACAAGCTTGAAACGGAAACAAACTATGCTTGAAAAAGTAAGCATGCCCCCGGCATGGTGACACAATTCGAGGTACATGCCCCCCAAGCTTCAGTCCATATGAAAAGCAGATGGAGTGAAGGTTCAAATTACAAGATCAAAAGAAAAGACTCGACTGGGATTTTACGAGATCTTATCGAAGACTCGAAATGAACGGGAACGTGTTTCATTGTTTTAACGAGGTTGACACATTAAAAGAACTATCCTCAGACACCTTGTTTCATGGTTTAAGGAGCTTGACACAAGACAAGGAACTCTGCTCCAACGACCTTGTTTCATTTTTTAAGGAGCTTGACACAAGACAAGGAACTCTGCTCCGACAACCTGGTTTCATTATAATGAACAAGAAGTCATCGCTTCCAAGAGTTCCACACCAGATGGAAGGAAAACGTCCTGGAAGTCAGGACCCAATGCCCCCAGCACATTATGCACAACGGCATCATCACTGAGCACAGGCACGGGGTAGGTAGCCACATAGTTGACCTGCGGTGGAGCAGATACAACGGGTGGATAGAAACCAGGAGGGGGTGATGGCGGACCAGTTGCCACATTAGGACCAAAGAATGAAAGTTGATCAATGGTCACGATCCGTCCTTCATGCGGAAAGCATATCACGCGAAAGAGGGAGGAGACGAGCGCTCCCATGGCATAGGTGTAATCGCGCCCCAACAGCAGATTGAAATCCAAGGGGCCTGGAACAACCATCACGTCCATATGGACGATTTTACCTCCCAAAGTAATAGGTAAACTTGGAAGGATCCCCAACGGTTGACTCGTTCTTCTGTTAAATGCCAACAGATTCTGCGTAACAGGCGCAAGCGGCGGCGAACCGAAAGCTTGCCAGGTAGTTGAGGACAGAATACTAACATACGCACCTTCGTCTATAATGGTGCTGGGTACAACCAGACCAAGAGCCTGCACTGTGATCTCGAAAGGCACATAAGACGGAAGGCGAAATCCTACAAATCGGTTCCAATCAAAGGAAGCGACCAAACTACTCGGAGGGGCTACCATCGAAATGCGAAGGTCTTCCCCTGATGTTACGGAAGCAGAAGCCTCCTCCATGACCTCCATCTCGAAGGTGGGAGGAATATCCTCCGTAGCCTCCATCATGGGAGGCGGAGGAGGAGCTTCTTGAAGCACAGGGACAGGAGAATCTTTCTCCAAGTCTGAAGAATCTGAAGAGATCAGAAGGACATGGGGGGTGTGAGGTCCACTCTCGACAGAAAAGACCTGGTGTACCGTGGACGGGGCCAGTTCAACCGATCCTACGACCAATGGTTGGTCAGGGACGGATTCGTGAATTTGAATTTCTGGGGGAGTGGGATCGACCAAGGATGACTCTTGACCAATCGTAGGATCAGCTGGCGGAGGACTCAAGGAAAGCCGATTATAACCAGGTGGAAGGCGTGGTGTAGAACCGGCTGGGTTGTCCAAGACTTGCTTGGCTTCATCCATATAAGGACAAAGGTGAATGGCATGGTGCCCTTCACACAACTTACAGGGATTGGTGATCTTACCCTGCTTCTTAGAGTTCTTATCAACAACAGCTGAAGACGTGCCCCCAACATTCCTCTCGGAAGTCAAAGACAACGGCGGATGGCCATCGGACCATGCTTCAAGTACCTTGGGGATGCCAGGGCAGTCTCGAAGAAGATGGTCTCCCGTGCACAACAGGCAGGGGAACTTGACTTTCCGTGGAGGGTTGGAAGGTTTATCAAGAGGAGATTCCTCATGGACAGTAGCTGTACATTTAGCCTCTCGCTTATCAGACTTCTTCTTCTTTGTCTTCTTCTTCTTCTTCTTAGCCACCTGGTTACTTGAATCCAGACTTTCACCAGGCGAAGTAGAAGAGGAGGACGCAGAAACGGGCGAAGAAGGGGAGAGGTCCGCCTTGGAATCAACATGATGTTGTTCGGGTGGAGAGACTGATTGAACAGTAGTGGAGACATTCGGGACAACAGAGGTTGAGAACAACCAAACAGGCAACCCAACAGTTAACCCAGGAAGGGACAACGTCGCCATGTAAGGAGCACCAACATTTCCAAAAGGAGGAAAATGACCAGGATTCCCTTCTGAGGGGATTCCTTGGTTGGTGAACTCTGAAAAAGTTGCCTCAAACTCGAAACCACACACGGGCTGAAAACGAGTTAAGACACACGATCAAACAGTCACAAGCAATGTCTAAACGGGTGTGTAATCGTGGGCGATTGATTTTACCACATTGGAAAATAAGAAATTCTACCGTTTCATGTTTTAAGAGTCGAGAAACGATAAAAAGATGACTCTATCTCTTTCAGAGTTGATACAAGCGTGAAAGGACAAGCGCTTGACGGTCTTTTCAAGTTTAAAGAGTCAGAAAAGACCAAATGACTGCTCAGGAAAAACTAGGCACAAAGGGTGTACCAAATATCCGTGAACTGCAATATACACCTTGGTTTCAAATAATGAAACAGAAATTGACCAAGGACTTTCCGTACGTGCAGGTAGTCTCCCCGAATGCTGTGTTCGGTGTATCACGGGTATAGGGCGGCAGACTCGGCTTCCTATGGATAAAGGGTTGAAAACCTAGAGGGGTCTCCCTTTATATACGCGACGGTACGGGGAGCGCAAGTCCGTACTAGCGCTGTCTAAAGCCAACAGGCGAATGACAGCTGCTAGGTTTAACGACGCCGGAACACGTCTCTAGCCTAGACCTTCTAAATGTGTTTCGTTAAGTTCCAATGCTGCCTTAGGTTAATTGAATGAATTTTACAGTTGATCTTCAATTAAGTTTCAATTTCCAGGCCTTATCGTATGTAGTGTCTCCTAAATGCAAGCTATATGCCACGATGCAACATTTCGTTCGATGAAAACTAGCTAAATGAGAGTTGAGAGCTTTTATACAAACGAAATGAACGGAATACAAACAAGAATGCCTCTAATGCAACTAATGCAATTGCACACTTTTCATTCAAACACTAATCACTAGTAATATGGAAAAGATCACAATTTGCACTAATTAAAAAAACAAAAGAGATTATTTTTTTTTTGATTTTCAATGTTTAATGACTAATGTGCACTGAAAACAAAAGGAACAATTCGAGAAATGATAACTAAGAGAGCGAAGCAAACAACATTCACTCAACCAAGCAAGCAACCAAATCTCCAAATCGACCCAAAGTCTCTCAAATCGAAGAAAGACTCGAAAACGCCCAATGGACCGTGTGATCTAGGTCCAAAGCAAGGGCAAACGAATTCTGAATGAAAGAATGAACAATCACTCAAAAGACGCAGAAAAACAATCAAAGATTGCTAAGAGAGCGTGGAGAATCAATCCACAAGTTGACAGGACAATCAAGACACCAAAACTCCCAAGGAGGGCTCGATTCACTATGCCACTAGATGCCCTAGGGCTCAAATCGTGAAATCGATAGACAAAGGCAAACAACCAAAGGATAGCGGTGAATTCCGGTCAAACAAGACTCCAACACACTCAGACAATCAGGAAATCAAGAAGAAAAGTACTGGTCAAGCTCAGAAAGCCAAAAAATGAAGAAACTCAAAAAAGTCACAGGGGTGGCGCGACTGTGGCCTTGAAACTAGCGCCAGAGGCCGAGTGGCGCGACACAAACAAATGCAACAAGCGCCAAGTGGCGCGACGTGGCGCGACTGTCGGGTTAAAACCCGCGCCAGTTAAGTTCTTCAATCAAAATTAAAAAACAAGCTATTCTGAAAGTAGACCAATACAAGCTAAGCAAACCAAGAGGCTAAAATAATGAAAAGAAAAAGCCAAGAAGGTTTGTCAAACAAGGAGAAACAATCGACGAACAATCATAAATGGGACAAGAGAAAACCGGACGATTCCAGTGGAAAGCGATTTGTTGAGAGATAATCCCCTGCGGACGGAGGCGGAGTCCCTACTAGCCCGGCGGTCTGGCAGCAACCGACAATGCTATGACGCAGGCTCCCTGGTTACGAGGCCAGAAAGGCACCGGGACAGGAGCCTACACAAGGTTCGCGCTAGATGCGAAGAAGAAGATGTCCCGATCCTTCGGCCTGGCAGAATCACGATCAGCCACGATCAAGTGGATGAACACCTGCACATGGAAGAAACGAACAGATACAAGCATAAAATCCGGCACACGTAACTAAACATCAGTCAGAAAGGATGTTACTCGCATTAACATGATGGAAAACAGAGTGGAACCATAATCATAATCATCTATTAAATAATGAACGAAGAAAGATTACAACCAAGTTCTGACGTCGCGGTCTCCTTCGGACGGGTCTCCGGTCGTCCACGTCTTGCAAAGCTCGCCAAGGAAAGGGAAAACCTCTCCGGAGTCTCTCGACAATGGTCTCCTTACTTGAGTCGGCCTTAAGGGAAAGAGAGGATTCTTTACAGCCGAGCACGCTTTGAGGAATAGGGAGATGAAAGCTTCGGCACTTCCGGACTATACGACCTTTCGGCCTTTGACCCTTTCCGCCCCCTTCATCAATGGATGAAGGCTATATTTATAGAGGAGAGGAGGAGGTTGGGATCCCTACAATAGTGGAAGGAGGCCTTATCCTTTGGGAGGTTCCCCATATGGTGGAAACAAGAGGCCAAAGGAGGAAGGTCGTGGTTATTCAGGCGAAACCACTCCTGATGACTCATCCACGAAGTTGTTGTAATCGAAACTTCGCCTCCTTTTTTAAAAAAATTTCCATAAACAGAGTGGCGCGGGTGCAACACTGGGACAGAGCGCCAAGTGGCGCGGGCTCAGTGTTAATTTTCCCCCATTGGCGCGGGTACATAACGGGCTACCAGCGCCAATGCAAAAACAGGTGTTTCTAGGGCTCTGCTCAGGAAATGATCAACAGAAGGAATGTTGTCCTCATGGAAAGGGATGCAATGATGGTATTTGCAAGGCATGACACTGCTTATTGGTCACAGAAACGACCCTCCAATGGGCGAGATGGGGATTGCAGGGACGGTGACAAATTACTGTATAACAACATAGACAACAGATATAAGTGGAAAACCATAAGGGAGAAAAACACATCTTATTATTGTTGTGATACAAAGGCAAGCTCCAACTCCCTCTCACCACTGATTTTCTGTAGGCTCCAACCTACATGAGGCTACTACCTCAATTCTGCAAGCTACAATTTTCAAGGAAGCTCCAACTCCCATCTATTTTATGCAGGTTGCAACCTACAAGAGGCTCCTACCTCAGCCAGCTACTAATGACATCTATCAAGCTACAACTTGATATGGAAGCACCAACTTCCTCACATTACAATAAAAACACATGCTGATTTACCTGGATATCAGCTCTGTTCTATTCCTTCATCACTGCTGCCCACTAGCCTTCATATCTGCCTTATATCATCTCTGAATCTTCAAAGCTTCTCTATCTACTCCTCCTTCTTTTTACCCTCTCTGCTCCATTTATCCATTCTCTAATGTCTTTATGCATATCTATGTCTCATCATTTATAGAGATTACCTTATGACTGTTGGTATTCCACAGGGAATTCGAAGTGAATAGGTATGACTCTTTTCCTTCCACCATCTCGTTTTCTTGCCTATCACATTCGGAAAAATATAAAAATATGTATACATTTCAATATTACAGTGGGTTATTTCTTTGCCTACGGAGACTTGCCTTTGCATCACAAACAATATAAAATTAATTAAAAAAATTACATTTACATTTGCAACGGATATATCTCATTCAACCCTTTCAGTTCTTGGCTCACTGTATGTTTGTCTTTTCTATTGCTGTAGTGTAACAATTCTGCATACTCTCCTGCTTTATATGCATGTACAATGCATTTCCCAAATTATGTTCTAAATCTGGCAGCTTTCTTCAACCTTCATGGTTCCAACCATAGCCAAAATCTGCTTTGCAGAAACTCTGTCTTCACTTTTCTGCAACCATAAATCTGCAATCATAAATTTCAAATCAGATTTAAAATTATTTTACCTGTAATATCCTTGAATGATCTTGTTCTTCACTCATTCAGTTCTGCAAATCTCTGCTCACTGCAATTGTGTATCTGTTGCATATATAACTGATTTACAAGTTTAGCCCCAAATAAATCTCAAAGTCTTATGCATATGAAAATGCCTCTCCATTCATTTTCCCTGGGCTGGAAATTTAAATAAACTCTACATGCAGAAGCTTCTTCAATCAAAGGTCAAAACCTCATTATAAATCTGCTATTCTAACTCCATGAAATGGATATTGATATCTCAACTTCGGAGTCAAACCCATAGGATAAACCCATATATGCTAATTTCCATTATATGGAAATATCGAATTAACATTCGACATTTCAATAGCCCATTTCCTAAACTTCATGAAAATTAGATCAATATTCAAACCTTTCATTAAACCAAGGTATAAGCTTCATTTAATGGTTGAGCCAAATCAATATAATATTAAAGCTCTCGGCCTTAGCTCTATTATCATATTTATTTAAATTCCCATCCTAAATTAATTAAGACTTACCAAAGTTCGACTTTGGTTTAAGCAATGCGCCCATGCATATGGATGTTAATCAACCCAACATCACATCTTCACGACATTAATTAAAATTTCAGTTCCAACATAAAAAAAAATTCGGGGCCCACAATATGCACAACTTACCTCTGCATTATCGACCATGCAACTTGATTTATAATCCCACGGTCAATCTCCTCTCGCACTCCAACAATACTTTGGGTGCACATCCGACAGATATCGCGCAATTTAACTGCACTCTCTTTAACCCCTCAAAATCACGCGATCAAAGTTGTTTTACTCTTACCACTTTTGCCATGCGTCCATCATTGAGCCATAACGCGTTCTAAAACCCAAATCCTCTTACCACTTGAGAGGTTGTGCGAGACCACTCTTGGTTTCTTCAAAACCGCTTTCACTGTTTAATTTTACGGTTCCATTTATCGACTGAAGGTTCTACTTCAGATAAACCCGTCTTTCTCTACGTTAATGCTTTGTTCACAATTTCATTTCAGTCCTTCAACACGAAATCTCCACCCTTAATTTATCGAGTATTTCACAGCACCGTGACTCCTACTTTCTTGGTTAAGCTATCAATCGGTCTTCAAACCTCTGTGCCTCCAATTCACGGGTTTATTTGTGCCATTACTTTGTAAATTCCACCTCTGTTCAATCTATGACTCCAAACAGGCCAGGTTTCCAGCCTCCAACTCTCTTCGGCACACAGACAGTGCATGATTGTTTCTCTATATTCAGTTACTGTGGTAAAAATCTATCGTTATGAATAAAATGAAATCCTCATATGTGGCTTCAAAGCCCAGGCTTCTATTCACTGTATATACATAACCGGGTGTATGACCCTCCTTTGAGATCGAATCTCCTTACATCTTTCAAGACCAAACCCTCGTTACATAGATTCAAGAGGTTATCTCTCTTCCATATTATTGATTCAATATATGATAGATGTATACATAATTACCATCAGTGTTCAATATTAACAGACAAATTCAATAGGTGAATGTTCCCCTTCGCACCACACAACTTCTTTACAAATGTGGCTTGCACGTAGAATGAAAGAATTCTCTGTCCCACTCAATTTGTTTGTAAATTTACTCAGTCTTTCCAAGGATATATAAACAAACCCTTCAACTTAAATCTGTACCAAACAATTATATGGATTTTCTTCAATTATATGCAGAACACCATTTAAAACCCCAATTACGGACTTTGTCCACACATTATTCAATCAATCAATGTACATATATTTCAGAACCAAATTCCTTCATTCATATATATAAAATCAGATACAAAAGCATTGTTGATTTTGGCCAGATCGTCAAAATCAAATGGCCCTATCTCTGCTTCTTCCTAGTCTCTGAGCCACCTATTTTTGCTGCCCTCTCTGCCTCTTCTCCTTGTCTGTCTCCTTTTCCTTATTGCTGGTTCTTCTTTGTGATAGTTCAGGTGCAACTCCTCTCTTCTCCTTTGCCATCAATGACAATCTTTCCAAAAACAATTGAGTAACATAGTAACTCATTATCAGTCAATTAAGATAAAAATCACAATGAGAAATAACAACTGTGGAATATTGAAAACTAGCATTACCATTAATGATTGTAACAATGTGATATATCGCTTGATGAGCTTTGTAATGTGACATAACCTTTGACAAAAGTAGAAATTTGACATAGTTCAACTTATGTGAACATCTCAATGTGACGTAACCATTAACAAATATCGAAATCCAACATAAGCCTTAAGAAAAATCATAATGTGGCATAACCATTGAGAATTGTAGCAATTTGACATAATTCAACCATGATCAATCATATCTAATGATAGTCAACATGGTCCCTAATAGTCATACATGTTCAACCATAGTAAAACTATTGTCAAACATGACCAACCAAACTTAACAACCATGCTAATAATATGATTGTATTATTATTTTGATCTGATGTCTATACACCAACTAGTAACTGAAAAAAACACATTATTAACATTGACGTGTCTAATATATGTTTATAGGCATATATTTAGAGTTATTTGAGTGCACTACAAGAAAAAATGACAATGGTGAGGGTCATGCTTGTGATAGACCTTTAAGGTCCGTCACCAATGTCACATATGGTGACGGTCCTTAAAAAAGCGTCCCTATAAGTGTATATAGTAATGGTCCTTTAAGGTTCGTCACCAAGGCTATTTTCATGAAACTTTTGGTGAGGGTCGTTAAAGGTCCATCACTAATTCTCTCTTTGGTGACTCTTCTAGTGACAAACTTTTAATGACGCTCACCAATACTCTTTTTGTTACTTTTGGTGACGGTCAAAAATTGTTCGTCATCATTGATCATTCCAATGAGTTTTTGAAGACGCTATGTGCCTGTTAATATATATTTTGTCAAAAGATAATGATTTAAAACCATTATTGTGGAGTATTTTTATAATATGTCCAAGGCCATAGTGGTTAGAGTTAGTGAATTTTTTAAGAAGTAATTAGTGTGTATCATTTCCCTCATGATGTAATGACTAGTCAAATATATTTTTCCTATGAGTCAACACATGATTCATATATATTAAGTTTATTATCTAGAAAATTCCCTTTAGATAAAGTTCCTCTAGTGTGTGTAGGAAATATATTATTTAATACATCATCAAGCTCTAACAATTCTATTAATGATAAAGACCTAACACTCCTCAACAATCCGATCACACCTTAAATTAATGCTTTGGCACACACTAACATTTCTTAGCACCTCACATCTCTTGGAACATCTTGTCATGACACTGACACCCAAGCACATGGTGGCATGCGCTAGCACAACATGGAACTCTCCTAGCATGTGTTGACATGCATGTAGTCCCTAGTATGCCCCAGAACACCTTGGTTAAATGCATTGACATACATTATCAGTTGGCACACAATGCCACTTGGCATGTATTGGGACATATTATTAGTGTGCCTAGAATTCCCCTTTTGAAAAAATATAAAGTCCCTACTTATTAACCAAGTTATTGGTTCTTTGTTTTGTTGCCTTGACACTTCTTGACACATATTGGCATACCCTGGCACCCTGCACATCCTTATCACCTAGCATGTATTTTCATATCTTGGAACTATTAATCGGAACATATAATTAGCACACCCTGAAACTCCCAAGCACACTTTGGGAATTCTTGACATGCCTTGATATTCCCTAGCATGCCTTACCAATTCTTAGCATACCTTCTCACTCCCTCCTTGGCATGACAAATAACACTCATTAACACCAGTCCTTGGCACATTTTCATCATATTCATTAAATTCCATGGATTTCTACCTAGTGCTCTCTTATTATTTTTTCCTAGTACTCCTTAACACTTCTTGTTGGGCCTCAAAATAGTCCCTATTCTCACTCCATTATTCACCAAATATCTTCACATTACTTCCATATTACCTTCATGTCACATTCATTTCACCTCCACATCATTACATTTACCTCATCATTGGGTTATAACTATGCTTTTCCAAAGTTTATTAATTCTTAACATTTTTAAGTGGATTTGTGGTTAAAATTTAGAAAATAATATGCTTATACTTATACCTAACAGTTAGAATGAGTTTGTTGACATGTCTAGGTACAAAATAAGCTTCCTAGGCACCCTTATGTGGCACTCTATGTTCAAATTCGAATTTGAGGATATCATGGACCTCATGGAGGAGATCATGGAGGATAGGGTTATGTGTCACCATTGGTTGAGAAATATGTGGGTCAAAGGAGGAAATAGTGGATTTAATTTTATGAGTTTGCTATCATAGCTTTTGTATAAATAGGAGTGTTATCTCCTTCATTTGTATTCTTCATTTTTGTAATCTTAGTATCTTATAGGCTGGTAGTGAGAAGTTAGATTGGAGAATCAATGTAATGGTTGCAATTGAAATTTGCAATTGATGATGAATAAGACAGAGCTTCTTTGATCCTCTACATTTGACTTTTCTTTTCATGTGCTTGTGAATCCTTGGTAGGATCCCCATTGCCTAGCAAGTACACTTTTATTTTAGTAAGCTTTTATTTTATGTTGTTTAGATTAAATTATTAGGTTCATAAGTTTGGAATATTAATGAATGACCTTTCGTAAGAAAGTAATAATATTTCCTTCAATGAATCTGATTTGTTATTTAATGTTTGATTTCATTAGTTTAAGTTTCTGATTTATATGCTTGAGATATAAATGAATAGTCTCTTGTAAGAGTGCTTTAACATTTCATGCAATCAATCAGAATTAGGTTTAATTGCTTTAATTTCATTAGTTTAATATTTTGTTGATTAAGATGATTAGAAATATTAATGAACAGTCTCCTGTAAGGGAGCCTTAATATTTCTTACGCTTATCACAATGTCTTTAGATTTCATTTTTATTAAATAACAAATAGGTGTTGGAGATCCTAATGAACAACCTCTTGTAAGGGAGCTTTGGTATTTCTTCACCTAGCTTAGTTTAGTTTGTCTCTAAGTCCATATATTTTGGATGATCCTCAAAGTTTACTTACCCAGATTGAATGTAAATGAAACTCTAATTTGCATCTGCATTTTAGACCAAACACTCCTCAACATGCATTAGCACTCTATAACACACCTTAGCACTCTTCAACATGCCCTTCCACTTCATAACATGCATAACACTCTCTGACACATATTGAAGCTTGGCATCTATTGGCGCTTGGAAAGATTTATCATGTATGGAATACATTGAGATGCCTTGGTATGGTTTTCCATGGTTTAATATTAAATTTATTTGAGATTAGTTGTTGGAAAGTATATGAGAAGCAAGAAAGGAAGACTCGGCACTTAGAATACACTAAGAATTTGCACTTGAACCTATTGTTGCTTAGTGTTGGTGTCCTTGGCATGCCCCTATTGGAAAAGGTAAATTGATGACTTATTAACCCTCTTATGTGTTCATTTCATTGTAGTTTAACTTGTTTCTCCCTTTTGTTGCCTTGACAGTCCCTGGCACGCATTGACACACCCTTGCACATATTGGCTTGCCTTATCACTTGGCACATATTAGCATGTTTGACATGCCTTCACACTATTTGGCACATCTTAGCATTCCCTATCATGCATTGGCACTCATGTCATCACAGCTAGCCTTTAAATTTTTTCATGACTTGGGAATCCAGTCAAGTCCTTGGCTACTCCAGTTCATGTGACAATATTGGCGTGCTTCAACCACAACAACTTGACCAATTGCACCTACTACAAGTAGATTGTGCCTTTTTCACCTAAGAACTACCTATAACTCATCTTATGCCATGCATGTCCAAGCTAAACTTGTCCCACTTCACTAGTTACCAAGACAAGGATCACATGATCTAGCCATGGCCATAAAACAAATATGCAACATAGCTTACATAGGAAATATTTCACTTGTATGTTCAATTCATATAAATAGTAGAACATTAACTGAGAGTTTGCAAGAACCACAAGATGCACAAGGCACACAAGATATAAGTCGACACAAGCTGAGTGCCCCAAAACTTATACACAATGATGTACAATATGAAATTATCTATAATATTATAAAACATGAGCATGTAGCCAAAGTGTGCCACATCTCATATAAAAAAATAGCTAAAGGAAAAAAAAAAATTGTGCCTAGAACAAAGTGATCACCCTTTGTCTAAAACTACTATGTCAAGCCTCGTATAACAATCATATGCTTTCCTCCTGTAAATCCTATTATGAAATTCTCCTTAGCACACTTGAAATCACTGACACTCCCTTGCACACACTCTTGTTCGTTCCTTTCCATGCATTTTGACTTAGTTATCCTTTGTTATGCCCCAACACTCCCTGACACTCTTCAACATGCATTGACATTGTCCTGCATGTGTTAGCAGGCTTAATTATTTTGCATGCCCTAGCCCCCCTAGTTATCATGCCCTCACAACTACCCTCACTTGGTTTGCAACTTGGGAACCCAACCAAGCCCTCACTTGACTACAAGAGCTTGACCAAGTTACGATTACTACAATTAGACTATGTTGTTGAGGTACTCCACAAGCCTATTAAGATGGGTTTGTGTGAGTTTGGTCACAAAAATATTTGTGGGAAAAGAAGCCAAGCAAAGGGATTTTGGACCCAAGATGAGGTTTAAAATATAAAAGAAAATTAAAAAGGAAAATTAATATTTCCTACGGTCTAAGTGGATAAAACCCACATAAGTTCTATAGGGTTCCTATGAGGTCTAGGAAAATATATTTAAGGAGGCCTTAGGATGAATGAAAGAACAAGATCGCCAGTTCTAGTAGAAGAGGACTTACAATTGGTGCAGTCTACAGGGATGATGGAAACAATCACCTGATTTGACTCCAGTCACTCCCAAATTTAGGTGCATGCATGAGAGATTGAGCCCGTAATTTATTTCTCTACTATTACTGAAAGTAAACAAAAATTTGACGGTTTGGCTCAACTTGACGTAATTTGGCTAGTCAAACCAAAATAAATTGATGTAGATTCAGATGTGTTCGGTCAAAAAATCGATCTGTTGGATGCAGATATTAGGCAGACCTTAAAGAGAATTGAGCCTGGATACTCTAAGACTCAAGCTCTGGACATTAAATATTCATTTACAAAGCATAAGAAACTAATTATGTCCAGTGCAGAACTGACTATAGTCCCAAAAAAATCCCAATCAGCGGACTCCTCAACAGTGAAAGAGGTGTTAGCCATAAGGAAACCCTATTTTATCTCGACGATTGACTTCGAGACACAAATCTTAAATATTACAGTGGTTCAGCCTGAGATAGGGGAAAACCAACAAATGGTCGGATCTGGGACCTCTTCCCCAGCCAAAAATCTTGGCAGAGTGTCAGACATGGACATGATAAATTTACATCATCAAGCGGGTGAAATTTTAGTACGGAGGCTATTGGAATCCATTGCAGGGAATAAGAATATGCAAGCCATGATCGATAAGGTCTCTGAGAAATTGAACATAGCTCGTACGACCTTGCGCACCAAGACCAATTAGATCAAATAATTGGAGGATATTGTCGTGCACCAGTTTGGACACCCTAAAGATATTTCTCCTCTAAATAAATTATTGCAGAAGAAATAAAAAGAGATTAAAGAGACCCAAGCAATATTAAAGATCTCAGACCATGACCCTCATGTTCTGATACAATCTTTCGAGAAGAAATAGGAGGTCAAAATTCGTCTTCAGGAAATAGAATCTGCTATGTAGATCAAGGAAGAAGAGTGACATAGTGCTCTCAAGAAGCTAGAGGCAGTCATAGAAGAATCTCATGAAAAAGAGGGGCGACACATAAAACTCTTGGCAGAGTATAAGACTTCAATTTAAAAGGCTCTTAGTTTGGTCCAGAAAACTGAGCCAAAATATCCCAAGTTATTACGCATCAATATTACTCTATTAGAACAAGAGTTGCAATTAGCCAAAGAATAAATCACAAGAGTTGACCATAGAATCAACGTCGTCACGGGGAAAAATAAAATCAAAATTGAGCAGATTCTAGATGCTCTAAAGGATAAACATAATGAGGTAAAAAATCTAGAATAAGTTTCACATGACATAGTGATAGGAAAGGAGGTACTAATGCAGGCTAAAGGATAAATCTAGAGAGAGTTTTGGCAAAAAATCACTACGGTTGAGTCATTTTTGAGAGTTCTCTCGTAGTGCGAAAAGGCTCTAATACAAAGCGCCATTCTAGAGGAAAATTCTACATATGAGACCTTAGATAAAAGGTTGGAAGACCTCTATGCAATCATAGATATTATTAATACATTGGAATATGGAACTTTAGTAGAACTAGAGCTACCTCCTAGAGACGAATGCGTTTTCTCTTTGGTTATGTGAAAGGAGAAGCAAGTCGTTATGTAGGAAACATGGGATGAATTTGACAGAGTTATCAAAGATATAAATGACTTCATAACCGAGTGGAATTATTTAGGAAGATTCAAGGTGCCATCATTTTGGAATGAGGAAAATTGGGCAATTTCCTGGCAGAGGATCTTTGATTAATTGAAAGCAACAAAATATGATTTGGTTTGTCTAGCCATGATAGGAGAAGAATTAGTTTCTTATTCTACAGTTTTCAATGCACTTTGAAAGGACTTTACTATTTTGGCTGGGGTAAACAAGATCATACAAAATCTCCCTGCCACCAAGAATTGAATAAGGTCATGTTTGGTGGTGGAAATTTCCAAATACAAGAACGTGCCTTGGTTAGCTGCTACTAAATGGGACAAGTTAGTCAAATTGAAAAATCATTTTAAAAGAAATGCAACAATCCAATAGTTCACTTATACGTCATGGGTTGCTGAACCTGTCCCACTAATGTAGTCTATAACAGATCAACCGGAATACTGGAACGAAATTTCCCTGATCACAACTCAGGCGCTAACTGTCAGGATACGTGGGGTGCACACACTCTCTCCAACGAGGCTGACTAAAAGGACCAAGTCATCAAATATGCAAAGGCGGCACAATGCTTAATAATTTCATTTCAAAGATTTACTTTACTTTTATTTATTTTAATTTCAATTTCAATTGGTTACAAGAGAAACACTTACTAAAACAACTATTTTGAAAACTATTTTTTAAAACCTTGTTTCTCGTCATGGGGGGTTGTTGGCAGAAGAAGAAAAAGCTTTATGAAATACTGAAATTGACTATACATGATACAAAGTTTTCATTTTCAATATTGAAAGTATGAACTCACAATTTTTATTAGTTCTATCTGTTTTTCCTGCTATTTTGATTTGTAGTCACAACGAATTAAATCTGAGGCTCGCTCTCATTTAAGTAATAACTTATTTGGTTTTCATTTTATGGTATCTATATTATCAACATAATTTTTTAATGATTAGTCTTGAATTATTTATAACTAAATATCTATATTTTGTTTAACAATAATTCATGTTTTATCAGTGATTTCAATTCTGTATGTTTCTCTTGTGGTGTTGCTATATTTGTTTTATTTTAAGGTGTGTTATGTTCTCCAGATTATAAAGTTTTACTCTCTTGTTATGAATCTCAGTCACGATATTTACTATTAGTTGTTTTCATTTACAGTATAGAGTAAAATTAAGATGCCTACACTTGTTGCAAATTTTCTTTCTTAACTTGAGGATAGTTCTTAAGTTGGTGTTTTACTTTTCTTTTCCTTTTTTCTTTTGTTCTTTTCTATGATTGCTATTATCTTGTTTAGAGTTTACCACTATTGTTTTTCTTGCAAGGAATATGATTTAGGAATTATGAAACATTAAATGTGTTGCTCCCTTTTGTGAATATCACCACCTATTACAATGATTGATTATCTATATATGGCATTATTTTATTTGTTTATTGAAAATAAAATAATTTAGACTACAGGGTTACCCCCTATGGTGTGCTGCAGATCAGTAGTTCCACCTAGAGTGGGAGGACACATTAGTCCTTAGTGAATGCAGACTTGAATCACTTACGTGTGGGAACAATTTTAGCACCAAAAACCCTCTTGGAAAAGGTAAATTGATGACTTATTAGCCCTCTTATTTGTTCATTTCTTTGTAGTTTAACTTTTTACTCCCTTTTTTTCCTTGATAGTCCTCGAGACGCATTGTCACACCCTTGTGCATCTTGGTATGCCTTATCACTTGGCGCATATTAGCATGTTTGACATGCTTACACACTATCTGGAACATGTTAGCATTCCCTGGCATGCCTTGCCACTCATTTCCTCACAACTAGTCTTACATTTTTTCATGACTTGGGAACCCAATCAAGTCCTTTCATAAATCCCTTGACCCCTAAGCCCTTCGTTCTTAACCCTTAACCATTGAATCCCTTAACCACTAAGCCATTAACCTATAACCCCTAAACTCCCTAGACCTCAACCCCCTAACCCCTAATCCCCTTATTGAAAATAGTAGCGAGAAAGGTCTTCTTGACTTATGCCTTAGTCAAGAAAGACCTTGATCAATCCTTCATTAGCGCACATGAGTTGGAGGATGAGTTCATGGAGTAGTTAACTCATGTGAAGAAATTATAGGCCCAATTTTGTTTTTCTCCAAGTGCGAGTTTATATTTGGAAAAATATGAGTGAGAGACTCAGTGTCTAATTGAGTCAAGGATCGGTTAAAAGAGTCAGTTTGACTTAGTTAACAAATCAATCACAGGTTTTAGTTATAAAGCTTAACTTGCTAGTTATAACATAAGTCAAAAGGCTTAAAAGGAACACAAAGGCACATCATGGTATCATAATTGTGAGAACGAGTTTGTGTGAGACATTTTCGTAGGAATAACATATCAAGGAGGAGACTGTATTTAGATAACAAATATAATTTTCCTTACAGAAGTATGCTACACTTTAGGAGTTAATTCCTAAATAATAGGGGCTTGTCTAGCGCTAGGAAATAAGAGACTTCAGTGCAAGGAAATATGGGTTGGGTCAAGTTCTTGCAGGGAGGTTTCGATCTAAGTATTAACAGAGAGAACAACCTTGTTTTCTGTTGAAATAGTTGGCCTCATAAATAATTCTATTTTCTCAATTTATGTCAAAAAAATATACAACAAGCAGAGAGTTTTCCCAGTTGGGTTCCCTAGAAAAATATCATGTTGTTATGTGTGACTATGTTTCTTTATCTTTGTTTCTATTCCACTGATTATCTATCGTAGATAAACCTTGTGTCTTGGTGCAATGAAATTAGTTTTGAATTTATTCATTTAAGCAGTTGTAGAATTTCAAGGAATTTCTGTGTGATATCAAAGAAGTGATTAGTATAATGACCAACGTTGAGACCAATTCATGACCAACACATATCACTCAAGAAGGCTAGCGCTATATTTTGAAGGATAGCTATATAAGTAAGCAGGATGGAATTCCAAGAATTGAGATCCGACCACTATTTAGAGGGAGCCTCTAACTTCGCCTCTTGGAAAGGGAGGATCGTGATATTATATTGGAGGATAATGGGGAGGGGGAGTTTTTCAATAACACTATACCACCACTGCAATATCCTCAATATTTGACCCAACGCAATATGAATGATATCAAGGCTAGGAAGATTATACTATAAGGGGCCAAAGGTCATATAGTTGCTCATATCCATGAGAAGAAGACAACTTTTGAGATGTTCAACTATTTTAGATCTATATCAGAGTATCAATGATTCCAGGAAGTTTTCTATTAAGGAGAATCTAAGGAGTATTCATATGAGACACATATAGCCCATCATCAGATATTTTATGAAGTTCACTCAAGTTATAGATGAGCTAGGTGGTGTGGGTGTCACTGTACCTGAGAAGGACCTTGTGAGTTTTGCTTTACTAGGAATTCACAAGTCTTGGTATGGTTTCCAAGATGTAGTTGGGAAAGGTTATGGATTGAATATGTTCAGAATAATATTTGGATAGGAACTCGAGATGGTATATCAACAAAGATCAAGGACAAGAATAATATTTCTCTTATAGAAAAGGCCAAGGGAAATATGGGAAAAGGGAAGACCGAGTCTAGTCAGAAGGGATAGAAAAAGAAGAAAGATATAAGTAAGATCATGTTATTTCATTTCCATGAGTTTGGACACTATGCTACTAAGTGTCCTAATTAGAATAAGAGGTCTAGTAAGAATCACGCGGTTGCATCAATTTAGGTAGATGGGTTTGCTTTTCAGTTTGAGAAATATTTATCATTGATAGCTTGCATGGAAAGCTTAGTAGGGAGAAATACATGGTATATTGATTATGGAGCCTCCTTCCACATGAATGGGAACAGGGAGTATTTCAGCGAGTTGGAGGAGAAGAACATGGAGGTTCATATTGAGTTAGGAGATAATGGAAAGTACACAACCAAGGGGGTTGGTGCCGTCATATTTGATAGGGGGTCTGGAAGCTCTCTCCTTCTTAGATATGTTCTTTATGTTCCACGACTGAAGAAGAACCTTGTTTCAGTAGCAAATCTTGAGGACAAGGGATATGAAGTCATCTTAAACAGAGGTAAGGCATACCTCAAGCACTTAGCTTCTGGATTAGTGAAGAAGATAGGTGTGAGGGTGAGGAACATGTACAAGTTCCAAGTAGAGAGCTTGTTGTAGGAAAAATGTATAAAGGAGGATCCTCTATGAATATCACAGACAGTCTGTTCCTTCTAGAACTACACTAAAAATTATGAGTTAATTACCAAATAATAGGGGTTTGTCCAGCGTTGGGAAATAAGAGAATTCAACGCAAATAAATATGGGTTGAGTTGAGTCCTTGCAGTGAGGTTTCGAGCTAAGTATTATTAGAGAGAACAACCTTATAATCTATTGGAACAATTTTCCTTGTAAATTATTCTATTTGCTCAATTTCCGCCAATAAAATCTACAACAAGTAGAGGGTTTTCGCAGTTGAGTTCCCTAGAAAAATAGTGTGTTATTATGTGTGATTGTGTTTCGTTATATTTGTTTCTATTCCGCTGCTTATCTATCGTAGATAAATCTTGTGCCTTGGTGTAACAAAATTAGTTTTAGATTTGTTCATTCAAGCAGTTGCAGGATTTCAAGGAATTTTTACACCCTTAACTTCTAGAATCCATAAGCCTTTCTCCCAAACTATAGGTGCTCCAACACTAATATTCTTGGTCATATTAAGTTTTTTTTCGCTAACCCATTCAAATACAACCTCCAAGAACTACTAGGTTTCAAGGAAAAGAGCCAGAAGGTCATCAAATTTGATCCACATTTTATGGGCAATCACAATTCCCCCAAATATTCTCCATGTATTTTCTTTCAAAGGGTGATAAGGGGATTAGGGGCCCCATTATCACAACCCATAAGCCCTTAACCCATAGCCACTAAAATCCCTATCCCCTTGACCCCCAAGCCATAATACCTTAACACGTACATCCATAACTCATAACCCATTAATCCCTTGACCCATTAAACCTTAAGCCTCTAACTCCTAACCTAGAATCCACAAACCCCCTAAGCCTTAACCCCTAACCCATAACTCCCACTAGTACATATGGACCAAAAATATGAGGTCATACTCCAATAGTGCATTCATATTATCAGATTTTTCTAGCAAATTTTTTTAGTTTTTTTTAAAGCCCCGACATTTGTCGGATATCCGATAAACACAATTATCATCAAATATCTAACGATATGTTAGTCGAATATCCAATGATAATTTTGTTTGTCAGATATGTGAAGAAAATTAAATGTTCCTCATATATCCAATGTTTAACCAAGTGAATTATCTATTTATCAGAATATTGATGTTTGACGAAGTCAATATTTTTCTAGTTGGACAATGTCTCTCTAGTCAACAAATGTCAAAAGTCCAATGAAATGGTTGTTTTTTGGTCATAATACAAAAATATTTTATTTTTTTAATTGTATTACAAATAGTAAAACACTATTGATGCTTTTTTTTTAAGATAATCATCACTGAAATTTTGATAAGGAAAAATGTCCATAACATTCCTCCAAGAGGACAAGGAGATGTGAGATCTACATTGGAGGCTTTGGGTGATTTCCTTCCCTTGTTTAATCCATGTTTATCATCCTTAAGCCCTCACAAAATTCAAAATTACTCAAAAGAGATTTTTATCTCTAAAGTTTAAACATGTCAAAAATTGATTTGTTTCCAACCCATTTTTTACAGTTGAACATCACACATCATTGAGTGCATCCATCATGCTTCTTCTGGGATGGGACCTAGGTATGAACCCCTTGAAAAACTAAGTTATTCCCTTGAAAAACTAAGCTTATGAACACATAAACAAATTATTTTTTAAGTATTCATGCATTTTTTTGAGTTTATAGAAACGTAAGGGTCTTGGAGAAGTGTCTCACCCTATGGAAAACACTTAGGCACAATTTTGTAAAAAAATGGATGGTTTTCAAGGCTTTATTAGTGTTTTTTTATGTATTGAATAGAATTATTTTTATGTGATATAGCCTGTACTGCAAAAAAATAATTGCGTGATATGATAGAGGCCATGAAATTTTGAAGGGACATGTGGTAAACCCTCATTGGAATATCATGAGTTGGGAAATATTTGTCCTGTGACATGTGTCACATTGTCGTATCATTGGAAACTTTGAGGAGGACATGTGGCATGCTCTAATTGGTTGTTGCACCTCTTTCAAACTTTGAGGTCAGCACATGTCACATATTGGTTGGTTGTTGCATGTATATAGTCTTTGTAGATGTGATAAATATGAGGAAAGGGGGTTGCCACAAAATAAAATAGTTTCATCATGCAATGAAGAAAGAGAGAAAGAAAAACAAAGGAAAAGATAAGGGATAGAGGAAGCAAAGAGAAAGGAAGAAGAGGTGGGGGACATAGAAGACATAGGGGAAAGTAGGATGCGTACAAAGATAAGTTGTGTTATGTGCTATTGTATAGGATAAAATTTTCCTCTATGTGACGTATTGCATAGATAAAATGTTCATGTGCAATGTGTTGCATGGTTTAAAAGGCTTGGCACGATGAGAAGATTGGTGAGAATGTGATAAAATTGTGGAGTAGTATCATTATAACCGAATAAGAATTTAAGCAAAGATGAATTTCTCAACAAGTGTAAACCCAAGGGTGAATCATACTAGTTGTGACATGGCATAGTATAGATGACTAGTGAACTTGCTACCACATCACCATTGTGATTGTTGACGTGGTTGAGGAAAAGAGAGCTTGAAGAATTATTTAGAAGGTCATATATTTTTATGGATGTCTCATAATTAAGCCATATTATAATGGTTGGAAAGTTATTATTGAGAAAAACACATATAGAAGCTCAAAAAAGACCCTATAATAGTACATATAGAGGAAGAAAATACATAGCTCACCTCCTTAATACCACTTAGGGGGGAAGTGTACATGATAAGAGAAGATGATTTTGCCTATCATATTAAGAAAAGAACACACCCAATAAGTGGTTAAGCAAAGATGAATGTTTCAACAAGTGTGAACCCAAGGGTGAATTATTCTAGTTGTGACATGTCATAATACAGATGATGGGTGAACTTGTTGCCACATCACTAGTATGATTGCTAGCGTGGTTGAGAAAAAGAGAACTTGAAGAAATTTTTAGAAGGTCATATCTTTCTATGCATGACTCATAATTAAGAAAGAATACAATGGTTGGAAAGTTATTGTTGAGTAGAATACATATACAAGATCAAAAGAGACCTTATAATAGTACTGAAAGTGGAAAAAATACATTAAATCATTTCCTTAATGCCACTTAGTGGGGTGGGTACATGATAAGAGAAGATGAATTTCCCTATCATATTAAGAAAAGACCAATTCTTGGATTTAGTTATAAAGGGTCTCATCAATTTCCTTGTTGAAATTGTTCCTTCAAATTGGGATAGATATTGGAGTTATTCCAAAATAATTAGATGTATAGACAACATGAGGACTAAAAATATCCATGAAATGACTTTCACTTTTTATATGATGAAATAATTTTTTTCCTTTCTTTTCGAAGTTTCATTTTGCAAGAGTCCCAAGATAATTTGAATAGACTTAAATATATTTCTCATAATATTATTGCATTTATCAAAATGTAACATCTAACTTAAGACTTAAGCTTTCTTTATTAAAATGATTTCCTCTTCATTAAAATAAATGATCTTTTAAGATCTTGAAAAATAAAAATAACTTCAACTAAATAACGAAAAGGAAAACAAAATATGTGAAAAAAATCACTACACTCTTAAGATATTCCATGCTAAATCATGTGAGGGAGTGATTACCAATTTGATTATTATCTTTTATCCCAATTGAGACATCAGAAAGAGTTTTGAATTTGAATATTGTATCCTTTATATGAATGTATTACCCATTCCATTTGGAGTAGACTCTATTCATGGTAGTTGAGTTTTGAATCCATTTTGCCACGTAAACTTTTCTGGATACTTACTTTTTCTCTTCAGAAGGAGATAGCTTATTATTATGTATTATATATCAGCGAATTATGTAATTTATTGGAATATCTCATCCCATCCCCGGTATAAAATAGCGCGTCCGTTCCATCCCTGGTTCCTTACTGCCCACAGTTTTAAGCATTGAAAATAGTCAATTCGAACCCCAGTTCAAGCCAGTTCAAGGGTTTGCACAAGGAAATACTAGTCCGAGGCTCGAAATATGGAAGGATGATCATCCTAGATATGCTTGAAAATAATGGAAGAATCGATTTCTTCAATGCTTCAGGTGGACCGGAGTTTACTTGACTTGAGCAGGTAAATATATTCATATCTCTTGCCTCTTTCCACAAGTTTTCTAATGCTTTTTCTCATTACTCAATCCAAATCGCAGACATTAATCAAAATTTCCACATAGATCTACTTAATTCCTCATATATTCTGAATGTTTATCTCGAACAAACCCTATGTGGAAAATGAAATAATGTTAAATCAAATTCATGTTATTTGACAAAACCCAACACAATTTGAAAGAAAACCTCTGGATGTTTGGAAATTTGCTGCCCTGCAAACCCTCACTTCATTACCTGTGCTATCTTAAATAAATTGTAAAATTCTACAGATTGACCATTGGAGCTCTCCTGGTAACAATACCCAATGAGATTTGAAATCAACCCTTTTGGATGTTCGGTGATTTTCTATTCTTCTAACCCTTGCTACATTAGGTTGGGTGAATTTTGTGGAAATTATCGATAATATTTCAATTCCATTTTAGTAAATTATGTAAACCTACAGATTGACCAACAAGGTTTGGAATCACTTGGAAAATGTGACTGCACAGTTACCTGTCGTGGTCTGGAAATTTTAGAAATCCAATTGGTTCTTTATTTATGCCCAGAATCAATGGACTCAATCTAGGAATAAAACGGTCTCCTTCAATGTAGGGAAGACATAACAGTTGGCCAGTGCTACACTTGCTGGGATCTGGAAAAGACTAACCTTCAAAAACGTTGTTCAAATGCCCGTGGTGGTAATATCTTGCCTTTTCACTGCTTCCTACGTTATGAAGACTATTATTTCACAAGAATACTAAACATAGATCTAGGGTCGAATTTCAGTGAGAACTTCCATGGGGACACAAGTGTCTTTATCCCGAGTGGCTGATAGTCATCTGTTGAGAATCTCTTAAATAATTTATCAAGGGAAGCAGCACCTGAAATGAAAATATGTGCTTGGGGTACAGGTGTAGATTCGTCTCAAATGATCTACGGTCTAGTCCAGTGCACTAGGGATATATCTAGTTACCACTGCACAACATGTCTAACTTATGCAATCAAAGCAATATTGACATCTTATGGAAGTGCAGGAGTTTGGTATTGGAGTCAAAGCTGCATAGTTCATTATGAAAAATATATTTTATTTAATATGACTGCAGTTTCACTAGCCACTGCCGAAGGACAAGTGAATACATTACCGGAGCAGATCACATCCAGCAATAGTGGGCAGAACAAGCACTCAAACAAGACACCCATAATTTGAGATGTTGTGGGTGCCTTGATTCTAGTGTTAATTATATGCATGTTCGCAACTGGGAGAAGGCTAATCTTGACCATATTCCGAAGAGGATACCAAAATGATGAACAAGTTGAAGAAGGCACACTCATTGAACATGATCGACCAATAATATTTACAATAGGAACATTAATCGCTGCTACTCAAAACTTTCATGATGATAACAAGCTAGGATAGGGGGGATCTGACCCCATATACAAGGTAACATAAGCGAAGGATGCCTCGCTAGTAATTGGTCTGGTTCTGTCTCGTTCACGATGGTATGAATGTTTTTAGCAGGAAGGGGGGTGTCTGTATATAGTTCTCAGGCCATCTATATGGTTCTGAGGTAGGAGTCTTATTATTATTGGATTTCCTTAGCTATAGCTGGTTGCATGACTGTTAAAATGTGCTGAGTCTGGGGCATAAGATTTTGCGGCATATGTGCTAGTTTCCTTATCACAGTGCATATAGGGGTTAATTCACAGGGTCACTCTTAGCTAAAAATTATGTGAATTTGTTGTATAATTCTCCCGGAACACCACTGTGTGGTCTTTCAATTTTTTATCATGATTATGTCTGCCATAGTAATTTTAGGAGCTATTTTTAAAACCCATTTAGCAGCACATCTGCCTCGACCAAATGAAAAACAGAGGGAATAGGCTATCTTCACACGACTCTGCCAAGGATTCGGATTCTTCACACTCCTTGAATCAGTCTAGGTTGAAATCCAAAACTCAACATTTATTATAGATGCATATGTAATTCATATAACATGGGTGAAATAGTTTGATAAGGAACCTTGGATATAGGAATCATCCTCCATTGAGTTCAATGGTGAGCTTGAGATCATGCGTGGGTGGGAGCCCAAAAAATTATTTTGGAAATACATAAGGAATCTCTAAAAAACTAGGTGTTGAATCAAATCTATCAGGCCCTTTTGTTCATGGTCACCACATAGAAACATTATCATTATTTTTTTCAATTGAAAAGTTGAAAATATGTTAAGGATACAACATTTTCTAGCCCAAAAAATCGGCAAACATCGTCTATCCCAAAAAATTGGTACAAATCGGCAAACATCGTCTAGCCAAAAAAATCGTGATTTCAAGATTAAATCGGGATGTTATCGAGATGTTTGCAACACTGGTATTAAAACCCTCCAAGATCCTCAACCCAAAATAAAAAATAATAACAGTTCATGATGATCCCAATGAATCTCCTCCATTCTCCCTTCATTTTATAGATTCCTTTTGAGGCTTTTCCCTCCTAAATTTAAATTTGAGTGATGTGCAAGTTTCCCTCCATTTTCCCCAATTTAATTTTTATTACCTAATTTTACCTAAATAAAATTAAATAATAATTCCCCATTTTGGATTGACTATAGTCTACAGGGTTAGATAGTACTACATCCTTCCTTGGGAAATTAATTCGAAGAAGACATTGCATGCCAAGCTGATGCCTTTGTTTTGGAACACCTTGATCCTCCTGCCCACTATGCTTCACCTTTCCAAACATTCCAATTTTGTATGATCATTATCACACCTATAAAGCAATGGGAGAAATAATTAGTACCTTTTAGCATTGCACCCATGTACAATTTCATAAAAAACTAAAATTGATTTAAAAATAAATTCAAAAACATCCTTTTGGTTGGCAAGTGCATTGCCAAAATCCAAAACTGAGTGCTTGCAACCTGTGGCACTGGATCACTCACTAAGTGGTAACTTCATTACAACCATTAGCTATCCATATCAACGTATGGAAATACATTTACAAGTGCATTTTCATCATCCTTGTGATAGGTTGGTTTGAACTCCTTGACATATTCTGCCTGCCTTGTAAACGATGAGAAATTTGATAGACATAATTATTCACTTCCCAAGCCAACCTTCTAACAAGATTTAAAAATATTCCTTACAAGGATGCAGAGCATAATTTCTTTGTAGTGAATTATGTTAAATTAATCCCTGGCTCAACTCCTTAAAGCTTCTATTCACACGTAGAATTCTAGGCTAAATATTGTTCATGGATTCTTTGTTGGAATAGTTTAATCATCCCTCTTTGCACCATGTAAAATTGATCATCTATGTATAGGAATGTTCTTCTTTTTTCCTCCCATAAAACACCATGTCTATCTTTACATGAAAATTGGTCTGGAGCCTCTCATTGTTCAGAAATGAGTAGCTTCGAAACTGTATAGTGTGCCTCTCATTAAATCCAAACCGTTGGTCTCATATTGCAACGACTTAGAAGATACCACTTTTACGTGTCACCATGTCACCATGCATCATCCTACATAACTTACTTTGGAAGAGGATAAGGTCCACATAGGAAGTGTGCCATCCACTTCTCCAATCCAGCCACGGTCAACAAAGGAATTTTTTAAGACCATGATCTCATGATCTCTGTCAACATGTACATGGATAGATCTAACAAACAACTAGGACTAATCTCCTTTCTGACTGGTAGTAGTGTGATTTTCCAAGCCACCACAAATAAGCCATGTCTCCAGGAATATATGTGTTGCCTAGCTGCTAAATAGAAAAGGTGATTTGTTGATTCAAGTTTCAACGAAAACTGTGCCACCTTTGCTCAATGTACAAGATGAGAATTAAGGGTGTGAATTGTGAATTATGCCTCACTTTGCTAATTTTCATGTCATCACCGCATAACCTTAAACAAACTAGGAATCAAATCCATTATTGAATTCATTTGGAGAATTTGTTAAAAATTACATGGAGTACAAGCAAGTAGCTTACTAATCTGTAACTTAAATAGGCACATTAATATCAATTAGAGAAAAAGACCTTCTATAGTCTTCCCCCACAATAACGTTCAAACTTCACATTGGCATTCTTTCGAAATAAAATGAAGGTATGTTGGAAGAACATTAATAAAAGGATGTAACAATATATGAGGGCTCATACAAGACACATTCAATAAAATACTAATAATAGCCTGGCTAGAGGTATCTATTGCAACTTGCAAGGGAGAATCCTCCAAATTCAAAACTGCATCTTTCCTTTGTGTAGTTTATGAAATATTTTGTAAGAGCTATAGAAATATCAACATAGAAGCAACTATGATTTTAGTAAACTATCTTCACATATGTTGTCAAAGAAAATAGAGGGGAATAAATAAATTTCTTAGTGCCAAGATATGTTATGTCAACAAATTTTTTTGAATGCCTCCTGACCTTTTACCCATTAGTTTTCAATTAAAATAAACAACTTCTGATCTACATTGATATGACATCGTGGGTTCTTGTAAAAGCTCGTTTAACACCTAGAGTAGCACTGATTTCTGTAGAGTGCCCATCTACTAGGGTTTATGCCAGAAAGATATTAGACTAAAGCTCACCTTTAATTATTTCTTCATAGATCTCTTGTCCTCGGTCAAGGGGTTTATGATTGGCACAAGCTAAGAGGATAGTTGCAAATCTTATGACATTCATATTCCTACCCAAAAATTCTATTTGTTGCAAGAGGCTTAGAGATTTTATACCCTACCAATTATGTGTATACCATGCCAAAGTTGCAAACCGAAAATTAAATATAATCGAAAAATTACTATATATAAACTTAGTGTTAATTGAGCATTGGCGAGCAACCCATATACCATTGAAAAAATGTCTGTATGACATGATGACCATATAAGCACTGAAATGATTAGGACAAGAAGAGTGGAGTCAGTGGTAAAGCCCAGTGGAACAAACTCCCAAGATTCTTTCTTACCAAGCACCCAGGAAAGCCCATTCATGGTTGGGATACATGGGTCTAGTCATTTCCCCAATCAAACAAGAAATTTATAACCATAATAGTGATGGTCGTTGATGAATGAGCCAAATTATTGGCTATAATAATTGGGGCAACCAAAATAAAACTTGAGCCTGCTTTCTGACTTTTATAGTTCTGGTTTTAAAGCCGCCCTTATGTACTTTTGATTGGAACCTTTTATATCTCTGTCATTTCACATTTCAATGATGAATGGAATTAGTCTGCCCAATTTTTTGAATGGAGGTATGAAAGATATGGATTAAACCTTTGTGAGAAGCATTAAGCCACGACCATATGTTGGATTCTATGCATTATTTCCATCAAAGGAAAAAATATCTTTTCCAAAATTCAGAAAGATACGATTGATCAGCAGAAAATTTTTGTAGCAAAAGAAAGGGGCAAAAAATAAATCACGAGTATCAACCATTAGAAAACATAAGGCATTCTCTACCAGACTTGGCTGTAGACCAGGTTGCAATAACATGCTCTCTACTTTGTTAATTTCTGCACCCAACTCCTGAACTTGTTATATTTGTTGCATATCATCTTGCAAGGAAGCATTTAAGATATTCACATGGTTTGAGGCCTCCTTGTAATCACATATTCGTAGAAGATAAAACATGTGCAACATTCTGTATAAAGGCGCATACCACAAAAACACTATCTTTGATCCTGAGGGATTGAATTCAAAATGGCATCACATTTGTTCATAACTATCTCTATAGCATCTTCTCACTGCATAAGTTGAATGTGAAATATCGATGTTAAACAAAACATCTCAAGTTCAGGATACTTTATTTTACTAGCATGTTGTTGTCTAGACTCTAAAGCACGTATTGCACCTTAAAAATACCCTTTAGTTGTCAAAGCATTTGCAAGCTATAAGGTGAATTTGTAAGACCATAATTTTTCCAACTCTCCTTCTCCAGAAACTCTTGCTAACTCCAAGCCCAACCCTTTTTTGATGTTACCCATTTCTCACAGGGTAACTCTCAGCTAAAAATTCTGTGAATCTATTGTATAATTCTCCCGGAACACCACTGTGTGGTCTTTCAAATTTTTATCCTGATTATGTCTGCCATAGTAATTTTAGGAGCTATTGTTAGAACCAATTTAGAAGCACATTCGCCTTGACCAAATTCAAAACAGAGGGAATAGGCTATCTTCACACAACTTTGCCAAGGATTCAGATTCTTCACACTCTCTGAATCAGTCTAGGTTGAAATCCAAAATTCAACATTTATTATAGAAGCATATGTAATTCATATAACATGGGTGAAATCGTTTGATAAGGAACCTTGGAGATAGGAATCATCATGCATTGAGTTCAATGGTGAACTTGAAATCATGTGTGGGTGGGAGCCCAATAAAATATTTTGGAAATACATAAGGAAACTCTAAAAAAATAGGTGTTGAATCAAATCTATCATGCCCCTTTTGTTCATGGTAACCACATAGAAACATTATCATGGTTTTTTTCAATTGCAAAGTTGAAAATATTTTAAGGATACAACCCTTTTGGACCCAACCATAATCTTCTTCTAACCCAATTCATTAAGGAGGTGAAGTAGCTTGTAATTGATAGATTAATGGTATTGGAGCTAGGTTTTTTTTACTTTATTTTATAACTCCACAATATTTCCTGGTTTATTTATTTTATGTATTGTACAAAAGAGCTTCTAAACCTTTGAAATATCTATCTTCTGAAGATTGAGATGGGAATATTTCATACTTGATAGGTCACTCACAACACCTAGGTGATTGCTCTTGGATGTAGCCATACAATATCACCTCACTGACCTCATTCTTCATTCTCGTCCTGATGATGAATTCCCGTTGGGATTCGACACGTCGACCAATGTTTTATGATATAGTGGATAATCCAGATTCTACAAATAATGATTAGGTCTCGCTCATTTGAAGAAAATCACATCCAAACTATTGGGGGAATTAGGCGATAGAATTTGTTGAAAGTTGAGGTAAGTCACCTACAACCAATATTACACCAAAAGGCTTGTATAAGACATTTATTTAAGACAAAATTACCATTTTGTCTTAATTATTTATTTTATATTAAATTATTATTTTGATATTTTTAATTATTTTAAATTAAAAATTGGAGTTGACGTTCTGAATTCTCTTGGAGAAAACAAACAGTCTTGATTTCTTGGTTGTTCACATGATGGGATTGACTACCCCTTTGCCCTTTATTTGGCATTGTTCTTTCTTGGCTGTTGAGGGTTTTGCTGCACCACGCTAGGGTTTTGATTCTGTGGAAAGGTGATTATGGCTTTCTCACAGTGAATGGACTCCATTCCTTCCTATGGTGGAACACCAATCTGCACTGGTAAGCAGTTTTATCGTTTTTTTTTCTTCAGATTCTTCTCTATTTAAAAGAGGTTGGGAATTTTTGAAGGTTTCAAATACAAAAATTGATACATAAACCATATTAAAGAAACAAGGGAATGAGTTGCATAATGCAAAACATATAGATTAAATATAGGATAATAAAATAGACCAAATTGCACTTAGCAGCAATAAGAAGAAGAAGTGCATAGCTTCATAAATCTCCAATCTTTAGTATTTTGTTAAAATGGTGGCCTTGGGTTATAGTTTAAAGGTGGCTGATATTAAAAAATTCCTTTAACCACTCTTTTTTCAAGGATAGGGTCATATGACATAGGAAATTAACTAATATAAATTAATTAATTGTTTGGACCAAGGATCCACAAGGATAAAATCACCTATTGCTGGCTCTAGCTCCCTTCACATAGTCTAATTCCTAGGATTTCCTAGTCTATAAACTCTTACAACTATCTCAATCTACTGACCCTCTCCCATCAGGTTGCACAACGAAAGGAATGGGACCCATATATTTGTCGTGCAGTCCCTTAGGTTATCCCACTTCCCTCTAGTGCTCTAGCATTGACCAGCCAGGAAATCTCACTACTAGGATTCCAGGGATTATCAACTGTAATTAAGTTTATTCAATGACAATCATTTTCCTTTCACATTGTCATAATTTCCACATAGTTTCATGAAAATTGTTTCCATAATTCTATTTTAGCATTAATACAACAACCTAGGCATTGAGAGAAATATTCCATAGAAGAATTGATGTCAAAATCTCTTTTGCATGCTCAAAAATCATGGATTATATTTTCATGCATATGAGATACCATGTGCTTTCATAAGAAGTACATGTCTCTCTCTTAACCACCAATTTCAAATTTCCAAGGTTAATAAGACTTAGGATAACCATAAATCAAGGTTTAATATTATAATAAGGTTAAGGTTAAAGAACTGATGATAGTAATAAAATGGTAAAATAAAAAATAATTGGGTAGCCCCCTTTTGTTCCCTTCTTGTGGGATCATAGCCCCCCCATTATTTTTCCTTTCTCCTTCTGCAGTCTGTGATGTGTTAGTACTATGATTCAATGTACCATTTTACATATTCCATTGTTTGACCTTTTAGCCATTTATCATGTATACATATACATTACTATTCTAGGTATCAAAAGTGTGAGTATTACATAGATAGCATTATCACTTAACTCCACTTGCATGTCTCCTTTTTCTCTTGAAACATGCTGGATATCTCACAGTTGAATGTCATGTTCTTTGATCCTCCATTTTTTACATGCTGATTAACAATAAAGTGGTACTAGTTGAGAAACAATAAATTGTGGAGAAGGATGTCTCTAGCTTGGATGCCAACTTGTCCACTTCATCTTCAACACTCATCTCAAACTGCTTTTGTACATGCTGCCTTTTTTTGTATATTTTCTTGCATAATGTCCCTTCTTACAACATTTGAAACATGTCACATGGATCATAGCCTCCTCCTCAGAATAATATGAAAAAACCTCTTTTCCCTTGGCCTTCTTGGGTCCTCCTTTAGTCATATTCCCAATGAGTGGAAGATTTTGAGTCTCTTCCACTCTAATTGACAATTTCTCCTCCTGGAAAAAGTCATCCCGCAATGTTTCAAAAGTGGACAGCTTCAAACATTCCCATTTTCCTTGCACAAATGTAATTCAATATAATGAGAATCCATTTACAGTTATCTGAACTAAATCATATTCATAAACCTTAATTCTTATGTTTGTAAGTTGATCTCTCAACCTGGTGATCTTCATTGGATAGCTTGCCATAGTATTACTATTTCTCATGTGGTTACTAATGAGCTTTTTCTTCAGAAGCATCTTGTGGGATATGTTCAAATTTCAGACTGTGATACAGAGTGACTGAGGCATGATACAAATTCTTCCCTGTCTTCTTATATGTGATGTGAGGGATCAAGCGGTCCTTGAATGAATCAAGAACAATTTTCTTCTTTTTGGCCACCTTCTTATTGTGCTTAACCAAACGAACATATGGGCATCTCACCCTCGAAACTAGTACATGTCCAAGTGCCTATATTGGGGGTAGATTAGATTCAAGCATGAAAAAAATGGAATTTCACACATTGAAAGCTTCTGATAGCTCTGTCTCACAAAAAACAATCCCATCCATATGTGGATTTGCTGAGAGATTTCATGTGTACAACTCTGATACCATGTCATTTTTCTGCACCATGTTTCAGATCTTTACCCAAAGAATGAATTTTACAGGTCCTAAAACATTAAAATTTAGAATATAGATTGCACCTATCAAAAATTTATATGAGTATATACTAAAATACCGTAAGGAAATATTCAGGAGCGCAAAGACTGCATTTCATGAGCCAATTTACAACAGAAGATAAATAATGTGTACTTGACATAAAATATGCGATTTGAAAATTATGACAGCAAGCTATACCAGCTAAATAGGGTCTGATATACATCATGCAACAATCGGAAATGTTTTGGATGGAAAGTATAGGCTCCAAAAAAAATCACATGGTTTTTGTATTACTAAAAAATAAAGTATTATAGCAATTTTTCATCATGCTCAAGCTCTACACATTTGAAAGATACAACACATACAACTCTGTTGTCTGAAATATTAATGTGCCCTCTGTCCTTTTATAAGCCAAGAGGAGGGGGTTACAAACTGGCCATTAATGGGTTCAAGGAGTGCACCATTCTTGGATAATTAAATTCCTCATGGAGTGTAGCTCCCAAAGTAAATTCAGCCACTTGCGCAATAATAAATTCTCATTGGTAAGTGCAGCCCTACACAAAAATTGTAACTTCCAAGCATAAATGTGCCACAAATGGATGTATGCCGCACAATCTTAGAAGAGAAGATGCTCTATCGTATGTGCGCTACTTCATGAATGCACAATAATAACCCCTACAAATCCAAAATAGAAGGGAGGGCCCATAAAGAAAATCTAACTCATGAGGACCAACCTTATAAGTGTGCCATATCTCTCCAATTTCTATTGTTTTTTGCCAACATGGAAATGATCTCCTGCTAACTTAAATCAAAATATCAAAACACGCAATTAGAAAGTGGATATGGGAATATTATTTTTCTATAAAATAATTGTTAATGATGCATGGTGACAATTGCAACATTTTTCACATTTCTCTTACAAAATGCATTCCACATACCTCCAATATATAAATTTAGATTACAACTGGTAGGCAAGGGAACCAAAGTAGTTGGGAAAACAAAAAAGAAATTATGAGTTCCTAGAAGATAATTACATATGGATAAATAAGTTTGACTACATGTGATTATATCATTATTCACATGTGGATAAATACATGTGATTATTCACATATGCATAAATTCATGTGACTACATATATAGAACCATGTTATGTGTACCTAATGGATGAGTAAAAATTACGAGCAATAGACACACATGTCTAAACATATGTCCTAAAAATAGACATCCCTCATGAAATTCTCAGCATGAAGATAGTCCAACACCTTTGTTGTCTTTAGCTCTCTCTCAAGGTGTCAAATTCTCTTCCCTTGAAGATGGCTGAGTGAGTTATGCATTGATATCAAGCTCGCCAGTGGAAAAGCCTTGGTTGCAGTAGGAAGTTAACAAGAGGGAAATCCTTTTAATTCCCAGGATTGGTTTGTTGCTTTCATGACTTAGCATGAAAATTTAGTCCTAGATAATTGTCCCCATAGCTGTAACAAAGTTTCTCCAACAAAATAAATTTAGTTGAACTCCATCAGATGAAAGCTTTTACCATGGAGTGGGAGGACATGGAAGCTCAACAGTGCACAATTTATTAATAGAAAACCATCAGTCTCCTGGAATTTATTGCTTATGCTATCAAAATCTTGGATTGCAGCAAACAAAAGGATGAAGAATTTAAAAGTAGAGTTCTCAGTAGTTTGGAAATGTTGTTTGATGATATGTACAAATTTCACCCTGAAAAAGATCTTCTATGAAAGCCTAAGGAGCTATACAAAAATTGCAATCTTCATCAGCCACTGAAGCATCAAAACTCAAAGTTTTTGACATCTACTTGGATGAAATTGTGTATGGCACCAACTCTGTATTTGGATATTTTGATGTCTTGTTAAGGAGAGTTTCTGTAATTTTGTTTTTGGATAGTAGAAAGTATTTGAAAATATTTTTTATGCTTTATAGGAAGTATTATAAAACTCACATGCTCTGATCCCGGAGAGCTTGTAATTTTTTTTTTACAGTAATTTGGGTTCTGCAGGGTCTATGCTACAACTTACAAGTGAATACCACTGTTTGGCAGAAACTATCCTACTATTTGGTTGTACTTATATCTCTTCTTCAGAAGAGATCTTATATACAATTTTTTTTCTTTCTCTTATATATGAGTCAACCTATATCTGTCTTTTATAGAATTTTATAGAAATCCAATATGCACTAAACTCATTGGTGTTGGTTATTTTTTCTGATTGTCCACATTAGATTGAATTCTATGGAGACTTTTATGGATGGTTTCACAAAAGCTTGGAGTTAGATTTCAATTTATCCGCTTCTTTTATTTTCCATCGCTCACAAAGGCACTTTATAAATTCTAGAATTATGTTTAATTTGTCATATCTTCACTATTACTCTATAGAATAGTTTAGACCATTTTTCTAACTATTATTCATTTTCTTTTGTAAAAAGGGTTTCCTCTTATGCCCCCAGGTGGGCCAGGTATGGGCTATTATATTTAAGTAAATTGTAGTAAGAATGTTTGAGATGAATATTCTTTAACTTAATCATGATCACAATGAAACAAATCAACTTGATGATAAGTCGAAAAAGGTTCCATATTTGAAATGTTCAAGGAAAATTGCATGTTGATTTTTGCATATCTAGTGTATTAGTTAGATTTGGATTTATCTTCTGATTTTTTTGGCCATCACACACTAAGGTGCTGTATAAATGCTAGAACCATGTTTAATTTGTCATGTCCTTTTTGGTACTCCATAGAGTAGACTATTTTTCGAACTACTATTTTATCACTTCTATCAAAAAGGGTTCCTTTTCCGTCATAATGTGGGTCAAGTATGGACTCTTATATTTAAGTAAAATTTAATAAGAATGATTGAGATGAATTTTGTTTAACTTAATGATCACGCTGACATAAATCAACTTGATGATAGGTGGAAAATGTTTCCATATTTGATTTCCAAGGAGAATTGCTTGCATATTTCAACATTTCTTGTGTATTAGTGAAGTAGTCTATAGTCTATGACACCAAATCCCCATGCCCAACATAAGAAATGTTCGTGGAATATAAATTAGTGAAATATTACAATTGTAAATCCTTTTTAATGTTGATGTACATTTCATGAGTGTAAAATTGAGTGGGGTTGTTGTGGAGGTAAATCCCCTCTGCGGACAGAGGCGATCCCTACTAGCCCAGACCGGGTCTAGAAACAATCGTTCACGCTATAGTACAGGTTCCTAATTGCAAATAAACCGACTCGCGATGAAGGCTTACCTAGAATCCAATGCTGTCGTTTGTAGAAGAGGTGGTGCTCCCTTTCCTCTGCTCCGGCAGATCACAATCCTCACGATCTCCGTGATTGGACACCTGCACACGCAAGAAACAAAACAAACACAAGCATAAAATCTAGTATATGCAACTATATGTCAGTCGGAAAAGACATAACTCATCATCATAATTAACAACAAGAGTGGAACCATAACCAATAGTCGCTTATTATTAATCAATCAAAGAAGAATACAACCATAGTTCCGACGCTGAATTCTCCTTCAGCGGGTCGTCGGCAGAACGTGTCTCGATAAAGCCTGTCAGGGATGGGACAAGCCTCTCTCTTTGGATACTTGAAAATGATCTCCTTGCTTGGATTTGGCCTCAAGGGAATGAATCAAGGCTCTTACAGCATAAGGCTTTTGGGAACTTGGAGATTTGAAGACTAGCTTGCAATGGAGATGGGAAAGCTTTTATAGATGGAGGAAGGGGAGTTGGGATCCCTATAATCATGGGATTAGCCCTATCATCAAGGAAGCTTCCATGAGAGGTGGAAAACCACTTCCTCTCTATGGAAATCCGTAGCCAAACCTCCCAACTCAAGATAGATAGCAGTCCAGGAATTTGTTAGGACGAAACTTCCACCATTTAATTTTAAAAAACACTCCTTAAATTGGCTGGCGCGAGTGCGACTCTGGGACAGAGCGCCAACTGGCGCAACCTCTTTGAAGTATTTTCTCCATTGACGCAGGTACTGAATTGTCTGCCCGCGCCAATGCAAAAAGGGCCATTTTTAGGGTTTTTCAGTAGGAGATGTCTTCAGGGGGATGAAAGTACATGTTCAGGGGAATGCCATGAAAGTATTTTCAAGTTATATCACTGCTCACAGGTCACAAAATAAGCCCTCCAATGTACGAGACGGGGAATGGTAGGGACGGTGACAAATTGCTGTGTAATAGGGGTATTTTCAAGTTTGAGCCAATTATTTTCCCCTCGAACCGAGCCTCAATAGAATTTTACCACTAGTAAAGAGAATTTTTAACACTACATTCAAGTTAATAATGGCTTGACATGCCTTTAAAATTGCCTCCATGAGCATATAATGAAGATTGAAAATATTTTTATGACCCCTTTTTCTCTAATGATGGCAGTCTGGTTAGGGAAAAACCCTCTTCAACTAAACCAAAATATTTCTGCAAAACAAATACACTATAAATTGTCATTGTTATACTCCATTTAATGATTTCGTCAAAAAATTTGAAAGAATTATAATATTTTTTCTTTGTTGTTTATCTTCAACCCATGCATGTACGATGTTCCATATTGCTGAGAACAATTGTAGGTCCACAAACATTCACCACCACATCTAACACCATCAATTTTTTAAGATTATGTAACTTGCTAGGAAATACCCCACTCAATCCCTACACATACTAAGGTCTACTCCCATTTTCCCTCTCCAGTCATTGTTTTAGTCAAGGCTAAACATATTCATAAAATTATAATTTGTCTCAAGATAAATGGGTTATTTTAGTGGTCAACATAACTGTAAACTGCAAATCTTTATAGATGATAGGGAATCTTCTCTACCTATGGAAGAGAAGCTCTGCATTAAATAGGGAAGTATTCTTCTGATCCTATAATATGCTAGAGCTTTAAAGATAATAATAGATATACACAAGGGACATTCAAAGATAGTTAGTATAGCAATTGTGCCCCAAAAGTCATAGAAATAACTTCCTCTTGTTGATTTTGTCTTTGACATGTACATTACTTTGAAGTTGGCTAACACTGCCTATTCTATATTAGTGTAGGATACAAATCTTCATAGCACAAATATACATATAGCAGTCTTGATTTATTCCTTGGAGCATACACATATTTTACACAGAATAGTTAACTTAGTTCATATAGATTACAATCTCAAACTTGTTCTAAGACTTCTTATAAAATGGAATAAATGTATTCTTCTTGTATGTTTGGTACTTCCCAACACTTCATTTACACCTCCACCCAATTTTAATAATTTCCATAACTATTAGGTAGACACTTGCAAATTCGATGTTATTTTTCTTGTCTAGTAAATATTTTCCAAGACTTTACAAAGTTTTATAATTTCTCGAAAGTTTCATAAATTATAATTTATAAAGTTTCAAAGTTTAATTTTTTAAAGTCTAGTTCTTTAAAGGGTCCTAGCTCAATGGAAGAGCACCTACTTTACAAGAAGGATGTTGGTGGTTAGATTCCATCGTGCCCTGATATTCATATGGAATGGTGATGAAGGCTCTTTTGACCATCACCAATGAACTTATGGTGACATTTTTCGATCCTCGCCAATGAGATTATGGTGACATTTTTTTGACCCTCACCAAATATGAAATGGTGAGGGTCAATGAACGTCACCATATATATGCACCAATAGTGACGACCATGAAAGGTCCATCACAAAAAATTGTTGTTGTTCATATGAAATGGTGACGGTCACTATCCATCATTATAATCAATATTTGTGACGGACCTTGAATGTCACCACAACACATATTTTGGGCGACGCCACCTTTGGTGACGTTCAATTTTTTGGTGACAGAGGCTATTGTTCATCACCTTTGCTCATATGAAATAGTGACGGTCATTATCCATCATTATAAATCATTATTTGTGATGGACCTTGAATGTCACCACAACACCTATACTTTCAGCGATGCCACCTTTGGTGACGTTCAGTTTTTGGTGACAAAGACTCTTTTGATTGTCACCAATGAGCTTATGGTGAAATTTTTCACCCCTCACCAATGTAATTTTTTCTTGTAGTGGTATGTAGACCATAATCATATAGGGGACCACCCAAATGTGTGTAGGGAAAAATCTGCTCTTGAATTGGCCATCAAACCACAAATCATGCATCAACTAGTCCCTAGATTTAGGAGATCAATATTTTGAATTGTTCTTGTACAATGCACTTGAATATTTTGTAAATGAAATGAGTTTATGGTGTATTTAAATTTGAATGATTATGCTTGTGCATCATAGTATGGAAACGTGGAAATTTTTTTTATGGACAATGTGGATTTTCAATGTTGGGTTCAATGTCAATTATTACACATGGAAACAAAATTATTAGAATGACTGCTTATTTAATATACTTCCTTAGTATTTTAATGTTTAACACCCATCGTATATTAAGAGGAGAGACACTACTTGCACTAAAAAAGTACCTAACCACCTGGTATGACTTAAAAACTACTAATACGATCAATGACCCTCTTACAAATAGAGCATATGCTAGGTTATTATGACTATTAATCCTTGGTGGTGGTTATCTAATTGTCCTAGACTACTAATTCAAAAGGTGTCCTCTTTATAAATATGATATGTTTACACATAACTTAGTGTCATATTTATACACATGATTTCTTTACACATATGTTAGAGACTATAGGTTATATACATATAGGATTATTGGATAATGGTTGATGGCATGGAATCTAGAGATAACATTGACAATGTTAGTGGTGACATGGATTATGGGTTGCATTGGTTAGGGATTATAAGAGTTAGGGTATGCATGTCAATGTTTTTATGATAAGGGGTTAAGGGTTAAGAAGTGCAAGGAATACCATGGACTGTTGGAAATAGTTCCACTATTCAAATTTCATGTTTATCATAGTTTAATTGTTAATTATTTTGTTATTCATATCTCTCTGAATGAATTCCCATCACTCTATGAAAAATTTCTAGTAAAGGAATGTTTTTGGAACTATGTTTGAAACAAATCCAACCAACATTTCCTAATCAAAGTTACTTCATCAAATTTTTTGTAAATCAATATTCCTATTATTTAAAGTTCTTCTTAATAAAAGTTCATGTTTTTCAATATTACTATCTATCAAAGTTCTTAGGTAATATACATAGTTTCCATCAAAATCCATACATTAAGAATACAGTTGATCAATTAAACACAAATGGTTACACCATCCAATTAACATTATTAATCAATTAAACCCAAATGGTTTACATATTTTCCATCAAAATCCATACATCAAGAATCTAGTTGATAAATTAAATCTAAATGGTTACACCATCCAATTAACATTATTAATCAATTAATCCCAAATGGTTTACATAGTCTCCATCAAAATCCATACATCAAGAATATAGTTGATAAATTAAACCCAAATTCCATACACCATCCAATTAACCTTATTAATCAATTAAACCCAAATGGTTACAAAATAAAATTAACCATTAACCACACAAACACACCTAAAAACTCAACATGTCACTATTAAATTTTGGTCTTCACATATCATCCCTTAAAACTAAAGGACTTCTTGAGCTTCAATTTGTTGTATTCTCTAATTTAGAAAATTAGTTAGCCCTACTTCCCCTTGATTTTATTTCATCAAACTAGAACATCTTGTTCTAAATCCATCAAACATATTTAAAAAAATGTTTTCTACATTATATTTAACAACATTACCCAAAACATCTAGCTTTCCTTGCCTATCTAGTTAGTATTATTAGGGGATTCTTAGATAGTTAGTATTATTAGGGGAATTGCATTGTAAATATTGACCATAATTATTTAATGATGATATATTTTATATAGAAATGTCATATAAAATATAACTACAATGCTTACAATTATATTGAAGGATTCCATGACTCTTATTTATTTTTCTACTTCAAACATGAATATATGAGACCAAAAACCATTTAGGAATTTTCAAATTTTAATTTTCGAGATAAAATTAAAGTTCAATTCTAAACCAATCACTTAAGACTACATTATTACTATGTTTGTATAAGTACATAGGACATCCAAACAACTTAGGGTTCTATAAAAAGTCCCATTGGAAGAGAACCTCAAGGATATAAACATATCTAACAAGATTTCAACTAGACATCCTATTGGTATGGTTATTTTGTCATTCAAAGTTTTATTCCTTCATAGTTTTTTTCACTACTAGGAAAATACCCTCTAGAGGATTTGAGGAAGCCCTAATAAAAATAACCCAGATATCCGTTTGTAGAAAAGGTCACTAGAGGAGGTTGGTGAGTGGAGGTTTTTGCAGATGCTTTTTTTGTGGTGTGTTTCTCATCATAAAATGCACCGGTGTGTACTATCAATTGGCACATCGAGACACAGTGCTCTCCGTACAAATCGGCCTGGTGTGTCTAATTAAGCCATGGAACCAGTGCTCTATGTACAATCAACCTGATGCATCTCCATAATCTAGTTCACCGTAATGATGTGTTGTGCACCATTGATAAAACCGCCCGGTGCGTCTCAAAATCGAGCGCACCGAAAAAGCGTTAATTTAAAAAAAAAATATCGATTGTGAAAACCTAACTTTTAATTTTTCAATGCTTTAGACCTCTCAAGCACCACTATGAGTTTGTCTTCTGTGAGACACCCTACCATCTATGCTCCCATTTCCCGCATTGTTGTTGTCCATTACACACTGTGTGGAGTTCGAATATTTGAAAATGCTGGGAAAATTTGTTTTTTTGAATTCCTCAGAAAAGATTCCTCCTCGGCGCGAAAATTTATAGGTAATATACTTTTTTCTCAATAAATAAAACTTTTAGCAGATTAAAATTTCAAATTAACTTAAAAATAATCGTTTAAATTTTTTTTTATTCGTGGTGCATTTGAGCAGTTCGGATTGCACCGTTCATAGTGCTGCCTGTAAATTTATAGATCACACAGTGAACGGTGTTAACAGAAATCGCACCGGGTTCCGATGTGGTACCAAGAAAACACGTACAGATAAAATTTTAAAAAATAACATGGCGGTGCGGTCATTTATAGGACTGCACCATTAACTATGTAATGTTGTCAGGAGTGCGGTGCGTTGACCAAAATACCCACCCCAGGGCGGATAGTTTGGTCAATGCACCGCCCTAAAACAATACATAATTAATGGTGCAATTGTTTACAAGACCGCACCGTTGACTATCTACTGCTTTTGGGTGGTGCGTTGACCAAACTATCCGCCCTGGGGCGGTTAGTTTGTTCAATGTATATATTTGTAAATAAATTTCTCATTTAATAAAAAAAATGTATTTAATATGTTAATCATTCAACGACGTTAATGGAGAGAGAAAAGGGAAAAACAAGAGCATATGGTGGACATATATAACGTGAATCAATTGTGGGAGGCATAGGAGAGGGAGAGACTTTTATACCCTCACCATATTACGAAAACTAGCTAGTTTCTCCTAAGGGAGGTAGGCCTCCTCAAGTTCTACGAGGAGGCTACATCCCTGAAGGGGAACAATGGGTTATTGGGACAACTGGTCTACAGGTGGGATGCCCACTGACAGGCTTTTTGGGTCAGTCCTAGCCAGTGGTACGAGTCCAATGAGGAGGACATCTATTTTATTACTGGCCTATCTAGGAGAGGGCAAGATTTTCCCCAGTTCCTAGATGTCCCCATCGGTTATGCAACAGGGAGTCAGTTGGCGTACTCCCAGAGATACATTAGGGATGATATAGTTTCTCCTATATATTTTCAGGTGTCTAGTGGTCATTTACGCATTTCTTTATTTGGTCTAGAGGAGGTGAGTCGCCTCTCACTACTACTGACGACCATTGCACACTATACTAGTGAAAGACACCACATTAGTTACCCGCTTTTATTTTATGTTGATTCTTTCTTCCTGATGCCATGACTTGTGAGATGGTTTGCATTTTTTTTGTAGCAGTTTTGTACAACATTAGATAGATGTCGTTCTCACGCACGTGGGAGGTTGACCTTCCCTTTTGCTTCAGAGTTATTTTATTTATATTTTGAGAGGTTTCCAAAGATGAGGCCTACTTTTTTCGACAGCCTCACAGGCCGATGTTTCATGTACAAATGCAGATGGGGGGCCAGATGATGCCCAAGAGGGTCTATCCGACTATTCGGCTGGGATATCTACTGATGCACTAGAGTTTCTAGCTTGTGATGATGATCACTCATTCATGATGGTGCCATGTCCATTCGTCGATTTGGATTGGCGAGGGTGTACCAACATCCTCTTCACATAAGATGAGCCACCAGATGCGAGAGGTAATATTAGTATTCTCTTTAAATTAATATAGTTTCATTTTATTATCTTAATTAATTAAGTAGAATAAAATTTCTTCTAACACATTCTTTAACTTGTATTATTAAATTGTTTAATGAAATTCTCTAATTATTGTTGTGTACTATATATTTTGTAGATATTGGCACATTCATTTGGGACATGATTTCACCCCCACCGGATGATCTGAGTGCAGATAATGACAAGGAGATGGCAGAGGCGGTGAATCAGGGTGACAAACCTGATCCTCAAGTGTAGATACCCACGGGGGTGCGACGTAGGGTGGACACCCGATTCGGGATGGAGTTGGGCGACCGACTATGTCGACTCTTGGTTAATGAGGGATTCCACCCTGCTACGATTAGAGAGATCCATGCTGATCGTAGACTCACTGAGCTCTAGAGAGACATGCCTCGCGATATGATGACCCTTATGCATCATATCGTTGGAGCTTCCAGAGTACTGGTGGATAGGAGGTATAGGCACTGTGGAGATGAAAGACAGAGAAAATCATCTGATGATCATGATCACAAGGGGAGTGATCATCATTCTAGTACTCCACCTCCTCCTCCTTCACCTCGCGTCGGAGATCATGAGTAGCCATCATTGAGTACTGATCATCATGCATCTTCTAAGCAGTTTGCACCATCTCAGTAGGCACCTAGTCTGGAGTAGACATGACCATCGACTGAGCAAGCACCTGATCTTGAGCAGGCAGGTCCATCTGAGCAACCCGCACCATCCACTGAGCAAGATGCACCATCGAAGACTATCAGCAGATAGTTCCTTTGCAAACTGCACCATCTGATCAACAGGCACCTTTTGAGTAGACTACACCATTTGATTAGCAGGCACCTCCAGAGCAGCACACCATCCATCTGAGCATGAGGCTGCACCATCGACTGAGTAGACCTCAACTAGTACTACTATTGATGTAGTACCACCAGATATTGGAAATTTATATGTACCTATATTATAGTTGTATATTTTTGACATTATATATATATATATATATATATATATATATATATATTGCATGTATTTTATGTTCATGTTGATGTACTTAATTTACAGTTGGTGTTTATCATGATGTGTATATTGTTAGGTCATATTAGATATGTTCATTTAATGTGCTTGCAGATATATGTGCATGTGATAGCAATTATTTTACACGAGAGGTATGTTTGATGTTTGTGTTGTGATGATGTTATACAATGTTTTGTTTTGTTAGATGATCATGATCACAATGATTAGATGAAGTTAGCTAATTTAAATGTGTATTTTAAAATATGATGTTTGTACGATGATTATCATGATTGTGATGTTTATTTTTAATATTAAATCATGATATTTATTAAATATTATGTATTTTTAATTGTAAAATTGTAAAATTGTAGTTGTATGTATCGTGATTGTAATTGTAATTGTATCTAAAACTGTAAAATTGTAATTGTAATTGTATGTAAAATTGTAAAATTGTAATTGTAATTGTATCTGTATGTAAAATATTTGTAAAATTGTAATTGTAATTGTATGTATTGTCATGATTCAATTTTATTAAAATCGTAAAATTTGTAAATTTTTAAAATAGTAAAATTGTAATTGTATTTGTATGCATCGTGATTGTAATTGTAATTGTATGTAAAATTGTAAAATTGTAATTGTAATTTTAATTCTATTTGTATGTAAAATTGTAATTGTAAATTTAATTCTAATTGTAATTGTAATTGTATGTAAAATATTTGTAAAATTGTAATTGTCTTTGTAATTGTATTGTGAAATGATTTTAATTGTAATTATATGTAAAACTGTAAAATTGTAATTGTAATTGTATGTATTGTCATGATTCAATTTTATTAAAATTGTAAAATTTGTAAATTTGTAAATTAATTGTCAATTTTGAACCATAAATACCATAAGTAAAATGTATACCCTAAATATTGTTAAATTACCATAATTGTAAAATTGAAAATTTGTATGATTATAAATAATTGTAAAATAGTAAATCTTGAATAATATGAATTTTTGTAACATAATAAACTTTAGAAAATAATGCAAGTAATTTCATGTTTAGAATTATCATTATTTTATTATGATCTTACATACCAAAAATAACCGTATACATTAATACATTTTTTTATTTTTATTTATTTTGAAGATATCATTCACACACATTTAAAGCAATCAAGTAGTTGCATTATTTTAGGAATTTACATCAATTTTTTTTTTGATAAAGTGCATTATTTTTGAGATCAACATCATTGCAAATTATCAAGTGAAATGATTTTAACATTAACACAATGGAAACCAATTAATTCAAAATACATATTTAATGTTTTGAAAAAAAGAGTCTTAGTTATAAAGTTAAGTCCTCTTCTTTATAAAAACCCTTCTTAAATAGTATAAATGATGAAATAAAACATGTACCATATCACTCTATATTCTCATGATCACCCTCATTATCTTCCAGCTCTCTTGGCATGATAACACTATTGTTCTCAAAAATATGTTTTGACCTAGGGTCATGTCTCAATATGAACCACCAATCCCTATGCAACACATCCGGGTAAAAAAACACCTTGTTGCAGTGTTTGGGGAAAACATAAGGCTCCTTAGCTTCATCCCACATATTTCTAGAGTTGATACATATCAGCCTACTATCACGATCTTCCTTTACATTATTAAGATAAAAGGTGTCCCACCACTTGCACCTAAAAATAACACATTGGAAAGAAGAGAAGTCCACTTCAATGATCTATTGTATCTTTCTGACGTAACCTAACGTCCCTCGTACTAGGTTTTGATCATGGTGGCTAGCTCGACTATATTGATCGAACTCAACTTCCACTCCACAGTCTTGTGTCATGTGTCCATCATTGGCATTTTCTGTGCGAAAATGGTGTCCATATGCCCACATATATGGGAAAAAATTCAGCTATAAAAAGTTAAAATAATCATAGTGTGATGTGTCTTATAATAACCCAACTGTTAGAATATGAAATATATATGTTACATTTCAAAGGTTCATTATTAGGTTTAAAATGTACATAAATAGATTATTATTGAGTTGTTGCACCCAATCCCTACGTTTAGCGCATCCTCTTCAGCACGTAGGTAACGACTGGTTGCACCGTATTTCTCACTAACTTGATAAAAAACTTAACTGTTGGGGCATATAATTGGCATATTTTCTTTTAAATGATCGGGAAAAGGCACATTTCTACCATTCAACCATCTGATTTCTTTCCTGTCACTATCTCATTTCATCCTCTTTTGTTCTTACAATGCAACTCATTATTGTGTTACTTCAGAATTGTAAAGAACAAATTTATTGATTGCTTCAATTTTTGCATTCACTCATGAAATCAAACCAAAATATAGTACATATGAGATCAAAATATACATTATATCAAAGTTAAACATGAATATTTACTTTGTGTAAATTTGAAAAATTATAAGTCGCTTACTCTTTATCAAGCACAATTTTCCATTCGTTTGGAGAAGCTCCCCGTCTCTTTTGTCTTCATCTTTTTCATCATACCAAATCACCACACCTGGTCTCTTATTGATATGCTTGATGTACTCACTAGCATAATATAAAGACTCATATGATATGTACCCCTCTTCCATATACCCATCGGGTTTTTCCATTTCTCGAACAAAACCTTTCAATTTCTTCATGTACCTCTCTAAGAAGAACACCCAACAAAAATAAACCACCCAAAATAATTAAACCTCATCTACTAGGTGGATTAGAAGATGAACCTACAAGTCCATGAAACTCGTTGGTAGTTCCTTCTCAAATATACAAACAATATCAACTATCTCTTGACGCCACCATGGAATGCTAGCCACATGAATCTCCTGTGACGTGATCCGATGTACACATGTAGATAATTTAGATATGGAATGTCCTAGGTCTTGGGGAAAGTAAAGTTTCACACACCCACGCATGTACAAAGGATAATGGCACTGGAAAGTTATAAACACATGTAATAATATACAAAATTAATTATGTTTTATGATCCTCGCATGGGATAAAATTTATTAATATAAAAAATAATAAAAGCATGATTTTGAAATTATACGTACTCTTAGAAGATTCAAATGGTCATGTGATTTAAACCCCAATGAATGGTCTTCCATGGTGAAGCAACGCTGTAGTGAAGACCCATACGAAGATGTCACCCTCACACCCATTATAACTTCCTTTGCCAAAGAAAGATATTTTTTTTTTAATCCATGGGACATCACCTTCTCTGAAATACCATTTAGAGGGACCAACTGCCTTTGATCTTGTACTTTGTAATCATCTTGGCCAATGTTTCTTTTTCATTTTTGAATTAATAAGATATTTCCTAACATCCAATGTGTCACTTTTTTTCGATGATATGTGCCTCCATAAAGAAGATGAAATATTTTTAAACATATGCATGGGATCTAATAAGTGGGTAATATTAAGATGCTCCCAATATGGGAGGTTATAAAAGATAGATTTCATTTTCATCCCAATGGGAAATTTCTCAACATAGGTGTCTAATAATTATGGATCATCAAACATAAGCTCCCCATTTGAATCAAACATTTCTCTGAACTCCTTCTCCTTGTCTCTCTCATATTCTCTAAGTCATTCAGGTGGTGTCGTTATTGGAGGCCTTTGGATTCTATCTCATTTACCATTGAAAGTGGATGTTGCTCTTCTGTAAGTGTGTTCTTCTGGGAGGAAAACCTTGGAGCACTCATACACTGGCTTTCATAGGTCATTTGACCATCTAGCTTTTAGAGAAGGTCCACAAAATTTACATCCATAATACCCTTTTGTTACAAGACCTGCGAAATTATTATATACAATATTCATGGCATGCTAAAGAATATCATGAAGGTTAGAACAAATACAACGAATTAAATAACTAATATGTGAAAGAATATTGTTAGTTATAAAAACAAATCAATAAACATGTAATTTAGTAGATAAAATTCCTAAGCCCGGATAATCATGTGTCGTGTAAGCACATATGCCATACAACATAAAACTCCTCTATGTTGCGATGGTTATTGATACATCATATACATTTATCCCATCCCATAATTCCTTCAATTCATCTACCAGTGGTTGTAAGTAGACAACCATATTTTTCACTTGTCTTCTACCAGGGACTATGAGAGCCAACATAAGATGTTCATTCTTCATGGAAAACCATGGGGGGATATTGTTATTGATCACCACTACATGCCAAACATAATAGTTGGTGTTCTGGAAGGAATATCGGTTGACACCATCCATGGCTATGCTAATTCATAGACTTCATACTTCATCCTTGAATTTTTCGGGCCATGTATCCTCTATATGCTTCATGGCTATTGAATCTATTGGGATTTGCATAACTCCCAACTCACTTCTGTGTGAGGCATGCCATCCCTGAAACATAGCTAATTATTTTCAATGAAACAACCTTTGAATCCTTGGGATTATATGTAATATTACAAAATAGAATAAACAAGAATATAGAACATCTGCAACATTCCAAATAAAGAAAAACAAGAATATAGCATTAAAGTCTGAAAAATGTTGGAAATATGTTGCAACTGGAAATTACATTAAGACATCATAACCATGAGCATAAAAAACTAAGTAATATCATTATAATCAACAAAAAAATAAAGTACACAGTTCTCTAAAGAATATGCACTCAAGCCAACAAGAAGTGGCTTAAATATCTCTAAATACTAGCATTGGAAATGTGGTTGTTGCTATTTCTACTGAAAGGATATCTCTGCGCTGTGTTGTTGGAAACAAATACTAATCAGAATAATAACCATGTGTGAGAGGTTGCTAGAGTGCTCAGAAATATCCAGGATTTTAACCATGGACTTTAGTCAAAAAATCAAGAACAACCCATAAATGGTTTGGCCTAGTTTTGACTTTGGAAATTCGGTCCTCTAGGGTTGCAAAGCACCCTCTTGCTGGCTAACTTACACACTATTGTTGGGTAATTGCTGGGAGATGGCTGAAATAATGATAAAACTACTGCAACTACTCCCAATCATCTCTACAGATGAAGGGTTGATCCCCTCAATGGATTCCAAGCTAGGAAACTTGGATCCTTCCTCCTCCTCTGAAGATGCCACTGCTGGATTGCGCAATTTATGAAGGAGATTGCACTGCTAAGAGGGAAATTAGTATGGCCTGATGTTGGATGATGAGGTACTTCTATGGAATATTGAAATTCTCTCAATGGGGTGAAGCGTTGATCCCCTCACAAGATTCCAAGCTGGAATGCTTGGAACTTTCTTCCACCTCTAAAGCTTCCATTGCAAGACTGTGAAATGTTGAAGATGACTGTGCTACTAAAGAGGGGAAAAATATTGGCATGATGCCATATAATACAATATTTCTCTCAAGATGATGAAATATACTTAGAAGTGAAGTGCTAATCCCCACACAGGATTGCAAGTTGAGATGTTTGGAACTTCCTTCCTCCTCTCAAACCCTACTACTAGAATGTGTAATTCCTGCAGGTGACTACTGCTGCATGGAGGAACTAAATGATGGCCTGATGCTAGATGTTGAACTGCTACTCAGAAATTACCTTTCCTGAGTGGGAACTCAAAGTCCCCCAAGGATAAGGGTGGGATCTCTGCTCAGAGACACCCGTGTGCTAAAAAACACAACATACTTAGCTAAACAACTGAAGCGTGAAGAAAGTTGTAAACGACAATACAATATAATTATTGAACATGCTTTCTATGGCTTCCATCCCTTTCCTTTTATTCTTATTAGCCCTCACATCCTTGGCCTCAAACAATAATGATGTTGCACACTTGTCCACTACCTCCATAATGACTGCACTATCCTCCACTATCTCCACTACCTCCATGACTACGTTGTTGATTTGGTCAACTTGACCCCATCCACATGCAGTGACCCACATTCACACTAATAAGTGGTTTATTCATCTTGAACCCATCCATATGCACTGATCCACATTCACACTAAGAAGTTGTTTATTCCTACTAAATGGATTTATGGGTACCTTTACCCTCTTATTCATCTATCTTATTAACAATAAAAAAAAAATATTCCAATTCGCTAAAAGATAATTAGGAATATTAAAATCCTCCCCGCCAAAAATTGCTTGTCCTCAAGCAATGCCTTATAAACCATTCTTTCTACTAGCACTCCCCCATGGTCACTACAAAATTTTCCAGGGTCCCAGATGTGCCACTCTATCATCCCTGGTCTTAGCATCGCCCTGATATGAAGATATCTATCAATACCAGGATCCAAATCCATCCTAATCAATGTGAGGCACACCTTACTCCACTTGCTATCCAATTGGATTCAAGTACCAGAGGCCCTCTGCGTACCACTAGTAGATAGAGAGTCGTAATAATATAAAGTACTATTTGTCTCTATGTACAACTGCTCTAGTAAGTCATCCATCTCATCTAGTCCAAGGGTGGGAGCCTGAAGATAGAATCTAATTCCCGTGGGAATAAGTCCTTCCCTACACGAGCTCCTCCTAAAGTCCCCCTGCTGATTGTCACTCCATGTTGGTGAAGTTCCCCATGAAAAAAAAGAATCACTAAAGTCCACTGGAAGATCTAAATGATCTTCCCCTGTAACGACTTGATCACCCCTAAGGGTAGATGAGCCGTGAAATCCAGTGATGCCCGAATCCCATGCCAGTCTCATGAGAGTGCCACCATGCTTATGCTACACTACTCTGATTATGAAATAACACTCCTATGCATAGATCCGGACTCCATGGCACAAATCTATGCACCAATTGATGCCAATGCCATCAAGTACCATAAGGCAACCCACATGTACCCATGCATCCACCACTATGCTAGTGCATCCACCATAATGTGATCTACACATCCTCATCTTCCTAGGTACACCTAAGTGGTTCAAATCCTTACATGTAATCAAGAGTAACATTTCTATGTCGAACCTCAGTAGAACTAAGGCCAAATGCATCAATGAGAGAGCACTACCTCCATATAATTCTCTATCCATAAGTATCCTTGGTGGAAACACCCCAAGTGCCCGCTGCACCGCATCATGGGTCACTGCACACCACTAAGTGTCTCTGCACTCCTCAACATGCCACTGTATGTTGAAACCTGCCCCTGCACACCACTGGATACCTCCTGATACTTCTGTACCACTCTGTACCGTCCCATGCCTTGTCTGTGTCAAGGCACCATCTAGTGGCTTGCTAATGCCACCTCATCCGATCAAATCTTTCCAAAGTAGGCTAATCACTCTATGACTCCACGCATGATCGATATGCGGAGATAGCTCCTAGAAAGGGTGTACCCTCCTGTCGAACCATTCTGTCATTAGGGATGTCCGGGATTCTGATAGAGGTTTGAAAATGTGTTTGCGGTCAAACATGAAACTCATCGCGCAACTACTACCATCACCTACCGACTCTATGATGTGATGGGAAATCCCTCCTGGATCCCAAAAGTAATCTGGCCCTCGTGTCCCTCTGATAATCCATGGACTTAGCTAAAATATGGCCATGGATATATCCAGCTACCTAGCCTGCTCCATGGGGTACCAACTTAGAATCTCTCACCATCCAATCCCAAAATGTAGATGCGGCACCCTACACAACTCCGATTGTCTCATCCTGCTATCCAACACTTCACAAGTGAAGCACTCCTCGGAATAATCTAGTTGCAACTGGGTCATCCCAACTGCATCACTCCTCATTAAGGACAGCGTTGCTGGCCTCCATGATAATGCATCTACTACCACCTTGTTCTTTCCTTGGACATACTCAATCTCGAACTCATAGGCCTAAATTATGTTGATCCACCTTTGCTGCCTCTTCTGTAACTACTCATGCTCAAGAAAATGTTGGAGATGATTATGGTCAGTCTTCCCCCAAAATTTTCTGCATACAAAATATTTTTGAAATTTGGCCAATGCATGCATAATGGCCAACATCTCCTTGTCGTATATAGAATACAACAACTCATGCGAAATATATGGGATGGTCTCCCTGTACCAAAACTAGGCCTATTCCCTCCTCTAAAGCACCACACTCCAACACAAAGTGCTATGTGCAACTCAACAATGTCGACCCAGAATAGCTGCTCATCTCCTCCTTGATACTTTCAAGGGTCCTTTTCACATTGAATTTCCCCTACTCCAAATCAACCAAGTGCTCCAATCCATGGTCATGCGGTTTCCCTGGTGGCATGTCCCTAAAAATATCCATTTGATGTGCCGAGACTCTCTAGGATGGATATGTATGCATGCCTTGGATCGGCTGATGCTCAAGAGAAATTTGAAAATATTCAAGAGTTCCTCCAACTAGTGCAAATTATCGTTCTGGTGGTGGTTGTGGTAGTAGATAATCTCCTCCTGATGCACCAGTTTTGGCGTCTCCCTTCTGCTCCTCATACACTTCCTCTTCTCCTTCAATGTCGGAGAATGCCTCAATGTAATGTGCCTCCAAGTTTCTTCTATCAAACCTCTCCACCAATATTCAAGTGAAATATACATACATAGTCACTCCTGCATGACCCAATCTTTGGAACCACTTGTCATGCGCTTCACCTTCAAGGTGCAACACTGTTATCTTGATAGACTCTGCTTCCGCTACTTGGTGCAGGTGGAAATAGATATCCAATTTATCTCCCCAAGCCTTTGTTGTACTCTTGGATGACCCATAGAATGTAAGAAGAAAGAATATACTCGAGGTATGTTGCTTACCCTGCATGTACCCTCCTCCTCTATTGTTGCTGCGGGGTCTCCGGTTGTCTTTGATATGGAAAAATTCTGGGAAAGTCAAATTATCTCTAAAATTATAGGTCTGAGATCAGTACTCTAAAATATAGTCACTAAGAGTGTCCTGCTCACTATATTAGCCCTTGGAATCAATACTCTGCAATATAGTCACTAAGGGCTAGTATCCTACTAATCCCCTCACTGGATTCCAAGTTAGGAAACTTGGATCCTTCAATATTATCTGAAACTGCCACTGCTGGATTGCGCATTTTATGAAGGAGACTACACTGCTAAGAAGGAAAGTAGTATGGATTAATGCCGAATGATGAGATACTGCTCTGGAATACTAAATTCACTCAACAGGATGAAGGGATGATCCACTCACAGGATTCCAAGCTAGAATTCTTGGAACTTCCTTCCATCTCTGAAGCTTCCACTGCTGGAATGCAAAATGCTGAAGATGATTGTGCTACCAAAGAGGGGAAAAATATTTGCCTGATGCCAGATAATACAATACTACTCTCAAGATGCTGAAATATACTCATAAGTGAAGGGTTGATCCCCACATAGGATTCCAGGCTGAGATGCTTGGATCTTCCTTCCTCTTGTCAAACCCTACTGCTAGAATGCGTAATTCCTATAGGTGACTGTTGTTGCATGGAGGGATAGAATGATGTCCTCATCTAGGATGTTGAACTAGTGATCAGAAATTACCTTTCATGAGTGGGCACTCGAATTCCCCCGAGGATAAGGGTTGAATCTCTGCTCAGAGACACTCATGTGATAAAAAACACAACAAACTTAGATAAACAGCTGAAGCATGCAGAAAGTCATAAATGAAAATACAATATCAATATTTAGAATGATTTCTATGTCTTCCATCCCTTTCCTTTTATGCTTGTGAGCTCTCACACCCTTGGCCTCACACAATAATGATGCTGCACACTTGGCTACGAACGTCCATAATGACTGTGTTGTCCTTCACTATCTCCACTACCTCCATGACAACGTTGTTGATTTGGTCAACTTGACCCCATCCACATGCACTGACCCAAATTCACACTTAGAAGTGGTTTATTCATCTTGAACCCATCCATATGCATTGATCCACATTCACACTAAGAAGTGATTTATTCCTACTAAGGGATTTATGGGTCCCTCTACCCTCTTATTCATCTATCTTATTAACAAAAACAAAAATTAATATTCTAGTTAGCTAAAAGCTAATTAGGAATATTACATTATAGGCATGTGCCTCAATATCTTAAAAGGAGGACCACGTGATTTACCCTTCTTTTTTTATTTATCATACTTGTCATGCCCACATTTTGGAAATATCTCTTTGTCTGCATATTCTCCTCTATATAGAATACAATCATTTTGACATGCATGATATGATATGTACTCAACACCCAACATTTTCAACAATTTATTTTCCTCTTCGTAGCTACCGAGCAAGACATTATCACTTGGAAGAACCTTATATTTGAATAACCTGTAGTTGGTCATGGAAAATATTAAATGTAAAATAATACCAATAATTATTAACTTTCATAAATTTGACCATTTGCAATGCTCATTGTGTGATTATATTTCTCAAAATACAAGGGACTTGATGGTCAATTACCTCAAAATTTTTGAGAAAAATGCATTTGACAAGCCCAACTTTTCTTTCAAGTTGTACAATAACATCGTTGTCCCCAACTAGGTAGACTTTGACTCACCACCAGGTCCAAAGAGAGGGGTGGTGGAAGAAAATTTAAAGCTTTCGAAAAAGGTATCAGCGAAATGAGAATCATCCCCTAGCTGATCATCGTTCTGGAATGCATCTAACAACATTGTCTCCATGGCAGTCATATCCCTTAAGTAATCATCCATACCAACCTATATTTTATTGCCTCCATTTCCATCTTGTGAAGAACTACTATTGTTGTAGTAATTCCTAATTGGTGAATCTGGATGTAGTGGGAATTGAATAGGTGGTTGATTTAACCATTCTTGGTATCATTACTCTTTGAGTTTCTCTCTTAATTCAACCTTCTCTTGATTTGACATTGTCGTGGGGTGCAACGGAAGATGGTAGGTAGGTCAGTAATCATCACTAGAATCCTAATAATTTCAAAAAATATATTTGAACATGATTAGTACAAAATCGACGATATCAATTAGTAAGAACACCAATGCATGATTAATTGGTTTGACGTTGAAATAATTGCATTATACCAAACAATTATTTTACCATAATTATCCTAGGATTGTGGCTAGAAGATGGCATGTTACAATTGGTAGGGTGAAGCAACTGTCCATTTTCATCTACCAACTGCACCTTGCGGTATGGTGCTCTTGATAAGACCTTCTGACATCTTGGAGCTGTTTGAATATTTTGTGCATATGAACTTGATTCTGAATCTACATGAACCTGCAAATTTGTATACATTAATTTTATTTAGCTGATTGACATGGATAAAAAAAATTTCAATTAAATAATGGTACAAATTTGAAGGTGGGTTACAATTTCGTGAGAAATGTGTTCGGAAAATTTTATTTTCACCACAGTTCGGCTGAAATTTTAGAAAGTTCAACCAAAGTTTTGAAAATAATTCGGCTGAACTGTTTCTGTCATTAACGCTGGCAGCGTATTGACGATGTGGGTAAAAATATTTTTGGCCGGAGATGGGAAAACCGGCAACAAGAGTTCGACCGAACTAATATTCTGACTGAACTATTAGTTCGAACAAACTTTTTAAAAGACTTCGGCAAATTTTTGTTATAAATATACCGCCCCCCAGACTACAACAATTTTCATTACCATTGTGCTGATATATTTGTCTTGCTTCTCTGTTTGTCTCATCGTTGCGCTCGCTGCTCTATTTGTCTTGTTGTTGCACTCACTACTTTTTTTCTCTCACCATTATGCTACTATGTTGTTGTCTCGCTGTTGTAGGGGTAACTAGGGAAGAAAGCTAAGGTGAGACTGTTATTTTTATGCTCTGATTTTTTTTGTTTACGTTTTTTTTTTACTTTTTAATTTTAATTTTCTGTGTGTATTTGCAAGTGGGTTTGTTGCTCATCATGCGCGCTCTTGTTGTTTGCTCGCTGTGCGCACTCTCTCACTGATCTGTTTGTCTAGATGCTTTGTTTGACTCACCGTTGCATTTCTGTGTTGTTGTCTTATTGTTGCAAGGGTGACTAGGGGAGCAATATAAGGTGAGACTGTTATTTTTATGCTCTTTTTTTTTTATGTTTTTTTTTTTTTTTTTTAATTTTAATTTTCTGTGTGTTTATAGGTGTGTTTGCAGTTTGCAGGCTCGTCTACTCATCATTCTCTCTCTCGTTTTCTTCTCACTGTGCGCGCTCTCGCTGTCTGCTCGTCATGCTCACTCTCACTGTCTGCTGTCGGTGCACACTCTCATTGTCTGCTCGCCATTTTCAGGCATTTCTTGCTGTCTAGGTTTTAATAGATGCAATTTAGCATATTCATAGATAGACATAAATTGATTTATTTATCCCTATTAATCACATTGAATTAACCAGTACATGAAAATCAAGAGTATAAAATGATTAGATATGATGAATACTAGAACAAACATGCTTAAGATAAAGAATATGGAACAGTTATGTTTGAACAATACTGATTACTCATCTCCTTTGTTTACATAATGGTCTTGTATTTATTTTTTTATCTGGTTGTTGTATTTAGCTATTTTCTAGTGAAGTCTCACGATAAAAAATATTTATTCTCGTAAAAATTAAAATATTGTATCTATATATATATATATATATTTTTTTTTTCTTGAATATCAAAAATATCAAAATCCCATATAACCCTAGTCAATGAAATCTACCAGCTCCATGTGTTCTCTTGGACATGTGGTAAAAATTTATAAACATTGGGGCCTTCTAGAAAATCTGGAGATGTGTCACGAAAACTCCCTAAGTTTATGACAATCCCTACACTTTGTGTTATATAAAAGCTTGTCTGCTGTAAATCCAATTATATTATGCTTGATATGAGCATGGATGAGAATCCCTACACTGTGTGTTAAATAAAAGTTGGTATGCTGTAAATCCAAGTCTATTATGCTTGATATGAGCATGGATTTTCTTTCCATCTATTAAGGTCGTCTTCTGAATGCAACCCTACAAGAGAGAAAAATATGTTGAATATTTTATAGAGTTGTTCATGGTATGCATAATGTTAAGCATTTGTAGTAATTATAGTGATAAGGTATAAGCTCTATCACACTAATTGAATACGGATATTGCTATGGTTTCTTAACACATGATGTAACCATATCTATTAGCTCATAATTAGGAAAGGTCTATGGGTTTCATTAAGGTATAAGCTTTCCATGATTAGTCTCATTACTTTTGTATCCATTATGAAGCTCAATCATACTTATGTGTAAAGTAAGGGTAATAGATCATATCATGTTCTCCTTATTATAAGGAATACAGACCTTTTTACAACTTGTACGAGGTTCAGTTCATAGTATGAAACCACTTTTTCAATCCATGTAATATACATAGTTAATAGAGAAGAAACATAGACCGTATTAGTACTGTAATCGTGAAAGAGATAAGGTTAACTAATACCTTTTACTATTCAACCTCTACAAGGCTCTACATAGAACAATAAGACCTTAATTATCTCTGCTCCATGTCATGATATTAATGAGCCGTATTCATTATAAGGTAAATGGCATGTCCTATACATGGTTCCATATAGGCTCTGATACTGAACTTCTGTTCAAATACTCGTTGCCTATTATCTAGATGAGTAATAGTACAAACTTCAGGTGCATAGTCAAGTGTTCAATGTACTTTATATGCCTATTCCAGCTTGTTTCAATTTAAAGCAAGGTTAATAATCAACGTAAGATATGAAACTAGTAGTAGTAATACCATGGCGACAACTGTAGTCAGGAAAATGTGAATAATTAACTATACGTATCATATAAGGCTCATATCATATCAGTAATATACACAATCTTATATACAAAGAGATAAGGAGAATGATAGATCTAACTCCATGTAACCGTAATGAATACAAGAGACTAGACTGATTACAACTAGTACACGGAACACTACTTACCTTATTACAATAGTGTTATTCCCATTACAACAAACCATGCACATGTCATTTCTCCCATAAACTTTAAGGTTAATTTAATATATTTTTAAGGTTAATTTATTATATTTTTAAGGAAAATGTTAGTTTATTTTAAAACCACGTACATGTCATTTCTCCCATAAAATTAAGAAAAACTTTAAGGAAAACCATGTACATGTCATTTCTTTAAGGCAAACCATGTACATGTCATTTCTCCCATAAACTCAAGGAAAACTTTAAAGATAACCATGTACCTGTCATTTCTCCCATAAACTTTAAGGCATTTGCTAGTGTTTTGGGAACCATGCACATTTCATGTCTATGTCATTTCTCCCATAAAATTTAAGGTAAACTTTAAGGAAAACCATGTACATGTGTCATTTCTCCCATAAAATCAAGGAAAACTTTAAGGCATGTCATTTCTATGTCATTTCTCTCATAAAATTTAAGGCAAACTTTAAGGTAAGCCATGTACATGTCATTTCTCCCATAAACTATAGGCAAGACAAACTTTAATGCATGTAATTTATAGATGTAATTTCTCCCATAAAATTTAAGGAAAAATTTAAGGAAAACCATGTACATGTCATTTCTCCCATAAACTCAAGACAAGCATTAAGGGAAATCATGTACATGTCATTTCTCTCATAATTGGCTAGTGTTTTGGGAACCATGTGCATGTCATTTCTATGTAATTTATACATAAAATTTAAGGCATTTTTTAGTGTTTTGGGAACTATGTACATGTCATTTCTATGTAATTTCTCCCATAAACTTTAAAGAAAACTTTAAGGGAAACCATGTACATGTCATTTCTCTCATAAACTTAAGGAAAACTTTAAGGAAAACCATGTACATGTCATTTATCCCATAAAATCTAAGGCAAACCATGTACATGTCATTCTCTCATAAACTTTAATTTAATAATTTTTAATGAAAATGCTTGTGTTTTTTTAAAACCATGTACATGTCATTTCTCCCATGAACTTTAAGGCATTTTCTACTATTTTGGGAACCATCTACATGTCATTTCTATGTCATTACTCCCATATAATATAAGGAAAATTTTAAGGAAAACCATGTAAATGTAATTTCTCCCATAAAATTTAATTTAATATAGTTTTAAGGAAAATGCTAGTGTTTTTGGATACCATGTACATGCCATTTCTCCCATAAACTTTAAGGCATTTTCTAGTGTTTTGGGAACCATATACATGTCATTTCTCCCATGAAATCTAAGGCATTTGCTAGTGTTGTGGGAACCATATACATGTAATTTCTATGTAATTTCTCCCATAAACTTTAAGGCAAACCATGTACATGTCATTTCTCCCTTAAACTTAAGGAAAAATTTAAGGCAAACCATGTACATGTCATTTCTCCCTTAAACTTTAAGGAAAACTATGTACATGTCTTTTCTCCCATAAACTTTAATTTAATATATTCTTAAGGAAAATTCTAGAGTTTAAGGCAAATCATGTACATGTCATTTCTCCCATATAATTTAAGGAAAACCATGTAAACATGTCATTTCTCCCATAAACTTGAAGGAAAACCATGTACATGCCATTTATCCCATACATTTGCAATAAAATTTAAGTCATTTGCAATAAATGTTCATTTAATATATTTTTAAGGAAAATGATAGTGTTTTTGGAAACCATGTACATGTCATTTCTCCCATAAAGTTGGCATTTGCTGTTGTTTTTGGGAATCATGTACATGTCATTTCTCCCAACCATACACATGCTATTTCTCCCATAAAATTTAAGGCATTTGCAATAAGGAAAATGCTAGTTTTTTTGGAAACCATGTACATGTCATTTATCCCATAAAATTTAAGGCATTTGCTAGTGTTTTTGGGAACCATGTACATGTCATTTCTCCCATAAACTTTGAAGCATTTGCTAGTGTTTTTGGGAACCATGTACATGTCATTTCACCCATAAACTTTAAGGAATTTTCTAGTGTTTATGGGAACCATGTACATGTCTTTTCACCCATAAAATTTAAAACAAACCATGTACATGTCATTTCTCCCATGCATTTGAAATAAATGTTCATTTATTATATTTTATTGAATATTTTTTTTTGCTAGTGTTTTTGGGAACCATGTACATGTCATTTCTCCCATAAATTTTCAGGCATTTGCTAGTGTTTTTGGGAACCATGTACATGTAATTGCACCCATTAACTTTAAGGAAAACCATGCACATGTCATTTCTCCCATGCATTTGCAATAAATGTTCATTTAATATATTTTATTGAAATTTTTTTTTCAGAGATAAAAAAACCCCATTAAACATGGTTGAAAAAATGGACATTATGCATAGATGTTTCTTGTTATCCCAATCCAAGGAAAACAATGATTACATATGTGCTTTGCAATATTGCGACTAACAATTTCATCCAAAGGAAAATGAATATACGGGGAATAACAACAAACAACGAGACATATTATATTGCATTGATAGAAGGCTTGGGAAGAGCTAGGGAGTATCGATCAAATGGAATTGTATTTTTCACCAATTATGAACTTGTGTGCAACCATATGAAAGACGTGTACCAAGTTAAGAAGGAGAGGCTAAAACAATTTCATGGAAACACAAACAATATTGTTAGACAATTTCAATTTTAGTATAAGACATTGTGAAAATGTTAATAAGATGTATGGTGATCTATTGTGTGGAGAAATGCCAATTCAATATTCATATGTCAAAGATGAATCAATGGATTAATTAGTATTATACGGGGTGACGCCAATTCAAGATTCATCTCTCAAAGATGAATTAGTGTTAAGACGCTCTCCTTCAAAATTTAATGATGGACATTGTAACATATCTTTGATATGTGTGTTTTTTACTTAAATGCATCATTTTTAATGACCATGTGTTTTTTCAATTATATACCAAGTGTGCTCCCACCATCTAAGTGAAACTTGGTGAAATTCATGTTTTATAAAATGAAAATGTGAGGACTTCAACAATTTTTTTTTAAGTGAGTTTCACACATTAATTTGTGCTTTGAAAGTTGTGTTTTAGATAAATTTTATACTAAATTACATTAATTTTTTGAAATATTTTGAATTTATTTTAAATAGTAATTTTAAAAATAATTATAAATGTCCACTGTAGATATCCATATATATATATATATATATATATATATATATATATATATATATATATATATATATATATATATATATATATATATATATATCATGGAGGATGAAAGGTGAAGATTAATAGAATCCCATGCCTCTACGAGAGAGAGAGATCATGGATCGAGGGATGTTCATGGTATTTATATTAAATGTGCATGTTTTTAAATGACATTTGAATATAATCTTATCTCCATACATACATGTATACATGTGGAATTGATTTTTTCATTGAATATATATACAATTTTATTCCCATGTACATACATGTATACATATGGAATTATTTTTATCAATTTTGTGAGTTAAATTAGTTTTTAATAAATTTCATTTTTTAGTTTTTAGGATTTAGGAGGACAAGAGTATCGACTCCATCAATGGAACATGGCCATGGTTCACGCAATTTAATCAATCATATGTACATGTATTTATATGTATGATGTATTTTTGAATTGATTATAAATTCATATTTTTTTTTTATGAATATTCCCTCTTGTCGCGTGAGGTTGGTGGTGGTACACATTCCCCTAGTGGTCCATCAATAGGTGGTGGCCAATTGCGTGAGGGTGGTGATATGCATTCCCTCGGAGGCCAATCAATGGGTGTTCATGTTGGTCCTCAACAGATCGGTGGTCATTCCAGTTCTCAACAATCTTAGGGTGGGAATGATGTTGCCCAACCATCTCGAGGTGGCCATTAATTTGAATATTATTTTCATTCAATTTGTACATATTTGTTCACATTTTTTTTATTTATACAAAATTTTATATATTGATGCAAAGGGTGAAAATGTTGCTCCAAAAAGACGTAGGCCAAAACACATTATTCAAGAAGAAGGTTGTACACGAACCACGACTTATCCGTTTGAAATTTCTAATTTACCATAGGAAACAAAAATTCATCAATGCACATTACAAAGGTGTCAACATCTTTATTCAAAATTGAAGAAATATCTTCTGTCTTTGAAACTCCATGCTGAGAGTCGAGAAAGCTTAGAAATAGTTACTCACTCTTTAAGTAGAATTGTAAATGTGTACAAAATGCTTGGGCCAACCACTGATACTTTTATAGAAGTGATGAGGAAAATAAAGGAAACGATGATGGGTCCCGATACATGGGAGGTTGTTAAACATAGAGTTACAACAGAAATGGCCAAGTTTATGTTTAATTTCAAAGAAGGGCCGAAAAGAAAAATGATAAAGGTGTAATATTTAAAGCACCTTGATATAGCTTTCCATTTGTATTATAGGCACCTTGCTGCCTATGGAAGACTACCATGGAACAACGAGGTTCATATTTATTTTGAAAAATTCTTTTATGAAAAATTCTTTTTGGGTATGAAACCCAATTATAATGACCTTCCCTCTAAATTTTTTGTTCCTAGGAAAGGCCGATTATGTGACCATAGGGGCGCTAAGCGTGATGTTGAGTTGCCTCACCCCGAGCCACCATTGGTAAGTCGACCTCTTCATGTGGAAAATTTGCAGTCAGAGATGGATGCCACTTCTAAAATTAGTCAAGAAGCAAGAGATGTCATCATAGACAATGTTTAGAGTGGACTTGGTGGAATTGATGTTTGTCTGAATCGACAAAGAGCACGAGAGAATGCACATGCTAATTTTGTGTATCATACAAATGATGAGATAGACAACATGAGTATTGAAGAGCTCACAAAATATGCAAAGAATTGTCACAATGGTTGGCAGGACCTAATTATTCATGAGGAAGAGGGCATGGGATTGGTATGTGTTAATGGTTAGGGTGAATATTTTAACACATGTGAAATTTGTAATAAATACATATACATATATTTATTTGTATATGTGAATCTAACAAAAATGTATCATATATGTGAACACCATTTGCAGTTCTCACACTTGATGAATAAAGATTTTAATATCATGGTTGAATCTTTAGGTTTTCACAATCAAGATGATATGTTGGAAAATGTTAGTGCTTTTTAAGTGTTCATGATGTTGATGTACAATTATTTTAATCTATTATTATATCAGAACATGATGACATATTTTTAAAATAAATAATTGTGTACACATGTACATGTATATAATTAAATGTTAATAGATTCTGATTCCGTCCAATTTTTTTGCGATGGAGGTATGCTCTTCTTCCCTATGAGGAGATGTGCCAAATCCATCGTCACAAGTATGAATTTTTTTTCACTTAAATATGTTTTTAAGTTATAAATTGAAGTGAAAGTTTGATTAAAAAATGAGATCTATATCTTGAGTTATTTTACAGTTTTAAAATTGTTGAATTTTAGGTTTGTGAAGATGATTTTCATTCAAAGACACCCTCTTCTTCCCTGTTAGGAGATGCCCCAAATCCACCGACACAAGTATTCATTTTTTCACTTACGTTTTTAAGTTATATATTTCAGTTCAAAATTTCCATTAAAAAATGAGATGTAGATCTTGAGTTATTTTACAATTTTAAATTTTTTGAATTTTAGGCTTATGGAGAGGATTTTCTTTCAGAGTCACCCTCTCCTTCCCTGTTAGGATATGTGCCAAATCCACCGTCACAATTATTCAATTTTTCACTTATATGTTTAAGTTATAAATTGAAGTTCAAAAGTTTCATTATAAAATGATATCTAGATCTTGAGTTATTTTATAGTTTTAAATTTTTTGAATTTTAGGTTTTTGGAGATGATTTTTGTTCTCCAAGGACTCTAGCGATGGAGTGTATATTGGAGATAGGAACATCCACACCATTTGAACAAGTTGTCTAACTTCTTTTTTAATATTATTGAAAATTATTTTATATGCATTTTCATTTGAAAAATTATACACACACACACACACACACACACATATATATATATACTTGTACATGTATATTGTACAATTTACTATGGAGGATGTATTAATCGACAAGCAACCAAAGACAATGGAGAGGGAACTACATGAATTATTGCATGATTATCCTTTTCATTTTGTTTTTTTACATGAAGTTCTACATTCTCATTCAATTTTAAAATATTAAATTTTAATGTTTGTACAAGTTGTGTACAGGTTCCTCATTCTTTAGAGGATAGCATGAGGCTCAAGAATTTTGTATTTGATTGATGATGCACATGTGTGCAACATTTTGTTTGATAGATAGTATTAAATTTAATTTTCTATATATAGTCTTATCTATGAAGTCACATTTACTTTTCTATATAACTTGATACTTGTACCACTATTTTAACTCGGAAAAATTAAAATAAAGTCATTGTATTTCATTTCTGGAATTTCTAGGCAGAAATAAAGGGATTTGTTGTACATTTTCTAAGTTCATAAATACTTAGAAATTTACTTCTTTTAGCAGAAAAATTTGATCAGTGATTTGAATATAAATCTGGGTTTAGTGTAAAATTTTTTATATACCACTAAATTTTCAGATTTTTCTGTGCCCAAGTTTTGGAAATATTGTTATTTTTCTATTATCCCTATTTGGGGATATTACATGCTACAATTGGTAAAAGCAAACTCTAGCTATTTGGATTGCTAAATCTGATCAATAGTTCTAAATTTGGGACAAATATGAGTCTGGTATATGCAAATCGGAAGCATGCATGTGCCCTCACTTTCTCTCTCTACATCATTGCCACTTTCCTTCCACAACAAATTAGTGTCCAACCTTCACTTTTCTCTCTCTTTGTTGCACATATGAAACTAGGAAGATGGATCTACTGGAGCATATCATTACATGGTATAAATCAATCCTATATATATGTCATCAGTGTTATAGAGCTAATTGAGCAATAGATAAAAACTATAAATGTTTTCTTTTCAAGGAAAGTGTTCTCCACCAAACCTAGTCTCTCCCTCAGCATCTTAAACTTTGCATTTGCTAGGGCTTTGTAAAAATATTTGCAACTTGTGAATCCGAAGGAATGTAATCAAGAACCACCACCATTTTAGTGTAATTAACTCCACAATTTAGAGAAATCACATAAATGTAGTGCAGAACCTAAGAACACAAGAGAAAAGAGAAATAAACCCTAAGAAAGATATATTTGATGATAAAACATAGAGAGCTATGTTTACTTTCCACTTCAAGGGGGAAACCTCCAAGAGGAATTCTCCAAATACATAGATAAGTCTTGAAAAAACATTACATATCCTTCTACTTAATATATAACTATCCATAGAAAACATTATCTATCTATGGGCCCACTTATAATGAGAGCCTACTAGCTATTTTGGGCCTTATTAACAAAGTTGGTCCTTTTTACAATGAGTGATTGTTAACTAACTATTATATGGGCCTTATGCAGTGAAGGTGGCCTCATATGTTGACATATAACTTGATACTTGTAACACTATTTTAACTTGATACTTGTAACACTATTTTAACATACATTGGTACATGTTATGCATTTGAACATTTATGTGAATGTTATATAATTTTAGGATGTACATCTATTATTTAGGTGATATTTAAGTACATTTTTCATGATCATACATGTCATTTAAAACAATCATAGATGGTTTTACATATTTAAGTTCACATGAATATATGTACATAAAAATGATTGAAGTACATATATGTAAAAATGATTGAAGTACAATACATATCAATGTATATATATAAAAGAAATCATAAAATGTATAGGTCATAATCCATACCATGGCCCCGCGCCAATGTCAGAAGCCCATCAGGGGCAGCGACAGGGGTGCGTTCTCAGGCCTCTCTCACCGTGGCCATGACCAGCGATTGGAATCCATTGAGGGCTCTGAATTTGATAACCATGAGGTGTTGGCTCCTCAATCGTTTGATAGCATTCATGGGAGACTGTTTTTCCTCCAGATAAACCTAAGGGTAGAATAGGCTGTAGGAAATCCACTATTCCGTAATCTGTGCAACCTTTACCTAGGAAAACCAACCCGCTTCCACTTTATGAGCCCACGACGGAGGGGATAGGCTTTTGGGTTATGGAATCGGATGATTCTGGACTAGAGATTACGATGCATAGTACCTAGTCGCTCTCATCGTCCATGCGGCCCCTCTGAAGCCTCCTCGAATGTGCACAACTAAGGAGGAAGTCGTTGCTAGAGAACATAGGTGCCTGATAGAGGAAGAGGACCAGGCGACGGAAAAAGATGAATAAACTTCATGATTTTTTGGTAGAAAGGTTAATTTCTATTTTTTGTCACCTCAGGATATACTTCAGCTCTTTTACTTTTATATGGGCCACTGAATATTTTGTATTACAAGACTGGATGACACTCTTAAGAAGATGGTTTACTCCTTTGAGTCAGCCCCAAACTTGTTTTATTTTGAACACTACCATGGCAGGAATAGGCTAAGCACTACTTGCCATCTCTACCCATTGCCTCTATACAAATTTTCATGCTTTTAATATAGTTTATCCCAAGTTACAAAAAAAAAGGTTCACATGAATATATGTACATAAAAATGATTGAATTACATGTTGGAATATATGTAAAAATGATTGAAGTACAATACACATCGATGTATATATCTAAAAACAATCATAAAATTATAGGTGTTCTTAGATGTGTCAAACAATCATAAAATTTTAAAATTGCATTAAAACATATATCCAGTACACAACATTTTTCATTAATGTACATAGAAAAGCTACTTTAAGTTGATAGTAAACTGGAAATTACAAAAAAATTACTACACATTTTTCATTCAAGAATGAATATTATAATTTAATTAATAGATACATCTAAAAAAAATCGTGCAACTTAAAATTTTCATTATATCAACTATGCTAGATACACAGATATGTACATTTTGCAATAATGACATTATGAAAAATCGTACCAGAGAATGTATGAAACTGTTAAGATCAAATAATCTACATGTGTATGTGTAGACATGTATAAATTACTCGTGTGCATGTACCAAAACAATGTGCATGTGAAAGCACTTGTACATATATAACATAAAAAGGCTAGTTCAATTTTTAGTTGAGTTCTGGAAGTTCTAAAAGATGAATCCAAAGAGAAGCAATTGTTGGGCAGTTTAATCAAAACAATTCTAATGGAATGCCATATTCAATGATCTTTTCATGATCAACTTTTGACATTTTCCATTTCTTAATTTTCAAAATTTTCTTTGATTGAACTTCTATCAACTTTATGTGTGCTGCAGACACCAAGTGACTATATTGAAAACTTATGACATTAGGTTCATAGTCTTGAAAGTAAAAAAAAATCCCGACTTTGATGAGTTTGTTGGAAAAAATAACCTTTCAATATAATAGACCCTCTATCATGTGTAAACTCGTTATCATCATAGTTTTCCAATAATTTCGTGTTTCATTCAGTTCAATGCATCAAACAATACTTCACATTTTCATCATTGGTGGTAGGTGCAACTACAACAAAAACATTTCCTGCATAATAAAACAAACTTATGTATTTAAATTTAGAAAAATTAACATGAAAAATTAAGTTTAAAATTAACATGTGTACATGATTTTATTATCTATTTCTATATCTCTATCATTTGAAAGCAATTGAAATGTTACCTTCTCTAACAAGATCATAAACTCGATCACCTTCGAATTATATTGTAGTCTCCTCTGATTTCATTTCTTCAAAGTTGCAACGAACATTTTCCCCTTTGTATTTAGTTCTATATGTTTCCAATCTTTTACATACATTTTGTTTTGACAAACATCATTGGATTCTGTGTTGTCTATGCAAACATGAAAAAATCAAGAATATTTTGTTTTATCCAATGCAAACACATTTTTGGACAAATTTGTTTTAATTGAATGCAATTTTCGAGTCCCTTTTATTGTTTCAACGTCATCTCCAATCAATCCATCTACATCTTGGACCCCAATATGCCAAAAAATCCTATATGGAAAATTCAAACAAGAATATAAATATTTTATTGAAAATACCATCAAAGATAATCATTGTGATAAATAATGTCTAAAATTAGATATCCAATAAAAATTAAATCATTTATCTTCATAATTCCCTTGATCGGTTATTCTCATGGCTTAGTGCAGCGATGCACCATTGAACAACTTATTTAGCTGAGACAAGTTAGGTTGCAGAGTGGTCCATTTGATATCTTTGAAGTGCTCATTTTATACATGCCCTGCACCGTTATGTTCTCCTTTTCCATGACCAGTCTCAAAGAAATTCCAACATTGTTTAATGTGGGTTTTGATATGAAGATGACACAACCAAAATAATGACTATGAAGATTTGAATTGATCTGCGCGTCCATCTGACCATATCCAATGTTCATTGAATTTTATTTCACGACTTTCCAAGGAGTCATAAATCTTTTAAAAACAATGTTGTACAAAATATGTGTCATGTGTACGATCATCACTGATATAAAAGTGATATTCTTTAATAACATGTCGATTTTCACCAGTGCTTTATATATGATCAACATTTTGTTCAACGTGTCTATATAGAATATGGAAAAGCATGGAGACTTGGTCAGAATGATAGTATTCACTCAGTATTTCTTTTTGTGGAACAAATGTGTAGTTTTCTGCAAAATCAACTATTAACAAAATGGTCCCTGGTGGAAAAAAATCACGGGATTTTTTGAATTTCAAGTCCTACCATCGAGCTCTATGGGAATGCTTGGTGTATTTATAAATTTCTGCCTCAAACTTTCTCAAAAACTATATCACAAAAATTTCTTCTTCTTGTAAATAATATAACTGAAATTCCACATGATAACAACAACAACAAGTGTCACATACAATGATAGGTTTAACATACCATGATTTTTGTTGCACACAAGCATTGATTGAGACATTAATTTCACGATTCTCTTCTATGAACTTGTTGATCAACTCTATCTAAGTGGTGTCCAAGAAATGTTTTACATGTTCTTCGTACTGATTTCATGCTATTCTTATTAGCATCATATCCCTTTCTTTTGGTGAAACACATGAATTTTTCATCCAATATTATATTTTTAACATATTATCCAAGTCTATCTTTGTATGGTTTCCTACTAATAGCTATCTAACAAGAGAATTCATCATTTACATCTATTTGCAATCAAAATTTCTGATGTTTGTGAAAAAATTTTCGTGAGGTTCCTAATTCTTATGCCATAGATTTTACCAAATGATTCTCTCTAGTACTTGATCAAACCACTATCATTTGTATTGCTCTACGTGCATCTAAAACACTTTTATTTCTATATCTTCTGATTGACTTTAGAGCACTATTTATATTTTGTATCACATTTTCCTTAATTTTTTTTTAATCTTTTGTTGATTTTTGAATAACCAATAAAGTCGTAGCTTCTTTTAATTTCTTTGATTTTAAGAGACTTTTCAACACTTGGGCTTAAACTACCATAATTTCATCTTTGAAGAATGAGTCAATAATGCGCTTAACATGATATCGCATAACATGGTTAGCTTTTTTATCTCCATATGTGTGAGTGTCGACATTTTCTAACATCTCATCATCGATATTGATTTCATCTGTACATATTAGAATTAAATGTACATAATGAGTTTACATATTCAATAAATAATTAAATTAATAAATATGTATAGTTTCAATAATACACATTCAACATATATATACATACCTGTTGATTCAATTCTTCACTTGAATTTATTTCAACATTTTCAACATTTTCAATCATTGGTTCAATATCTCTTTCACTTTCTCTTTCAAAATTTTCTATCTCATCATCAATGTTTTGAGAAATATCTCTCTCTGTTTATATTGCAAAATATTTTTCAAATTAGTTCATCAAATAAAAATTAAATTGCACAATACACTAGTCAAATTTTAAATATCAAATTTATAATATTTACATTTACATACTTGCTTCAACTTCTAGTTGAGGTTGATTTTCCATTTCAATAATTGAGCATTATTCTCTTTTTTTTTGCGATATTCTCTCCCCTGTTCTCTACGTTCCTCAGGGTCTCTTGTTCGATCATATTTTATCTTGCAATTCCTTCGATTTCCCATGATAATTTAGTATGAAGCTCAAAAAAAATTCGTTCAAAATACTGTAAAAAAAAACTCAATACAAAATTTAGACAAAAAATCAATTAAAAAAAGCGTCACATAATATTTAATTTAAAAAAAATTCATTTTTCAATTTTTTCACAAAAGACATACTACAACCCAAAACACTTACTTTAAAAATTCCACCAAAAAAATGTCTTTTAAAAATGAAATGAAGCTCAAAATATTTCCTTCCAAGTCCTGCAAAAAAATTCATTTAAAAAGTTAGACAAAAACTCACTTAAAAAAATCATTATAAAATATTTACTTCAACCCAAAACACTTACTCTAAAAAAATGTCACTTTAAAAAATATCTCCAAAAAATGTCCATTGAAAATTAAGGCCAACCTCTTAAAAAATGTCACTTTAAAAAATACCTCCAAAAAATGTCCTTTGAAAATTAAGCACAAAAAACCTCTAAAAAAATCTCACTTATACAAAATACCTCCAAAAAATGTCCTTTTAAATTTAAGTCCAAAAACCCTATAAAAAATGTCACTTTAAAAAATACCTCCAAAAATGTCCTTTGAATATTAAGCCCAAAAAGAGTGCTTTGAAAATTAAGCCCAAAAAAATTCCTTTGCAAAATCAACGCAAATGAAGAAATGTGCAAAATTATGTGAAAATAATGATTCCGTTTTCAGCTATTTATATATTTGCGAATTTTTTTTTGGAGGGGCTTCATCGAATTTTCCAACCAACGTAATTTTGAGCAAAAGTTCGGCCAAAATTCTGTAAAAACTTTAGCCAAACTTTTCTTTCGTTAGAATTAACGAGCCGATGTGGCAAAAAACAATTTGGCCGAACTTTTTTAAATGTTTGGCTGATCTAACACATCTGCAACTATGCAACAACTCGGCTTTGAACACATTTCCTCAACTTTGGAATGATTAAACTCCATCAAAATTTATGAATTAACTGTCGGAACTAAGACAAGCATTTGTAGAATTCAATCTATTTTCATAAATATAACTTTTATGGAATTCCATAAATATTTACTAATTTTAATTAATTTTGTAATAAAATGGGTGCAAACAATTTCTGAAGGTCATTATGATTCAGTGAAATCAAAATTCTGTATCTTCCAAAATACACTGTAAAAAAAATTGAAAAAATTATGGTGCATTACATTGGTCCATCATCTGTAATAGTTAGTTTTAATATTTTTAGCTTATAAATAATATGTTGAGAAATTTTGCGCAAGCCGAAACATATTCAATATATGCAGTTTTTTCATGTTGGATCAATTCAAAAAATTCTAGTAATTATGATATGCATCAGCTAGTTTCGTAAATATAACGAAACCGAAATAGACTCTGTCTACATTGTTGTAACACATTTTTTTTCTCATAAACAAAATTTTTTCAAAGAATACACCAATGTGTTTGAACATGATTTTTTATGAATCCTTTGATTGTTAAAGAACACACACTCAAAGAAATGTTAAGTTGACATATCAAATGTGAATAAAAAAATTCCAAAAAAAAAGTAATAGAAAGCTAATAGATTTTCTCAGAAGTTTTACTTTTATTGTAAAATGAAATTCTAAACAGAAAAATTGTTTTGGCTTGTAGAAAGTTGAAGAACATAGAAAAATAATATTTTTTTCTCAAAAAATGACAAAAAGTGTAACCCAACTTCACATTTTCACCTAAATAAATATGAAGTAATTACGTCCTGAGATGGATAGGGAGAACTCCACAATGGACTTTGAGAAATATTATGGAACGAACTCGATTTTGAAGAATTGTCCATCTGATATAATTATGAGATTTCTTCCCTGCATTTGAGAAAAATCAACAATAGATTTTGGTGTACATACCTAAAAGTAATTTCGGTGCCTTAAAAATGGACTTATTGTTATCGGTGCTAATGTATTGTTAACTGCACCAATGCAGTTTTATTAATGGACGCACCGATGTTTTTATTTAACAAACGCATCGAATATCGGGAAAAAAAAAGCGCAACTTTATTTTTTTTTAAGTGAAAAAAAAACGGGAAATTGAAAAATGGGCTACAAATTATTTTCAAAAATATAATTTCATAAAAAAAATCTTTAAATAGTAAAAGCTATTCACTATTTCATTAATTTTGCAAAAATTTTCAAGGAGATATTTGTGCGAGAGGCATACCTGGAGCAAGAGAGCATGAGAGAATTGTGGAGCAGAAAAATATTTTCAAACAACAACACTATTCAGAGAATCAGAATATGAAACATCTAGTGATTCACACAAAAAACCTGTAGTATAGTAAAATTGCTAAATTTTATTGTAATAATTGTTTTTTTACAGTTTCTATTAGATTTAATACATGCATAGTAAACATTTTAAATGTTATTGTGCATTTTACTAATAAAATCGTTTACAATCTCTATTCCTATTTACATTTAATTAAAATTCAGAAAAAAAAAAACAAAAAAATCCATTCTTACATTAAACCCTTGCTTCTTCTTGTTTATGTGACTTTACAATTAGGACTTTTCATTTTAGATTTATAAGGTTTGTATTACTATATATATGGGTCTATGACATCTAACTCGCAAGGCGACTTGCAGATTCAGATCTCAATCCATGTCGACCCTTGCATGATTTTTTAAAAAATATTTTTTTTTTTAATCAGTGCGCACTGTTTAAAATAACGCACCGGTGGACGATTCTAGTATAGCGCATCGGGCGCATACTGAGAAAAAAAATTGTTTGATAAAAATATTTTTTTATTAATTTATGTTTATGCTAATCGGTGCATTGGTTTTAATATAACGCATGGTTTTAATATAGCGCACTGGGTCTCCTTGTTGACAAAGAGCATCGTACAGTGTTTCTACTGTATTAGCGGCGCATTTATAAGAACCTACCACACCGCGTTCGGTGCGTACGTTGAGAAAGACGCACCGTTTTCTTAATTTAAAAAAAAAAAATCACCTGAAAAGTATGTGATTTATTTATAAAATATATTAATGAATGGTATAGGTTTCATATTGATAAATAAATGGCTGACAAGAGTTTAACAAAACTATTGATAACACATCTAGAAAAGCAAAAAAGGCAAGTTATTTGTAAAGTCTTTACAATTTTTTATTTTTTTTTTTGTAAGTTTGGTAGGACTACATCTTCATTAACATGTCCAAATACAGATCACCCCGATCGAGGAAGGGAATTGAACCTGTGATGGGTGCCTTAACAACCCACCTCATCGTCGTTTAACCAAGACCCCACGAACATCTTTACAAAAATTATTATTTTTGAACTATATGTAAGTTTAACTAATATGTATTGTTTAGTGTGTATCATGCAGAGCCATAAAATGACGAAACTTGATAATATTAATTTTGATCTAAGACCATAAGAGCATAAAAGCTTGATGGAAAAATTGCAAAAGGATGAATCAAGTGAATGAAAAAATACTATCGATCCAATATGAGTTTCTTTTTTGAATTTTAATTAATAATATACTTAAAAATATTAGATAACATGTTTCAAACAATCTATTAATTCAGATATGTTTAATGTTCTACAGGGACCAAAAACGAAGAAAATGAATGTTGTTCTAAGAAAAGAAAAGAAAAAATAGAACATGCAAATGAAATTCAATTGCTCCTTATCTCATCTAGAGTGGTGTTGGAGGTTAATGAAAGGGGGACAAAATTTTACAAAACTTTGAGGGATCTAGTGGAACGAATGTATAAACGTTCTTTCCACCTACAATACAAAAAATGATCCAATGATTCGAAGAACCAAATTTTGTTTAAACTACAAGATGAGTTTCGAGAGAATTGGTCAATGAAACATATCAGACTTTTAATAGAAAAAACGTACAACAACAAAAAAGAAGGACTAAAAAGTAATATTCCTTTAAATTCTTTTCTAGAATTATATGTATATATTACTACAAAAAAATAATTTATAAATATCACTTTTGTTATATTTAATTTTCATATCTCACTATAAAAATTAAATAGTTTATTGTCATGTTACATTTTCAGGAAGATTATGAAAATCTCAAAGGATGAATGAGATGATATCATAAACATGCCAACAAGAATGTCCAAAAAGTTGTATCAGGAGATGGTCAAAGAAATGGACATAATTTCGTCGCACGAGGAGCCATCTCAACAACAACGTGCTTCGAATGTAATATGTAATCATTCAATTTTTCGATTAGGTACAATAAATAAACAATATAGAATTAAATATTAGTTTTCAAATATTTTCTTATAGAAAATAAAAGAAAATAGAACCCATTCAGCACATAAAACAGGAAGACAAGGAAGAAAATGGTTGATATCTATGTTTGTGAGTAATTGTTACTTCCTTATAACAACTTAAATATATTTCATTTTTGTATATTTTAAGTTGTTTTACAACAATCATCTTCAAATAGGTGCTAACATACAAAGAAGAACCATTAGAAGAATTGATCAGAAGAATTGATTGACAATGGATTAAATATGAGTTGTTAGTATATGTTGGCATATCAGAAATTAATTGTGGAATTTGTAAGCATCTATCTTGTTTTACTTAGCTCCATCTATAATTAATAGAACAAAAAAATATTTTGTATTAAAACTATGATTTGTTATGGGGTATAAAACTTGTAGGAAACAAAGTATGGAACTATGCCAACAAATGAATTGTTGAGAGATGGCATAAAATTTGGTTTTAAAAGAATGTTTATAGTTCACGAGTCAATTCTTGCTATGGTACATTTATTTTCTATTTATATTGATGTATATTATTTAATATTGCAATTTTCATTATTCTCACTAATGTATACTCATTACAATTTATTTTTATGTTTGTTGATGGAACTTGAAGAAGAAGAAAATAATCAACACAATGAACAAAACATTCCTCTGAATAACCCAAGTCATGGAAGTAGCTCGAGCAGTGACAACAGTTCCAATGAATAATGATGATCAATATCATGTTTGGATATCAAAGCAAGGCATTGTATTTTTTGAAATATTTGTCTGTGAAATAAGACATTTTGTTTAATTTAATGGACATAGTGTCCCAATTGAAAGACAAAGGGATACCAATAACTGTCCCATTTTGCATGAAAAAGAGTGTCTTATTCACATATATATAATAAAATACGTTTTAATTTATTCTATTGCATTCTCCATTGTCGCTGTGAAATGTTACACCACTGATTAAATATATGGATGATTAAATATTATAATGAAGAGATGTGAAATCTGATGATATGATATAACAAATTAATCCAAACATCAAAGTTCAAATGCACTAATAAAAATTTAATTGATATGAATAAAATTATAAGATATGTGTTGACTTTTGATGAATAATGAATTTTAAAAAATCACAATAATTGCACTGTTATAGCTCGATGTTTCTAAAAAACAGAAAATGAAAACTGGTGCATGTTAGTTAATGTGCACTGGTGTGTTTGTATGATACTGTGCACCGATGCATTTCTTTGACCTACGGGCACTGCACAAATACTAATACCAATTAGAAGGCCCGGTGCACTTTATCGATGACTTCCATGTGTGCGGTCGTATAGGCGTTGCATGCACCAATATGGTTTTCCTTTAACGTGTCGGTGAATTTTTATAACTTAACGACCCGGTGAGTTTTAACACCTAAACAACTCGATGCGTTTTTTCACCTTAACGACGCTGGTGCGTGCACCTTCCATTGGCTCGATGTGTCTTTGTGGGTGACACACACCGGGATGTTGCTAAATGCCTCGAGGCTTCCGAAATTTGTTTTCCATCTCGGTGCTTGGTATATTTACAGTATTGGTGCATACATGGTAAAACACACCTGTGCGTTCACACATGATGTGTGCACCGATGAGAAACACATCCGTAAAAAGCTATGGCCACCCAGTTTTTTTATTTGTTTAGAAGCTCCATTAGAAGCTCTGTCAAAACCTCCGTTAAAAAAAAACAGATGTTGTAGCAAACATCTTTTTTAAAATTTTATCCAATTTTATAACACTAAAAACCTCCTTTATAACCTTCGCTCGAAGATATTTTCCTTGTAATGTTTGGTCGAAATTTCTACTCGAATATTAATTAATGTTCTTATTAATCATAATATTAATCATATCTCATATTATTTAGAGTTCATGTAATGGTTCCTTCATTTGTTAAGGTTATTTAAGTCATATATATTTCATAGGTTAAGAGTCTCAGTTAGTAAATCTCTTTATATGAGTCAAGGTTATTTAAGTCATATATATTTCATAGTTCAAGGGTCTCGGTTAGTAAATCTCTTTATATGAGTCATGGGAACTCTACTTGTGAAGGTTTAAGACTAGATTATTAGTATGTTTGTATAAGTGCATAGGACATCATAAGACATCCTAACAACTTAGGTTTTGATCAAAAGTCCTATTAGAGGAGAACCTCAAGGATGTTAACCTATCTAACTAGAATTCAACTAGACATCCTATTAATACTGTTATTCTTTCCTTCAAAGTTAAATTTCTTCCTTCATACATTTTTGGTTGAAATTTCTACTCGAATCTTGATTAATGTTATTATTAATCAGAAAATTAATCATATTTCATATTGGTTAGAGTTCATGGAATGTCTCCATTTTTTAGGGTTAATTAACTCATATTTATTTTCATAGTTTAAGGGAATCGGTTAGTAAAGTTTCTTAGAAGAGGCACGGGAAATTTAATTGTGAAGGAACTCTAAATGATAAGAAATATAACTAAATAAGAAACTTTAAACAAAGGGAAAATAGAATTTTTTTTTTCAAAGTTCCACTTTATTATAATTATAGTTGTTAGCGTCCAAGTTCATTATCAAAAAGGTTCTATATAACTTTTCCAAGAGTAGTTCTATGTATAGATTAAAAGTCAAATTTATATTATCAAAGTTTCTATCGATCCTGTTTTTTTTTTTTTTTAAAGTTCCTATTCATATGGTTTCATACAGGAATTCTATATACATTTACGAACTCACTTCTCCACTTGTTATAGTTCCTCATGTTCCTTTCTTAAAGTTATTATCATTACTATGAGTGAGATTTCCTTCATCAAAGTTTTTGTTAATAATATTTTTTATTGGTTGAATTTTTAAAGAAAATTCGAACCAAGATCTTTAACAAGCTGAAGAAAAAGTACTTTAACCAACAAATAAAAACATCTACCAATAATATCTTTGACCAATGAGAAATTGAACCAATAAGAGCTTTGATCAATTTCTTATTAACTTCATGTGTTATCCAAACTTGATGTCATCCATGTTAGAATGTGTAATTACTACTTGTCCAGTTGTGACTCTCTATGAATAGAGTCTGTTCCTATTTCCTAGGTTAGCTAAAACTAGTTTCCTTATTTGGTGTGAGGTTGAGATATTCCCTCAACCAACTTATTGTACGTCCAAGATAGATTTCCTATCTTGAGACTAATTCTTGTATAAATGTGTGTAATCTATTTTATCAATAATATAGTTTTGCAGATTGGGATTTTATTTTGGTATCGAAGCTTGAATATTATAATGGGTATCTATACATTGCTGGCCTATTCTGAAAAACATTTTTCAATCTTTTGAGTGCCGTGAATCCTCTGCGCTCCTTCTGTTGGAGATTTACATGTTGATGTGATGTAGCATTCTCGTCATTCAAAAAAAAAGAAAAAGAAAAAATTGTTTGTTTACCCGACGGGATGGTTTATTGCCATCATTCTCGTGTTCTTTGCGGCGTTTATTATTGCAGGATTTCTTGCTAGCTCTGTTATTGCTGCTCGAGCGTATTCCTTCAAAGGGAGTTTCGGGTCTTCTGGTCGCAGAGATTTAGCTGGCCGTGGATTTTTTTTTTTTGGATTTCTTATTTTGCCGAATCAGAATTCAAAAGATGTGTATCCAGCAAATTGACGCAACAAGCTCAATTGTCTTTATAGCTATTGTCCTATCTTCATCTTGGCTAGTGGAGATAAATGGCCGTCAATCATTTGCGTGGCCGATCAGTGGCAGCTGCTAGGTCGGGTTGCGGAGGCGGTGTCCAAATCAGAATTTGCTCTGAGGCCAGTGCTGTTTTGCCAAAGATGGCACTGCGGAGAGAGAGTAGTCCAAGAGGCCACGTGTGGTGTTAGGATTCAGAGCATGGGCTCATCACTAGATATGTTTCAAGATAGATTCACTGCTTCTACTTCCATAATGCTGGGTGAATTGAAGTGTTTTTTTCTTGAATTATTTTTATTTTTATTTTTTTTAAGTATGTTGAGCCTGATCAACTTAGCATGCAAATGCTATTTGTTAGAACTGATCACTCTAATAATAGCGAATTGAAGATGGAAAGATTCAAGATGAAGGTGCCAAGCTTGGATATGTTTTTAGAAGAAATTGATTAAAGCAGTGGAATACAATTTCAAAGATGGAGTAAAGGAAAAGCCACATTTAAAAGATGATGGACAACAAAAGGGAAAGTTTGTTTTGTGTGAGTTTTTTTTTTATGAGTTTCTTCGAATAGACATAACATGTTGTATTATGAGTCACACATTTTAAATTGTAAGCAAGTCTAGGATGGTTTTGTAGTGGTCCTTTTATGTACCTGGTAACTCCAAGAGATGGAGTATGTAAGCCTTATAAAGACATGTGTATCCCTGTAAAAGTTCGTGGTAATCTCAAAACCACTTTGTAACTACAGGTTCATGGTCAGCCAGAAACCATTTTGCAATGTCAGTTTGTGGTCAGCTAAAAACCACGTATAATAGTGAAGTAGACTGGAAATAGGTTTATGTCAGTGTTTGCCACTGAAGGAAAAGCATGGTTACGGGTCATCCAATAAAACCCCGATGAAAGAAGAGCATGGTTACGGGTCATCCGATAAAACCCCGATGAAGGAAGAGCATGGTTACGGGTCATCCGATAAAACCCACGTTGGAGGGGCATCTGTAGATACAGGTACATGTATGTAGTGATAATGGTTGACAGAACCATGTATACGAAGGACATCCTACGAGACTAGCGGTTGCAGCGGTTGGTACCCATGCATTCCGGTGGATGGTTGCTCCTTTATATGGACGTCGACATATTCTTTGTTATGTTTGATCACCACTAGATTTTGCGAAGTGATATCGAGACAAGTAGTCATTAAGGGGGTGTGTTAGAATGTGTAATTCCTACTTGTCCAGTTGTGACTCTCTATGAATAGAGTCTGTTCCTATTTCCTATGTTAGCTAAAACTAGTTTCCTTATTTGGTGTGAGGTTGAGATATTCCCTCAACCAACTTATTGTACGTCCAAGATAGATTTCCTATCTTGAGACTAATTATTGTATAAATGTGTGTAATCTATTTTATCAATAATATAGTTTTGCAGATTGGGATTTTATTTATCCATGCAAATAATGAAGGTGGTGTCATCTAATATGACATTAGAATGAGGTGATGGAGAAACAAGTGTAAAGCTATCCTAAAACCAAATCGTTAAATGAGAGGGATCACATTTGTTAAGGTGTATATTTTTTTTCTATTTAATTCATTTTCATGTGTTAATTCCTTCCTATTAAATGATAATAAATTACACCTTAAGAAATTTGGTTCTCTTTGATGCTTGTTAATTCCACGTTTATATATATATATTATTTTTTTTTCGTCACTTAAATTTATGTGACAACATCAATTAACTATGAATAAAGTATCAAATAAAAGTAGATTATAGGCTCTTTCTATTTTAATTTATTATAAAAAACAATAAAATATTTTAAAATTTAATTAATAACTCATGAACATAGATAAGTATTTATTAATTTTCTCATTATAAATGAATTAGACTTACCATTTTTTGTATTATCAAGACTAGAGTATAATCATGATTGACATATGAGAAATTAGCAATCCCTTTTATTCTTAGTTTGAATCACTCAAAAGCCAAATTCCATTTTTTTACTCCAAAGTCAACTTGAATTTTTTAAAACCCAATCTTTGTTACTATTTTTTTTTTGTTTTCTAAGTTGTGTGAATCATAAGAAGAAGACACACTAAACCTTTGGCTTTAGAAACCTTGAACCAGGGGCATCTAAGCCATTTCAAGGATCGCACCTGGCCCGGGCCACTAGCCCTTAACATGGTTCTATTTTTTCCTAATAATTTTTGAACTGGTGACCTTCACATCATGGAGTGTCTTAATAGTACACCTCATCACTATCTATTCTATGCCACGTGGGAAAAATATTTGTTACTACGATAAATTAACAACATTTTAAATTTATAGTTTTGATTTGAAAACACAAATTTAAATTTACTTTAAAATTGTCTTTCATTTTCTTAATTTTAAATCTTGTATTTTTTTTCTTCAGATTTTTAATACAAGTGTCTTTTAGTTAATTTTTAATATAAATTTATCTAACAATGTATGAAAACATCTCCCCCATACTAGATTGTAGAATGCCTCTCAACACAAACATGGATATCCAAAATTAGTAATTAGGGAAGGACCAAACTGTTAATCCTCCATAAGATAAGCCCCACAATCTTTGATAATATTGAAATTCATGATGTAATTTGAGCTACAATAGGGATCCATATGCAAAAACCCACAATTGTTTATAATATCCCTCCATAAAATAAGCCCCACAATATTTGATAATATTGAAATTCATGATGTAATTAGAGCTACAATAGGAATACATATGCAAAACCCCACAATTTTTTATAATATCCAAATTTATAATTTCATTTAAGATGAATTTTGTGCATCTATTTTTAGTTTGTTTAGTTAAAATGATATGGTATTCATGTCAAATGCTATGCTACTAGAAGATTTAATAATCCATATGCAAAACCCCACAATTATTTATTTTATCCAAATTTATAATTTCATTTGAGATGAACTTTGTGCATGTAGTTTTAGTTTGTTTAGTTAAAATGATATGGTATTCATGTCAAATGCTATGCCACTAGAAGATTTAAATATATCATCAATAAGTGTGACATAAATGTGTATGAAAATAAGATCATTTTATTACTTAATTTGATACTGGGAAAATGTTTCAAAACAACTATCCAATTTTTTGCAATATATTTCTTCATAAATTTATGAACCACTCAACATGTAAAAAAAAATTAAAAACAATAAAAAATAAAAATTAATTAAATCCAAGAAATTATAATATTCTTATTAAACATGTTAAATCTAGAGTTAAATTCATGATTAATAATCATCTAAACATCGTACTACAAGTGTTAAATAAAATCAAAGATCCACAAGTCTACAACAGAAAAATTATGCACAATTATTAAAGGTTACTGGAGATGAATTACATGATAGGTAATTTACTTGGAAATAACAAAGTGATTGGAAATAGAAAAGTGATACATATAATAAGAATTCAAAGTTACGTACCATGAATCGTGTGTAGATTATTGGCATTAATGTGTGGTAGAATATTAGATCCAGTTGGAGGGTAGATTGATCCCATTGAATTTGGCATACCCTAATTCAAACACGACATACTGCACCGTATTCGTAGATAGTTTTTCCAGGATTTTGAGCCGTAATGTGGTGTTGCAAACATTAGTCGCGTGGATAAAATAAAAACTAAGGTCCATTTTGGTTAAGCAATGACATATATGATTAGTTTTTTTAGTATTAGTTAATTCATATTAGGGCTCTAAAAACTGAAGCAATTGTGTAGGATGTTGATTCGAAATTTCAAGGTAGCTATAATTTTATATGTAGAGTACCAATAAATCTAACTAATTTAATATATTGGATTTGGAATTGATATTCTAGCTAAACTTAACCTGCTAAAAATGCATTTGTATGTAAATTTACAAGCAACATGCTACAACATGTTCATATTTAATAAAATTTGATCTTATAACAATGTCATCACAATATACTACTACTAAAAATGCATTTGTATATAAATTTACAAGCAACCTGCTAACAACATGTTCATATTTAATAAAATTTGACTTTATAACAATGTCATCACAATATACGACATTTTTAGTGACTAATGATAATGTGTTCCGTACAATGTGTTTTGAAGAGAGGGTAGAATTATTCTTAGTACGCATTAATGAATGAATGAGATATCACTCATATCTCAGTATCTCCATGTTTGAAGAATTTATATAGCATCCATGAGCACCAAAAATATGAAAGGGAAAGAAAATTTGGAAATGGGATTGGAGATACAAAATAGAATAAGACAAGACCTATTAGTTGAGATTCTTGTAAGACTTCCTATGAAAAGCATTGTGAAGTTTCACACAATTTGTAGAAGTTGGTACAAAATTTGGCATACCCTAATTCCAATAGGACTTAACGCACTCTATTCATACACAACTGCTCTAGGTTTTGGAGCAGTAATGTGATGTTTAGCCATGGAGCGGTAATGTGGTGTTTAGCCACCTTGGCTAAAATAAAAACTAATGTCCACTTTTCTCAAGCAATGAAATATATTGTCAATTATTTTGTATTAGTTAGTCCATGAAAAAAAATCCCCCATATGCTAAAGTGGAATTTGGTTTTGCGTTTTCTTGTGTTTTCTACGCTACAACATAAGGGCTCCAAAACTTGAAGAAGTTTCAGGATGCTAACTCGAACTTTCATAGTAGCTCAAATTTGATATGCACAGTACCAAAAATCCTTCCCAATTTAATAAATTGGATTTGGAATTGATGTCTATCTTTATTTAAGCTACTCACAAGGTGTTCATATTTAATACAGTGCAATCTACTAAAAACATGTTCATATTTATTAAAATTTAACCTCCTAACAGTGTTGTCACATTACATGAAATTTTTAGTGATAACTGACAACATGTTTTTAAGGGAGGGTAGAATTATTATTAGTACACATTCATGAATGAATGAGAGATCCTTCATATCTCAGTATCTCCATGTTTGAAAGATTTCAGTGAGCACCAAAAAAATGAGAAAGAACTTGACTTTGAAATGATATGGGGCATGTACCTTTACGCACATTATGGGATGTGTCTGTGAGGATCAACCTGGAAATTTTCAGAGATAGGAGAAAGACACTCTGGAGTTGGACAATGGATCAACCTGGAAATTTTCAGAGATAGGAGAAAGACACTTTGGAGTTGGACAATGGTTACAGTTATAAAGGTGCCTTGGTGGAAGAAATTTAGGCGTGGGTTGAGTCTGAAAAGACTTACCATTGTAAGAAGAATTGGGATGAAAAATCATTTAATGGAGGACCTTCTTGAAGGAGGAGGAATTGAGCATTTGTGGATGTGATTGGTGAAAACCTAGGGAAATACTTAAATGGAGATTGCGAGCTAAGTGAAGACTTGTCTCCATAGAAGATATGTGCAACATGTTCGAGGGGTATGAGTAGCAAAAAATTTTCATGGGACTAGATGTAGAGACAGAGCTTGGAATTTAGTTGGGGGACTTATACATAACAAGAGGTATATGTTCAAGGTGCATATGAAAATGTGAAACTCTTGGATGATTTTGGATAAGTTTTTGATGATAGTTAATGTGATGCAATTGTTAAAGAAACAATCAATGATGATGTGAGGAGGTGTATATTTGCGAGTTTCACATGACATTTGGAGTAGCTACCCAACTATTCTAGGTCACAGAGGCAGAGAAATATAAAATTTGTGTTGGAGTACAAAAACAAAAAAATTCTCATGGGACTAGATGTGGAGACACAACTTGGAATTTAGTTTGGGGACTTATACATGACAATAGGTATATGTTCGAGGTGCATATGAAAATGTGCAATACTTGGATGATTGTGGATAATTTTTTGATGATAGTTGAGAACGTGACGCGATTTTTAAAGAAACAATCAATGATGATGTGAGGAGGTGCATATTTGCGAGTTTCACATGACATTTGGAGCAGCTACCCAAATATTCTAGGTCTAGGTCATGGAGGCTAGAAATGCATAGAGAAATATCAAAGTTGTGTTGGAGTACGAAATCAAAATTTCACAGGATAAATAAGAGTGTTGGATGACATGATGAGTTGCAGCTTTGATACATTACAACCAAGTTGGATGGAGTGGCCTTCCATGATATAGATGGGGTACTGTGGATGATTGCAATGCATTATGGTGATGACCATGAGTTTGAGGGATTTTATACATGGAGACTTAATTCTAGGAGCAAGGAGGAGTCATGCAGTTCATGGGAATTGATAAAGGTAATTCATTCATGAATATTTATTGAGAGTTAACTTAAGCAATGAGGCATGGAATCTTACCGAGATACTTGAGAGAAGGTTATATCTTCCGTAAGGTTGTTGATGAAGTTTGGACTTGGGGAAGAAGTTTTCTGGAATTTTGTTGAAAATGACATCTATTTTAGAGTGGGAAGAATATAAGGCCTCTGGGCTTGAGTGAGCATGAAGGCATGCCCAATGTTCGAGAATCTAATTCCAACCACCTGCTAGGTGTCAAAACCTTCCATCCAAGTGTACTAGTTCAGTTTCAATTAGTCCAGTTTAAGTCAAGTTTCACTCCAATTATTTATTATTGATGTTTCAAATGTAATATTATTTAGTAATACTCAGAAGATAAATCCTTTGCTACACTTCTTTTTAGTTTTAAATTCTTGTCATGGTATGAGAGCTAGTTTGCATAAGACTCCGTGAGAGAGAAGCAGAGACAAGAGGCAAGCCTGCATAAAACTCTTTGAGAGAGAAAATTTTATTTTAAGAATTTTGAAGAAGCCTCCTGCCTAAAAGCACTAGAGAGAAAGTCAGTTCAAGAAGAAGGGCGAGATTTTTTAAAAAATTTGAAGTGAGGGTAACACACTCCAGGAAATCAAAGCATATCGTTATATGTGAGCTTTGGAAATATGGAACGATGTTAGTCGAAAGCCTTAGTAACACTAAAATCCATTGCAAGGAAACATGTTAGTACACATTCCTTGCGTCATTTTCAATCACACACGACCCCTTAACACTAACAACTACGTTAAAGTGATTTAGAAAAGCACATGCCACAAAAATGATGTGCCAAAGATTCATGAAGGTATTTTTTTTTAAGAAATTCAACACTTTGTATTCAAAGTTGTTTTGTTTTTAATGGGATTAAAATTATTTTTTGAAAGCCGATTCATAAAAGGGAGGAAGCCCATTTTTAAGGAAAAAATGGATTTGTTTGATTTTTTTTTTAAAGGGAGAGTGAATACCTTTTTTCTTAAATAAAATAAAACATTTTTTTTATAAAGATAGAGGGCTCTAAGGTATTGTTTAAAAAGGGCTCATGCAATTCTTAAAAGACCTATAAAATTGATTTTTGGCATTGCAATATTTTAAAAAGAGTTTGAAAGAAAGTTTTTGTGGAAGCCAAGAGTTTACAATTTGTGTTGCTTGTTGAGTTGTAGTGAGCCGACACTCAACAAATGGGAAATCTAAGAGGCTAAGAAAGTCAAAGTGACAACAAGGGATGTTGGGATATTTTTAAATCTAGAAGTGAAGATGCAAAATGATGCTTTTGCATTAAAATGCATAAAAGAATCCATGAATAACAACATTCTTCCCCTAATTTCAAATGCCAAGAAAACCAGGAGGCTTGGGATACCCTTGAGAGGTGTTTTGGTGTAAGGGGGAGTATTGATGTTGAAAATGAGGATTTGGTGAATCCGGCAACAAAGCTTGTTGAAGACAATTTGATGAATCCAACAACAATACTTGCTGATGATGATGAATCCAACAACACAACTTGCTGATGACAATTTGGTGAATCCAACAATGGAGCTTGCTGATGAAAATTTGGTGAATTGAACAACAAAAAATTGCTCATGAAAATTTGATGAATCCAACAACGAATCTTGCTGATGAAAATTTGGAAAATCCAACAACGAAGCTTACTGATGAAAATTTGGTGAATCCAACAACATAGGTTTTTGAGGACAATGAAACTGAAATTGGAGAAATCAATGTTGATGTAAACTTTGATAAATATTTTTTCCTAATGATGAATGGTTGCATATGATGCAATAAAAAAATCATATTGATATGATGCTATTTGGTCAAATAATCTCATTTGATTAAGTGGAAGACAATATGTTTGCACCAACACAAGTTAGTGAAGAAAAGACAAAGACAAAGACAGAGGCAAAAGTAGAGATAGAGAATGAAATGCAATAGGAGAAATCCAATGTGGTTTTGGAGATTTTTTCACACTTACCAATGATTTCCAATGTGCAGATACATAGGACTATTATGAAGAAGAGTTAAAGTTTCTTGAAACATCACTTGCAACACCATGTAGACATGAGGTCTAGAGAGAAGTTGTAGATATGAATGTTTAAGATAATATGCATTTTGAACACGTCAATGAAATTTGTAGGTATTGGAGTTTTGAAGAGATAAATTTTGTTATCATCTTATGTTGCAGGAGATTGATGATCAAAAGTGCACTGTAGAAGATAATATGTGGTAGAAGCCCACATACAATTCATTTATTGAAGAAGTCAAGGACATGCTTAGACATCCTGGAACAATAGAAGACCTACACGAGAAAATGATGAAATTGAGGTTTCAAGGATACAAAAAAAAGAAGAAAAAGCTGAAACAATTTAGAGGCTAGAGGATCTGGAAGAAGAGAAGAAGAGAACTAAATCTATTTGAAGTCGATTTTTAACATTGTAAGCCTCTTTGAGACATAGACAACAGGTATCTTAAATAAATTTTTATATGGTTGTAATTAAGGGGGAGTGTTGGAGAATCTAATTCCAACCATCCGCTAGGTGTCAAAACCGTTCATCCAAGTGTCCCAATTCAATTTCAGTTAGTCCAGTTTAAGTCGAATTTCACTCCAGTTATTTATTATTTATGTTTCTAATGTAATATTATTTAACTAATTCGTAATACTAAGAAGAGACTTCTTTTCAGTTTTCAATTCTTGTCACTAAAGTAGCAAAAAACTGAAGACATGGACAAGTTGTGTGGAAACATCGTGCAAGAGATGTAGATGGGATGGGATGTGATGGCAGGCATCAAGTGGTGGTGCATGAGAGGACTACCTAAATGAAATGGGGACTTACCTAGACAATGGTGTGGATACCCACTTAAAGGCGAGGCCACTTCCGTGCTGAAGGCATGGGCACCCGCCAAACGAAGGTTCCCCATGGAAGGAGAATGCACCAAGGTTAAAGGAGGGCATGAGGCAAGTGATGGGTGAATGGAGGTCAGCTTGATATTTTGAAGTTTGACTCGGTTGGAGTATTGCATCCGGATGGTCTCCTATAAATTGAAGAGTGACTCAAATGGTTGACGGCATAATGAACTCGACCACGAGAAGAAAAGGTGAATAAAATTGTAGCGAAGAGGAAGGAAAATGAAGGAACTTCTCAGAACATGTGAAAGTGTTCTAGTTTGGTTCCGGTTGTGTGGAACATAATGTCACACTCATAATGTAGATTTTTGGGGGTTTCTGTTTGGGAGTGCAGAGCATGAGGTTGCACTAACCTTGGTTGTAAAATTTCGCTGGTTTGTGGTTTGAGGTGCAAGCCAAAAGCTACGCACGAATCTTTGTGAAGTGTGAACTCTGTTTGGAAGTTTTCCAAGTGTTGTGGTAGTGAACCTTTGGGGTCCATCCAGACCTTGGCTGTTGTATTTTTTAAGTTGTAAATTATATCATAACCTAAGGTCTTAAGCATAATAGAAGTAAGGGTAATTTTTTGGGAGTTCTCCCTCCCATGTGTATTATTTTTCATGTGTACTTTTGTGGTTGATGGTTTATATTATGAAGTTTAATTGTTCATTGTTAAAGTAAAATAAGTGTATGCATGATAACCGAAGTAATGTGAAGTTGTATGAAGTGAATTAGAAAATAGACAAAGTGTTGGAAGATGGGTTGAAGGGTTATTGTGCTGAAGTCATTTGAAAACTTATTCCTCATGTTGATAGTGATTTTTCTGAAAGACACAGGTTAGAGGTATAGTTGGAGAAGATGTGTTAGTGCTGCACTTCTAAATGACAATCTTGGACATGTGGGATCATAGTGGGGGGCATGAAAATTTCCATTAGAAGAAAGATTCAAGATGCACAAGTCATTTGAAAACTTATTCCACATGTTGATAGTGATTTTTCTAAAAGACAGAGGTTAGAGGTATAGCTGGAGAATCTTCTAAATGAAAATCTTGGACATGTGGGGTCATAGTGGGGGGCATGAAAATTTCCATTAGAAGAAAGATTGAAGATGCACATCCTATGTGGTAAGCCCAATTCAAATAGAACCATTCATTGAATTCAAATTCAATTCCTCAAGTTGATGATAGTAATAAAAATGGGAGGAGTATATAGTCACATAGGGGAATCCAAATCTTATTATAGACAAGGGATGAGCAGATGAGGAGGTGGGTGGCCAGAAGAAAGTAAGCCAAGTGATGAGAGGATAAGGAGGTGAGAGGCTAGAATAAGGTAAGCCAAATGATCAACGAATAGGGAGGTGAGAAGGCAAGCCAAGTGGTGTGAATGTTCTGACATCATTGGGTAGATCACTAACACTATTAAGTATAAGAGTGTTAGTGTTAGTGTCACTATCATGGAATGACTATTTACAAAATTAACATTTTTTTTTCTATTTACAAAATTAGCATTTTTTTATTTTAAAATGATTTATCAAGCACTAATAAATATGAAAAAAATGCACTCCAAAAAAGCTATTATATCCCATCAAAATGGTTTAAAGCTCATCAAATAATCAGATTATTTTTTCAAAATTTGAAAAATTGTTTTAATAATTAAAAAAAGAAACATAAATAAAAAATCCTAAAACTTTGTTTAATAGCTATCAGAGAGGGCAAAGCTAAAGTCCCTGGCAGGGTCATGGACTAATATTAAAGAAGACACTGAATGCATCACCTCTCATCTATTTAAATAAGTCACCTTTAAACAGGATGGAATCCTGATTCCTTTAGTGTATACATTGATTTTAATCTCTTTCAGTCTCCAAGAGAAAGATTCAAATCCATCAGATTCTTCCATTCTATGGAATAGGCACACGTGAGTGTTTGTGCATAGACGGATATACACCATGGGAGGAACAATAAAGAAATGGTATCCAGAGCAACAATGAAAACCAGAAACTGTGCCTAGGAAGCCACTCATAAAAACACTACATTGTTAATTATTGTACATAAAATTTTAGGTAGTTTGAACCAGAAAACACTCAGAAATCAATGCATCAGGTGACCATATTCTCAAATCATCATCAAATAACTGAGCAGCGCGGTAACCACATAACCTGGGAGAGAACGGCTAACGAAAATCAATTCAGAGAACCCGAGGACAGGATTTCTTCCATCTTTAGTTGGATGGTAATTGATTTGTACATAGCCGCTCTAATGGTCTATCCTCTATCCCACATTTTTTTTCTTCGTTAATTTTTTTCTCCCTATAACAACTTTGTGTTTGCACAATGGCAATGCACATATACATAAAGAATCTGAGATTAACTCTATTGCGTATTTCGGAATTTGTATAAAAAAATATTTTGGAATTTTCATGAACAAAGTCACTGCATTATTTGTTATTCTAATAATATCTAATCCAAAGTATTCCAAATAGGTAGAGAAATAGAGAGAAGCAAATAAAAAAGAAAAACCTTAGCATATCCTTCCATAAATGCACCATCTTTTGGCACCATCTATTCATAAATGTCTCCTTACAGTTGCATTCACTTACTATTATCACATTTTGGTTTCACGATGAACTTTAAATCTCCAGAATAAATATAGAATTGGGAGCTTTGGAAGGTTAAAGAATTTGTGTATAGGTGAGTTTTATCATTATGACTCTTATGACTCTGCTCTTACATTTTGGTTTCACGATGAATTTTAAATCTCCAGAATAAATATAGATTTGGGGGCTTTGGAAGCTTAAAGAATTTGTGTGTAGGTGGGTATTATCATTATGATTCTTATCACTCTGTTCAATTGCACGTTGTATGAATAAAGAGTCTTGAAAATTGACATAGGATAAGAATTAACTTTTAAATATAGATATATTCATCATTATTCATTGAGAGGAATTACATTTAAATTTATTAAAATTAAATGTATTTTATTATTTAATATGAAAGAATAACAATGTTAGCAAAGGGCTTAACATAAATCTATTATTATTTAAAAAAATAGAAATGTGATGTTGTCACAATACGCAGTAAGATAACTAAAATAATTAATGGATCAACCCTACACTAATGGTAGAGTAGATCAACACTCTTTATTCACTGGAACAAGTAATGGCTCAACCCAACTAATAGGGTTAGGGTAAAGTAATTATTAAACGTTGCAATTTGTGTAAATATTAAGCACCATGTAGTAAGTTAATGATTGATTTATTGTTTTTCCATGTTATCCATGGAATACTATATTATTAGCATACTATTATTGTCTTTTCATGTTTTCCATGGAATACTATCAATGACAATGAACAAGATGAAAAGTGTGAAAACATTACAAAAAAATTAAGCAAAGCACCATTACAAATATTAAGCACAATGTAGTAGTTCAATGATTGACTTATTGTCATTCCATCTAGTCCATGGATTATCATATTATTCCCATATTATTTCTGAGAAAAATATGAATAGTCAACTCATTGTTATTCCCATATTATTTATGAGGAAAATATGAAAAGTCAACTCATTGCATGGTGCTTAATATTTTTCTGGATTATTCATAATGATTAATCTTTCCATCATGTCCATTCCATTAGACATTTATATTATTGTGTGATCCATTCCATTTAAGATTCATATTATTCTCTTCCAATAAAAAATAAATAAAATGAAAAGACAATAAATTAATGATTGACTTACTCCATAGTGCTTAATATTTACAATTATGTTGTTTTGTTATACAAATAAAACAATTCATAATGATTATGGTATTAGTAATCTTAATAACTCTTTTGGTAGAGAGTATAATTTGTTCACACATATTTGGCTCCCCTTTGAATATAAATACTTTGCCCAAAAAAATGAAACAAAAAATCACTAAATACATACTCCCTTACATGAATTCACAACTATCTCACAACTATCTCTTCTTGCATCAGTACAATGAATTTACAACTATCCCTTCTTGGATAGAAGTACTTTGATGAATACAAATTGTCAATTTATTTTTCCTATACCTATGATGAGTTCGAACTAAATAATATGAATTGATAAAAACCCTTCTTGGACCAGGACTACGATGAATACAACTGGTCAATTTTCTCTTCTTGGCCATAGAAGATGTGAATGTTTGTGTTCATTTCATTTGTTTCACTTATTAAATGTTTGCGTTCCTTGCGTTCCTTTCATTTGTTTCACTTATTAAACTAGGTTTCCAAATATGAAAACGTTTTCGTAGACTTTCGTTTCGGTTTATGCAGTTGCTAAACATTTTCATCATCACTTTAACCTTATATAAGCTTACACAAGAGACCTACAAACAATGCATAAGCATTTACTAGACACATCCATTTTAAGAAAAAAAATTTCAAACAACTATATTGTGAACTACAAATTTAACTCAATTTATGGATAGCATAAGATACTATAGAGCGTGACAATTTTTTTATAATCATTTATATATGAACAACTGTTAAATCTTTATTGCAGATTTTAAAAATATAACAGCTAAGCCAGATAATTAATATACACTACACTCTACATTTTGCATTAGAAGGGAGGAATACCACAAACAAACGAAAAAATGGAAACCGCCGAGGAAAAGGAAATGAATAACGTACCTTCGTCTGATAATTCGGAAATGGAAGTAAGAAAACCATTAAAGAAAACGAACGTAGAAACTTTATTTCCATGAGGCCATAAACCAGTCTACTCATCTCATGATTTCTGACTATGTTGTGCTGAAACTAACTTGAACTTTGCCACTCACTGGAATTCTCTCATTTTTCTCTGCGCACCCCGAGAATGCAAGTAAATTGGGAGAGCGTACACATGGGCTGTTGTTTATGCATGCGCCTTCCATCCGGCAAGGAAAGAAAGAGACAGTTGTCCTCTGCTTTCGTTACTTTTACATTTGGAATAAAGAGGTCTTTGTTTAATGAACCCTAATCCTACGATGTGTCAATATTTTCGATGTACACAGTTTTCTCGAGTTACTTTAAAAGCGAATTGTTTGCATTTGATTCTAATGAGTATTAATTATTGTACAAATTTTTCTTTTAAGTGGTGAATCTTTTTCGTCTCTAATGAAGTATTTAAGCTTTTCAAAAATAAATTGTTGTTTTTTATTAATGTTAATCTTATCCATCTTTAATGAAGGACTGATGTTTTTTCAAAATAATTGTTGTATTTTTATTAAGATTAGTGATAATTATTGTAAATAGCTTCAGTACTTTATTAGAGATGGAAAACAAAATAGCAATAAATAAATTATAAAAAATAACTAAAATATAATTTTATTATAAATTATTAATATTATTATTATAAAAAAATAAATTTAAATTAAAAATATTCATTAAAAAATAACATAATTAATTTTTAGATAAATTTTAATTTTTAATTTCTAATATTCATTAACAAATAACATAATTAATTTTTACATAAATTTTAAATTTTAATTTCTAATTATTACAAAGAATATTCTAAAATATTTTATAAAGATTAATTTCCTATTATTCTTATTCTCCTAATAATTATTAATAATTAAATTAAGAATCTTCACATTCACCTCATTACTTCAACATTTGATATAAAGAGTTCTTTGTTTAATAAACCCATGAAGCCTATCGATGTGTCAGTACTTTCTATGTACACAGTTTTCTAGATTTACTTTAAAAGAGAATAGTTTGCATTTGATTCCAAATGAGTATTACTTATTGTATAAAATTTTCTTTTCCATCTATAAGTGGTGAATCTTTTCCATCTCTAATGAAGTGCTTAGTATTTTCAAAAATAAAATGTTGTTTTTTATTAATGTTAATCTTTTCCATCTCTAATGAAGTACTGAAGCTTTTCAAAAATAATTGTTGTTTTTTATTAGTGTTAGTGATAATTATTGTAAATAGTTTTAGTACTTCATTAGAGATGGAAAATGGAAAACAAAATAGTGATAAAAAATTATAAAAAATAACTAAAATACAATTTTAGTTTAAATATTTTAATTTTTAATTTCTAATTACTATAAAGAATATTCTAAAATATTTTATAAAGATTAATTTCCTTTTATCATTATCTTCCTAATAATTATTGATAATTAAATTAAAAATATAAAAACCTTATTTCAAAATAATCATACATAATTGTTCTACATAAATTATAAAAAAACAAAGAATTTAAATTTAATTTTAGTTAAATTGTCATGAAAAGATATAAATTAGATAATTTGTGAACTATATTTTTAAGTTTAAATCTTCATAAGTTCATATTAAAGATTTTATTTCAAGATTAGTGAGAATTTATACCCATCTCTTATTATTTTGAACTCTATAAATTACATGTTTATGTGGTATATATATATATATATATAGACTAACTACTAAAATGACCTATCAATATCTCGAATAGGGGTGTTAATGCGAGTAGTGAAGAGGCTTCAAGGGTTGTTCCCACCATCCTCGAATGTGATGTACATTTATGAGGAGGGGGCACGTCCATCCCCATGCATGCATTCACATGTAAGACCCTAGATGGCCTCGACTCATTATAAACATGTCTAAACGATGTCTTGTGAAGCAGTTACTCGTGGATTGAGAGGAGGAGGTGAGGCTAGGTCCTCAACCTCCCTATGGGTGCTTTATGTTCCAGTTGGTGGTGCATGGTTCTTTGCATTCTAAGTTGGGTATGTTGTAGCGATGGTGAAGATAAGACTCTGTAGTTAGCGAAGGTGTTGGTGGTAGGAGTGGAGTATATTTGGCGTTGAGGTCTCCAATTTGAAGCTCAAAACCTTGCACTAGTAAAAAATGATGCAATTAGTGACTAGGTGACTAAAAAAGTTAGTCATCGCAATTATTTAAAGTGAATTACTACTAAAATTGAGAAACTTCAAGTGATCGAACTAAAAATGATTAGCTTAAATGACTAATTTAGTCTAGGGATAAAATATATGACTAGATAAGAAATGAACCAACTAAAAACGACTAACTTAAATGACTAATTTAGTCAAAGACTAAAATATATGACCTTAAATGAATAATTTAGTCAAAGACTAAAATATATGACTAGAAAAAGCATTAACGTAAATGGCTGCTATAGTCCAAGAATAAAAATCATTAGGGGAATTTTGAGGTCTAAAATGGGCCTCCTAAGGAAAATGTACAATCAAAATTCACTTTATGAGAACTAATCACATTTTAAGGGATGACATCATCCCTAATGGTTGAGGTGACATTGCTTGAGTTAAAGGCACTTACTTGTAACATTCTCAATAGTGGATGAAAACTCATGGTTAACCATGATAGTGCTCTAATTAATTTGAATCATAAAGTAAAGTACTCAAAATAAATGTCATTTCACACTTTTTGAATAAAATATTATTATTTTCATTTCATATTTTTTTGAAATAAACAATGCATATCCCTACACAATCTTCATGTTTTTACACACTTTTCAATAAACATTATATTTTTATATTTTCATATATTTATTTTTAAATTATATATTCATCTCATTTTATTATTATTACAATTTCAAATTAATTATAAGTTTATATATATATATATATATATATAAATGTAACCTTGTAATTTTAGGATAAATCAAATCTATAAATAATATTATTGTAATATTTTTTTTTTCTAAGTAAAAGTGATCTATTAATAGAAGAAATTATGTACAGCGGGTCGAGGCCTTGTCATTGCCTAGATTTGTGGCATTTTAGACATACAAAAACAGAGTTTAAGACTGCCCTGCAGGAGGGAAACTAGCCTGTAGAAACCACTATGAAAATTCCCACACAGGGGAGCGAGATACTTTGAGTGCTGGAGACTGTAACTAACATAAACAAAAACATGATTTGAAACAACATGATAATAAAAAACACACCCATAGAAGAAGGCCGAGACGAAGAAAAGTAACCAAAACAGAGAAGCGAAACTACTCATCAGGAGACACTTGTTCGACCCTGCACCAATATTCATCTGGCTCGCCACATTTGTTGTACAGGTCTTCGACAGAGTGGATCACCTTTTCGGAGGGAGGAGGGACCACCTGCTCTGCTTGGCCCTGCCCCGTGACGCACTGCATAGTGTCCTTACTTCCGCTAGGCTTCTCCCCTGAGTCCTGAAGCGCTTGATCCTGCCCAGCTTTTCCCTTTATCTCCTGCCCATCTGAAGGATTTTGGTGCTTCTCATCCTGGGGCTCCTCAAGAAAAACGACAGAGATAGCAGCAGTGACTCTCGGTCGATTGAGGCTGCAGTCGAAAGAGAAAAGCACAGTGTGGGATTGAGCCGGGAGAGAAGAAGACGAGGGGGAGTCGAGCTTGCGACCAAAACGGAGAAGACGACCCCGGAGAAGTCTAGGAAGGCTGTCTGCAGGGGAAGAAGACTCAGAAGGCGAGCTGGAGGTGGAAGGAGAACGCCTCACTTGGCACCTGGTGGAGCCTCGCCGACAGCGCATTCTGTGCCTGAGACGAGGCATGTTTGCAGTGGAGACGGGGCTAGAAAGCCAGGGAGCCGGGGAAATGACAAAGGAGAGAGTCAAATGCGAATTCAGAAAGATAGAGGCCAGCATACAGGAACCAGTTAGCGAGAAATGGAGGTTTTCACCTAGCTCCAGGCAGCAGTTGATGCAGCTCCTCTTACCAGTGACTGTGCGTGCATTTGCAATCCCATCATCTGGGCTACACCGCCAATTCACCGGCGGAGGAGATGAGTTCGGAACAGAGGACGGGTCCATGAATTTGAACTGGTCGGCCTTGCAACTCTAGACCATCTGCAATGAATTGCCATTAATTTGAACTGGAGGACGAGCCATTTCACAGCAGGCGGAGATGCATCGAGGTGTGGCAACCTGGTTGTGAAGAGTGCCTAGAGTAAATGCAATTAATCGCAGCATAAGCGTATTTGAGGTTCGAGTGACGTCCTCCATGCGGGTTGGTAGGTGGCCTCCCATCCTGCTAGACCCCCGTCCCATCATCACCAGTGCGATCGACATCACCCGCATCCGGGAAATATTATTATAATATTAATAACAATACAAAAATATATATATATTTTGTAAGTTTTGGTAGTATCTTTCATTTTTTTTTCTTTTTTCAATTTTTTTTTTCTCACTCCATTTTCATCAACATGTCCAAATACATCACCCCGATTAGGGAAGGGAATTGAACCTGTGATGAGTGCTATAACAACCCACCTCATCACCATTTAACCAAGACCCCACAGACAAAAATATAAAAATATTAAAATTAAGGAAAACAAACATTTTAGTTTTTGTATGATGAAAAAAATATATTAGTTTTGTATGCTAAAAAAAGTTATATTCGGTTCAACATATTTTGGGGCAAAAAAAAATCTAAATTTCAATGTATATAAATCTTATATTATATTTATAAATATAAATTAAATCTATTTCAATACTTTTTTTCTTTAGTTTTAACTATCACTCAATTCATTTCATTATAACTATAGTAATATTATATATTACTATATATAATATTATGAAAAATAATATAAATGTTATGAAATATATATTATAATCATTTTTATATTATATATTATTTCCTCTTATGTTATAAATCAAATCAATTTAAATATAATATAAAATTCATACATAAAATAGTATATTACATTTATTAAATTATATTATATTATTTTTATATAGTATATTAATTACATGTTATTATACAATTTAAATAATAGAAATTCTAATTAATAGCATATTATATAATTAATAATTTATGAATTTATATTTATATTTTATTTTAAGTTATTTAAGTACAAAGGACAAATGCATTAGCTATTCAATGATAATGACTTTTTCTTAAAAATCTCATTCTTATTTATAGTGAGATCAATACAATTTTTTTATTAATTTTATTTTGGTACAACTTTTGAATTGAATTTAACTATGGTTACATGGATTGTGGTGCAAAAATTGAATTGCAAATTCACTTAATATTATTTTATCGGTTTAGCTATTATTTTATTATTTCCTTAGGAGGCCCATTTTAGACCTCAAAATTCCCCTAATGATGACCAAAAAAAAAGTACAACAAGTATATGAATTAGTCATTTACGCTAGTCATTTTTAATTGTGTCACTCTGGAAATGAAAATTTGCAATTTTGATATTGAAGTGTTAAATTTCACTAAATATTAACACTACAGATGGATTCAAAGATCCCATGGTCTCTAAATCAAATTGTAGCATTAAGATTTAGAGACAAAGGGTTCTCTAAATCCATCTAGTGTTAAAATTTAGGTAGATGAATTCAATGACCCCTTAGAAGAGTCTATGAATCCATTTATAATGCTAAAATTATAATAGTCTTGTACACTTTATAATTTTTTTTTTGTTTGTCAAGTTGTTTGTGATCCTCCAAGCTTGACCTATGGCTTGAGGAGCCATGACCCAAGAGCATCTAATTAGCTGTGAAAGTCACCCAAGGATCGCACCCGACTTGGGCCACACCAGCCCGTAGTTGGCTGGATTTTATAGCATGTCTCCGTTCCCTAGCACAAGCCACAACTACCCCCTATGAGGTTTTATCCTAGGTCGCCTTGCTAACGAGGCCCATCCTCAACTGGTTATGCTAGTGAGACTTGACATTATTCCATATATATATATATATATATTACAATATATAATAGTTTTATTACACTTTTACCATATTATTATTATTGTTATCCAATTTTAAGGTCATGACCAAGCCAGACTCCAAATTGGTGTATGGGACCCCTTGTTTGTGGAACAAGGGACCCACCTTCGGGCATCAATTTGACTTCTAAGTCTATGAAGACATACATACTTTACGCCTTTTGGTTTTAAACATGTGACCTATTAAGAGTAAATACATGCTCTTAACCATTAGACCACGTCAAACTATACAATAATTTATAAAAGATAATAATTTTATACTAATCCTTCTTCTCATACCATTATACTATTGGTTTATTACGCTATATAATATTTTATACTTTTATACTAATCCTTCTTCGCATACCATTGTACCATTGGCTTATTACACTATATAATAGTTTATAATATATAATAGTTTCATGGATTGGGAATGTAAAGAGATTTGGATATATGACATTCGCGCACAGTTGTACTAACTTCTGAATTTTGGTTTGGCCATATGCGGGAATATTCGATTTGGTGTGTTCAGAGCATTACTATCACAACTACGCAAATAATCAAACACCAAGGGCGGAAAATTGTCCGAACACCGGTGTTTCGATCTTTGGTTGTTTGGTAGGATATTTAGGAGGGCGATTCTTAATAATGGATTGGAAATAATGGCAGTACAGAGTGGGGATGGTGGATTTGAAATACCAGAAATACAGAGCAAGGCTGGTGCTAATTGGCATTGTGGTTTTCATATGGGTTACCTCTACCGAAGTTACTCAGGTATGTACTACTCAAACCTGGACCACTAGACAAGGATTTCGTGTGTATTTTTCTTCATTACAAAACATCAGATCTGGTAGGATCTATAAAGAGTTATTAATTTTGTATGAAGAATCAATCAAATTAAAAGGAAAATTATCTACCTTCCCTGACCTGAATGTACATCCTATGACGAGGACTCACCCCATAACCATTCGATGTGCACTCTGTTCTGCACTCATTTTTTTTTATTCCTTAAAAAGCCCCAGCAAGAAGATCAGAGAACGAGTTATTGCTATTCTGATTCTTAACAACAATTCATGCTCTTGATGGCGATATGCTAGACCTGCAGTGGAAACTAGTTCTAATTGATGTAGTTGCCACATGCTGTTGCGGTTCAATCTGATTAAACAAGAGATTTTATAGGTGTATGCATTTTTTCTACATGTTATTCATACTGGACTTTTCATGAGATGAAATAATAAGTTTTATTCTGAAGTGGTTGTGGAGATCTAAGAAACCAAGGGATAGGCCCAATGTCAATTGGTATGCATGCGACCAAATTCTATTACAACAATATACAGAGCCTGGTGTAGTCAATTTTCTCTACATCATAAACATGTGAGCTCTCACAAAACTCTGTAAAAGCTACCATGCATTATTTTGAGTTCGGTTCTTTGAAAATATGATCTCGGTTAGGCGTTCTTGCACAAAAAAAATTAAATGGAGGTTTATGTTCAGTTATAAATGGTCATAAGTACTTTGAGATTTTCCAAAATAGAAGATTGAGGAGTTTTTTATTTTAAGTTGACAAGGTTCAGGGTTGAAGTACATGTTACCTTCTTGCAATTCAATGTGTGAATTTTTATTTGATTGGGATCTTGGTTGAAGGTTAAAACCCTTTGTGTGCCTTTATAGATGGAAGTATGTCTCAGGAGGATGTCTCATTTTACTGAGCCATCCACAACTAGCATCAGATAGTCATTGCCCCTACAAGTTGTCAACAAATCTAAAGGAAATCCATTGAAATTGACTATCATGGTCTACTTAGGATCAGAAGTAGAGTATACTTTCCCAAATTCTATTTTGTTGGCTTTGAAATTCTATGAAGGGAAAAAATTCTTATGAATTTATTATCAACACTATCAATCTGATTGCCAGTGGTCATGGAAGGTAATGTGCTAGTTTACTCGTTCTTCCTTTTCAACACTTAGTTGAAATGAAAATAATTGGACCACTTAATGTGGTGTGAATTCTTGATCTTGCTAAATGTTCAAAGGATTGGTGATACTTGTGATTGATATGAATGATGATCTCTTTTCCACTCAAACAATGTCTACAATGATGTGTTTTTTGAACCAATGTGTACATATCTTGGTCATATATTGTGTAATTAATAATGTTTGGAAAAATATTGGAGTGGTGTGTAACTGGTCTTCATGTTGCATCAATGACGTACCCATGGAATTTTGACAAGAATCCATGTTGATATCGAGGGCTTGCTGAATGTGAGGTAAGGAAATAATAGTAGTAGTCAGAACTTGACACTTGATCTCTTTGAACAACCTTTGCTGTGAATTTCCCTAACTAAAATTGAATTGGTCATTTTAGTGCATTAAGAGGGTGCATGGCATCGGAAAACTATACAAGAAATATATTTAGATAATTTTCCATTTCCATGAAGCTTTGTAGGTTGTGAAAGTTCTTTAGTAGTGGTTAGTTGGCAATAGGTGAAATATTTTTTAGAGCAATGTTGAATCAATCTTGGTTCTTGCAAAATCTAATATGCACTAGTTTTTAATGCTTGAGTGTATGTTGTTTTTTATTGATTAATTCCTTTTCTATTCATAATACTGATGATCCAAGTGTTTCAAATTGTACTCCCAATTTTTACTAAAAACTAGTATGTTATTCAAGTACACAATCACAAAATAGTTAAGATATAATGTGAGCATTTTGTTCAATATCCTTGTGAATGTCATAAGGGCACAAATTATATTGAATGACTTCACCAACCATTAAAATAATCCTTGTGGCTCAAAATTTTTCTTTCATATATCTTCGAGCTTGACACAGATTTAGTTGTACCCAAACTTTAGGTTAATATTATTAATATAATTACCTTCATGAATGTATTCGATTAGGTTCTTGGTGCATGAAAATGAATATCATTTATTGATGGTGTTTCTATTCAATAGAGAATAATACATTCTCCATGTGTCATCCTTCTTTGGAAACAAAAAATAACAGATCCACAAGGCAATGAGTTGGTTCATATTTGGCCATTATTTATTAATGATTGTATCTACTTCTTGATCTCCTAGTTTTCCAAAAAAAAATCCCTACACAATGATTCATTCAATAGAAAAAAAACTTGTTGCAACTCATTTATCTATTGGACTGCATGGCTTGGAGACATCTTGTGTAGTTCCCATAAAAACTTGAAATAGTGCTACAATAACTTGTCCAACTTCTTTTGTTCTTATAACTTCTCATATGTGTTGGATATGCATGCAAAAAGGCCTTGGGGTATTTTTTTTGGTTGACCACTGGAGAGTGGCACTATCCTATGCTCACAAGGCTATTAAATAAAAATTTATTGAAGATTTTTATTCGCCTCTAGCCTTTAGTGGTTGAATTAACACCAAGGGAGTTGGATATTTTTTGTGGTCATTGAGTATTTTTGGCCTTTTTTTACTAGTCTTTGTTTAGGCATTGACGATAGACTATCTCAATCCTAGAGATATGAATAGTTGACTATCATATCACAAACATCGAATGAAAAAACATTAAATTCTACTTCATCTACGTTATCTATCAAGATGGGGAAATTCATCCACTTTTACATGCGCATTCAACAAGTACTTGTTCTTGATAAGAAAAACAAAGGGGTAGGGTTAAGTATGCATGATTGGACGTAAATTATGCTTCTTTATCACTACTTTTGAGATGATGTCTCATTGATTTCCAGTGTTAAACACTAAAGTCACAAGATCCTTCCCGAGTTGGATATTAATGGAGAATAGTTTCCAACTCTTTGTGTAACTAGGATGTACAATTTCCATCAAAGAGATGCAATCCATCACACTGTTAGATATTGATATCTATTTTACTCCTTACTCTATCGTGATCGACATTTGATGCTTCTCTATAATGTAGTGTCCAACATCCATCTTTGGAATGTTCATTTTCACTTATCGATAGTGATAAAAGGGAAACTTTGTCTAACTTAATGTGGTGTTGGTCTTCTACTACAAAATGTTGTTGAATGGCTTGATGGTCATACCAAATTTTGTAATGGTCATATTTCCTTAATTGGAATTAGTGGCAACAACATCATTAACCACGTCCATAAAAAAGTTCTTGATTGTGATTTTGATACATGCCAAAACTATGCATGAACTTTGAGATACATTTTTAGGTTGAATTCACTAGTATGATTCCTTTAACCATGGATTTAGTGAATATATTTAAATCCATCTAGGGTCAAATTTAATTTGATTTTCCATGGGTTTGGTCATAGGTCAGAGTTACTCATACTGTAGGTTTCTACTTTGGTGAATTCTTGATGCACAATGATGATTTGTTCCTCTTTAAAAAATTAGTTCATTTAGTTTCTGGGTCTCATTAGTTTCTAGGGTTTCACCATGGTCAAATTAATGAGTCAAATGTCAATAATATCAGCAAGTTCACGAGGAAGTCAATAAATTCAAATTCACAGCACCTGGAAGATCAAAAAGATATTTTATTCAGCTTGATGTAATTTTCACCTCAAAACCATGTTTTGAGGTGAAAACATGATATTTTTCCTTTATTCATTTTTTTATATCATCATGTGTAATAAGTCACAATTCAGAAGCTATTATCTCCACAAAATGATGTCCCTACCTTCAGATAGTTTTCTGCAGCATGTTCAGTGCCAAATCATCTTCTAAGTAGATCCATCAGAAAGAGCCTGGAAAGAGATTTCCAACGGTATACTACACTTTCAAAACTAACTTCTGGATTGAAATTTATGCTTAAGTGAAGTAAAAGTCCTTATACCCTCATATACCCCCTATTTCCCATTTTTCCCTTAAACTTTGTTTTATTAAATTTTTATATTTCTTTAATAAAAACCCATTTCCCCCCTTTCCAATTTACAACATCGCATTATAAATCATTTAACACATATGCAATTGAATTATAAACCACTTCCCCTTTCCATTACCCCTAAAATCTAATATAAAGTTTATACATATATATTCCCCGCCGTTTCCAACCACTTCCCCACCATACGTTGGAAATTTATAATAAAAATTTATTATAAAGTTTTATATTATAAACCCCCCGCTTCCCATCACAATCGCAAACCTTTTCGCATCGCAAATGTTTAGTTGTGCCTTCCGATCACCCCAAATGCAACAAACTCCGATGCGACTGATCGCACCATCCCCCAATCCATCAATCGCAGCACATCTTCTGATCCTCCGATCGCATCCCCTCCTCCGATCGGCTAATCACAAAATTTATTTGTGTGTTCCGATCAGCTCATCGCAAGCTCCGATGCGATTGAGTGGTTCTGATCGCAACATCATCTGATTGCAACATCACTCGATCACAAGTTCCGACCCGATCGCAAGTATTTCTCCGATATCCTGATCGCGCCCCTCCTCCGATCTCATCGAACATCCCTTCCTTCCAATGCGATTACCCCCGCTTCCCTTCGATCTCCGATGTGATTGACTATCGGGCCCACCATAATACATCCACCCGTTCATAAAAGGGTTTTTCCTTTGTTAACCTGAATCTTGGTTAATTTGATTATATACAAAGGGTTCTCCCCTATCGCATCAGAAATGTTGTTTCATATATATCACTCCGCCCCTGTCCCGATTCCGATCTCCGATTGTGATTGACCCTAGGCCCACCATACGGTCCTTCTGCCCATTTATAATATAAATGGCTTTCCCCTTTGTAAACTCGAAATTTGTATTATTTTCATTTTTACAAAGGTTATCCCCATTCCCCCTTCCCAAATCGCATCGGCGATTTCATATAAAACATTTCGCTCCACTCCTGAGCCTGATTGCGATTGTGATGTATAATTCCCGGTCCCACCACTTAAAACTTCCGCCCATTCATTACGAAACCCATTTTTCCTTTGTAAAAGTTAAAATTTATCCATTTTTTTTATTACAAAGGGTTCTCCCCAATCGCAATCGGAAATGTTGTTTCATATATATCACTCTACCTGCCCCGCTCCCCGATTCCAATTGCGATTACACTTGTATTTTAATATGTTATGTCCCTCCGCTCATCCATTCTGATTGCGATTTATATGCGGGTACCGCCCATTTCCCTTCCCCTTTCCCATTTAAGATAAATTTTTCCCTTCACGAAAGGCATAAATTCATTTTATCAGCATTCTATTAAAAGTCAGAGAATAAAGAAATAATGGAAAGCAAAGAAAACAGTCAAAGGCTGAGAGCTTAAATTAAAACGAAGATATCTTCAACAGTGAAAAAATAGGATCGGATTGCCTATTTTGTCCTCAGTCAGGATTCAATGGGATCCACGCTACAGTTTTCGCCTTTTCATTGGTCATCATAAAATTTCAAGTGGAATAATGTAACGCTGTTCTGTCTTTAGGAAAGATGGATGGCTCTTTTTCTATCTTCATGATTTCGGTTGAAACAGCTCCCTTTTTTCGTCGATCTGTTTTCCCACCTCTAAGCCTATTTATTGTATTGTAAATAATTTGTAAAGGGGGCTGAAAGTCTGAAGTCTAAAAACTCAAAAATAAGGGAATAGTGTGGCAGTGAGCTCTGCACTCCATTGTACAGTTTGGCAGGGAATTAATAAAGTGATGCAGCTTTGATTTGTCGGATTCATGTGGTATGAGTTTTAGCATATGTCTCTCCTTTGTGTTTCATATGTACATTGTTATGTTTAACAATTCATTCATAAACATTTACAGTTGAATGTTTTTCAAGTTAGAAAGGTAGAATCCATTTTATATGCTTTGCCTTGGGGAATCATTCATACTCTGTGTGTTTTCTTCTGTTTGAAAAGGATTAATTTATTATGCCCTTTTCAGCTTCTCAACAGTCTTTCCAATCCATCTTATTTCAACTTGATTGCTAAACCTCCTGCCTATATTGCCCCATGAAATACTCTGTGTCTTTGATTTAATTCCTCGTTTCATACTGTCCTTTGTCCCATACATCCCTGAAAATTCAGTCATTTATCAAAACCTCTTTCACATTTATATACCTAGCCTAAAATTATTTCATTATTGTATTATTGGATATCTATTCTACGGAGAGAGCCCTCTCCTGTCCTTGTACGGCTAGCTACAAGGCTGAGCGTGGATTAGTTGTTACCCTGATTTTACTTTTTCAGCCTGAGGTTTAGATTGGGTGCTAACATCTCTGGCGACCATACTGGGGAAATTTTAATTTAAAACAGTAGATCATATCCTCCCCGGTAAAGAATGACAAAGTATTATATCTGAATTTTGATGGTGAACAACAATCAGATGCATATAAAGGTTGAAAACATTCACCTGGCGACTCCATTCACTGAAAGATCTAGAAAATAAAATCCTTCATGGTGACTCCACTGCAAGAAGATCAATAGCTTTAAGATCTTTGTTTTAAGATGGAACATATTGCAAGAAGGTATGCTCCCATGAGCCGAGATCATATTCCAGGTTTCCCAAATAAAATGCCCAAGATGGATTGGCTTCAGAATTTGCATATGTTCAGAAATGTGGAAGGTAACGACGCTGCTCTTCATCTGGTAAAATTTCACATTCATGTGCATAAATTAAAGATCGATTTTCCTGAAGACTGTTTGATGAAAATTTTTATGGCTACTCTGGAAGATGAAGCTCGATCTTGGTATGAAATTTTTCCACCTGGTTGTATTTATGGTTTAAAAGATTTTCATACCATATTCTTTGAAAGGTACAGAGAATCTTGTCCGTCTTTAATATTAGTACAGAATTGTTGCGAACATGTTAACAGTTTCATTGAAAATCTTGAGAATTTTTATGGAGATGATGAATTCATAGACGAAGAAATCATGGGAGCATTGTATGAAAATCCGTTTCAGCAGCACGCAGAAATATTGAAGGATTCTTATCAAGATCAGCAGGTTGAAGATTTCCATATGGTTGAAAATCATGGAAGACAAAGTTTTATTTCAGATCTGATTGAAATAAAGGATGATATGTAGGAAAATGATGTTCCAGTCTCAGATAGCGATAGAGTTAAAATAGAACTGGATTCAAAATGTGATGATGACGAGTATGTTGTTTCCGATCTCGTCATGGAGTGCTCCATTGTTAAGGATGCATCAAATGAAGAAAATATAGTTACAGATCTAAATGCGCTCATCCCATCATAACTATATCTTCACAAGGAGGTAATCCATTCCCTTAATGAAAAACAAGACGAGATCTTTGTTCAAGTAAGTGAAAGAGTTTCTTTGGATGAATTTATGGTAGATGATAGAAATGATAGTGTTGGATCTCAAGAACCATCTGAAGTTTCTTCTCTTATGATTGATGAATATGATGAGAAACATGACAATATGGTTGTCATATCATATGAATATGCTCAACAATATATTCAGATTACAGAATATCAGAGCGTTCAGGACTTAAATTCAGATTCTTCTTCCTATGTCTCATGTTTTGAAATGTTTTTTGAAGAGGAAATTTTATCATCCAATTGTTCAGAATTTTTTGAAGACCAGGAACACACTCTTACTGAGGTACATTATGAAGAAAGATCAGAATCAAAAGAAAAAGGCACCTTATTTCTTCAGCAGGAGGTAAATCTTCATGTTTTTCAGGATCCAGTGGCAAATTTATTGCAGTCAGCAGTGAAGCTAATTTTTACAGTATTCAGTGATGAAGGAGATCATGGCCAACCATACTTTTGGATGCCCAGTTGCAAGTATCTATTGTTTACTAGAGGATCTGATCAGGAGAATCAGTCAAGGAGGCATCTACTTGATTGGTTACATTGGCATTTTGATATAGCATGATGGTACATTGGCCTTCCAGAAACACAGGTGGTTATCATCAAGATTTTAAACCTCAAGTCTTGGTCATATAATACCACCAAAGCTTCAAATGTCAAGTTTTTACTAGGTTAGATTTGAGTCACTTTTGAGTCAGTTTGTTGGGTCAAGTTTCTTTCAGTATTCATTTTAGTTTTTAGCTTTTGACTCCATGCCCAATGGATAAGGCTACCTGGTCTACGGTGTTATTGGCACCTCCAAGGAGCCACCATCCCCATTGGAGCCAATGTTAGTGTCATTCTAGCCATACTGCCATCAGTGATCAAAACTGCTCTTTTTCATTTGCATATTAGGTGTCTCATACCGAATAAATTTCACCATTCCGCTAGGTCATGGATTCATTGATGGTAGTAATTTTTATCAGTTGTCCCTCATGAGGTACTTGTTGATTTTCCTTTCTATGGTCTTTAGTCATTAGTCACTTTCATTCTCAATCATATTAGTAGGTCATAGTATGGGTCTCATTAGTTTCTAGGGTCTCACCATGGTCAAATTAATGAGTCAAATGTCAATAATATAAGCAAGGTCATGAGAAAGTCAATAAATTCAAAGTCACAACACCTGGAAGATCAAAAATATATTTTATTCAGCTTGATGTAATTTTCACCTCAAAACCATTTTTTGAGGTGAAAACATGATATTTTTCCTCTATTCATTTTTTTATATCATCATGTGTAATAAGTCACAATTCAGAAGCTGTTATCTCCACAAAGTGATGTCCCTGCCTTCAGAGAGTTTTCCGCAACATTTTCAGCGCCAAATCATCTTCCAAGCAGATCCATCAGAAAGAGCCCAGAAAGAGCTTTCCAACGGTATAATACACTTTCAAAACTGACTTCTGGATTGAAATTTATGCTTAAGTGAAGTAAAAGTCCTTATACCCTCATATACCCCCTATTTCCCATTTTTCCCTTAAACTTTGTTTTATTAAAGTTTTATATTTCTTTAATAAAAACCCATTTTCCCCCTTTCCGATTTACAACATCGCATTATAAATCATTTAACACATATGCGATTGAATTATAAACCACTTCCCCTTTCCATTACCCCTAAACTTTAATATAAAGTTTATACATATATATTCCCTGTCGTTTCCAACCACTTCCCCACCATACGTTGGAACTTTATAATAAAACTTTATTATAAAGTTTTATATTATAAACCCCCCGCTTCCCATCGCATTCGCAAATATTTTCGCATCGCAAACGTTTAGTTGTGCCTTCCGATCACCCCAATCAAAGAAAACTCTGATGCGACTGATTGCACCATCCCCCGATCCGTCAATCGCATCACATCTTCCGATCCTCCGATCGGCTAATCACAACATTTATTTGTGTGTTCCGATCAGCTCATCGAAAGCTCCGATGTGATTGAGTGGTTCCGATCACAACATCACCCGATCGCAAGTCCCGACCCGATCACAAGTATTTCTCCGATCTCCTGATCGCGCCCCTCCTCCGATCGCATCGCACATCCCTTCCTTCTGATGCGATTACCCCCGCTTCCCTCCGATCTCTGATGCAATTGACTGTCGGGCCCACCATAATACATCCGCTCATTCATAAAATGGTTTTTCCTTTGTTAACCTGAATCTTGTTTAATTTGATTATATACAAAGGGTTATCCCCAATCGCATCGGAAATGTTGTTTCATATATATCACTCCACCCCTCTCCTGATTCCGATCTCCGATTGCGATTGACCCCAAGCCCACCATACGGTCCTTCCGCCCATTTATAATATAAACGACTTTCCCCTTTGTAAAGTCGAAATTTGTATTATTTTCATTTTTACAAAGGTTGTCCCCATTCCCCCTTCCAAAATCGCATCGGCGATTTCATATAAAATATTCCGCTCCACTCCTGAGCCCAATTGCGATTGTGATGTATAATCCCTGGTCCCACCACTTAAACCTTCCGCCCATTCATTACGAAACCCCTTTTTCCTTTGTAAAAGTGAAAAGTTATCCGTTTTGTTTATTACAAAGGGTTCTCCCCAATCACATCGGAAATGCTGTTTCATATATATCACTCTGCCTACCCCGCTCCCCGATTATGATTGTGATTACACTTGTACTTTAATATGTTATTTCCCTCCGCCCATCCATTCCGATTGCGATTTATATGTGGGTACCGCCCATTTCCCTTCCCCTTTCCCATTTAAAATACATTTTTCCCTTCACGAAAGGCATAAATTCATTTTGTCAGCATTCTATTAAAATTCAGAGAATAAAGAAATAATGGAAAGCAAAGGAAATAGTCAAAGGCCGAGAGCTTAAATTAAAACGAAGATATCTTCAACAGCGAAAAAATAGGATAAGATTGCCTATTTTGTCCTCAGTCACGATTCAATGGGATCCACGCTACAGGTTTTTCCTTTTCATTGGTCATCAGAAAATTTCAAGTGGAATAATGTAACGTTGTTCTGTCTTTAGGACAGATGGATGGCTCTTTTTCTATCTTCATGATTTCGTTTGAAACAACTCCCTATTTTCATCGATCTGTTTTCCCACCTCTAAGCCTATTTATTGTATTGTAAATAATTTGTAAAGGGGGCTGAAAGTCTGAAGTCTGAAAACTCAGAAATAGGGGAATAGTGTGGTAGTGAGCTCTGCGCTCCATTGTACAGTTTGGCAGGGAATTAATAAAGTGATGCAGCTTTGATTTGTGGGATTCATGTGGTATGAGTTTTAGCATATGTCTCTCCTTTGTGTTTCATATGTACATTGTTATGTTTCACATTTCATTCATAAACATTTCTAGTTGAATGTTTTTCAAGTTAGAAAGGTAGAATCCATTTTATATGCTCTGCCTTGGGGAATCATTCATACTCTATGTGTTTTCTTCTATTTGAAAAGGATTAATTTATTATTCCCTTTTCAGCTTCTCAACAGTCTTTCCACTCCATATTATTTCAACTTGATTGCTAAACCTCCTTCCTATCTTGCCCCATGAAATACTCTGTGTCTTTGATTTAATTCCTTGTTTCATATTGTCCTTTGTCACATACATCCCTAAAAATTCAGTCATTTATCAAAACCTCTTTCACATTTATATACCTAGCCTAAAATCAGTTCATTATTGTGTTATTGGATATATATTCTACGGAGAGAGCCCTCTCCTGTCCTTGTACGGCTAGCTACAAGGTTGAGCTTGGTTTAGTTGTTACCCTGATTTGCCTTTTTCAGCCTGAGGTTCAGATTGGGTGCTAACAGAATCCATATAAATTACCAAGGTAGGACATTTAGAAATGTTTGTAGAGTGTTGTGGATTGCTTGAAGGTTTTATTTTTAAGGGTGTACTCTTGTTCGGTCATGCATATCACTTTTCATAATATTGTGGGACTCTTATTCCATATTCATGTCATTTGGGAGATAATTGATGTACAATGTAGCGAGGCTTGCCTAGAAGTTGCATAGGAATCTGAGCATGTGCTTTAAAGATGTTAATTTCATTTTTCATCCATATTATTTTAGCCCTATGCCTTTCATCAGATAATGGTTTTGCCTGATTTTATACATTGAAACTACTTGTTATGGTCCATGGATGTCGTTTTTTTTTCTTTTATATGTTCTCTCTAGTGACATTTTAATGGTATTGATATATTTGGACTGTTTCTCAATCTGTATCAAGTCCTAAGGAAGGAATTTCAGTGATTTTTGTAGAGTGTTGTGGAACACCTTCCAAAGGTTTTCTCTTTTAGGGTTATGGCCTTGTTGTTTTAGTTATGCATATTACTTTTCATTTCTCTTGGGCTCTTATTCAATGTTCTGGTTATCTGGTAGATATTTATTGTAGAAAGCATCATTGTTTTCTTATATGTTGTGAAGAAATCTCAGCATGTGCTTAAATATATTAATTAATTCCTTATTTGTATGGTCCATGGATATCATTTTGTTGTTCTGTATATGTGCTCTCTAATGAAATTTCGATGGTATTGATTGCAGGGCGATTACTTGGAACATTGTGTAACCTGGTAGATAGGTCTGGTCAAAATTACCTTCTCTTAGGCTTCCATTAATGACATCTGCATGTGAAAAGAATTTATTTGAGGGTGGAAAAGGATATTTTTGATTTGAAATGCCTCGGTATAAACACTAATGTTGTAATCAAGGGTTATATGCATCATTATTGTGTCTTTTGTATACAATTTTCTAGATAAGGTATGTTGTAGAATTTGGTGTAATAATATTGTGTATTACTAGTAAATCAATTGAAGGTTCAACTAGGATCAGATTTCCCTTGCACATAAGAAGGCCATCAAGTATATTGAGATGATTAGCTTTGATATAATTCATTTGTATATTAATTGTGAGAACTATCACATAAAATAGGGAACTCTCCTGTCTTGAGGAGGACTGAGTTTCCTATATCCCAATGCCAATATTTGCAACATCATAGGGACATGTAAACTTCCCTCTTAGACTAGTGAGAACCCCATAGACTCCTTCCAGTTTGGGGTTTCGTTTCAAGGCACCATGAAAACAAAAAATGAAGGATTTTTGAGTCTGACTCCACTGATAAAATTATTTTGGTTTTATATGAATCTACCAACATGATTGTGGACATAATTACTTGGGTCCCTAGGTCAGGAAGAAGAACAAGAATATCTAAAATTAAATTGGTCCAACAATTGAATTTATTACTTGTCTAGATCTTGATCTGGAATGAATTTAATCCCTTTTGAATTAAGATGTTTAGATAACAGTGCTTTAAATTTAATTGCCACCATCTCCATTTCACCCATCATCTATTTGGAATATGGCACGATTTGTTTCCAGCCATATTTCCAACATACAAATTTAGACATTGCAAACTAGACCCTTTCAAAAGAGGCATGCAATGAAAGGACTTATGTAATGACTACAACACGTCCAAAATAGTTGCTTTAGTGAATTTGAATACTTGAACCGACCCTCAAGGCCATTTAACACCACTAACCAAGCCACCATCGTGAAATGGAAATCCAAAAATAGGCAATGATAAGATTCCAAACTAAAAGGGAAAAGATCACACTGGGAGGGACCCTCGATTCCTCTCCTTTTCATATTTTCTAAGGCTAATATGTTTTCACAAGATAGGGTCCATTAGAAAATAATAATATTTGGCAAGGCATCTTAATGCCATATTTTTCTCCAGATTGAGGCTTTGTGGGGAAGTGAACAATGAGAAAGTTGTTGGGCATAGCTCCGCTTAACTGAATACTCAGCTAAAACCAACCCTCTACAGTCTGATTCCTATAGGTAATTATTAAGGGAAAAGCCATGTAATTTATGTTCCATTGAGGCCACCAAATGTACCAAGTGTGAAGGTGGAGCCCCAAAATACCACCCTCTCAATAATCCTAAAGCTCTATCCGATGAAGAAATGTCAAAGAGGGAATTTTCTCCTTGCTATCCAATCATATCATTAAAGGAGTGAGATCCCTGAGATTCAAGTAGCTGGTGACCCATGATTTTATTCTTCCAAATATTGATATTTTACCATTTCCTAAAATCCAGGTAAACTGATCCATTATTTTGAAATGTCAGATTTCATAAGTCTCCAAATGTATGGCCATCCTGTCACTTGGAGAATATCATTTGGAGACTACTTTATTTCCTGTATGAAATATTTTTTGTGCAACTACAAAACCTTTTTCCACCATTCATACTTCCTTGACACTATCCTTCATAGGGGATTAGTTACACCCATTGCTAGAATCCTTGATTCTAAGCCCACCATGAGATTTGGGTTCCTAGACAACAGACTAGTTAACCAAGTGAAATATTTGGAGTTAGATTTCCCTCTAGTAGAAAAATCATCTTAATTCTTGAGTTAGAGTTTGCTTAACAATCATCTGATAAAGTATTGGAGAAAATTGATAGATGGGAAACATCTAAATTGGAATTGTTTCCAGGGAGTTTTTCTCCTTGAGAAGATAACAATGATTATGGAACAATCCTGAGGGAAAGATTATTCTCATGCCATTCGTGTTCTTGTTATGTGTTTATTCTTAATATATTTTCAAAAACATAGATAAATATTGTTTGTCAACTCCACCAAGGAATAAAGCCTTTGTACTATTTAATGCAATGTCCTAGTGCTTGTGGTGAGAAGAAAAAATAGAATTAATGAAAGGAATTATCATATGATAACTCCAAAATTGCTGGAATCAAGACCCATTAAAAATGGCTTGGGATTTTTCATCCCTTTCGAACCAAGAAGAGTGCATGGGGGCTTGATGTGAGGAGACAACAAGTCAATTTAGTTTTATCAAGAATGAGATGCGTGAGTTTGAGTTAATACAAATTATGCATGAAATAGAGGGCCAAATTCTCTTTCTGAGGAGGATATTAAGTATCTGAACAAAATAAGCTTACTGCACAATCCTGCTATTCTCGTGAGAACGATGGTGTTCTTGAATAAGATGAAGTTGTAGCATCTTCCTCTCCTTCAGAAGTTCATGAAATTGACTTGGGGAAAATAACGAATGAAATGACAGGTCAAAAGCTTCATCTCATGAAATACATTCAAGAATTTTACAGAAAATAATTTTTTTCCCAAACATGTTCTCATAAAGGTGGTGTTTCATTAGAAGATAGTTTCGCAAATCCAAATAATTACATGCCTGATGAGTACTTTAGGCCCATGAAACTACTAGACTTGATGAGAATGAGGATGAATATTCCAAAGAGTCAAGGCTCCCACCCTCAAATGTGAATATTCTAGAAGCCTTTTACCAGGAAAATCAGTTCCCTTGCATATAATCAATGACTGAAGAATTTCCTTTGCAACATCCCCAACATTTGAGTTCATGACTACTATTGTTCCTCTCCCCCATCCTTCAAAATTTGTTCACATGCATTCATTATAATTGGTTATAAAGTGACATAAAACTTGTAAATACAACTAGAAGTAGAGATTAAAAATCATAACAAAAGAGAACTATCAAATATTCTAGGGTCCTTCAAGCCAATGACCACAAAGGAATGAGATGACCACCATGACTATTGAACCTTAAAGAATCATTTTGTGTCGAAGAAAAAAACCAAGTGAAAATGGATGTGGAGGTGAAATCCTTAGGATAAATGTGCAAGTCACTCTCTTTTGTGAGATTAGACTAGGCAAAGCTATGAAAAATGTATGTTTTATGGCACTTGTATAGTACCTAAAAATTTGTTTAGACAAAGAAATTTTAAAAGTGCAGGTATATAGAATTCAATATTTGGAAAGGAAAAATTATTATAAGTGAAATGTTTGTTCATTAAGGAAAAGAACGTTCAACTATAGCTTTTATTTGCTATGGTGATGGGTTATTCTAGCTTTCAGGAAGAACTATTTTTCACTATGGTCTTGCAAGTTCAACTTTTAAAGTGCCTGGATCTCTGGACATATTATTATGGCTATGTGATTTATTTTAGTTGTCCTTGTTTGTATTTCCTAGGAATTAGAATTATGTTTGCATGAGGAGGTTTAGAATCACTTTGATCCATATAAGTTATTCTTGTTTCCTTATAGTCCTATGGAAGAAAAACACATTCCTTTCCACAATACTAAATACTTGCTTGGCATCATATAAATTTACATGGTACAATGCAAGTACAATGCAATATACTTTTGATCAAGACTTATCTAGAACTTCCCTGCCCTTTAACATGCTATTGGCCATTTCAAAATTGTCTTGTTTCTTCTCTCCACAATGTCATGCTGCTTGGGTGTGTGTGCACATAAAACTATCTCTAGAGTCTAGATGAATTCTTACGAGAAATTAACCAGCAAATTATAGTGGAACTCCACTCCATTGTTTGATGGAAGGAACTTTATACTTGTACCTTCTTCATAATATAATATTGCCTTAAACATATTAATTCAATGAAAGCATGAAATTTCCTATAAAAAGGTGACCCCACATCTTCCTAGAGAAATCATCAAGGAAAAATAGGTACCTTGCAACAGGAATTAAGGCTGACACTATAGGACTCCAAATATGCACTGGGTAGGCCACAATGAGAATGAAACATAAATAGATGGCTTGATATTCCACTGACCTTACTAGGAATCCCATTCCTTAGAATCAATCAATTATTTGATTGAGGTACATAGAATTATAACTGTTGATCCCAGAATGTTCTGGTTATACAGTTCTTTTTGTCTCTTCTTAAAAATTTAATCTCTTAAAATCGAGGGGGACACATTTATTCTATAATTTATGTAGTATAACCACTATTGAGGTAAATAAAATGGTACCCTTGAGTACTATCTTGAAAATAGGATCTCTCAGCATCATTGAGTTACTGACTACTGTGCTTATGGTTTGTGAATGTTAGTTTCACATTTGAATGGTAATTTGGCATGTTTGTCGCCTATGCAAGTTGGTCTTAGTAAATTTATTTATTAACTAATAGGAAAATAGTTTTCCTATGATTTGACTTGGTTATAATTAAATAGAAGGATTGGCTTTTAAAGAGAAAAATCTTATATACTTGCTATAGTTATACTTTATATTGCAATGAATTAGGTCAAAGTTTAGTTATTTACTTCCATGCTTGTATAGGACCGATGGAAGATGATATGTTCCATTGGAAATCAACAATTATGAGACCTCTTGATAGTCCATATTTTTTGGGTGTGTTTCTGGTGACAATTCATTTTCCACATTATTATCCATTCAATACACCTAAGGTATATTTACTATTCATCATGTTTAGTCAGTGCATACTATGAACTATCTCCAATATCCTCTAATTTTATTCTTTATGCTGTGTTTTCACTGAAAATGATTGATATTGGTTGCTAAAGAGAGAATCCATACAGGTGAGATAGTTTATAGAAGAGAGGAATGACCTGTTCTTGAGGAATGACCTGAAAATGATTGATATTGGTTGCATTTAAAATCCAAATAATTTACACACAAAAATATTTGTTGATTATCGAAGGCATCTAAGCCGAGTGTTTTAGCTTCAGTGGTTGGGTGCTATGAATTTGCAGTAGTTTGTGGGTTCAAGTCCTTTGTGTGGCTGTCTGTGTGAATATTATGGGTCTTACTCATGTCCCCACCAGTTTGGGTTGCCAAAACTATTACTATATGCTTTACCCTAGGTACCATCCTCAGAATAATGAGAAATGTTAGATGGGTTTCCATGGGATGTTCATTCAGTTGGCAACAAAAAATATTGCAGCCCTGAGACCCATCTATCTGTGTTAATTTTTCTGATGTATGATGTAGAATAAAATACTTGTTTGATGGGTATTTCATTGTATTAAAAGATAAATATTAGTGTTATGTTGTATTCATATTATATTCATCAAATGAGGAGTTATCCCTTTACATAAAACTAAATCGAGCATGGATTAAAAATGTTGCCTTGTTTGTGTTACTTCCATGCTAGGATAATTGGAAAAACTAATCTTTACAATTTTCTTCCAAAATTTTCTATATGAATCACTATGAAAACCTACATTCTCTTACATTCATATATTTTGAATCTCAAATTGTGTATATTCAATGAAATGTAAAAATGTTGTGATTTCATTGGTTTCTTCCCCACGAAAAAAATTGTATATTTACTATTTCAATCAGAAATGGAAAATATGCATAGGTATGTGCCTTGGAGCACTAGGTATTGCTCATTATGAGCACAAAAAATTAGAAAAAACTGACAGTTATATTTTTTCATTCATCCATATAGAGAGATTCCATTAAGGCTTTGCATTAAAATCATTTACATAATCATCAGATAACCTCATATTTCTTAGCCACATTCTGAAGTTACTCTCTTCTAGTCTAATATATTAAGCAAAATATGTAGCAACACTCACAAAAAGAGTACATAATAGTCTGTTTCAGAACAGTGCCAACAAAGTCCAAAATGCTGCTAACTACCAACATAAAGCTGTTCGACAAAAGTAGTTTTAGATACATCACAGTCCAAAAACATTAGTAGTATACATTCTACAGAACAAACCTAAAAACATAAGAATTTTGAAATACCTTCAAACTTAATGGAAGACATGTCTATTGGAGGCTTCATTTTCTTCTTCCTTGGGAAAATCCAAAGTTTTCTTGACCAATTATAAATTATCTTGGAAGCAGATGGATTGTATCATGTTCCATTTGTCTTCACAATGTGAATTAATTGTTTTCACCTTGTTAAAGGCTCCATGCTGCTTACCCTTGGAGGAACTTCCTACCATATTCTTGAGTGTATTACATGTTGCCTCCAACATATTTATATAATGTTTCTACTCCACCAGGTTACCCATTGTAGTTAAAATTAGGGAGGTGACATGTTTGTAACTTTGTGCTGCTCAGATTTTCTCAGAAGTGGCAAAAATTGAGCTTTGGTTTCTCATTATTTCATCCTCATGTCTCCGCAGATCTTGTTGAGACTCTTGAAGTTCTCTGAAATCCATCTGAATAGGTAAATAAGCCAAATCATAGAGACAAGAAGAAATTACGTAGGAGTCTTAACTGTCGAACCTTATCACAATAAATAGGTCACTTTCACTATCGGAAGATAAAAATTAGATCATGATTGTCGGAACAAGTGCTACCTGGAGATAACAAACTGGGGAATCCAAGAAAGAAACAAAAGTTCCAGGGTAAAAATTCTGTACACCCAAAAGAGTAACAAGAAATAGATAGCCAGTAATAATTCTGATTAGATTCAGACTGGTTCTGAGTTTATCACACTTGAGGTTTCCAATATCTAGGACTTAGGACAAAGTAGTCTAGAACCCCACTATTACCATTAATGAACTGAAAATTATTGAATTGAAAGATAGAATCCCCATTGAAAAACACATAATTAAGCTCCCAAAAATTGAGATGAGAAGCTAACCCAATACCTGCCACACCGTGAGGAATAAAGGAAGAAGGTAATGGTAACAAATTACCTATTTGAGGAGAGAAATCGAAATGTTATGAAACCAACTCCAAAAATAGAAGAAAAGAGAGATCAACACCTTAGAAATCAGCCACTTCGAGGGGGAAACCTCCAATAAATTACATAAATGAACAATTCTTGGATGATACAAATGACCAAAACCTCCTTCTATATATAGGAGTCCATGGGCCCAAAATATAATCCTAGATGACCTAACAATAATAATGTAAGGGCACAATAATAACAATATTGGGGTTATAGGGGTACAACAATAACAATAAGGGACTAAACTAGTAATATTGGGACCTAACATGCCCCTCTCCTTCAAAAAAGTGTTTTCCTCAATGCTTGAGTAGCTCTAGGTGCTTCTGTATAAAATTCTCATCCTCCCATGTAGAATCTTCAGTGGGTAATTTCTTCCACTTGATGAGATACTGTGAAATTTTTCAATTTCATAACTGTTGAGTTCTTGTTTCTATGACCGCTTCAGGTTCCAATATGATTTTTCCTTCCTCATCAAGTTCTTGCAATATTGTTTGAACTGAAATATTTTCACCTATAACCTTCTTTAAGCATGAAACATGGAAAACTCGATGCACTCGCGAAGAAGCAAGAAGCTCCAATTTGTATGCCATAGTACCAATTTTTTGCAACAACTTGTAAGAACCATTGTACTTTAGCGATAATTTATTATCCTTCTTAGCTTTCTTGAGGGAAATTTGTTTGTATGGTTGTAGCTGTAAAAATACCCAGTCTCCTACATCAAAACTTATCTCGCTGTGATGTTGATCTGTCTTTTGTTTCATTCGATTTTGTGCCAAATTTAGGTTATCCTTTAAGAGTTGAATAACTTCTTGTTGATGCTCGATGTGATCTTCCACTACTTGAACCTTATAATTTTATCTTAAAGGTGATGTGATTGATGGCGGATGATATCCATAAAGTGCCATAAATGGGGTCACTTTTGCTACAGTATGGAAGGAAGTGTTATACCACCATTTAGTGAGAGGTAACCACTTGACCCATTGTGTTTGTTTATCAAATGAAAAACAACGAATATATCCTTCCAAACATTTATTCACTACCTCAGTTTGACCATCGGATTGAGGATGATAAGATGAGCTATGAGCTAATTGAGTACCCAAACAAGAAAATAACTCCGTCCAAAAATTTCCAGTAAAAATGGGATCTCTGTCGCTCACAATAACCTTTGGGATTCCATGTAGCTTTTGAATTCTGTCCACAATGTGTGACCCAGTATGCTTTAAATGGATGAGATAATGCACAAAAGTGTGCATACTTGGTAAGTCTATCAACTACCACCATGATGACATTCTTTCCTTCGGACTTAGGTAAACCTGTGATAAAATCCATTGAAATCTCATCCCAACGTTGACTTGGAATGGATAAAGGTTGTAGAAGTCTCGGGGTCTTAATTGTCTCCACTTTATTCTGCTGGCAAACCAAACATTCCGCCACAAAATTTTGAATATCAGATTTAAGGCCATCCCAAAAAAATTCTTTCTTCACCCTGTGGTAAGTTTTTAAAAATCCCATGTGTCCTCCTAAAGGAGAAGTGTGCAATTCCAAAGAATATTTTTTTAGTTGGGAGTATTACAAGATATAAAAAATGTTTGTACCCAATTTTTGAATGATTCCATGTTTAAGTCCTCTTCCATTCATCCTTTTATACTAGATTATCAAATCTGGTGGGATAAAAATACTGAGACAACAATGGAGGAACCTCTTCATTCTTTCTTGAGAGTGCATCTGCAACAACATTTAGCTTCCCTTTTTTGTATATTGTTTCAAAGTCATAACCCAACATCTTTGTGACCCATTTTTGCTGCTCTTCTGAAGATAGTCTTTGTTCCAAAAAGTGTTTAAGACTATCATGATCAGTTTTTACCTTGAAGTGTCTTCCCATTAGGTAAGTTCGCCATTTCTTTAGTGCATGCAGTATTGCTAACATCTCCTTCTCATAAATAGGTTTCTGTAAATACTTTCCTTTGATTGGACGACTTTCAAAAGCAATGGGTCTTCCTTCCTGCATTAAAACTGCACCAATTCCATTTCCTGAGGCATCACATTCCACAATAAAGGTTTTTGTGAAGTCTGGCGTAGCTAAGACCGGTGCTAGGCACGTTGCCTCTTTAAGATGTTCAAAGGCCTTAGTTGCTTCAGGAGTCCATGAAAATGCATCTTTCTTCAATAATGTTGTTAGAGGTGCTGATATTCTCCCATAATTCTTAACAAACTTGCGATAATACCCTGTTAACCTGAGAAATCCTCGCAACTACTTTATGGTTGTGGGGACTTTCCATTCCTTAATAGCTTTAATTTTGTTAGGGTCTACCTTAACACCCTCGTGAGATACAATATGACCCAGATATTCCACCTCTTGTACTCCAAAGAAACATTTGGATGTTTTTGCATATAATTGTTTATCTTGCAATAGTTTGAGCACCCTGTTAACATGTTGAACATGATCCTTCCAAGACCTGTTGTAGATTAGTATATCATCAAAAAATACTAGCACAAATTTTCAAAGGAATGATTTGAAAATGGAATTCATCAACCCTTGAAATGTAGAAGGTGCATTGGTAAGGCCAAAAGGCATGACCAAAAATTCATAATGACCCTCATGAGTTCGAAATGCTGTTTTTGGAATATCTTCATTCTTCATTATAATTTGATGATATCCTGAACGAAGATCCAACTTGGTAAAATAAATTGCTCCATGTAATTCATCCAATAATTCATCAATCACAGGAATGGGAAATTTATCTTTAATGGTGAGCTTATTGAGCTCCCTATAATCCGGACACATTCGCCATGATCCATCCTTCTTGTTTACCAATACTACAGGAGCAGAGAAAGAACTTTGACTAGGTTGAATTATACCCGCCTCTAACATTTCTGCAATCATACGTTCAATTTCGCTCTTTTGGAAGTAAGGATATCTATAAGTCCTGATGTTTGTAGGAACACTTCCTGGAATCAAATGAATAGCATGATCATGATCACGAATAGGTGGGAGTCCTTTGGGAGTTTCAAACACCTTGGAATGATTGTCCAAGACTTGTTGGAGATCCGCAGAAATAGATGATTTTGATGTTGGAACTTCTAGTGAGCATAATTGTGCAATTACGCCTCGCTGTTCTTTCTTTAGAAGCTTTGTCATGACATTAGAGCTTATTATCCTTCCTGGCTTCCCCGCAATACCCCGTAATTCAAATTCCTTTCCTTCTGAAAAAAATTTCAAGAAAAGTTCTTGAAAATTAAAAGCTACCGTCCCCAAAGATTGTAACCATTGTACTCCTAGTACAACATCAAAACCTCCCATAGGAATGGAAAGCATTGGACTAGTCAATACATATTCCCCCATGGTTAGCTTGATATTATGGCATTTTCCAGAGCAATTTATAGTTCCTCCATTTGCAACCATCACTTGACATTCTGGTGCTGGGTATAGGAAACAATTCAATTCCTTGGCTACCTTACAATGAATAAAATTATGGGTGCTACCCGAATCAATCAACACTATTACCTTTTTCTTCTTGATATGTCCTTCTATCTTGAGAGTTTGAGGAGTGGTAATTCCTGCCAATGCATTACACGATATGGTTGGACTCATTTATTCCTCTTCTAGGGTTGGTTCCTGGTGTATATCCTCTTGTTTTGAAGATTCTTGTTCATTTTCTTCTTCCTCTTCACAATCTATGTAAAATAATTTCTTCTCAGCACACTTATGACCTTTAGTGTATTTTCTATCACAACTGTAGCAAAGCCCTTTTTCTCTTTTTTCTTCCAATTGTTGTGGTGTCAACCTTGTAGGTTGTGGAAGTCTAGGAGTAGCAACACTTCCATCTTTATATATGTGAGTGGTAGGCTTCCTTGTTGCCATAATTTTACATTCAATTTTTCTTGCCAACCTAAATGCCTTTTCCAATGAATCAGGTTCCCAAATGTGAACTGCATGTTGGATGTTATCCTTTAAAGTCCCTATGAAGACATCAATCATGTGCTCCTCTGGAATATCATTTACCCTTATATTCAATTTTTGGAAGTCCTCAATGTGCTCCACCACTAAACCCTTTTGTTTGAGATTTGTCAATTGGCTAAAGAAGGTGTTGCTTTTTGTATCCTCATAATGTGCTATCATTTCCTCCATAAAAATTGACCAAGTGAAATTTTTTTAACGGGAGCAAAGCCATCGATACCATACAAATGTATTTTGTTCTAAATGTAATGTTGCAATGCGTACTTGTTTTGTGTTTTGCACATTATTGATATCAAAATATTTCTCCATCTATAGTATCCATGTTACAGGATCCTTGCCATCAAACTTCCTCATATCCATCTTAGGAATATGGTGGTTCTTCCATCCAACATTAGAGTTATGAAATCGCGATTAAAATTTATTTTGTTCTCATCATGAGTTTCCTCTACTATATTTTTGCCATTAGGAAACATTTCTTGTATCAACTTTTCCAAACCTTCGATGTCTACTTTTATATCATTCTTCATGTTTTCCATTTTTTCATCGATCTTAGCTTCCATGTCATCCATCTTAGCTTCCATGACCACTTCCATGCCTTCCATCTTAGCTTCCAAACCATTCATATTAGCTTCCATTCCTTTCTTCAAACCATCCATATTATTTTCCACGCCTTTCTTCAAAACTTCCATTTCATTTTTTTTTGCTCTTTGCGATAGCAAAATTTGGTGCACTTGCTCTTGTAATTTTGATATCTCATGTTGTGTTTCTTCATATTCATGAGTCATAGTAGAGCCTTTTTAAGGCTTAATGGGTGTTGAATTATTTTTAGGGGGAATTTTAGAACCAAATACTGGTATCTATTCTTCAATATTCCCTTGGAATAAATTCAAACTAATTTTGTTTTTCAAACGAGACTTATGTAATTCGAAAAATACACACATTTTTCTTGCTTTTGAGGAGCTCAAAATTGAAACTGAATTATCTATGTGACGTCGAATCTTAAATATCTGAAATTTGGCCTTGATGTAGCCCTATAAATTATCTTTCGAATGCCACAGGTCTGACCTGATTTGGATTCTTTAAGACAAATTTATGCCCAATCTCCCATGATGACCTAATTATGGACTGGTTCAGTAGAGAGAACTTGTACGACTTTCCATGTGTCATTGTTTCCTCCTTCGGCTCTGAAATTAATATATTGAAAACTACAGTCAGTTTTGTTGCAGCCGCTTTTTATAGAATCTCAATCCGACACTCAGAGAGAGAGATTTATGACGTTTTTCCCACGGTCACCTCTTCGAGATGAAATTCGGGAGCCTGAAAAAATCCTAACTTCCACAGATAATATCTCCAAAAATTTTGTGAACCAAGATCTGAAATTTTTGGAGGAGTTTCTTCAAGAATTCAGCTTCGCTATGTGAAAATGTTAGCTTCTGAAACCTCATTGAAAAATATTTATAGCGAAAATTCCGCGATGACCTGTTTAGGTTAAATTCAGAAGCCTTCAAAAAGCCCTAAATTCCACAGATCATATCTCAGAAAATATTGCGAACCAAACTCTGAAATTTTACGATGGTGTTACTTAGGATTTCAGATTTTCACTCTAATAATTTCAGTTTCTAAACCTTCGTAGAAAAAAATTTATAGCGAGAATTCCACGATGACCTATTTGGAGCAGCGAAACCCTAGAATTCAAAGCGCTGATACCAAATGTTATGAAACCAGCTCCAAAAATAGAAGAAAAAAGAGATCAACGCCTTAGAAATCAGCTAATTTGAGGGGGAAACCTCCAATACATTACATAAATTAATAATTCTTGGATGATACGAATGACCAAAATCTCCTTCTATATATAGGAGTCCATGGGCCCACAATATAATCCTAGCCGACCTAACAATAGCAATGTAAGGGCACAATAATAACAATATTGGGGTTATAGGGGTACAAAAATAACAATAAGCGGGCTACACTAATAAAAATAAGGGACTAAAATATTAATATAGGGACCTAAAACGAAACCATCGACCAAACCAAGTGGCTAAAAATCACCAAATTGAGCCTCAAATTGAAGAACTACTGATGTTATTTGAGATAACCAAACCATAAAGCCATAATACCCTATAGCTCAATGGAAATAAGTTTCCACTAAAGCATCCTATTGTTCAATGTCTTTAGTAGAAGAATTTATTTTTCCTGTAACAATTCTAGTTTCTTCTTCTTTTGGCTGCACTACTTTATGGGATGTGGGTTTAATACCGACCTTTCTCCCTCTTCTCAAAGATTTGGATCCACAACATATACACTTGGTAACAAATTTTTGCATGTTAGTGAGGCTTTTATGGACTATAATAATCCTTCTGCAACCTCCTTTAGGGGTTTAGGAGCCTTGGACAACACCATAGCACGCTTGAAGTCTGCCATTTTGAGGAGAAAGGATGCAGAATGGAGAATCACAATCAGGTTCCAAGGGAAAGTCTCCTCAGAACAATACTGCTAGGTTAGGGGCAATGCAAATTTCTCTATTTGACACATTGTTTCCTTATCATAGAAGACTTATTATGAAGGATTTCCCTTAGGCTCTATCTCTTGGCACATATGCTCCTAGAAAAACTACACGACTATATGATTTGAAGAGAGTTCTTTGCCATTTTTCTAGTGCATTATATTCATAATATCAAAGTACTTTGGTGGTGGGTTCTTTGAATCTTTTCACTTGAAACCACAGTCACGAGTAATATTATTCACAAATATTAAACTTGTTATTCTATTCTAGATTTTTCTAGTCTGCCTAATGATTTTTTGGATGCCATCATGGTTGGTGTCCTCCCTTCTGCAGATGCAGTAGATTGTATACCACAATGCTGAGATGATTTGTGACTTAATAACCTCATGCTTCAAGATATTAGTGATTATGGTTCTCTAATATATTTTGTGAATTTTTTTACATCAAAAGCCTACTTATAGGCTTTGGTAGGTGATAGTCCTAGGTCCTTATCATCTGTGTTGGATGATGTGATATGACATGATGTTTCTTTGAGGGGGCATGGTGTGGATGTATTGATTGAAATATTAAATACTATTGCAAAACTTGGATTTAGCACTGAAGTATCTTCCCTATTGCAAGAATTTTCTAGGTATTCTATGCATGTTCCCATGGATACTGATTTAGAATATAAAAAAATCAATTTAGTGGATAGAGACGAATCATCGAGGGCGACATCTGAGTTAGGGTTTGATACTTCTGCTGAAAATTTTTCTTCAAACATGGAATCCATTCTCCCAAATTGTATAAGAAATTATACACGTCTCTTAAAGAATATTCTGCATAATATAGATACATGGGTGTTTGTTGAGAAAAAGGGTATAGAGGCTATGCTTCAACTGTTTGATTTACCCCTCTTACCATTTTCATTTCAAAGCGGCCAGAATATTGTTGTTGCATTTAAGAATTTTTCACCGCAACACTCATCTCCTCTCACAAGGGTTGCTTGTACTACGTTTAGAGAACACATGAAATATGTGAATGAATTCATGGTTTTGTTGGCTAGAGAAAAGTTGGAATATATTGAAGTAGCACAACACATAAGAATTTTGAGATGCCTTTCAAGTCTAGATAGTATTTTGTCCTTTTCAACACATTTACTAAAAATAAAAACAACAATGATGCATGAAATTGGTTATGGGGATGCATATATATTGAAGGATGTAGGGATGGTGTAAAAATAAATAGTTTGGTAGATATCTCTTGTTAGTGATTCAAAAGTAGATGCGAATAAAGAGGTTGAAAAGGACCTGCAATTGAAAATTTGGCACGAAATGTAGCAGGTACAAAAGATGGCAATGACACTAAAATAATTTCAGTTGTTTGGAATGTGAAACCAGTGTCTATGAGGAATTGAATTGCTTCTCATTATTCCATTGAACCCTAATATATTTATGTTCTACAAACAAGAATTCATCACCATAAAAAACAGTCCATGGTATCGAAGGGATTTCAAGAATGTGTCTTGGTAAGCTTGGGTGAAATGCAGATGCATCAAAGGTTGACATTGGAGGCTTTTTAATTGCAGGAGAAACATCTCAAGTGCAGGAAATTAAAAGGATGTCACCTGATCTCCTAGACTTTGACACTATGAATAAGGTTGTGTTTGTAATGTGATTGTCTTATGTGACCCTTCTGAAGGTTTTGGTAGTTTCCAATCGACATCGTGATGATATAAGATTGCTTAGTGAAGCAAACAAGAGTGTAATACAACAACGGTAAATTATTTCTATGATCATAGTACAATTTAAAAGTCTTTCTGACTAGTTTTGAAGAAAATGTTCATTTATTGTGGATAGTACCATTATGTCATAACAAGGAATGAAAACAAAAAATGAAAAACATATTGAAAATGACAAGCAAGAGCATGCACCTTGGTTGTTAGAGACATATGAAGCTATTGAAGGCTTTTGGAGTACTTTATGAGTTCTTGTTTTTTTTTAATTGTTCCCTCCGTATCATATTCGTTAGTGCAACCATTTTTTGGAGGCTCTGTCATTATTCGAAGGGATCCAGAGGTTTTTGTATGCACCCTACAAGCTCAAATTTTCAATGGTGTTCTACCTATCTAGAGCAATCCAATGTTTTTTCACTGCAATCTAGCTTTAATTACCTTTGTTTCCATTATCGCCCTCATTAGGAGGAAATGTTTCAAATTTTTGTGAACAAGTAAGAGAGAAAAATAGGGAACCACTTTAGTAAAGTGGCAGTAATTAGCTAAACCAAATGAATTTGGTGGATTGGGTTTAGAAAACATACATTCCTTTGTAAGGCTTAGACAACCAAGAGTCTATGGAGTTTTTATTTCTAAGAAATTCATACACAAGAAAGTGATTGTTAGTAAGTATATAAAACCACTATCAATGTAATATTGGATTAGATAGGTTATCTTGTTGATCGTCACATTGTAGAACCAGGGAATCCATTACTTGGCACAGGAAACAGATCCAATTTCCACACCTATTTGGAACCAGAGGATTCAATACTTTGCACAAAAACAGATCCAATTCCAAAACCTATTTGGAATGTGGGATAGAAAATTTAGGTAGAGTTAAATTTATCATAAAGGGAAGCAGAATACTGTAAGGAATATCTAGTAAAAATTCATAATAATTGCATTAGGCTTAGAGAGGAGGATTATTTTTTCTGGTCAAAGAATTATTGTGCACTATATTGAGAAGATCAAAGGACTTTGGTGGTGGGGTATTTGACTCTTTTCACTTGCAACTATAGTCACGAGTGATCTTATTCAAAAAGATCCAACTTGTTATTATGTTTGAGATGTTGTTGGTCTTCCTAATGATTTTTTGGATGCCATCATGGCTGGTGTCCTCCCTTCGCCAGATGCAATAATGTGTATACCACAATTCTTAGATGATTTGTGACTTAATAACTTCATACTTCAAGCTATTAATGTTTGTGGTTCTCTAAGATATTTTGTGAAATTTTTTACATCAATATCTTACTTACAGGCTTTGGAAGGTGATAGTCCTAGGTCCTTATCATTTGTGTTGGATGAGGTGATATGACATGCTGATTATTTGAGGGGGAATGGTGTGGATGTATTGATTGAAATATTAAATACTATTGAAAAACTTGGATTTTGCATTGAAGTATCTTCCCTATTGCAAGAATTTTCCAAATATTTTGCGCCTGTTCCCATGGAGACTGATTTAGAACGGAACACAATCAGTTTAATGGATGGAGATGAATCATCAAAGGGGACAGCTGAGTTAGGGGTTGATACTTCTGCTAAAAATTTGTCTTCAAACATGGAATCCTTTCTCCCAAATTATATAAGCAATGCTACACGTCTCTTAGAGAGTATTCTGCATAATATAGATACATGGGTGTGTCTTGAGAAAAATGGTATAGAGGGCATGCAAATTTTTTTTTATTTAGCCCTCTTACCATTTTCATTTCAAGGTGGCCAAAATATTTTTGTTGAATTTAAATTTTTTAACTGTAGCACTAATCTACTCTCACAATGGTTGTTTGTACTACTTTGAGAGAACACGTGAAACTTGCAAATGAATTGATGGATTTGTTGGCTAGAACAAAGCTGGAAGATATTGAGGTAGCACAACACATAAGAATTTTGAGATGCCTTTCAAGTCTAGATGGTATTTTGTCCTTTTCAACACATTTACTGAAAAGAAAAACAAGGGGATGAAAATATATTGAAGGATGTAGAGAAGATGTACAAAGAAATAATTTGGTAGATAACTCTTGTTAGTGATTCAAAATTATATGCAAATAAAGAGGTTGAAAAGGACTTGCAATTGGAATGTTAGCGCCAAATGTAGAGGGTATAGAAGCTAGCAATGACACTAACACAATTTCAGTTGTTCAGCATATGAGCCTAGTTTCTATGAGGAATGTAATTTCTTCTCATTAGTCCATTGAACCCTAATTTATTTATGTTACAAAAACAAGACTTCATCGCCATAAAAAATAGTCCATGGTATTGAAGGGATTTCAAGAATGTGTCTTGGTAAGCTTAGGAGACATGCATATGCGTCAGAGGTTGACATTGGAGGCTTTGTAAGTGCACGAGAAACATCTCAAGTCCAGGAAATTAAAAGGATGTCACTTGATCTCCTGGACTTTGAAACTATGAATAAGGTTGTGTTTTCAATGTGATCATATTATGTGACTCTTGTCAAGGTTTTGGTAGTACCCAATTGACATCGTGATGATATAGGATTGCTTATTGTAGTAATAAAGAGTGTAATACAACAAAGGTGAATTATTTCTATGATCATTGTATAATTAAAAAAAAAATTGACTACTTTTGAAGAAACAACTCATTTACTGTGGATAGTTCCATTATGTCATAGCAAGGAATGGAAACATAAAATGACAAAAATATTGAAAATGAAAAGCAAGAGCATGCACCTTGGTTGTTAGAGACATACAAAGCTATTGTAGGTTTTTGGAGTACCTTGTGAATTCTTCTTTGTTGTTAATTGTTTCCTCTGCATCATAGATGTTAGTGCAACCAATTTTTGGAGGCTCTGTCACTGTTCCAAGGGATCCATAATTTTTTGTCTTCACCCTACAAGTTTAACTTCTCAATGATGTTCTACCTATCTAGAGAAATGTAATGTTTTGTCACTGCAATCCAGCTTTAATTTCCTTTATTTCCATTATTACCCTCATCAGGAAGAAATTTTTCAAATTTTTTTGAAGAGGTAAGAGAGAAAAATAGGGAATCCCTTTAGTAAAGTGGCAGTCATTAGCTAAACCAAAGGAATTTGGTGGATTGGGTTTAGAAAACATATATTCCTTTGGTAAGGCTTAGACAACCAAGAGTCTGTAGAAGTTGATTTCTAAGAAATTCATACTCAGGAAATTGATTTTTTGTAAGTATATAAAACCACTATTAATGGAATGTTGGATTAGATAGGTTCTCTTGCTTATTGTCACATTATAGAACCAGGGAATCGATTACTTGGCACAGGTAGCAGATCCAATTTCCACACCTATTTGGAACAAGATAATCCATTACATGGCACAACAACAGATCCAATTCCCAAAAATATTTGGAAGGAGGGATAGAAAAGTGAGGTAGAGTTAAATTTACCATAAAAGGAAGCATAAAAGTGTAAGGGATATCTAGTACAACTTTAGAAGAATTACATCAGAATTAGAGAGGAGGATTCTTTTTTCTGGTCAATGAATATTGCCATAGGGGTATATACTCTGAGGCTAGTATATAAAGCTATATTTGTAGATACTTCACGAGGAGCAACTTGGTAGTTGAAGAAGCTCTAGAATTTCAAAAGTCTTCAAAAATCTAAGTGAATAGATGCATATATACCTATGAGGGATATCACTTTCAATTTTTAAAAGGCACTGCGTCTTATGGTGTTTTGATGTATCTGGCTTGCCAAAAACTCTGAGATATTTCAAGGTAAGTTTTAGCCATCATTTTAGTGTGTCTCCCAGTCATGACTGAGCTTCAAAGTAAAAAATACCCTAACAATGGTAAAGAAATGACATTGATCCATCCTTCTATTGTTAAGAATGGGAATGGTGTTATTTCAATTTTCAATAGTGCCAATCAAGGTCAACAAGAAGAATATGTTGCAGGAGGTATCATATACCTTAGTGATTCTATTATACTCATATCTTCAAAATTTAAAGCATTTATTGGTACAAGCTATAACAACTATGATGAAATAAAGGCACTAATTTTTTTGTTAACAATAGTAGTAGAGGAGAACTGACTGAATTCCAGGTCTTTGGGGATTCCTTGGTTATCAATTGGTTCAATGGTAGATTTAATATGGAAGAATTGTTTTCACAACCCATTTTGGAGTAGCTGAAGACAACCAAGGAAAAATTCTTGAAGATATCATTCCATCATATTTACAGATAATTTAAGGCAGAGTAGGGAAAATTTTAAGGGTGGAAAATTATCTTGAAGTTTAAAAACATTGGAAAATCTCACTAGTCCCTAATATGCAAACTATAAAAATTTTATTGATATATTTGTAAAATTATTCAAATTTATAATGATTTTATATATATTCTCTATATAATTTTGGAGATTTTTGAGGTAAAATAATGTTATAATGTAAAATTTGGCGAATCATTTTTAGAAAAAATGGAAATCAACGAATCTTTTTTTGGAAAAATCATGGAAAATTAGCCCACTTATGAATATTAGCCCCTAAAATTTTCCATAAGGCAGAGGCTAATGGAATTTCTAAATAGGTCTTGCTGATGATGCAAAACTATGGTTTAGCATGGGAAAGTAGGTATGGTGTAAGCCTCCAGGAGAGGTCATTGCAAAAACCACGAGTATAACTACTGAATTTACATGATATGCAAATACTAAACACTATTTATGGAAAAATAATTTCCTCTTTTATTATTCAAAGCATCCATTGTATCTATATATTGTTCATAACATCAAAATTTTAATAATGGGAGTGAAAAAACATCCTACACAAAGAAATAATTAGCTCATACTAGCAAGACAAGGACCTTCAAATTATTAATGACACCATTGTGCAAAGATGTAGAAAATGGGCATTTAACACATGCCTCAATCTTGATAGAATATAAATTTTTGAATGATTTGTTTCTTGTAAATGTACTCCACAACATGCTATAATGTGATCTATTTATGCACATATTTTCTCAAGCTCCACACAGGATAAGGTTTGATAACTAAGTAAAAATATTTATGATGTTACTTGTTTACAGATTTGAGAAAGCCTCAAGGGTTGCAATCAAAATCTGGAAATGATGTTTCTTGGTGGAATGTGAAACATGCTTGGATTTGTATAGTGCTTCAATGATTGTTTAGAAACTAGGTAAGTGTGAATGAATACAAGTTTTTTTCTTCATTTTTCTACTTTGGATTCCCATTCTCCCTAAGTTATCAAAGGCAAGTTAAAACTTAATTAGACTAAGGGCCAACATATTCCATTGCCAAACTTTAACCTTACAGGGAAGTGTAGTAAAATTGTTTGATACTTACATACTTTTTGAGGGGATTCCAATAGTAATGTCAATGTTGTTGGATACATCGGCATTGGTTAGTTTTAGAAAATTTCTCTTTGTCAAATATGTTATTTTCATGAAGTAATATTTCCAACTAAGAGGATAAATACTTGGCATGCCTAGGACATAGTGGTGTTATTTATTACATGCATTTGTGATTTATTAGTATTCCACCACTAATAACTTAATTACATAGTTGCTCATTTAGTAGTATATTACAACAGTGACTTGTTAAAAGAAAATGACTCGAGTTTTTTTTAATGTCATAAACTGGAAGGAAATTTAGCTTTGAATTAGAAAAATGGAATATATTCTAAAAAATATTTTTTCTAATCACATATAGGCCCGTTGCTTGATCATTAAAAAAACAATCATGGCAATAAGAAATGATTTTGGACACGATGAATTACAAAACGCTCCATCTTAAAAACAGGTTAGCATATTCAGTTTTGTCTGCATCAGAGAAAAATGAATGAGTAACATTAAGTTTTCTTTGAATATTTATATAATTATTTCATAGATTCTAAATGGAAATTGCATGTGCTAATCTCGCTCAATTAATTATAGGGAAAAAATCGGCATACATAATTTATTGGCTTGTGGGAATTGGATTCTTTTTTCCCCTAGAATAGTACGTTGATAATTGAAGATTACTATATTGAAGTTATATTCCCAGTTAGTATCATAATTTACAAAGTCTTGTCTCGCAATTTACAAAGTCCTATCTTATTCTTTTTTAGTTTCTTGTTGCAATCTTGTGTCAACAATACTTTACTCCACCCATTAGATTTCTATTGGCCAGTTTTATTGTTGAAGTGTCATTGCTTCTTAGAGTTAACTAGAGGAAACGATACAACTACAAAAGTGGAGCATGAGACATTCTTAGTAGAAATTTCTAGCTCTGTTGTCTTTATTTGTGACGTTTTATATTCTTTGTTTATACAAGTCATTAGGCCACATAGCTGCCACTATTTCCCAACTGAAGAAAAATTGTTCAAGTTTCTTTATTTTATGGGGAAAAATGACATCAATAATATTTCTGATGTTGAGGTATATATCGGATAAATCATTTATACTCTAATTTAGTTTATATTCTATTTTTCATCGACTTTCATGTATTATACATTGCATTGTATATTTTTTTCTTTTTTTTGTCAGAAAAGGAACTCAATATTGATGGTAAGAAGCAAGGATTGAAGAAAGAGAAGAAAAAATAATACTAGAGCGACAAAATCAAAATTAAAGAGCTAGAAGAGAATTGGTCTAGTGGTACTCGTAGAGCCAATATCTTGCATAAGACACACACATAGAGACTTATGATCAAGTCTTCAGAGTTGGTAAATTCACTTGAAATGCCTTGGCAAGACAATCCAAGTTGGTGAATTCACTTGCAATGCCTTGGCATGACAATCCGAGTTGGTGAATTCACTTGCAATGTCTTGGAAAGGAAATGATAATGCGAGATAATGTTTGAAGTGATGAAACACTATTTCATGTTTAAATTGTACTCCAACTAATATTAATTTGGAAACTCATATTGCAATACTTGACATTTTATATAATATAATTTATGTGGTTGGAATTATTTATAGTTGCACTAGATATTACATAGTATTGTAAATAGCATATGCAACTTTTTGTTTTCATATTAGATGAACATGTACATTGTATGACATTTTTTTAAAATTTAGTTGCAAAATCATTCTAATTAATTTATGTTGATTAATAATGAACACATAAAATCCATCTAAAACTAGTAAATTCGTAGCTGATGTTTATTAATGATGAACAAAAATAAAATGAATATACTACTAAATTAGTTGCTTATAACGATTGTTAATGAAATTAAATGAAATGAATATAAACTACTAAAGAAGTCATTTATATATTCAATGTGAAACTACCAAAAAAAAAAATGACTACCGAGAATGATAAATTTGTGATTACAAATGACAACTAAATTGTGCATATATACGACTATTAGTATATAAATTACAATATCTTATAACATGACCAAAATTTAGTCATATTTATTTGGTCATTAATTTGTTTTAAACGATAACTAAAATTTTCAAATATATGACTATTAGTAGCTAATTTACAGTATCTTATAACACGGCCAATATTTTGGTCATATTTATTTGGTCAGTAATTAGTTTTATCAGGTGATCATTTAGTAATATATTTTGTTGTATAATTGGTCATTAATTGTGCCAATTGATGACCAAATATACTACTAGACAATAAAATCAATGATCAAATCAATAATAAAATTAATGACTAAATTGATGACCAAATCAATGACTAAAATGACCTAATGAATGACAAGCTTAATGACCAAATATACTACTAGAAAACAAAATTCACACAACCAATTAATGACTAAGCTAAAAATGACTGAAAGTTGGTCATGTTATAAGATACTGTAAATTAGCTACTATTGGTCACCGACAGAAAAATAGTAGTTTATATGAAAATTTTAGTCATTTTATTAGTAACTAATTAGCCATTTTGTACTAGTGTTGGCACGTGGCAGGCTGTTGTGGGCTTCACTTTCAACCCCATGTGTTGGAATTCAAGTTGATTCCTTCCATTTTCTAGAAATTTGTTTTGACTTATGTACCCGGGTAGGGTCTGAGGTTGTAGGTTTTATTTCATTGTGTCAGGGGGTTTGATTTCAGTCTATTTATCTGCATTGGGGGTTTAATTTCAGTACCCTATTTGCATCTTTCTCTCAAGGTCTCATTGCATTTTTAATGTATGGGTCAGTTGCTAAATTTCATGCTAATTTTAGTAATTTTTATCTAGTGTTGTAAGTTTTGGGTTGGAGGTTTGCTTTGGTCTTGGCTTTCTGAGTGTCTGAGAGACTTTTGTGACCTGGGTTTATTGTATTGTGTGTGTTTAGGTATATGTTTAGTGGTTCTAGGGAAGGAGTCCTTTTCAAAGTCTTCCATGAATATTGTACAACACCTAGGTGATTCCCTCAAATCCATGGTTTGTGTCACAAGTTTTAGGGATGATTAGTGAGTTGGAGCTTTGGATTTGTTGTGGAATATTCATCTCATTTCATTTCCTTTTTTTTTTAAGGCACAATTATTTATAGTAGTTGATCCATGTGTTCCCTCTTGGATTTAGACATGTCGCATAGGCAGTGAATGCGCTGCAAGCATGGCAGAGTGGCAAGTGGTCCACAAGGGAAGAGACGAGAATTATTGTCGCTCATGACTCAGTTTCAACATATTTTAATGTAGTTGCATTGGGAAAAAAGAAAGAGATAAATAAATTGGAAACTCAAGCTGGGGTGGAGAGACATTCCCACTCCAATTCAGAAATATTGGAGGATATGTCTACTTGGGTTCTTTACCTTGGGCACACTAGGGAATGAAGAAGTAATATATGAACTCTAGCCTTGCATTGGAAAATCAAAACCTTGTTGGGGTATAATATCCTTAACACCCTCTAATATATCAATCGAATGCTCAAAAATAAATGATTATGCTTGGATATAATTGAGGTTTGCTCATGTTGACGAGCATATTGTATGAAAAACTGATAACAAATATTTGCTAAACCCTCCAAGTTCGAGTGCAAGAGCTCACGTACCATTTTATTCCTCTAAAAATGATTAAAATGTATTGTTTTTTTATCATTCTTACTTTCTTTATACTTTTTTTCTTTATTCTTTTACGATATATTCAGGTCTTAGCTTTTTATATGCCAGATTTAGCATAGCACTACGTTTTGTGATTTTTTGTTACAATGAATATCTAGAGAAATGTTGGTCTATTAGTTTCATGGTAGGTGGTTTGAGGAAGAGTAAAATATTCAAAGGGAAATATAACACAACTATGTAATCCTGGGTTTTTTGGTAATAAAAGGTATCAATTTACAAAAAAAGATGAACTATCAATAAAAGTAAATGATAAATAACCATAGTTAATTAATGTTAAAAATGATCAACCATTATAAACTAGTCAGAACATAAATGAATTATTGCAAGCTTAAATATAAGTGAACATCATAACAATGGTAATATGCCAATGTGTACGTTTATTGTACATTAGTTGTAGGAATTTCATATAAACTTTAAGAAACACCACAATCCAACATAACCCTCGAGTAACATTGCAATGTGGCATAATGCTTCATGAACATTGAAATGCAACATAACAATTGAGTAACTCAGCATATGAGACAATGAAGATGAAAAACACAACGAGAAATAACCATTGTGTAATATTGAAAACTAACATTACCCTTAAAGAACGTCACAACGTGACATAGCCCTTGATGAAATTTGTAATGTGACATAACCTTTGACAAAAAGTAGAGGTTTGACATAGTTCAACTAAGGCGAACATCTCAGTGTGACATAACCATTAAAAATTTTGGAAATCCAAAATAACCCTTGAGGAAAATCATAATGTGGTTTAACCATTAAGGATTGTAGAAATTTAACATAATTCAACCATGATCAACCATATACAATGATATTCAACATGGTCCATGATAGTCATACTTTTTCAACCATAGTAAAACGATCATCAAACATGATCAACCAAAATTAACAACCACATTAATAATGTCATCATATTATTATTTTGTTCTTATGTCTATACACCAACTACAAACACATTATTAATATTGGTAAACCTATCATCAAACATGGTCAAGAAAACTTAACAACCACATTAATATTGTCATCATATTATTATTTTGTTCTTATTTCTATACACCAACTACAAAAACATTATTAATATTGGTAAAACTATCATCAAACATGGTCAACCAAAATTAACAACCACATTAATAATGTCATCATATTATTATTTTGTTCTTATGTCTATACACCAACTGAAAACACATTATTAATATTGATGTGTCTAATATATTTTGATAGGCATATATTTACAACAATTTTATGTGAGTTTGTAGACAATAATCATATAGGGGATCACCCAAATGTGTGTAGTGAACAATCTTCTCTTGAATTTTCCATCAAACCACAAATCATGCATGAAATAGTCCCTATGATTTAGGAGATCAAGATATTGAATTATTGTTACATGCTATAATTGAATCTTTTGTAAATTAAATGAGTTTATAGTGTCTTTAATTTTGAATGATTATGATTTTTCATCATGGTATGGAAATGTTTCAAGTTTTTTATGGCTAATATGGATTTTCATTATTGGTTTCAATGTTACTACTGAGAGAACTTACAAGTGGAAATCAAATAATTAAAATAGTTTCATTTTAAATATGCTTCCTTAGTATTGTAATGTTAAACATCCATCATATAGAGGTAGGACACTAATTGCATTAAAATACTACCTAACCACTTGGCATGACTTAAATACTACTAATATGATCAATGGACCTATTATAAGTAGTGCACTGACTAGGTTATTTTGGAGATTAAACCTTGGTGGTGGTTATCTCAATGTCCTAGACTATTGATTCAGAAAGTGTCCTCTTTTTACATATGATTTCTTTACACATAAGTTAGAGACTATATTTTATATACATATAGGATTATTGGATAATGGTTGATGTTATCTAAATATAACATTAACAATGTTAGTGGTGACGTGGATTACCTGTTTCATTCATTAGGGAGTATAAGATTTAGGGTATGCATGTTGTTTATTCTATGTTAAGTGGGTTAAGGGTTAATAAGTGCAAGGAATTCTTCAGAGCTTCAATTTACTCTATTCTCTATTTAATAACATTAACTACCCTTAATACTCCTTTAATTCATCTCATCAACCTAGAACGTATTATTCTAAATCCATAAAAATTATTTAAAAATTGTTCACCACACTATATTTAGCGACATTACCTCAAACATCTAGCTTTCCATACTTATTTAGTTAGTATTATTAAGGTAATTTCATTGTGAACATTGAGAATAATTATTTTATGATGATATTTTTTGTACATAAATGAAATATAAAATATAACTAGAATTATTACAATAATATTGAAGGATTCCATGACTGTTATGTATTTTACTACCTCAACCATGTATACATGACACCAAAAACCATTAAGGAAATTTCAAATGTCAACTTTCGAGATAAATTTAGAGGTCAATTCTAACTCAGTCACTTAAGACTAGATTATTGTGGTTTTATAAGTACATAGGACATCCTAACAACTTAGGATTTGATCAAATGTCGCTCTAGAAGAGAACCTCAAGGATATCTACCTATGTTACAAGAATTCAACTAGATTTCCTATTGGTATGGTTATTTTTTCATTCAAAGTCATTTTCGTTCATATTTTTTTAGTTGAAATTTCTACTCAAATATTGATTGTTGTTGTTATTAATAATAACATTAATCATATTCAATAATGGTTAGAGTTTGTGTAATGGTTCCTTCATTTGATAGAGTTCTTTAAGTCATAATTCTTTCATACTTTAAGGGACTCAGATAGTAAAGTTTCTTAGATGAGTTATGTGAACTCTAATTGTGAAGTAAATCTAAATGATAGGAAATATAACTAAAAAAGAAACATTAGACAAAGGAAGAATATCAAGGACTTGGTCAAAGTTTCGAATTATTTATAATTCTTGTTGTTAATGGTTATTTTGTCTATCAATTTTTTTTGTCTATAATTTTGTCTTTGTAGTTGTCTATCGTATTAGTACTATTATTTTGTCATTCAAAGTTAAATTTCTTCCTTCATACTTTTTTGGTTGAAATTTCTACTCGAATCTTGATTAATGTTCTTATTCATCAGAACATTAATCATATTTCATATTGGTTAGGGTTCATGTAATGGTTCCTTCATTTTTTAGGTTTCTTTAAGTCATATTTATTTCATAGTTTAAGGGAATCAATTATTAAAGTCTCTTAGATGACTCATGGGAACTATAATTTTGAAGGAACTCTAAATGATAGGAAATCTAACTAAAAAAGAAACTTTGAATAAAGGAAAAATAGAAAAAAAATTCAGAGTTCCTATTTATTATAATTATAGTTGTTAATGGTTTTTTTTCTATCACTTTCATTATCTATCGTATATTTTCTGTACTATAGGGTCCAAGTTCATTATCAACAAAGCTATCTAGAACTTTTCCAAGAGAATTTCTATGTATAAATTAATATTCAAAGCTATATTATCAAAGTTTCTATCGATAATATTTCAAGTTATATTATCAAAGTTTATATCGATCATATTTCTTTTCTTGGTTAAAGTTCCTATTCATATGGTTTCATACATAAATTCTATCTACATTTACATACTCACTTATCCATGTGTTATATTTCCTCATGTTCCTTCATTAAAGTTCTTATCATAAATATGAGTGAGATTTCCTTCATCAAAGTTTTTTTCAAAAAGATTTTCTATTGGTTGAATTTATAATGAAAATTTGAACCAAGATCTTTAACAAGGTGAATAAAAGGTACTTTTACCAACAAATAAAAACATCTACCAATAATAACTTTGACCAACTAGAAATTGAACCAATAAGAGATGTGATCAAGTTAGAGTTGTGATCAAGTTCTTGTTAATTTCATGTGTTATCCAAACTTAATGTCATCCATAGTAACAAGGTACTTTCCTATACAAGAGATTTGTCCAGAAAAATAATTACAACCACGAAAAACTCTTACCTTATTTTATGTCATTTTAGGATCAACCCCCACACATAGGATCAAATAATTTTTTATCACTATTTCCCCACTCCATTTCAAGAGTATTTTTTCTTGTTTTTTTGAGATGGAGTATATGGAGGAAATAAAAAATATGAAGGAATTAAAACCACGAAAAACTCTTACCTTATTTTATGTCATATTAGGATCAAACCCCACACATAGGATCAAAGAATTTTTTTATCACTATTTCCCCACTCCATTTCAAGAGTATTTTTTGTTGTTTGTTAGAGATGGGGCATTTGGAGGAAATAAAATCATAAAATGTAAACATATGCTCCTCATTCCTAAATATATACATCAATTCGATTTATTTCTTCTACTTTTGTGGTAGAAATTACTTCTCTCATTTGTAAGAAAAATATGTAGAGATAAAAAAAAAGGAATCAACTATGTCAATTATGAATTGGAGAGATTTTTCCAAAATCATTTCAAGAATTGAATTGGAGAGATTTTTCCAAGATTATTTCAAGAATTATGAAGGAGAAGATCCTTAAACATAAATTAAAATATCTAATATGGATATTTAACATGATTAAAGAAATTTTTAGGGCTAATATTTATATATTGGCTAATTTTTCATACTTTTTCGAAAAAAATAGATTCATCAATTTTCAGTTTTTTTCCTAAAAATGATTTTACCAAGTTTAATAGTATAAAAAAAATGTAACCTAAAAAGTGCCAAATATTTATAGATCCTATACAAAATTATTGGAAATTTTAATATTTTACAAAAATATCGTCAAGTATTTTACAATTTTCATACTAGGGACTAGCAAGCTACACCAAGATTTCTAAACTTTAATGTCAAGTTACATCCTTTAAATTTTACCTGATCATGATAAGTCAAGTTCCATCCTTTAAATTTTACCTGATCATGATATAACTTTTACATCCTCCTACTAATATATAGGATCCTATTTTACCTTCTTCCATTTCCTTGCATCACTTTGAACTGAAAAAAGTGTTTTTTTGATATAGTGTCAACGAAAGTGGTTCATTGCAACCATTTGAATTTTGAATTTGAAGCCAAAACAAAACATCCCAACCCATTTAATGATTTATGCTTCATTATCTAATTAACGACTCATTGATATCATGCAAATCATGAAGGTGGTGTTATCTAAGATAACATGTGATGGAGAAAAAAGTGTAAATCTATCTTAAAACCAGATCTATCATTGATCCAACTTGTTAAGGTGTATATTTTTTTTCTATTTGATTCATTTTCATGTGTTAATTCCTTCATATTAAATTATAATAAAATTACACCTTAAGAAATTTGGTTCTCGTTAATGCTTGTTAAATCCATGTTTAAAATAAATATATGGTAGTGCGTGTGTATATATATATATAACCTTATGTTATAGCATCTCTCCCATACTCGGTTGTAGGTAACTTCACAATTTAATTAACTATAGATAAAGTATAAACTAAAAGTAGAGTCTAAGATCTTTCTATTTTTAATTTAATGAAAAAAAATATATATATTTTTTAAATTTAAATAATTACCCATGAACATAAATAAGTATTTATTAATTTCTATTTTTAATTTATTGAAAAAACAACAATTTTTTTTTAAATCTAATTAATTGCTCATGAACATAAATAAGTATTTATTAATTTTCTCATTACAAATGAATTAGAGTTACTTTTTTTTTGTATTATCAAGCCTAGAGTATAGTCAAAAGTAAATATTTATTATTATTATTATTATTATTATAATATGGGAAATTAACAACATCTTTTATTCTTAGTTTTAATCACTCAAAAATCAAATTCCATTTTTTTACTCTAAAGTCAACTTGAATTTTTTAAAAATCCAATCTTTGTTACTATTTTTTTTTTGCTAAGTTGTATGAATCCTAAGAATACTACACACTTAACCTTTGACTTTATAAACCTTGACCCAAGGGCATCTAAGTCATCAAAGTTTGAATTGGTGACCTTCACATCATGGAGTGTCTTAATAATACACCTCATCACTGTCTATTATATGCCCCGTGCGACAAATGTTTGTTACTATTATTAGTAACATATGATAAATTAACAACATTTTAAATTTATAGTTTTGATTTGAAAACAAAAATTTAAATTTACTTTAAAGTTGACTTTAATTTTCTTAATTTTAAATCTTATATTTTTTTCAAGTTTTTAATAAAAGTTTCTTTTAGTTATTTTTTTTTGTGGATATCCAAAATTAGTAATTAGGCTAAGGACCAAACTGTTAATAAAATAAGCCCCATAATCTTTGAGAATATTGAAATTCATGATGTACTTTGAGCTACAATAGGGATCCATATGCTAAACCCCAAAATTTTTTATAATATCCAATTTCATAATTTCATTTGAGATGAATTTTGTGCATGTAATTTTAGTTTGTTTAGTTAAAATGAAATAATATTCATGTCAATTCTATAATATCAAATTTTATAATTTCATTTGAGATGAATTTTGTGCATGTAGTTTTAGTTTGTTTAGTTAAAATGATATAATATTCATGTCAATGCTATGCTACTAGAAGATTTAACATAAATGTGTACCAAGATGAGATCATTTTATTACTTAATTTTGTATTGGGAAATGGTACAAAACGTTTTGGTAGTATATTTCTTCATAAATTTATTAACCACTCAAGATATAAAAAAAGTTAAAAACTATACAAAAAATTAATTGAATCCAAGAAAGTATAAGATTCCTACAAAACAGGTTAAAGTTAGAGTTAAATTCATGGTTAATAATCATATAAACATCGTACTACAAGTGTTAAATAAAATCAAATCTCCACAAGTCTAGAATGAAACAATTATGCACAATTATTAAAGGTTATTGGAGATGAATTACATGTTGGGTAATGAATTTATTTGGAAATAACAAAGTGATATATATAATAAGAATTCAAAGTTACGTACCATGAACAAGTTATTAGCATTAATGTGTTGTAGGATATTAGATCCATTTGGAGAGTAGATTGATCCCATTGAATTTGGCATTCCCTAATTCAAACATGACATAATGCACTATATTCGTACATAGTTGCTCTAGGATTTTGAGCTCTAATGCGGTGTTGCAACGAACTTTAGTGGCCCTGGATAAAATCAAAATTAAGGTTCACTTTGCTTAAGCAGTGAGATATATGATTAGTTTTTTTAGAATTATTTAGTCCATAAAAAAAAATTCCCATCTGCTAAAGGGTACTTTGGTTTTGAGTTTTCCTAGGAGGACTGATGTTTACTACGCCACCATGTTAGGGATCTAAAAACTGAAGCAATTGTGTAGGATGTTGACTCGAAATTTCAAGGTAGCTATAATTTGATATGTAGAGTACCAACAATCCTGGCTAATTTAATATATTGGATTTGGAATTGATAGTCTGGATAAATTTAATCTGCTAAAAATGTATTTGTATGTAAATTTATTAAGCAACCTGCTAACAACATCTTCATATTTAATAAAAATTGACCTTATAACAATGTCATCACAATACACGACATTTTTTGTGACCACTGATAATGTGTTCGGTACAATGTGTTTTGAAGGGAGGGTAGAATTATTCTTAGTAAAGTTCATGAATGAATGAATAAGAGACCCTTCATATCTCAATATCTCCATGTTTGAAATATTTATACATTATCCGTTAGCACTAGCAATATTAAAGGGAATAGCAAGATGGAAATAAGAGAGGAGATATGGAAGGGATTAATGCCACTATACCTGTTAATAGAGGTTCTGGAAATACTGTCTATGGAAAACATTGCAAGGTTTTGCGTAGTTTGCAAAATTTGGAACGAAATATGGCATACCCTAATTCAAACAAGAAAAATATTTTGGCCATCTACTAAAGTGGACTTTTTTTTTGAGTTTTCCCAAGGTGGATGACATTTGGACTTTGGTTTTGAGTTTTCCAAGGTGGCTAACATTTTGAATTTGGTTTTGAGTTTTCCCAATGTGGCTAACATTTAGACTTTGGTTTTGAGTTTTCCCAAGGTTGCTAAAATTTGGACTTTGGTTTTGAGTTTTCCCAAGGTGGCTAACATTTGCTAAATTGTCACATTATGGATTGAAAAGCTGAAGCAGTTGTGGAGGATGGTAACTAGAAATTTCACGGTAGCTCAAATTTTATATTCACAATACCAAAAATCCTACCCAATTTAATAAATTTGATTTGGAACTAATTTTCTATCTTAATTTAACCTGCTGAAAAAATGTTCATATTTAATGCAATGCAACATGATAACATTTTGTATTGAAGGGAGGGTAGAATTATTCTTAGTATGCATTCATGAAAGAATGAGATATCCCTCATATCTCCATTTTTGAAGGATTTGAAGGATTTATATAGCATCCATGAGCACCAATAATGTGTTTTGAAGGGAGGGTCAAATTATTCTTAGTACGCATTCATGAAGGAATGAATGAGAGATCTCTCATATCTCCATTTTTGAAGGATTTGAAGAATTTATATAGCATCCATGAGCACCAAAAATATGGAAGGGAAATAAAATATGGAAATGGGATTGGAGATAAAAAATATAATAACATATGACCTATTAGTTGAGATTCTTGTAAGACCTCCTATGGAAAGAATTGTGATGTTTCACAAAATTTGTAGAAGTTGGTAAAAAATTTGGCATACCCTAATTCCAATAGGACTTAACACATTCTATTCATACAAAACTCCTCTAGGTTTTGGAGCGGTAATGTGGCGACAGAATGAACATCAACCGTTATGGCTAAAATAAAAACTAAGGTCCACTTTGCCTAAGCAATGACATATAGGATCAATTATTTTGTATTACTTAATATATACCAAAAAAAATCTCACATATGCTAAAGTGGAATTTGTTTTACGTTTTCCTATGTTACTGCATAAGGACTCCAAAACCTAAAGAAGTTGTGGAGGATGCTAACTAGAACTTTCATAGTAGCTCAAATTTGATATGCAAAGTACCAAAAATCCTTCCCAATTTAATAAATTGGATTTGGAATTGATTTTCTATCTTTATTTAAGCTACTCACAAGGCGTTCATATTTAATATGATGCAATCTACTAACAACATGTTCATATTTAACAAAATTTAACCTCCTAACAATGTCGTCACAATACATGAAATTTTTAGTGATTACTGACAACATGTTTGGTAAAATGTGTTTTTAAGGGAGGGTGGAATTATTCTTAGTACACATTCACAAATGACTCAGAGATCTTTCATATCTTAGTATCTCTATGTTTGAAACATTGCAGTGAACACCAAAAAAATGAGAAAGGACTTGGCTTTGACATGATATGGGGCATGTAAGCTTGGGAACAGTATGGGATGTGTCTGTGAGGATCAACATGGAAGTTTTAGGAGATAGGAGAAATGAAATTTGGAGTTGCACAATGGTTAGAGTTATCAAGGTGCCTTGGTGGAATAAATTTCGATGTGGTTTGAGTCTGAAAAGACTTACCATTGCAGGAAGACTTGGGATGAAAATTCGTTTCATGGAGGGCCTTCTTGAAGCAAGAGGACTTGAGAATTTATGGATGTTGTTGGTGAAAACCTAGGGAAACACTTAAATGTAGATGGCGAGGCAAGTGAAGACTTATCTCCTTCATAGAAGATATGAGCAACATGTTCGAAGGGGTATGAACAGTGAAATTTTTTCATGGAACTAGATGTGGAGACACAAATTGGAATTTAGTTGGGGGACTTATGCATGAATTTGAGGTGCATATGAAAATGTGCAACACTTATATGATTATGGATAATGTTTTGATGGTAGTTGATAATGTGACGCAATTGTTAAAGAAATAATCAATGATGATGTGAGGAGGTGCATATTTGTTAGTTGGACATGACATTTGGATTAGCCACCCAACTATTCTAGGTCATGGAGGTTGGAAATGCACAGATAAATATCAAAGTTGTGTTGTAGTATGGAATCAAAATTTCACAAGATGAAGAGGTGTGCTCGATGACATGATGAGTTGTAGCTTTGATACATTACAACCAAGTTGGATGGAGTGGTATTCCATGATAGAGATGGGGTAGTGTGGATGATTGTGATGCATTATGGTGATGACCATGATTTTGAGGGATTTTCTACATGAAGACTTAATTCTAGGATCAAGGAGGAGTCGTACAATTGATGGGAATTGATAAAGGTATTTCATGGGAGTTGATGGGATTTAACTCAAAAAATAGGCATGGAAGCTTACCGAGATGCTTGAGAGAAGGTTAGCTCTTTTGTAAGGTTGTTGAAGAAGTTTGGACTTGGGGAATAAATTTTCCAGGATTTTTTTGAGAACAACAATTGTTTTAGAGTGGGGAGGATATAAGGCCCCTGGGCTTGAGTGGGAATGAAGGAATGCCCAATGTTCGATAATATAATTCCAACCACCTGCTAGGTGTCAAAACCGTCCATCCAAGTGTCCCATTTCAGTTTCAGTTAGTCAAGTTTAAGTCGATTTTCACTCCAGTTATTTATTATTGACATTTCCAATGTAATATTATTTAACTAATTCGTAATACTCAAAATAGAAATCCTCTTCTCCACTTATTTCAAGTTTTCAATTATGCTCATGGTGTTAGAGCTATTTTTCATAAGACTCCCCGAGAGAGCAGCAATGCGAGAGAAGTTGGAGCAACATAGAGAAGAGGCGAGCATGCATAAGACTATTTGAGAGAGAAGCCTGCTTTTTAAGAATTTTGAAGATGCCTCATGCCTAACAGCAATAGAGAGAAATTCATTTCGAGAAGTAGGCTGATATTTAAAAAAAAAATGAAGTGAGGGTAACACACTCAAGGAAATCAAAGCATAATGTTATATGTGAGCTCTGGAGGTATGGATCAACATTAGTCCAAAGCATTAGTAACACTAAACTCCATTGCAAAGAAACGCGTTAGTACACATTACCTGCGGAATTTTCGATCACACACGACCCCTTAACACTAAGGATTGTGTTAAATTGATTTAGAAAAGCACATGCCACAAAAATGACGTGCTGAAGATTCAAGCCATTTTTATGGGAAAAAAGGGATTTATTTGAATATTTTTTTTTAAGTGAAAGTGAATAAAAAGTTTTCTTTTCAAAAAAATAAATAAATTTGTTATAAAGATAGAGGGCTTCAAGGTATGGTTTAAAAAAGGTTCATGAAATACTTAAAAGACCTATAAAATTGATTTTTGGCATTGCAATATTTTAAAGAAAAGAGATTGCAAGATGGTTATTTGTGGAAGCCAAGCAACTACATGATTTCTACAATTTGTTTTTCTTGTTGAGTCGTAGTGAGCCAACACTCAATAAATGGAAAAAGCCAAGAGGCTAAGAAAGTCGAAGTGACAACAAGATATGTTTGCGATATTTTTAGATCTAGAATTGAAGAGGCAAAATGACGCTTTTGCATTAAAATGAATAAAAGAATATGTGGATGACAACATTCTTCCCCTCATTTCACATGCAAATACAACCAAGGACGCATGAGATACCATTGAGAGGTGTTTTGATGTAAGGGGGAGTCTTAAAGTTGGAAATGAGGATTTGGTGAATCCGGAAACAAATCTTGTTGAAAACAATTTGATGAATCCAACAACACAACTTGTTGATGACAATTTGATGAATTCAACAACACAGCTTGCTGATGAAAATTTGGTGAATCCAAAAACATACATTGTTGAGGACAATGGAGTTGCAATTGGAGCAATAAATGTTGATGTAAACTTTGATAAATATTTTTTTCCTAATGATGAATGGTTATAGATGATGCAATAAAAGCATCATATTGATATGACATTGTTTGGTGAAATAATCTCATTTGAGTTAGTGGATGACAATCTGTTTGTAACATCACAAGTTCGTGAGGAAGAGAGAGAGACAGAGATAAAGAAAGAGACAGAATTAGAGGTAGAGATAGAGAATGAAGCACAATAGGATAAATCTCTCATTGCAGAGCAGAAGGAACAGAGCCAATGTGGTTTTGGAGATGTTTTTACACTTACCAATGATTTCCAATGTGCAGGTACACATGACGATTATGAAGAAGAGTTAAAGTTCCTTGAAACATGACTTGCAACACCATGTCTAGATGAGCTATACATCGAAGTTGTAGATATGAATGTTTAAGACAATATGCATGATGAACACGTCAATGAAAATTAGGTATTGGAGTTTTGAAGAGATAATTTTTTTTTATCATCTTATGTTGCATGAGATTGATGATAAAAAACGCACCAGAGAAGATAATATGTGGTAGTAGCCCACATACAATTCGTTTCTTGAAGAAGTCAAGGAAATTATTAGACATCCTTGAACAATAGAATACTTGCACCAACAAATGATGAAATTGAGGTTTGAAGGATACAACAAACAGAAAAAGTTGAAGAAATTTAGAGGCTCCAGGATCTGAAAGAAGAGAAGAAGAACACTAAATCTAGTTGAAGTCGATTTTTAAAATTGTAAGCCTCGTTGAGACATAGACTAGCAGGTATCTTAATTAAATTTTTATGTGGTTTTAATTAAGGGGAAGTGTTGGAGAATCTAATTCCAAACACCTGCTATGTGTCAAAACTGTCCATCCAAGTATCCTAGTTCAGTTTAAGTTGAGTTTCACTCAAGTTATTTATTATTGATGTTTCTAATGTAATATTATTTAATACTCATAAGAGAAATCCTCTGCTCCACTTCTTTTTAGTTTTCAATTATTGTGACCTAAGTGGCAAAAAAATCAAGACGTGGAGAATTTGTGTGGAGGCATCATGCAAAGGCTGTGGATGGGATGTGATGGTAGGCATCGGGTGGTGGTGCATGACAGGATTTCCTGAATGAAATGGGCACTTACCTGGTCAATGTTGTGGGTACCCACTTAAAGGCAAGGTCACCTCCTTTCCGAGAGCATGGGAGCCTACTGAATGAAGGTTCTCGATGGAAGGAGAGTGCACTTAGGTTAAAGGAGGGCATGCATGCCACGATGAACATGCATGGGCATTGGCATATCATGCAAGGCACACGATGGGTGAATGGAGGTCAACTTGAAATTTTGAAGTTTCACTCGGTTGGAGTATTGCATCCTTTCACAAAGATGGTCTCCTATAAATTGAAGAGTGACTCAAAGGGATGAGGGCATAATGAACTCGGCCAAGAGAAGAAAAGGTGAAAAAAACTGTAGCGAAGAGGAAGGAAAATGAAGCAACTGCTCAGAACATGTGAAAGTGTTCCAGTTTGGTTTTGAAGAGGAAGGAAAATGAAGCAACTACTCAGAACATGTGAAAGTGTTCCAATTTGGTTCCGATTGTGTGGAACATAATGTTGCACTCGTTTTTTTGGCGTTTCTGTTTGGGCGTGCAGGCCGTGAGGTTGCACTAACCTTGGTTGTAGAATTTCATTGGTTTGTAGTTAGAGTGCAAGCCAAAAGCTAGGCACAAATATTTTTGAACTCTTTATAAATTATAGACAAGAAATGAGCGGATAAGGAGGTGAGTGGTGAGGAGAAAGTAAGCCAAGTGATGGGAGGATAAGGAGGTTACATGCAAGAATAAGGTAAGACAAATGATCAACATATAAGGAGGTGAGTGGCGAGAAGAAGGCAAGGCAAGCCATGAGTGGTGATGAGAAGGAATGCCAAGTGGTGTGAATATTCTGACATCATTGGGTATAGAACTAAAAATTTTAGGCATAAGAGTGTTAGTGTTAGTATCACTGTACTGGAATGACTATTTACAAAATTAGGATTTTTTTATTTTAAAATGATTTATCAAGCACTAATAAATATGGAAAAAAATGCACTCCAAGAAAGCTATTATGTCCCATCAAAGTGGTTTAAAGCTCATCAAATAATTAGATTATTTTTTCAAAATTTTAAAAATTGGTTTAGTAATTATAAAAAAAAAACATAAATAAGTAATCCTAAAAATTTGTTTCTGAACATGGAAATGGCTGAAATTAATAGCGATCAAAGAGGGCAAAGCTAAAGTCCTTGGCAGGGTCATGGACTAATAATATTAGAAGAAGACACTGAATGCATCACCTCTCATCTATTTATATAAGTCACCTTTAAACAGGATGGAATCCTGATTCCTTTAGTGTATACATTGATTTTAATCTCTTTCAGTCTCCAATAGCAAGATTCAAATCCATCAGATTCTTCCATTCTATGGAATAGGCACACATGAGTGTTTGTACATACATTCTATGGAATAATAACACGTGAGTGTTTGTACATACATTATATGGAATAATAACACGTGAGTGTTTGTACATAGATGCATATACACCATGGGAGGGAAAATAAAGATAAATGTTATCCAGAGCAAGAATGAAGACCACAAAATGTGCCTAGGCAACCACCCATTCTCAGAAAAAAAATACTACATTGTTAATTATTGTACATAAAATTTTAGGAAGTTTGAACCAGAAAACACTTAGAAATCAATGCATCATGTGAATGTATTCTCAAATCATTATCAAATCACTGAACAACATGGTAACCCCATAACCTGGGAGAGAATGACTAAAGAAAATCAATTCAGATAACTCGAGGACGTGATTTCTTCCATCTTTAGTTGGATAGTAACTGATTTGTACATAGCCGCTCTAATGGTCTATCCTCTATCCAACATTTTTCTCTTCATTATTTTTTTCTCCTTTTAACATTTTTGTGTTTCACAATGGCAATGCACATATACATAAACAATATGAGATTAACTCTATTGCATATTTTGGAATTTTTATGAACAAAGTCACTGCATTATTTGTTATTCTAATAATATCTAATACAAAGTATTCCAAATAGGTAGAGAAATAGAGAAAAGAAAATAAAAAAAGCAAAACCTTCGCATATCCTTCCATAAATGCACCATGCACCATCTATTGGCACCCATCTATTCATCCAGAGGAAAAACGAACAAACCACTGTATGTATATTTGTTATTATAATAATATCTAATCTAAAGTTTTCAATTCCAAATAGGTAGAGAAAGAGAGAAAAGTAAAAAAGAAAAACCTTCACATATCTGGTCATAAATGCACCATATATTCATCCATTGGAAGAAAGAAGAATGAAGAGACCATTATATATCTCTTACAGTTGCACTCACTTACTATTATTACATTAGAATAAATATAAATTTGGGGGCTTTGGAAACTTAAATAATTTGTGTGTAGGTGAGTATTGTCACTATGACTCTTATGACTCTACTCAATTGCATGTTGTATGAATAAAGAATATTGAAAATTGACATTGTGTAAGAAATAAATTTTAAATATAGATATATGTATTATTAATTATTGAGATGAATTAATTAAATTTATTAAAATTAAATGTATTTTATTATTTAATAGAAAAGAATAACAATGTTAGCAAATTCTTAAGATGAATTTATCATCATTTAAAAAATTATAAATGTGATGTTGTCGCAATATTCAGTAATATAACTAAAATAACTAATGGATCAACCCTACACTAATGGTTGAGTACATCAACACTCTCTATGCAACTAATGGCTCAACCCAACTAATGGGTCAGGGTAAAGTAACACTCTATATGTAGTAAATAACTAATGGATCAACCCTACACTAATGGTAGAGTACATCAACACTCTCTATGTAGTGACCCATTAGTGACCCAACTAATGGGTCAGTGTAAAGTAACACTCTCTATTCTGTAAATAACTAATTGATCAACCCTACACTAATGGTAGAGTACCTCAACACTCTCTATGGAGTGAACAACTAATGGCTCAACCCAACTAATGGGTCAGGGTAAAGTAACACTCTCTATGTAGTGGAACAACTAATGGCTCAACCCAATTAATGGGGCCAGGGTAAAGTAATCATTAAGCATTGCAATTTGTGTAAATATTAAGCACCATGTAGTAAGTTAATGATTTATTTATTGTTTTTTCATATTGTTGATGGAATACTATACTATTAGCATACTATTATTGTCTTTCCATGTTTTCCATGGAATACTATCAATGGACAATGAACAAGATGAAAAGTATGAAAACATTACAGAAATTAAGCAAAGCACCATTGCAAATATTAACCACAATATAATAGTTCAATGATTGACTTATTGTCTTTCCATCTAGTCCATGGATTGTCATATTATTCTCATTCCCATATTATTTCTGAGAAAAATATGAAAGGTCAACTCATTATTAAGAAAATATGCAAAGTCAACTCATTGCATGGTGCTTAATATTTTCCTTGATTATTCACAATGATTAATCTTTCCATCTTGTCCATTCCATTAAACATTTATATGATTGTAGTATCCATTCCATTTAAAATTCATATTATTGTCTTCCAATAATAGATGAATAAGCTGAAAAGACAATAAATCAATCATTGACTTACTCCATATTGCTTAATATTTACACTTATATTGTTTAATATTTACAACAATTCATAATGATTATAATGATTATGGTATTAGTAGATTCCATTTAAAATCCATATTATTGTCTTCCAATAACTGATATAACTCAATCATTAACTTACTCCATAGTGCTTAATATTTACATATTCCATAGTGCTTAATATTTATACTTATATTGTTTAATATTTACAACAATTCATAATGATTATAATGATTATGGTATTAGTAAATGTTAATAACTCTTTTAGTGGAAAGTATAATTTGTTCCGACATATTTCGCTCCCCTTTGAATAAAAAGGCTTTGCCTGTACAAATGAAAAAAAAAAATCAAGAAATGCATGCTCCCTTACATGAATTCACAACTATCCCTTCTTGGATTGAACTACTATGATGAATACAAATTGTCAATTTATTCTTCCTAGACCTATGATGAGTTTGAACTAAATAATATGAATTGATAAAAACCCTTCTTGGACCAGGACTACGATGAATACAACTTGTCAATTTTCTCTTCTTCGCCATAGAATAAGTGAATGTTTGTGTTCATTTCATTTGTTTCACTTATTAAATGTTTGCGCTACTTTCATTTGTTTCACTTATTAAATGTTTGCGTTCCTTCATTTGTTTCACTTATTAAACTAGGTTTCCAAATATGAAAACATTTCCGTAGACTTTCGTTTCTGTTTATGCTGTTGCTCAAGATTTTCATCATCACTTTAACCTTATATAAGCCTACACAAGAGAGATACAAACAATGCATAAGCATTCAGTCGACACATACATTTTAAGAAAAAAATTGAAACAAATATATTGTGAACTACAGATTTAACTCAATTTATGGATAGCATAAGATACTATAGAGTGTGAAAATTTTTTTATAATCATTTATATATGAACAACTGTTAAATATTTATTGCAGATTTTAAAAATATAATAGCTAAGCCAGATAATTAATATACACTACAATGTAAATTTTCCATTAGAAGGGCAGAATACCACAAACAAACGAAAAAATTGAAACCGCCGAGGAAAAGGAAATGAATAACGTACCTTCATCTAATCATTGTTGTTTTTTATTAATGTGATTGTTGTTTTTTATTAATGTTAGTGATAATTTTGAAGCTTTTAAAAAGTAATTGTTGTTTTTTTATTAATGTTAGTGATAATTTTGCATTTGATTCCGAATGAGTATTAATTATTTTCTATACTTTTTTTTCCATCTATAAGTGGTGAATCTTTTCCATCTCTAATAAAGTAGTGAAGCTTTTAAAAAATAATTGTTGTTTCAAAAGTAATTGTTGTATTTTTATTAATGTTAGTGATAATTATTGTAAATAGCTTTTCTCATCTTTTTAATATGAATAATAATTATAAAAATTAAATAGTTAGTAATTTTAGTTTATGAAAAAATATATTTTTATTCTAAATTATTATTATTATTATAAAAAAATAAATCTAAATTAAATATATTCATTAAAAAGTAACCTAATTATTTTTGAGATAAATTTTAATTTTTCATCTCTAATTACTAGAGAGAATATTTTAAAATATTTTAGAAAGATTAATTCCCCATTATCCTTATCTTCCTAATAGCTATTGATAAATTAATTAAAAATCTAAAAACCTTATTTCAAAATAATAATGCATAATTATTCTACGTGAATTAAATAAAAAACAAAAAAATTAATTTAATTTTAGTTAAATTGTGATGAAATCATATAAACTAGATAATTTGTGAACTATATTTTTAAGTTTAAATCTTCATAAATTCATATTAAAGAGTTCATTTCAAGGTTAGTGAGAATTTATACCCATTCCTTATTATTTTGAAATTTATGAACTACATTAAAGAAATAGCTTATTATTTTGAACTCTATAAATTACATGTTTACGTGATATATATATATATATATATATATATATATACTACCAATATCCCCAATATGGGTGGGTGTTAATGCGAGTAATGAAGAGGCTTCCAGGGTTGTTCCCACCACCCTCGAATGTGATGTAAATTTATGAGGGGGCATGGCCAGCCCCATGCATGCATTCACATGTAAGACCCTAGATGGCCTCGGCTCATTATAAACATGTCTAAACGATGTCTTGTGAAGAATTTATTGGTGGATTGAGAGGAGGCGGCGAGGCTTGGTCCTCAACCTCCCTATGGGTGCTTTATGTTCCAGTTGGTGGTGAATGGTGCTTTGTGTTCTAATTTGGGTATGTTGTAGTGATGGTGAAGAAAATACTCTCTAGCCAGCGAGGGTGTTGGTGGTAGTAGTGGAGTATATTTGGCATTGAGGTCTCCAGTTTGAAGATCAGAACCTTAGCACATGGTAGGCTGGTGTGGGCTTCACTTTCAACCCCATGCGCTGGAATTCAGATTGTTTCCTTCCATTTTCTAGAAATTTGTTTTGACATATGTACTAGGGCAGGGTCTAAGGTTGTAGGTTTTATTTCTTTGTGTTGGTGGTTTTTATTTCAGTCTATTTATCTACATTGGGAAGGTTTGGTATGCTATTTGCATCTTTCTCTCACGGTCTCATTGCAGTTTAATGTATGGGTTAGTTGCTCAATTTCATGTTAATTTTAGTAATTTATATCTAGTGTTGTAAGCTTTGGGTTCGAGGGTTGCTTTGGTCTTGGCTTTCTAGGTGTTTGAGAGATTTTTCTAACCTGGGTTGATTGTATTGTGTGTGTTTGAGAATATTTTTAATGATGCTAGGGAAGGGGTCCTTAAGGCTTCCATGAATATTGTACAACAGCCAGGTGATTCCCTCAGATCCACGATTTGTGTCACAAGTTTTAGGGATGATTTAGTTGGTTCAAGATTTGGATTTTTTGTGGATGCATCTCATTTCATTTCCTTTTTTTAAGACATAAGTATTTAGAGTAGTTTCTCCACGTGTTCCCTCTTGGATTCAGGCATGTCACCTAGGCATTGAATGTGCTAGAATCATGGAAGAGTGATAATTGGTCCACAAGGGAATAGAGGAGAAATGCTTTTCGCTCATGACTCAGTTTTCGCATACTTTAATATAGTTCCACTGAGAACAAGGAAAGAGATACATAAATTGGAAACTCAAGCTAGGGTGGAGAGATAATCCCACTCTAATTCGAAAATATTGGCGGATATGTCTACTTGGATTCTTGACCTTGGGCACAACAGGGGAAGGAAGAAGTAATATATGAAATCTATAGTCTTGCATTAGAAAATAAAAACCTTGTTGGGGTATAATATCCTTACCACCTTCTACTATATCAAGCGAATGCTTAAAAATCAATGTTTATGCTTGGATAGAATTGAGGTTCATCTTGCTCATGTTGACGAGCATATTCTATGAAAAGTTGATAAAAAGTATTTGCTAAAGCCTCCAAGTTCGGGTGCAAGACCTCACGTGCCATTTTATTCCTCTAAAAATGATTAAAATGTATTGTTTTTTATCCATCTTGCTTTCTTTATAGTTTGTTTTGGTTCAACTTAGTCAAGAGGGCTTATGTTTTTACGATGTATTCAGGTCTTAGCTTTTTATATGCCATATTTGCACAACACTATTCAGGTCTTAGCTTTTTATATGCTAGATTTGGAAAACAGTATTCAGGTCTTAGCTTTTTATATGCCAAATTTGGCACAACACTATTTTTGTGATTTTTTGTTACCATGAATATCTAGAAAAATGTTTGTCTGTTAGTTTCATGGTAGGCGGTTTGATGAGGAGTAAAATATTCAAAGGGAAATATAGCACAACTATGTAATCCTAGATTTTTTGGTAATAAAAAGTATCAATTTACAAAAAAAGATGAATTATCAATAAAAGTAAATAATAAATAACCGTAGTTAATTAGTGCTAAAAGTGCTCAACTATTATAAACTAGTCAGAACATACATGTATTATTGCAAGTTTAAATATAAGTGAACATTATAAGGATGGTAATATGTCATTGTGTACATTTATTATACGTCAATTGTACGAATTTCATATAAACTTTAAGAAGAACCACAATCCAACATAACCCTCGGGTAACATTGCAATGTGGGATAGCGCTTCATGAACAATGCAATGCAACATAACAATTGAGTAACATACCAAATGAGAAAACTATGATGAAAAACACAATGAGAAATAACCACTCTGTAATATTACAAACTAACATTACCCTTAAAGAACATAACAATGTGACATAACCATTGATGAGCTTTGTAATGTGCCATAACCTTTGAAAAAAAGTAGAGGTCTGACATAGCTCAACTCAAGCGAATATCTCAATGTGACATAACCATTAAAAAATATGGAAATCAAACATAATCCTTGAGGAAAATCATAATGTGGCTTAACCATTTAGGATTGTATAAATTTGACATAATTCAACCATGATCAATCATATACAATGATATTCAACATGGTCCATGATAGTCATACATTGTCAACCATAGTAAAAATATCATCAAACATGCTCAATCAAACTTAACAACAACATTAATAATGTCATCGTATTATTATTATTTTCTTATGTTTATACACCAAATGCAAACACATTATTAATATTGGTAAAACTATCATCAAACATGGTCAACCAAACTTAACAACCACATTAATAATGTCATAATATTATTATTTTGCTTTCATGTCTATACACCGACTGCAAACACATTATTAATATTGACGTGTCTAATATATGTTGATAGGCATATATTTAGAGAAAATTTATGTGAGTTTGTAGACCATAGTCATATATGGGATCACCCAAATGTTTGTAGCGAACAATCTTCTCTTGAATTTTCCATCAAACCACAAATCATGCATGAACTAGTCCCTATGATTTAGGAGATCAAGATATTGAATTATTGCTACATGCTATACTTGAATCTTTTGTAAATGCAATGAGTTTATGGTGTCTTTAATTTTGAATGATTATGCTTTTGCATCAGGGTATGGCAATGTGTCAAGTTTTTTTATGGCTAATATGGATTTTCATTATTGGTTTCAATGTTACTCCTAAGAGAACTTACAAGTGGAAATCAAATAATTAAAATAATTTCATTTTTAATATGCTTCCTTATTATTGTAATGTTGAACATCCATCATATATAAACAGGTGGGACACTACTTGCATTAAAATACTACCTAACGACTTGGCATGACTTAAAGACTACTAATGTGATCAATGTCCCTCTTATAAGTAGTGCCCTGACTAAGTTATTTTGTAGATTAAACGTTGGTGGTGGTTCTCTCAATTCCCTAGACTATTGATTCAAAAAGTGTCCTCCTTTTACATATGATTTCTTTACACATAAGTTAGATACTATATGTTATATACATATAGGATTATAGGATAATGGTTGATGTTATGGCATCAATATATAACATTTGCAATGTTAGTGGTGACGTTGATTACATATTGCATGCATTAGGGAGTATAAGAATTAGGGTATGCATGTTATTTATTCTATGTTAAGTGGGTTAAGGGTTTATAAGTGCAAGTACTTCTTCGGGGCTTCAATTTTCTCTATTATCTATTCTCTATTTAATAACGTTAATTACCCTTAATTGCCCTATAATTCATCTCATCAACCTAGAACGTATTCTTCTAAATCCATAAAGATTATGTAAGAAATTGTTGATACTATATTACCTCAAACATCTAGCTTTCCATACTTAGCTAGTTAGTATTATTAAGGGAATTTCATTGTGAAAATTGAGAATCATTATTTTATGATGATATATTTTGTACATAAATGACATATACAATATAACTAGAATGTTTACAATACAATAATATTGAAGGATTCCATGACTCTTATTTATCTTACTACCTTAGCCATGTATACAGGACACAAAAAATCATTAAGGAAATTTCAAATGTCAACTTTCGAGATAAATTAATAGGTCAATTATAACTTAGTCACTTAAGACTAGATTATTGTGTTTGTATAAGTACGGAGGACATCCTAACAACTTAGGGTTTGATCAAAAGTCCCAGTAGAATAGAACCTCAAGGATATCCACCTATGTTACAAGAATTCAACCAAATTTCCTATTGGTATGATTATTTTTTCATTCAAAGTTGTTTTCCTTCATATTTTTTTGGTTGAAATTAATCATATTTAATATTGGTAAAAGTTTATGTAATGGTTCTTTCATTTGATAAAGTTCTTTAAGTCATAATTCTTTAACTCTTCAAGGGACTCAGATAGTAAAGTTTCTTAGATGAGTCATGGGAACTCTAATTATGAAGTAACTCTAAATGATAGGAAATATAACTAACAAAGAAACATTAGACAAAGGAACAATATCAAGGACTTGTTCTGAATTATTTATAATTCTTGTTGTTAATTGTTATTTTTTCTATCAATTTTATTGTCTATAATTTTTCCTTTGTAGTAGTTTATCCTATAATTTTGTCTTTGCAGTTGTCTATCATATTAGTACTATTATTTTTTCATTCAAGTTAAATTTATTTCTTCATAATTTTTTGGTTGAAATTTCTACTCGAATCTTGATTAATTTTCTTATTCATGAGAAAATTAATCATATTTCATATTGGTGAGAGTTCATGTAATGGTTCCTTCATTTGTTAGGGTTCTTTAAGTTGTATTTATTTCAAAGTTATATTTATTTCTTCATAATTTTTTGGTTGAAATTTCTACTCGAATCTTGATTAATTTTCTTATTCAAGAGAACATTAATCATATTTCATATTGGTTAGAGTTCATGTAATGGTTCCTTCATTTTTTAGGGTTCTTTAAGTCATATTTATTTCATAGTTTAAGGGAATCGATTATTAAATTTCTTAAATGAGTCATGGGAGCTATAATTGTCAAGGAACTATAAATGATAGGAAATCTAACTAAAAAGAAACTTTATAATTATAGTTGTTAATGATTTTTTTTCTATCACTTTCAATTTCTATTTTATATTGGTTAGAGTTCATGTTAGGTCCTTATATTACTAGTATAGTCCCTTATTGTTGTTAGTGTAACCCCCTTATTGTTATTATTGTTTCCCTGTAACCCCCATATTGTTATTATTCTGCCCTTAAATTATTATTGTTAGGTCAGCTAGGATTACATTGTGGCCCCAATAAGATTACATTGTGGCCCCATGGACTCCCATATATAGAAAGGAGGTTTTGTAGTTTGTATCATCCAAGAATTTTTCATTCATGTAATGTATTGGAGGTTTCCCCCTCGAAGTGGCTTATTTCTAAGGCTTTTATATCTCTTTGCTTCTATTTTTGGAGCTGGTTTCACAACATTTGGTATCAAAGCTTTGGATTCTAGGGTTTCCTTGCTCCAAACAGGTCATTGTGGAATTATCGCTATAATTTTTTGTATACGAAGGCTCAAAAGCTGAAATTTTGAGAGTGTGAAGCCGAAAGCCTGAGGAACATCTTCGCAAAATTTTAGAGCTTGTTTTGCAATATTTTTGGAGATATGATCTGTTGAAGTTAGGGCTTGTTGTAGGCTCCTGAATTTCACTTAAAAAGGTCATCACCGAATTTTCACTGTAACTTTTTTTCTACGAAGTTTTAGAGGCTGAAATTTTTAGAGAGAGAAGCTGAAATCCAGGGGAACATTGTCACAAAATTTCAGAGATTGGTTTGCAATATTTTCAGAGATATGATCTGTGGAAGTTAGGTCATTTTCATGCTCCCGAATTTCATCTCAAATAGGTAATCGTGGGAAAATATTCATAACTCTCTCTATGAGCATCAGATTGGAATTATATAAAATGTGATTGTAAGTACACGGACTGTAGTTTCCTGTCTATAAATTTCAGAACCAAAGGAGCAAACAGTGACATGTGGCAAGTCGTACAAGTTCACTCTACTGAACCAATCCATAATTAGGTCATTATGGGAGATTGGACATAACATTGTCTTGAAGAATCCAAATCAAGTTAGAACTGTGGAATTTGAAAGAAGCTTAAGAGGACTACTACATCGCCAAATTTCAGATATTAAGGATTTGCAAGTATAGAGATAAGTCAATTTCAATATCGAGCTCCTCAAAAGAAAGTAAAAGGTGTTGCAAAAGATTGGTACTATGGCATACAAATTGGAGCTTCTTGCTTCTTCATGAGTGCATCCAATTTTCCATGTTTCATGCTTAAAGAAGGTTATAGGTGAAAATACTCTAGTTAAAACAATATTTCTAGAACTTGATAAGGAAGGAAAAATCATATTGGAACCTGAAGCGTCCATGGAAACAAGAACTCGACAACTACGAAATAGATCAATTTCATAGTATCTCATCAAGTGGAATAACTTACCCACTAAAGATTCTACATGGGAGGATGAGAATTTTATAAAGAAGCACCCAAAGCTACTCAAGCATTGAGGACAACACTTTTTTGAAGGAGAGGGGCATGTTAGGTCCCTATATTACTAGTATAGTCCCTTATTTTTGTTAGTGTAACCCCCCTTATTTTTATTATTGTACCCCTGTAACCCCCATATTGTTATTATTGTGCCCTTACATTATTATTGTTAGGTCGGCTAGGATTACATTGTGGCCCCACTAGGATTACATTATGGCCCCATGGACTCCTATATATAGAAAGGAGGTTTTGTAAATTGTATCATACAAGAATTGTTCATTTATGTAATGTATTGGAGGTTGCCGCCTCGAAGTGGCTTATTTCTAAGGCGTTGATATCTCTTTTCTTCTATTTTTCGAGTTGGTTTCACAATAGTTCATGTAATGGTTCCTTCATTTGTTAGGGTTCTTTAAGTCATATTTATTTCATAGTTTAAGGGAATTGATTATTAAATTTATTAAATGAGTCATGGGAACTCTAATTGTGAAGGAACTATAAATGATAGGAAATCTAATTAAAAAGAAACTTTATAATTATAGTTGTTAATGATTTTTTTTCTATCACTTTCAATTTCTATCGTATATTTTCTGTAATTTAGGGTCCAAGTTCATTATCAACAAATTTCTATAGAACTTTTTCAAGAAAGTTCTCTAGAACTTTTCCAAGAATAATTCTATGTGTAAATTAATAGTCAAAGTTATATTATCAAAGTTTCTATCGATCATATTTATTTTCTTGGTTAAAGTTCCTATTCATATGGTTTCATACATGAATTCTATCTATATTTACATACTCACTTATCCATTTGTTATAGTTCCTCGTGTTCCTTCATTAAAGTTCTTAGCATGACTATGAGTGAGATTTCCTTCATCAAAGTTTTTTTCAATAATATTTTCTATTGGTTGAATTTGCAAAAAAAAATTGAACCAAGATATTTAACAAGGCGAAAAAAAGTACTTTAACCAACAAATAAAAACATCTACCAATAATAAATTTGACCAACTAGAAATTGAACCAATAAGAGCTTTGATCAAGTTCTTGTTAAGTTGATGTGTTATCCAAACTTCATGTCATCCATAGTCACAAGGGACTTTCCTATACAAGAAATTTGACTAGAAAAATATGAAGGAATTACAACCACGAAAATCTCTTACCTTATTTTATGTCATATTAGGATCAACACCCACACATAGGATAAAGAGATTTTTTATCACTATTTCCCCACTCCATTTCAAGAGTATTTTTTCTTGTTTGTTGAGATGGGGCATATGGATGAAATAAAATCATAAAATTCAAACATATGCTCCTCATTCCTAAATACATATATCAATTCAATTTCTTTTTTTTCCTTTTGTGGTAGAAATTACTTTTCTCATTTGTAAGAAAAAGATGTAGAGATTAAAAAAAAGGAATCAACTATATCAATTGTGAATTGGAGAGATTTTTCCAACATCATTTCAATAATTATGAAGGAGAATATCCTTAAACATAAATTTAAATATCCAATATGGATATCTAATAGGATTAGGGAAAATTTTAGGGGCTAATATTTGTAAGTTGGCTAATTTTTTATATTTTTTCCAAAAAAATAGATTCATCAATTTTCATTTTTTTCTAAAATTGATTCTACCAAGATTAATAGTATATAAAAAATTTACCCTAAAAAATGCAAAAAAAATATAGATCCTATACAAAATCATTGGAAATTTCAATATTTTTGAAAAATATCGCCAAATATTTTACAGTTTTCATACTAGGGACTAGACGTCCATAGACAAGTTCACCAAGACTTCTAAACTTTAAAGTCAAATTCCATCCTTTAATTTTTACCTGATCATGATATAAATTTTACATCCTCCTACTGATATCTAGGATCCTATTTTACCTTCTTCCATTTCCTTGCATCACTTTGAACTGAATAAAGTATTTTTTTGATATAGGGTCAAGGGAAGTGGTTCATTGCAACCATTTGAATTTTGAATTTGAAGTGAAAACAAAACATCCCAACTCATTTAATGATTTATGCTTCATTATCTAATTAATAATGACTCAGTGATATCATGCAAATCATCAAGGTGGTGTTATCTAAGATAACATTGGATTGAGGTGATGGAGAAGCAAGTGTAAATCTATCCTAAAACTAGATCTATCATTAAATGAGGACTAAACATGTTAAGGTGTATATTTTATTTTTCTATTTAATTCATTTTCATGTGTTAATTCTTTCATATTAAATGATAATAAAATTACACCTTAAAAAATTTGGTTATATATATATATATATATATATATATATATATATATATATATATATATATATATATATATATATATATATATATATATATATATATTCCGTCACTTAACCTTATGTGGAACTTCACAATTCAATTAACTATGAATAAAATATCAACTAAAAGTAGAGTCTAAGCTCTTTCTATTTTTAATTCATTTTAAAAAACAATATATATATTTCAAATTTAATAAATAACTCTCAAACATAAATAATATTTATTAATTTTCTCATTACAAATGAATTGGACTTGCTTTTTCACAATTCAATTAACAACAAATAATGTATCAACTAAAAGTAGAGTCTCCTATTTTTAATTCATAGTTAATATATATATATATATATATATATATATATATATATATATATATATATATATATATATATATATATATATATATATATATATATATAATTTAATTAATAACTCATGAACATAAATAAGTATTTATTAATTTTCTCAGTCTAAGCTCTTATTTTTAATTCATTGTAAAAAAAAAAAATCCAAATTCCATTTTTTTACTCTAAAGTCAACTTGAATTTTTTTAAAACTCAATCTTTGTTATTATTTATTTTGTTTGCTAAGTTGTATGAATCCAAAGAAGACTACACACTTAACCTTTTGCTTTAGAAACCTTGACCCAGGGGCATCTAAGCCGTCAAATTTACAAGGGTCGCACCTGGCCTAGGTCACTAGCCCTTAACATGGTTGTATTTTTTCCTAAGAATTTTTGAACTGGTGGCCTTCACATCATGGAGTGTCTTAATAGTACACCTCATTACTATCTATTCTATGCCCCCAGAGACAAATATTTGTTACTATTATTAGTAATATACAATAAATTAACAACATTTTGAATTTATAGTTTTGATTTGAAAACAAAAATTTAAATTTACTTTAAGACTTGCATTTTCATAATTTTAAATCTTGTATTTTTTTCAATTTTTTAATATAAGTGTATTTTAGTTTTTTTTTAATATAAATTTATCTAACAAAGCATGAAAACATCTCCCCCATATTAGAATGTAGAATGTCTCTTAACACAAATATGGATATCCAAAAGTTGTAATTAGGCAAAGACCAAACTGTTAAGCCTCTATTAGATAAGCCCCACAATCTTTGAAAATATTGAAATTCATGATGTAATTTGATCTACAATAGCGATACATATTCTAAACCTCACAATTGTTTATAATATCCAAATTCATAATTTCATTTGAGATGAATTTTGTGCATGTAGTTTTAGTTTGTTTAGTTAAAATGATATGGTATTAATTTCAAATGCTATGCCACTAGAAGATTTAAATATATCGTCAATAAGTGTGACATAAATGTGTATGAAGATGGGATCATTTTATTACTTAAATATATCATCAATAAGTGTGACAAAAATGTGTAGTAAAATGAGATCATTTTATTACTTAATTTGGTATTGGAGAAATGGTACAAAACGCCTATCAAATTTTTAATAGTATATTTTTTCATAAATTTATTAACCACTCCAGATATGAAAAAAGTTAAAAACTAAAAAAAATTAATTGAATGCAAAAAATAATAAAATTCCTACCCAGCATGTTAAAGCTAGAGTTAACTTCATGATTAATAATCATCTAAACATCATACTACAAGTGTTAAATAAAACCACAGCTCCACAAGTCTAGAATGCAAAAATTATGCACAATTATTAAATGTTATGGGAGATGAATTACATGATAAGTAATGAATTTCTTTGGAAATAAGAAAATGATACATATAATAAGAATTAAAAGTTATGTACCATGAACCGTGTGCAGGTTATTGACATTAATGTGTCATAGAATATTAGATCCATTTGGAGAGTAGATTGATCTCATTGAATTTGGCATACCCTAATTCAAACACAACATAATGCACCGTATTCGTACATAGTTGGTCAAGGATTTTGAGCCCTAATGTGGTGTTGCAATAGTCGCCTTGGATAAAATCAAAATTAAGGTCCACTTTGATAAGCAGTGACATATATGATTAGTTTTTTTTAGTATTAGTTAGTCCATTAAAAAAAAAATCTCTCATTTTCTAAAGGGTACTTTGGTAATTTCTCTCATTTTCTAAAGGGTACTTTGGTTTTGATTTTTCCCATGAGGAATTATGTTTGCTAGGCCACCATATTAGGGCACTAAAAACTAAAGAAATTGTGTAGGATGTTGACTCGAAATTTAAAGGTAGCTATAATTTGATAGGTAGAGTACCAAAAATTCTGACTAATTTAATATATTGGATTTGGAATTGATAGTCTGGCTAAATTTAGCTTGCTAAAATCGCATTTGTATGTAAATTTAAAAATCAACCTACTTACAACATGTTCATATTTAATAAAAATTGACCTTATAACAATGTCATTATAATACAAGACATTTTTAGTGACCACTGATAATGTGCTTGGTACAATGTGTGTTTTGATGGGAGGGTAGAATTTTTCTTAGTAAGGTTCATGAATGAATGAATGAGAGACCCTTCATATCTCAATATCTCCATGTTTGAAAAATTTCTACAGTATCCGTTAGCACTAGCAATATCAAAGGGAATAGCAATATGGAAATAAGAGAAGAGATATGGAAGGGGTTAATGCCACACCTGTTAATAGAGTTTTTGGCAAGAGTGCCTATGGAAAAAATTGCAAGGTTTTGCGTATTTTTCAAAAGTCGAAATGAAATATGGAATACCATAATTCAAAAAAAAAAGACTTAATGCACCATATTTGTACACATCTACTTTGATTTTTAGATCCCTAATGTGGTGGTTCAAAAAACGTATCTCGCCCTCGCTGAAATGAAAACTAAGTTCTACTTTTCTTAAGAAGTGACATATATGGTCATTTTTTTTTTATTAGTCAGTTTGTTTAGCCATCTACTAAAGTGGACTTTGATTTTGAGTTTTCCCAAGGTGGCTAACATTTTCTACTGATCGAAAAGCCTAAGCAGTTTTGGAGGATGATAACTGTAACTTTCACGGTAGCTCAAATTTTATATGAACAATACCAAAAATCCTACCCAATTTAATATATTGGATTTGGAACTCATTTTCTATCTTAATTCAACCTGCTAAAAGAAGGTTCATATTTAATACAATGAAACATGATAGCATTGTGTTCATATTTAATAAAAAATTGACCTTCTATCAATGTCATCATACTATAGGATGTTTTTAGTGACAACTGTACAATGCGTTTTGGAGGGAGGGTAGAATTATTCTTAGCACGTATTCATGAATGCATGAATGAGAGATCCCTCATATCGAAATATCTCCATGTTTGAAGTATTTATATAGCATCCATGAGCACCAACAATATCAAATGGAATGGAAATATGGAAATGGGGGAGGAGATGCAAAATAGCCTAACATAAGACCTATTAATTGAGATTCTTGTAAGACTTCCTATGGAAAGAATTGTGATGTTTCACACAATTTGTAAAAGTTGGTACAAAATGTTGCATACCCTTTTCCAAATAGGACTTAATGCATTCTATTTATACACAACTACTCTAGGTTTTGGAGCGGTAATGTAGTGACAGAATGAACATCAACCGCCCTGGAAAAAATAAAAGCTAAGGTCAACTTCCCTTATTGTCAATAAAAACTAAGGTCCACTTCCCTTAAGAAATGAGAGTATGATCAATTATTTTGTATTAGCTAGTCCATACAAAAAAAAACTCCCCTAAATGCTAAAGTGGACTTTGGTTTTGCATTTTCCTAAACGCTAAAGTGTACTTTGGTTTTGAATTTTCCTAGTGCAGCTGATGTTTGCTACGCTACAACATAAGGGCTCCAAAACCTGAAGAAGTTGTGGAGGATGCTTATTGAAACTTTCATAGTAGCTCAAATTTTATATGCACAATGCCAACAATATTTCCCAATACAAAAAATTGGATTTGGAATTGATTTTCTATCTTTATTTAAGTTACTCCCAGGAATTCATATTTAGTACAATGCAATTTGCTAACAACATGTTCATATTTAATAAAATTTAACCTCCTAACACTAGTAGAAAATGATGAAATTAATGACTAGGTGACTAAAAAAGTTAGTCACCGCAATTATCTTGAGTGAAATACTACTAAATTTGAGAAATTTTAAGTGACCGAACTAAAAATGACTAACTCAAATGACTAAACTAGTCTAGGGATAAAATATATGACTAGATAATAAGTGACTAAACTAAAAGTGACTAACTTAAATGACTAATTTATTCTAGGGATAAAACATACGACTGGATAATAAATGACTAAAGTAAAAGTGACTAACTTAAATAACTAATTTAGTCTAGGATTAAAATATATGACTAGATAATAAGTGACAAAATTAACAATGATTAATGCAAATGACTATTATAGTCCAAGAATACAAATATGACCAAATAACAAATACAAAAAGTATATGAATTAGTCATTTATGTTAGTAATTTTTAATCGTATCACTCCATAAATGAAAATTTACAATTGTGATACTGAAGTGTTACATTTCACTAAACGAGTCTCTGAATCCATATGTAGTGTTAAGATTTAGAGAGAAAGGGCTCTTTGAGTCCATCTACATTGTTAAAATTCTAAATACTCTTTTGTCTCTAAAGTTTAACACTCCAGATGGATTCATCTATAATTAACATAAATATTGCATGTATCATCTATCTAATTTATAGTACTAATGCCTTCATTATAGTTTTAGTAAATGTAATATTTATATAGTCAAATTAATATGTATATATATATTTCTTTGGACATAAAGTTTAATCTTTAAACTTAATCGATTTATGTTAAAAGTGCGACTCTTGTTTTAAATCTAAGGTCAAATCTTCATATTTACATTTAATGAATAGATAAACATAACGTTTCTTTTTGTAAGTCGATATTCATTTATATGGTGAAAAATATGTACAACCAACAAAAAAAAAAATAGTTGGTCTCACCTCGACTAGGTTTTTTGACCAATGTTTGTAACAAGTGACAAAAATACAAAAATGAGGCTAAGGACAACATCCATAAATGAGAGGGTCAAGACACCAAAATACATGTAATACATAAGAAACACATGAGAGCATACTACTCATCCGACATAATGGAAGTTGGGTTTTCCAAGGTTGTTCCCAGAGGGGGTGGTGGACAAAAGTTGCAGTGGACGTGCCCTTCGAAGTGTGTGAGGAAAGTGTCCAACTTTTCCACTTTTCTACAAGGTGGTTTTGGCCTCGCTAGACCACCACCAATACTCGCTCCCTGACTTGGCACTGAAAGTAGTGCATCCTATCCAAAGTGGCCATAAACTCAACATGATCCTCCCTACGAACCCATTTTGCTGCGTCCACCTGATCTATCAGAGTTTGAATTAGGTCACAACAGTTTTCTAGAAAATAATGTTGAATTTACCGCGGGCCGAGAGCTACATGCCTACAAGCTCCCCATTTAGCTATTCTTCCTTGATTTCCACCACCCCGATGTTGCGTTTGTTGTGACCTTACATTTCTACCACCACGGGAGGCTTGTTTTCCTCCACCATGACCGCCCTGTGTTCCCACACCAACAAGCTAGGAGTGACTGACAGTCTTACCACCTTAATGCACTCCTACCACCACTATTTCCATATCATCTGAGACAACAGATCCTTGCTTGGCCGGGGGTGAGGATTTCCCGTGCCATGAGGATGGTTGCATTGTGATAAAACCAGGAGGGCCAACTCCAACCATTATCAGATTCTGGTCTACTGGAACTTTCCCCTACCACCAAACCCAAAAACCAGGTCTCTCTTCACCCTTAAATTTCCTTAGGAAACCACACACTATATATGTCGCAACTACCATCTTGCCACCAGTTGCGAAAATCGACAAGAAACCAAACAACTGGAGAAGGAGAAGGTGGGAGGAACACGCCCCAGGCTGAATCTTCCTAAGAATATTCACACAACCCACACTAGGATATCGACTCTATGTATTCCAAAAGGGTGTCTCTCTTTTCACCACTAGACACCAAGAACCACCCACCAAACGACCAGTCACACTAATTTCCAGACCAAGCATGAGAAATGGAGAATTCCACACAGAAACACTGCCACCCCTAGCAATACCTCCTTCAATACCACCTTCGTGCAGCTCTATCAGACCAACAACTTGCACATACTAAAAACCACAGGAGACCAAAATAACAAGTTCCCCCATTGACATGTCATAGTGTTCAAGATTTCTATTTACTAGGCATTCAAATGAAAATAAAGTGGAAAACGTGAGCAAGGGAGGATTTTTTTAATGTCCTTGGCACCTATAGCTGCTACATATATCTATCTACATTTGGGGTCGTCCCTGGCAATAGAAGGAGTCGTGAGAAAATATATAGAAAAGGAGGTTCTATGAAACGTTGTGGCAGGTGTTCGACATGTTCGAGATTTCTATTTACTAGGCATTCAAATGAAAAAAAAAGTGGAAAACGTGAGCGAGGGAGGAATTTTTTGATGTTCCTAGTGCCTATTGTTGCTATATATATCTATCTACATTTGTGGTTGTCCCTGGTAATAAAAGAAGTCATGAGAAAAAAGATAGAAAAGGAGGTTTGTTAAAAGTGGTGGCAGGTGTTCATCAATGGATCATGACAAGAAGCCCAAAACCCAAGTCCATCCCAATGATTATGGAGATGTGAACCCCAACTCCATAGGTATGCTCATTCTCATTCTTCTAGTTATCCTTCTATCTTTCATTTATTTATGCATCTTCTTGTTTCTATTAGTAAGGCCTCCTTGATTGGTGGTTGATTGAGTAGAGAAGTTGTGCATGCAAGAGGGATAGATCAGTGACACTTATTATCATTATATCCATGTTTCTTTTAGAGTAAATGAAAAGTAAATGTTGCAATAAATTCTATGTTCTTCCTTTTGTGGGTGTGTATCATTAATTTTTTAAGGTTTCCTTTCAACTCTTCCTAAGATGTGGGTGCCATCACTTGTGGGAGAAATGGCTTGGAAGGATGCATCACACTTATTTTTTGGTTAACCCATAAAATGCACCTCACCCAAACCTCTTATTTATGCTTGTGAATCTTGATGGTTGGCCTAATGACATGCCACCATATTCACTACATAAACATGGTCCCATTGAAATTTTTTACTTATTTTTTCAGCTATGATCTACCATTTCAAAATTTTATCATGTTCCCCACCTCTATTATGAATACTAATTGGGCACACTAGTACCCTTGAGTTTATGCAATTATGTGGTAAAATTATGGATGCTAGTTTTTGAGTTATGTTGTTAGTAAGGGTAATTGATGAACCATGTGTCCCTCACTTTTAGATTCACTTGATTGACAATGAAATGTGAAACTTTATCAAGGGAATTTAAGTGAAGTCATTTATATTACAGATGGAATTATTACAATAGATCAAAATTGGGATTTTTTATTATCCACATAACTTCTCATTTTCTCATCAATATTAGACTTATTTCACAATTCCTTTGAAGTATATATCGTTGGTTTGATTTTTCTTCATGCACATATGTACAAATGTCAACAAGTGATGACAGTGAGAAGTAACTACATACAATAGACTAACTCTGCATCCAAATTCAATTATTTATTTGCTATTGGATTATTCTTTATCATCACTTATGAAAATGAGAAATAACTACATATGATAGGATGCAAAGTTATCCCTAAAACCAATGAAGAGATGCAATTATTTATTGGTTGTTGAATTCTTATTTATCATCCCTTACAATAATTGACACTATATTTGGAATTTCCTAAGGAAAAACATCTTCACTTCAATAACTCGTAGGACTCAAAATATTTTCACTTCCATCAATGACTATCCCTTTCAATATCAATGTTTTATGCATTCCTCCAATCAACTCTTCATAGTCTATATCTCTTGTTTCCCCTAGAAAGACACACATATTGGCTATATCCAAGCCCCATAGAACATAAAAATACCTACAAACACCAAATCTAATTTTTAGTAATATGGATCTTACTCAACAAGAATTTATTGCATGGGCACGTTGAGACAAAAATACTACATGTAGTTTCCAAAATACTAAAATCATAAAATTAAATAATTGCATAGTCTAAATGTCATTTTGGTGTCAACTTGAGGCTGCCAATCTATTGTGCATTTCTCTTATATCTTAATTCTTTGTGGTAGTTTACTATTCCATTTGACATGACCTAGAACTTAATTCTTTTGGTTGGGTTTATCTAGTTCTTCCTCGGGGTTGGTTTTTTTTTTTGTTAATTATATCTTTTTTGTTTTTGTTAATTTTTTTTAGTTAGGCACTAGTAAGGCTACATCATGGTCCAAGAATAACACCCAAATAAACAAAAAAGGAATTGAACCGATCACTTAACATGTACCAATATTCAACCCCTCGAATTTTTTATTTTCAGTTATTGTTGGAGTTGTTGGGCCTCATCTACCTGAGCCTGAGGGCCGAAATTTCACATTCCATCTGCTGTACGAATATGATGAGAAGGGCTGAGTAATCATATTGATTAGCATGAGTTTCCTAACCGTATAACAGTTGTTGTGCACCCTTGCAACGACCAAGAAAATTACTCTCTGAAGGTTGTGTATAAGCTAAATGAGTCTGAGTTCACACTATCTAGAGGTATTGGCATCACTAACTCGTGTATTTTTTGCTACTCACTAAGGGAAACACGAGTTCCTTATCTCTAGTATGGGTGAATGAAAACATATGGGCATAAAATGAACTTATGGACTCTTCATTGCATGTGAGACAGTCATCTGGAAACTAACAAAAGGAACGCACCGGTCCCAGGTTTCTATACTCAGTGTCCCTTATTTACATGTGCTTATTGACAGTATAAAATATTGGTAGTCTTCTGGATGTAGTGGATATCATTCTGGGAATTAATATGAATACTTGTTACTCTTATTTCTGAGTTATATTTGGCAGTCTTGTGTGAATCTTATGTGTGGAATATGTCAATTTGAACTTTGGGTGGCTTATTTTCGGTGCATGTCATTTAATATGAATATCTTCTGAATTAAAATTGTTAGTAAAACGCCTACAACAGTATCCAAAAAAACTATTTGACATAGATATGAACGAAAATTTCACATAAACCCAGAAATTTATTGCAAGGAATTTTACAACCAGGGAGATGGTGGGGCTGATAGTGCACCCAGATAAATTGTTTGACATAAATATGAACGAAAATTTCACATAAACCTAGAAATCTATTGCAAGGAATTTTACAACTAGAGTGATGGTGGGGTTGATAGTGCATTGAATCTAGACTGTACATTGGGCACATTGAGTAGGTATATTGGCATAGGTCGGTCTAACCCTTGTCATGATATGGACATTGAAGTTGCCAACCTCTGGTGCATTTCTTGAGTTTACCCAAATGGTCATCATATCAGATATTGGAACTAAGACCTATGCAATCTCTAGCTTCACAATAGTTGGTGTTTACTCAACTTTAGTGTTCCTAAATTGATAACATAAATTGTCAACCAGGGCTAGTAAACCGTTGAAGTGAAGTGCACCATATGTGCCTAAGTAACCTCTTCCTACTTCGTTGTGTTCAATGTTTTTCTAATGTTTTTGGTTTTATGTTTACTGTTATTTTATGCTAAGGTGAAAAACTAAATTAATAGCAAAGAAAAGTTACTGAATGCACTAAAACAAAATAAGATCTACTCTAAACTAGGAATGATAAGAAGAACAGAGAATGCTAATTCACAGATTGTAAAACTGCTAAGAAAAGTAACTCATAACATTAAACTTAGTCCAATTCATTTCATTAGAGGTATGTTGGAACAAACTGAGAAAAGGATTAGTTTTGATGTAATGAGGTTCTCTTTAGTAAACAACAACTTAAAACATCACAGAGAAATCTTATTCATGGTTAGAAGTATGTTGGAACATTTTGAGAAAAAGATCATCTTCAACATAGTAAGGAATCCTGTGCTAAAATAACTTATGACACTAAAATTAACTCATTTTTCCACTCACAATGTTACTATTAAGCCTAATTTAAAGATTAGAGATTTCTTGGAACAACTTGGGAAAAAGACTTGTTTGTAAAATCATGAGAATCTCTTACATAACTGCAGAACAGTCAAGAACTCAAAATAATATAAATAATTATTTTTCTTATAATAGTGATGTGTTAGAAGAAGTTGAGAACAAGAGAAACTTATAAAATAATGAGGGTCTTTTAAATCTAATTAACAGGACTAAAATACAATTAACTAATAAAACTGAAATACAATGAATAGAACTGAGCTAAAATGCAATTAACTCCAAAGTACTACAGCTCTATCTCATTCACGTGTTAGTGACATATTGGAACAGCTCATGAGAACAAGATTGACTGTAATATTCGATGTAATTAAACATAAAACATGATGCTCAGAAAACTGCCTAAGTTAAGAATAAGACAGAGTTAAAGGTCACTTATATAGAAAATATGCATAAAGCCTTTCGGATAGTAGGGGCCCTCTACCATCAGATTGGCACACGAATTATTAACTCCTTACAGTTGCTTCAGATCATGCATCAAAGTTATACTTCTTTTATTAAAATAAAATGCTTCAGAAACAGAGTATCACAGTCTTTGAAACTAATAACAAAACATCAACTCCCTGTCTCTTGGTTCACCGAGTTTTTTTTATAAGGAAATACATAACTGACATTGAGTAGAAATAGGCATAGGTGTCTTTTATAATCAAAATCGAACTAGAACTCCTATTGAGGACTCGTATTCTACTGAAGACACCTCAAGAGTCCTTTTCCTTGTAGAAGTCTGCTTCTTGGTTTTGGCTTTGTCCACGTGCATAATCACTGCCATATTTGTGCTCAGCCCTCGTGGAGGACAAGGAATGATGCAGGATAGTTTTGGAGTCTAACCATATGCGTGTTTCCCTCAGACGACACCTGTAACCTTTTTAAACACTAAAATAGCTACGGAACGCCTGATCGGCTACGGAACGTTTGTATTCTGTAGCTATTTTGCACAAAATTATTAAAATAGCAAAAACCATGAAAATACAATATGTTAATCAATTGCATGTAACCTTTGAGCAATCCTAATCATTCTTCATTGATTTTAGGCTTATGAAGTGATAAAAGAATGATGAAATGAAGTGAAGGTTTGTAAAAGAGAAGGCAATTCTAGGGCTCAACAGTTGAGTTCAGTACTGATTGACCCTAGTGTGTGCTAGGTTAATATCCCCCCTTGACCAAACCTAGAAATTTTTTTTTTTTATTGGGATGATTCTCCTGTATTTCTTATTTATGATCTATTTTATAATATTTTCTCTTGACTAGATCTCGAATCAAGCTGCATTTTGGAAGCCAGGTGAAGATGGGTTAATTCCTTCAAATTGTGTGTGATGGTGCATTGTATAGATTGAATATGGACACAATCACATTGAGATTTCCAATATATAGGACCATTCTTGAAGACAAAATGTTCAAACATATTATATTCAATAGACATGCAAGCTCAAGCTTATAATTATTGCTGGTTGATAAATGAGTTTGATATACATATGTTTGATATTGAATGCAAAATATTATGAATATAAATGTCAATAGCAGACTTAACTTGAATTATTAAATGACATGTATGCACATGCTTTTAGGAAAACATATGATTTTAGGAGGGAAATTAGTTAATGTATTTCATCATTATTAAATGAAATGAATTGACCCAAGTATATTTAATTCTGTTTTCTTAAATATTCACAAGTTATGTATGGTGTCATAGGAAAAATAAGTAGCCCGATGACTATAATAAGACAAGCACACCAATGCAGAAGTCATATGGTAATTGTTACATATTTTCCGCTTTGACTCTAAGCTATATCCTGCTCTTCAGCAACATTAAAAAACATATCTAGTTTTTACAGTCATACAGTTCTAGAATTTTGGAATCAGTCCCCACCACACATTACTGGCTTGTTTAGCATTGGGGGTTTGAAAGAATTGGTTTGAGAGTTTTTTTCTTAGAAAGGCTCAATACATATCATGAAATCCTTACCCACATTTAGCCATTTCTATGCAGTTCTTGACTTTTCATCATGAACTCCTTGACTTTTACTCCTTATTGTTTATGAACTCTTCATCAAGGTTGAATTGACCTTATTGTGAAGATCATCAATTTCTTCCTTATACAACTGCATCCCTGATCTGTAGCTACTGATGACTACAACTGTTTACCTGCAGTTCTTTGAAATGAACACCATGATGCTCTTAAGGCTCTTAATATCTATAGGCGAGCTGGTAAACATGTATAGTTGGAAATCTACTGTTCAAAAAGTGTTGTAATTGATGTCTTCAGTTTCAAATCCTATCAAAATAGTGCATATACCTGCACTTTTTTGTTTTTTAAGGATGATTGTGATCCAACATTACTTTTTTCCCAAAAAAAAAAGCTTCAGTGGAATTCCCTCTTAACATGTTTGAAGTTTTTATCATTATTTACTTCCTCTCATGATGCATATACATACTTTCCTATTAATTTCCAATTTTTTAGTTTACGGAAACAATTTTTGTGGCAGCATTTCTAGTGGATTCATTAATTCATTAGATGATGTGATGTCTCATTGAGTCATTACATAGTAGGAGAAGAGGAGTACATTGCAACATGTTGACTTGCAAGTTCCCTAGTAGGACAAATGAAAAGGAAAATAATAGGTGGTATTTTATGATCTTGGAGGACTGGTGACTTGACTATCACCTCAATAGAAAGAAACAATAATGCTATTGTAATTGTCTTCCTTTGTGTTTTTCAATTGAGCCATCTGCTTTGCAGTTTTCCCCGAAGACCCATTTAACCATTTTCACTTTTTTCCTTTAGGAATATCCTCAAGTTCCAGTGTTTCAGTTCTTTGTATGGAATCACATTCCACCTCTGTTACTTTGTCCTATTTTTCTTTCCATGTGCATTGAATCACATTCTAACATAATTGTGGTGAATTTGTGATCAAAGCCATATATAACTACTTTAAATAAGACTACTGCAATCTTCTTTATTTATTGCTTCCTTTATTGCTTTCAAGTAGTTCTTGTAGCTTTGAGCCATCTAATGTTCACAAATTTTGTTTTAGAATATTCTTGGGCATTGATGATGTTCTCACTACTAGCATTCCAGAATCTTCTTGGGCTTTGACGATGTCCTCACTATTAACATTCCATAATTTTCTTGGGCTTTGGTGATGTCCTTAGTACTATCTTTGTCATCATTATTTTCATCACAAATTCTTTTGTCATTAGCTAAGTGTCGTCTTATGTGATTCTTTAGCTTATGGACACCTACATCTCATGTTTCTCATGTTCATGGGTTCATATTCTCTCCTCTTTTTGTTTGTGATTATTTATTTATTTATGGTTTTTTGGTTGTTTACATTCAATCCGTTTTTATCTCTTGTAATCTAAACATTGTATCATAGTAGGTGTGAACTTGACTCTTTGGATTATCTCATTTCTTTGAGGGTTTTCTAAATTTTTTCCTCAGGTTTCACCCATGTTCAATGGCACACTGCAATGCTGATCCAGAAGTGGTTCAAAATCATCTTTTCTAAGGTTTCTTCCTTTTAGAGCTTCCAAGTAACACTGAATTTTTACTATTTTGATCAAGGGAATTGCTTAGCGATGGAATTTTTTGGGTTAATTAGTCGATTTGATAGACTAATGGCCAATGGAATTTCCCCAAGGGTTGTAGGACTAGGGTTTTTATATCATCTTCATTTTAGAGTTTCAAACCCTTCTTTCATGCACACCTTCTTAGGTGTATTCAAGGGATCTCTTAACCCATTTTATCTTTAAATTTATACTTTTCCCTAATAAAAGTGGTTGGTTATTCTTGGGTAGATTTTATTTAGGATGCTACTAACACACATTTATATGCACATATTTTACTGCACTATGCATGTTGGGCTCTACCCATTTCAGGATATGATGATTTGGCTCATTCATCATTGGAGGATTTCCTTATTTCTTAGGAAATTGTTGTTTTATAGTGGATTCCATGGTTGATGATGTGAGGCATATGTCGAAAAATTTAACTAGCTGGAAACCTTCACAGTTTTAAGTTTTTGCTCAAATATATTTTCGACAGTACCAAACTAGAAGGTATGATATACTTGAAGTAAAAAAAAGGCTCTAAAATATTACTGTTACACAACCTATTAGCTTTGTAACCTATCCTATTTTATATGCTCAAACAACACTACCCTGTGTCGAGCATTGTTAAGCTTTCCACTCACTGATAGGAACCTACTTTTGTAATCTATGGGTCTTATTCCATTTTTTCTTGCAAGATGATGTGTTATTAACTTATATATATATATATATATATATATATATATATATAAACATATATGACATTCCCAACCCGTTCATTCCAAACGTGTTTGATTGTGATCGTGCAAAAGCAATTTTTTTAGGACCAAAGTAAATCGATCATATAGTGCCCTGAAGAAATTGTTAATTTTTTTTAAGGATTGAAAAAGGGTCATATAGATCTGTTTGTATGTTGTATAGGGGTTGAATAAATGATCCATAAGTGACAAGTCTGTGTCAGACATGGTAAAACTAGAGTGGCTAAAATAAGGGTCAAACCCTTCTTCCAATAGGAAAATAAAACTATGCGAAGAAGGGGTGGCCGAAATTTTGATTGGTTGAAAAGGATCTACTAGTATCACCTCAAAGAAGCATGTAGTTTTGAGAGTATTTTTCCAGGAGAGGTGGGAAGGTATGGTCAACAGTTGTTGGTGTAAGAACTGTGGCATGCATGCAAGTATACACTCAACAAAAAAAAAACCACAAGAAGCATAAGGTACCAACTCACCAAGAAGGAAGCAACACCGGCTAGACTAGTCGACACCACTCAACTATTGAGAAATTGCGAGGGAAAAGACACAGAAATGACCGATAGAAGGGAAATTATCAGCATAGTTTGTGGATGGAGGAGTGATATCGGAGCTAGCTAGACCTGTGTCAGTGCAGGTTTATTAGCCACCACACGTGGTCAAGTAGCCTAGTTGAAGCCGCAATGATGGGCCTTCAGACACAATCCGACCGAGAATTGGAGAAATTGTAGTTGACAAGCAGGGAAGCACATAGATTGTAGTCATAGGTAAGCAGCTGGGATTTCGAGTCGAGTGCAGTAGCCTGCATCAAAATTCCCATGCCTACATCCAAAATAGTATAGCCTTCAAAATGGTGCATGTTCTCAAATATAGCTGTTTAATAAGCATACATCCTCACATGTCACATTTGGGAAAAGAGTTGTAGGTAATCTCCACAATTCCCTTGCTTCCCATGTCTTTCCTTGTACCAAATCACTAACATTCGTGCATAGCCTTTACTAAATATAAGATATTTTAACTCTTCAACATCTCATAATTGTAATGAAAAATTGCCTCAAGATGTTGATTAACAATGAACTTTTCCTCATGAGAAGGTGTATTATCTTGAGGAGAAATTTTCTCATCAACTGACTATTTTGAGGTAATTTATAAAGCGGATGATAGAATAAATTTAAGAGAGATAGTTAAAGATGACTTCATATTTCCCCAGTTTTGTAGGGGAGGTGGGTAATGAGGCATTGACAGATCAAATATAAAAGGAAGAATTACAAACAATTTTGCATTTTTTCCAAAAGTATAAGAACCCTCAGTCACTTCGCAGGACAATAGAATTCTTCTAGCGGTTCTATGAATTCCTTAAAACAAATCAAGAATTTCTGACAAATTAAAATACATAAGCAGGATCTGGGAGCTTTCAATTCAACATTTCAATCTTTAATCCCAAAAATTATACAAGAATGAGATGATTTCAAACCCATATCACTATGTAATTGCATCTAGAAAATCATTGCAAAAATTATTGCATGTAGGGTCAAAATCCACTAAGTTGATTCCATTTCATTAGAACAATTTTGCATCCATCCTGGGAAACAAATCCATTATGGAATAGGAGTAGCCCAAGAAGTAATTTATAACATAGAAGCAAAAAATTACAAAAAATGTTAGTGAGCTTGTCTTTCCAAGGCATATGATAGAGAAAATTGGCTTTATTTAGGGCTACTCATTCATATACGGTTCAATGTGAAATTGGTTAATCAGATAATGTACTATATTTCCTCAATATCTTTGCAATTCTAATTAATGGCTCATCCTATTCTTCTATCATGCCTACAAGAGACCATGGGTAGGTATGACTAATGGCTCCTCTGCTATTTTTTACTGTAGAGTAGGTGGTCTCAACAGAGTTATAACAAAGTAAAAAAGAGTTATAATCTTGCCAACTATACAAATAGGAAATACCCTAAACTTGACATATTTACTCTTTGTTGATTAAGTTTTTCTTTTGGATGATAGGACCAAGGAAGATGCAATTATGCTGAAGGACCCCACCCTTGAGGACCTCCAATGGTCCTTTACCATCTATCTGAATCACATTGTGTATTGGATGGCCAGTTGTAGCTGAACTTATCTACCTAGAAATCCCACTAATGATAACATTCATCAAGGTGTGATCCAAACCAAATGGATTCCCAATTGCATACACTTTTTTTCCTACAAAAATATTTTAAGAAATTTCAACTGCCATGGGTATCAATTCATCTTTTGGCGCATTAATCCATAGCACTGAAACATCGTTATCTTGATCATGTCCAACTACCTTTGTGTCATGTGTTGACTGAACACCAATAATTACTCTAAAATATAACAAGAAATTCCTGTACTGATATGCTTTAGAAATATCTAAAATTGTCTATAATGGTGTTCACTTACCACTTGTAGATTTCATGAATCAGTTTGGAAACGGTCTCATTAGTAAGATCCAAGATAAGCAGGTGGGAGAGCTTTAATTCTGACTCTAAGTTTATTTCAAAATAACACATGAAAATGTACCAAAATGCATGTCTAGACTCTTTATAAGTTATAACTACTCATTTGAGCAGCATGCATAAAAAATGCTTATGCAATTTGAGATGTTGCATTAAAAATATTATTGCCAACATCATCTCTACTTTAAGTAGATATTGTTGGATGAAAGAGAATTTTTCTAGCATTGATGCTAAAGTAACAGGGTTGGTTCCTCCAACTAACATAGAAGGAATTTTGGCACTACAAATTTCGGTTACTACTTGGGATATTTACAAAGTGTTGTTGCAAGGACATGAAAACCATCATCTGGTTGAACACTTTTGTACTATCCTTGATTGTAAGTTATATATCCTACAAACCATCAAATATGGTTAGCCTCCTTTTAGGTAAGGATGGGCTTCCTTGACCCTCTATAACGATGTTTACAATTTGGGGACTGTTGTAGCTCCTGGTGTTTCAGGAAATAATACCCTAAAGGTCTTGGGTTGACAACCTTCATAGATCAGGGGCATGCCATTCAAGAAGGACTCACTTAACCAACTTTTATACCAAAAAATAGATACTATTGGTTTCAGAACTTACCCAAAAGTTCCTTGGTTGATGTAGATCCCGCGGGGTGCAAACCCCCTGCAACACTTTGTGCTCTGAAACTTGTAAATGCACAAAGAACAAACACAAAAAACTAGTTGTACAACATATATAGTTCCTAGATGTCAGTGAAAATCATGCATAATATCATAAAAACAATATTATATTTTCAATTAATGATTATTACACATGTATAAAGCATAATAAACACATAATCATCGGGAACAATATGGATATTCTTATTATGAATGACACGTACAATAATCAAAATGTGGAGAGATCACCTGAATCCTGCCAAGGCCTTCGAGCATACCATCCTCTGGATTCGTCCAGCCCTAGCCTCACGAGAATTATTCCAAGATGTGTGCACAATAGATGTCATATAGGGTGATGAACATATTCAAGGAAATGGGGGTTTCTTGAATATACCTGGGAAGTGCAGGAGGCACGGGAATATCAAACTTTAATAGGGCTCCAGCAGAGTATAATATCTCTATTTTTCTCTCTCCCTTAGGCCATTCTTTTGAGGGGCTTTTATACTCTCTCAAATTAGTTTCTGTAGTTAAGAGCAGTTAGGCCACAGGATGGGGTGGTTAATTTACTGGAATAACCATCAAACCCGCCCCAAATATAGGGAAAATATATATTTTTAATAATTAAAAAAATATATACAAATATCTATGAATGGACTCGCGTGCATATGCGGAAAATTCTTGGTAGATTCACATATGGGTTTTAAGATACTATTTTTTGTGAAAATATTCAAGTCTAAGGGGAAAGGGTGCCCAAGGCCAAAGTGTAAATCATCAAGTATATGAAGGTGATAAATGATGCTATAACAGATGCCCCCTAATATATGAGGTCAGAAAGGGTACATGATGGCCGAAATGTATTACGTGCATAGAAAGAACCTTACAAGGACTACAGAGGACTTCACCAGATTTCAGCCTGCCAAAAAAATAGTGAGAGAGATCAAAGAGATAACTCATGTATGAGGCGGGCATACCCATGCTCAATGAAAGAAAAACATGTCCGCATATGAATTACAGAGTGGATCCAAAATGTATACAAGTATAGCTGAAAATGTAAAGTACATAGTGAATCTTCTTATCATTGCCCAGAAGTACAAGTCAAAATCAAGTCCAAGTATCACATATAGAAGACTAATCAATGATGCTGTAATAGATGTCTGATCACAAAATTCACAACTGAATCTCCAAGTACCAAATCATAAGTGGTGGAACAAATGGTACAACACACAACCCGAGATTCAACATATAGGATGTTGTTGTAGTGAAACTACAACATATAAGGGTGGACAGTATCACTGGCAGAAAACTGATGAAGCTGTCTAAGTGAACCAAATCATGCTGATGCAAACCCGAGGTCTTCACCGAACACAATGGAAAAATTCTACATAATGGGAATAAATGAGCTGAAGTCGACCATGTGAGAAATAATTTGATTACCGGTCATTGATGTATACCATTAACAAATGTGAGACAACCCACCAATAATGATAATGAGTGTCAACGTGCCCCAGTACAATCCATCAAGTGCGAATAAATGAGTTGAGGTCAAACACTTGAAATAATCTATCAATGAGGAGGCAATGATGTATCCTCACTGTCGATAGCGAAGAGTCTGCCACTGATGACTGCAAACCCTAAGGTACTAAAAAAAGCACTCTAGACCTTATTCCCAGAGCAATGAGTCAGAGTCGATGTGAAAAGATCTGCTGGAAGGAAAGCATTAAGGCATCCCACATTAGTCCAGCGTGAGTGTAACCTTCATGCCAAGATTTGGAAGGAATCGGACTAAGTAGAGTGAAGTAACCAACCCGAAGTACATTTTTGGCATGCACAAGATGAAGCAAGCGCATGTCAGAAACCCTCTGAACCAACCAATAATGAAATCTGAAAAAGAGGTGAGATATCCACCGATAGGGTCAAATGGAAATCAAGGTATTGCACGAATCCCAGGTGTGATAATGTAAGCTGACATCGAACAAAAGGAAAACCACTCAGTTAAAGACCCATGATGATGATCAAATGCTGAGCACAAGGTCACCTATCAATGATGTAAATAGGGCCAGGGTCTAGGTTTGCTCTCAGAGAAATATGTCAATGGAGACAAACCAGACAGCAAGAAGTTAATGGAGACCTTCTCAAACTAGCATGAGCACAAGACCAAAAAGCTAATGTGATAGAACAAGATAATGACAAGACCGAGAAGGTCCACTGAAAAATGAGTCAAGAGACAATGAAAAAAGGCTGACTGAAAAATGAGTCAAGAGACACTGCAAAAAGGTCGACTCAGGTTAACTTCCCTTGAACAAAAACACTACTCATGTTGACTATGGCAGCAACTGATAACTTTGTATAAGTTTTTCATGTAGGAGGTATGAACAAACCCTCCATATGATTGGAAGAGATAACCAACCGGGGGAGAATTGACTCATGAAACAAGATTATGGCTTCTCCTAAGTCAAAAACTAAAAACATCCCAAATGAAGGAAAGACATAGTTTTATGTGCTTTGTTCAAGGGAAACAAAACTGACACTGTAGATGCCATCAAAATATAAAGTAATATCTCGTTCCCGCTCTTTTTCATATATTTAATTTTTTATCTTTTTCATATTTCAAAGCCTGAAAAATAATAAAATAATTATATAGTACAATGGATAGAACGAGTATCATGAAATAGATGCACTAGTTCCTGGGATAGGAACAATCCTATGCTCAATGCAAGGTGATGAAAACTGGTAAGTGATACTTAAAGGAATGTTCCATCCATGGGTAATAGGGTGTTAAGCTATGGTAGCTAAGTGATTGCATGGTTAACTTGTACAGAAAGTCATGGTCAAAAGATGTCTTAAACATTGAGTCCAAATGAAGCCGGTTGAAGGCCAAGATAAACAGGTAGTCAATATGCAATGCAGTAATACAACTCGACAACATAGGGGAGCCTCTAGGGTAATGGACAGAAATATGATAGCGAATAAGAAGAAGAATGAAGCTTCAACACATATGTCATGTCGGGACTAAAGAGGCCTCTCGAGCCTACATAAGTTGTAGCATGGGTGACAAATGCTTGCGAGAAACTAACTAGGAAGCCCATGTAAAGGAAGGCTCTACCACCAAGTCATGACTAAAAAATCAGCGAGTGAAATGGGTTAAGTACTGATCACATGATGGAATCGACCCTATGGAAAGTGATCAGAATGGATGCTAGTATGAAAAATGCAACGGAAAATGGGTTCCCTAACCAATATGCCAGTTAAAAATCATATACCTTCCGTGACAGGTCAACGGTCATGGATCCAAATTAAAACAAAAAAAAATCTCAAACTCAGCAAAATGTTCTTGAAAAAAAATGCCTTACCCAACACTTACAAGCAAAATGGTTATACAGCCTCAAAATGATTTGAAAAAATTAGCACAAAGGCATGTTGCAAAATTTTTCCAAAATATGGGTATAAATACACCATTTACCTCATATTTGGTTCATTTTCACATTGCAAAAGTGGATAAGGGGCTTTTGGAGCAAACATTTCCTTTCTCAAAACCAGAGCAATCAACCATAAAATTGTGCCGAATCAGCCAGGTAAGCTCTAAATTCATTATTGTCATCAATTTCGTTCCATTTTAAGATAAAAATTTAGAAATTTGATCGTAGGAAAGATTTGTTTTGATGAAACCCTCTACGCACATGTGGGTTCGTGTGGATGAACCTACGTATGATATGTGACTATGTGTAAATGAAGCCGTGTATGCGCAAACCGAGAATTTAAAAATTGAACCTAATGAATGATTTAATGAATTTTCTCAAGATTTCTATTAGCTGGAGGAAGCGTGAACATAGTGCCATCGACAATGAAGTGATGGAAGATCAAAATTCACTCGATATCCTTCGAAATTGTGGATTGCTCAAGTTATTTAAAATTCTAAATATTAAAAGTAATGTTTGGTTGCTCCAAATGTTGGTAGATCACTGGGAGCCGGAAGAATACTGCTTCATGATAGATCAAATGCCAATACACATAGAGGTGGAAGACATATATTTCATTACTGGACTCTCTCATAGAGGAGATCTAGTAGATTTTCATGGAAATCCTTTTGGAGGGCTTACTGTGGAATATTACGTCCAGGTCGATTGCGTATAAGAGTCTCAAAAAATCGGTACACAGATACCAATTAAGGATGTGAAAGAACTATATATGAAAATCCTCCTTTTCACCATTAGCAGAGTAGCAAGATTTGCTTCTCTACATCAGACTTTGAGGACACAAATGAGCATTGTTGTAGAATGTTTGATCCACCTGTTTGATTGGTGCGCAGCATTGTTGAGCAACATGAAAAGATAGTTGACTTCAATCCCGAAGGAAAAAAATTAAACATTTTGGGTATGGAACTATTTTGCTGACATTATTCTTCGAGAGGATTCCAAGGCTTCGGCCTAAAGTCATCTCAACCATCAGCAGCCTCAGAGATCCAAGAATAGCCCGGTGGGCTGATTTGATGAAGAGATTGGGGGGAATGAAGTTCCCCGAACCACTTTGGATGACGAGTTCTTCCAATGGTGCGAGGAACAAGTCATCACCGTGGAAGATTCCCTATGCTAGGATGGATTTTCGTGGTGATCTAGATCTAGTCCTTCCACCCGGTGCTGCATGGGGCCCAATCGGTGAGATTGAAATTCTTTATTTTTGATTATATTATTTATTTATTTATTTTTCCAAGATATGATGATGAAAAAATGTTTTTGATTGAACTCAAATGACTTACAAGATTATTGATGATCATGATATAGATATGGGAGCAGTCAGACCTGAGGGATACCTAAGGCACAAGCACCACAGAGGTGAGGTGGATGATGAAGACCCTAGTAGGACACTCCATGTTGTCCAGAGGAACTTGGAGAGTTTGAATCACCAAGTGCCTATGTCTGCGGTAGAGGACCTACCAGAGGCTATCCAGAGACGGGTAGTTGGAGTACCATGAGACTGGGTGCGGTTATTCTGCCGTGTAGTGACTGCTATCATGTTCTATAAGAACATGAATGTTGGGAAGGGAACACAGGATTAGATTTATATATTCTATCGGATGACTGTAATATATTTTTGATACTGAACATGATTAGGCATTAGCCCTAATTTTATAGGACAGATGGGTCCAGATTTTGTATATTTTTGAACACTATGATTATATATATATATATATATATATATATATACAACGGTTTATATGATGTGATGACTCAAATGTATGAAAAATGAATGATGTATTTGATTTATTTATTAAAGTATTGAATGATGGATATGCCAATCAATTGCTTGATTAGCCAATAAGTCTACCATCCAATTGTCAGCTCGAGGAATTTGAATGAATGTTATAAATTGAAATGATCTTTCTAACAAATGTGCCCTAAAAAATAATCGGTGCAAAGAAGGGTCTCGAACCCGATATGTGTTGTTCAACTCTGAAACCACCAGCTAGGAGTTCAAGAAAACTGTAGTATCCCAAAACGGGAATGCAGCAGTGCATAAGCACAATATTGGAATAGCAGGGTGAAATTAAGTCATAAAATGTGTTGAGAAACACATTTCCATAAAATTAATTGTTACACCATTTTTTGGTCATCTAACCTACTGTCATTAGATGGACCCAAGTACACCACGTAAGACCAATTTTACCCTAAGTAAAATTGCTTTCACTATGTAAAATAACTTAATAAAACACATTTATTAGGTTGTTTATGGTCTAAACAGGAAACCCCAAAAGGAAATATTAAACAAACCTATATTTGTTTGATTTTCCTAGTCATATTTAACCCAAAACAAAGAAATTAATTAGATAAATCTTTATTTATTTTATTATTTTCTAGGAATAATTATTTAAATCTTATTTAAATAATATTCCTTGTTAAATATGACTAAATCACCCATAAATAATTAAATAAATCATTATTTATTTGATTATCTTTCAGCCACTTCCTTAAAATGATAAATAAATCATTTATTTATTTATTATTCACAAATAAAGGGATTTGACCCAAGTCAAATACTTTTTCCCTCCCACAAATATAATAAAATATTCCATAAAAGGTGGATCTAGATTTGGTTAATGTTATTTTAATCATGCACCAAGATCTAGAATGACCCAATATTTTGTTATAAATAGGAGGGTTTTTCCTACCATTCTTCACCTTTTGTTTCCTATTAGATCACTCTGGATCTAGACTCTTGGTCTGACTTTGAGCCATTATCATTGTCATATTTTCCATTATTAGTTGTGTGAGCTCCCTTTGAGTTCCATCTTTGTCTGGGTTTTCTACACCAACAAGAGAGAAATGCTAGATCTGAAGTGCTGAGGGCTTCCAAGAACCCATCCCATTGAGAAGAATTGGAAACACCTTCTTGTTTTCCTCCCAGGTGCCCTTAATACAAAAATTCTTTTAAAAAACATTGCTCTTGTCTTGTCTATTGGATGTATGGAGCAAAACCTTGTTTTTACTACTTAATGTCTCTTTATGCATAGATCTGGTTTTTTGCAGCACTTGTCTTGATCAATTAACTACAGATCTGAAGATATTGGCAGCCATATTTGATGTTAGGGCTATAAGTTATGCATAGCTAAAGATCTTTCTGGCCTTGACAGAAATATTCTTCATATTTGGTGGCTCACAGGGTTATCAATTAAATAGTTGTCGTTCGATCTCGTCTGCATATCATTTCACTTCAAACCCTAGGGTTTCTTTTCAAATTTTTGTTTTTTCTATTTTTATGTTTTTTTTCCCATATAAAACCCTAAAACATTAAAATTTATAACTTCCGTGTGTTTCTAGCCCTATTGCGTAGGTGAAAGACATCAGCCGCAACTGAGACGACAACTTTTTCAGAAATCTGCCGTCGGGACACCCAGAGCTTCAGGTCGCACTTTTCAGCCCAGACCCTGTGACCTAGACTCCAAGTTGCACTTTTCAGCCCATTATCTGCGACCTGCACAGAAAACAGGTCAGAACCTGTGACCTGCCAGTTTTTCTGCTCTTTTTTTGCAATTTTTCTAGGTTTTTCTGAAGCTTCTGTCAGGGTTTTCCAGTCTCTGTCTCAGCCCGTTTATACCTTTTTCTGATCTGTTTTTCTCATCTAAGTGGGAACATAGCCCCCTAGGGCTTAAGTACCCTCCACTTTTGGTGGAAGAGTTTTAAATGTTGTAGGTGTCTGTTTTTTCAGAGTTTCAGCTGCCCCTTTTTCAGATCCCTTTTAATCAGCTCTTCTCCCTTTCAAATCACCTCCTAAAGTTTTGTTTGGATCTATCTTTAGGGCCTCATCCTTGTCTCTTCTGCTTTTTTTTTTATTTCCTCCTTTTTTCCAGCCACCTTGCCTCTACCTCTTGGTTGTGTTCTGCACCTCTTTTCAACAGATTTCTCCTTTAGATCCCTGTCCCTTTCAACCCTAGATCTATTGGCCTCTTTTTAGTGTGTTTTGACTAGATTTTTTTCCCTCTGTTAGACTAGTTTTGAGAGACCCACCTTTTTGGGTTAGACCGATGCATTGTTAGCTATTAATTTTCTATTATTTCAGCATTATATACTATTATCTCCAGATTTATTTTCAGTTACACAGCACACTTTTTATTTTTCTCTCAAAACGTCAGGGTTTAAAAATTAAAATTAACGCACGCCACACACTCACCCTAAGCGAAGAAGAGCCTGGTTAACACTGCCAGGAAAAGACTTTAAAAAATTGTAAAATCAATTGACACTGCACCTTTCTGCCCTTGTTACGACATTGTAATCACCTGATTCTGCACCTTCCTACCTTTTTTGGTCGTTCCTCTTCCCCTTGTGTCGTGTTTATGTTGTCACCATTGCGCCCCCAAGGCGCACATCTCGGAGACTTCTTGGCCTTCACCCTCAGTTTCCGGTCGGTTGACCTACTCCTTCCCGCCGTCGTCGAGCTAGTCCTCCTCCGAGTCCACACTCTGACTCCTCTTCTGATTCATTGGGTTCTCCTTTTACTTCTGGTTCTCCCCTTGTCACCTTCACTATGTCTAGTCTAGGGCCTAACGCTAGCGGTAATCCCGGCCCTAATGTCGGGACTGCTACTAGCGGAACCGCCACAGGAACTACCTCGGTTGCACCTTTGCTCCCTTACATGGCAGGCCTCAGCCTCCCCGATCTCAATCAGTTGACCAATGACCCTATCCACCACAATGTTGGTTGGCCTGCTATGCCAACCAAGCTCCCCTCCAACATCCCTAAGTTCGAAGGCCTTGCTGGAGAAGATCCAACCAACCATGTCTGATCTTTCCACATGTGGTGTTCCTCCAATTCCATTACCGATGATTCCATCCGTCTTCAGTTTTTCCAACGAACGCTTACGGACGAAGCTTTTAAATGGTATGTTGACCAGGCCAAATCTTCCCATACCACCTTTGTGACCATTGCCCAAGCCTTTTTATCTTATTTCCAGCTCCCTCTCCGATACGACACTGGTACAGAGCTTTTGACTTCCTTCCGTCAAACCTCTTCAACCCGCCTTTCCACTCATGTCCAGAAATGGCGGAGAAGAAAAAGCTTATGTCAAGCTCCCACCTTCAAGGATCGAGTTTATATGGACTGGTTCCTTCACACTCTCTTACCTCCCATTGGCAAAGATGTCACCTCTCATTTCCCTCAAACCGAAGAAGTCGCCCTCCAAATCGCCTTGAAATATGACCTGATCTACGCTCAGTCTAGTTATTTTTATACCGTCCTTCCTGACCTCCCCAGGCCCAGTGGCGCTAACGCCCCGGGGGCATCTCATTCTGCCGACGGTATCGTTGGATCCCTTTCTCATCCATATGCTCAACCTCCTATGGGCTATGGTCTCCCTCCGGGAGGGGCCTGCACCTCTAGCACTTTTCCCCCTCCAGGTAGCATGTATCCAAGATACGGCATGCCTCATCCTTTTACCCAACCTCCTGCTTACCTCAATGTTTCCCAACCTAACCACTATCCTTATCCGCAGCCTAGTGCTCCAGCTCCTCCAGCATATGCACTTCCACGTCCGTTGCCTTCTCAACCCCAGCAACAGCACCTACAGCCCCCTCCAGGGCAAGTATTTGCACAGCAGGGCACAAATAATCCCCCTTCCTCTCAAAGAAGGTGGAGAGGCAATCAAAATAAATCTGCCCCTGGTACTCATGGACCCAATCCTCAAGGTACTGACCCTAACACCGCTAACCAGAAACAGGGCACTCAGCCCAAGCTGGACAGACCTATTCGCACAAATAAGCCTTGTTCCTGTTGCGGTGTTTACGGTCATTACACTCACGATTGTCCCCTCTTACCACAGATGGGGCAGATGTGAAGTCCCAAGCCACATTTCGAGGACAACATGCCTCCCCTCATGCTCCCCCTAATGTGGCCACTACTCAACCGGATGTGTTTACCGATCCTTTCCCCCAGCAAGGATTCGTGGCTGCCCAACCACCTGATGGACAAGTTGCCACTCAACCTTCCCCTTCTGGTTCCTCCAATTACCAGATCCTCATGATGAACTCTGATCCCTCCCCAACCGTCGACCTTCACCTTCAAACTCGGTCTCACCAGTAACCCAAGCCTTCCGCTCAGTCTGCCCCCGAGTCCCCTTCTTAGGTTCTATAGAGCCTCTTTCGACAATGGCCCCTTACAAATCCCTCAACCCAAATTTGAGGTTCATACCAAGATTCCTAAGGGACCATTACACCAAAATGCTGCTTCTGGTCGAGCTGCTCATTCGTATAACATAGTAGATGATTTGGCATAGTCTCCTGCCGCCATTTCCACATTGGAACTCCTCCAGTCGTGTCCTTCCCAAAGGAAGGCTCTGCTATCTTCCATGGGCACTATAGATCCTGCTGATGACCAAATGATTTTTTTCGATGCCCATCAATCAGAACATCCTCCTCTTCCTGCTTCCGTCGCCTTACAAATCCCAGTAAAAATCCGAAATGCTAACATTTCTCGGTGTATAATTTATGAGGGGGCATCCACCTGTGTGATCTATACTTTGGTTTGGAAGCAACTCAGATCTCCTGAGTTGGCCCCTTCCACAATCACCCTTCGAGCGTGGGACGGCCACGCCTCCCAGCCCATTGGCCTTTTCCGTAATTGTCCTATCACCCTTGCAGGCAAGACTGTTTGCGTTGACGTCGAAGTCATCGACGCACCTCTCGATTACAACATTCTATTTGGGTGAAGCTACACCTATGCCATGTCTGCTATCCCATCCGCGGTTTTTCGCAAGATTTCTTTTCCTCACAATGGAAAGATAGTCACCATCAACCAGTTGACTTATCATGAGCCAAAGACTCAGACCTTTCCTAAGACGACCATCTCTTCTATAGCCAATAAGAAAACCATCGATTCCTTGACCAATGTCTCTCCCGGTGTCTATAAAGACTCCTCTTTTCTTGGAACTTTTCTTAGTCTCCCTCCTCCTCCTATCCATGATCCCAGCTTATCGAATGTTTGCATGATGCAATCATCTCGGGTTGCCCTTAAGCGACCCGCTTCGGCTAGCCAGTAGCCTCAGACTCAACCTCACCCACCGCAAACTGCTCCTAGCCATTCATCTTAGCCAGCTGGACCTCCTCCTTTTGGCCCTTCTCATACAAGTGGTATCCCTGAACCCCTCTATCCTCCTGGGTCGGTTCCCCCGGGCCTCAACCATATCAGAGCCATCCCTCCTGGTCATTACCCCGCTAGTTAGATACCTTTCCTGGCTCCCTCTCCCGAAGTCTATTCAATCCTTGTCATGGCCACCCTCTCTCTCCCCAACCTGACCCTGGGCATACCCGTCTGGTACCTTGACCCTCCGGCCGCTACCCCACCTGGTCACCCCAAACCGTATCTTGCTTTGACACCCATTCAACCAGTCCCCCTCGCTTCCTTCGTTGCCTCCATGACCCCAGCACCTCCTCAGGACCCTGCTCCTATGGTGGCAACTCCAAGACAGAAAGGCAAAGCTTGCAAGGGGGCATGCAAAGACAAGTCCACCTCGACTGACCTGGCTCCTCCTCCTCCCACAAATCCTTGCACCTTGTGTGATGTCGTCGGTCACGCCACCCATACTTGTCCTGAATTGCCCCGTATTCATCCCATGGTTAAGGTCACGTTCCCTGAGTCTACGGTCCCTGACCCCTCTATTCCGTCCTCGTCCGTAACCAAGAACCCAAATATTATTCGCACCACCAAACCCTGTGCTTTGTGCGGTGTCCATGGCCATTACTCCCACCATTTTCCTCACCTGACTCATTACCGCGCCTCTTTAGAGGTAGTTAGAGAGTATGAGGTTGAACAAAATCAGTCTGCCTCTCCCATACTTGTGCAGTATGCTTCAGGACAACTTGAGGATCCCCTTGCTCCCATTGACATTCCCCCCCCTGATGTACGGATGACGGAGTCTACTATCACCATTCTCTACCTATCATCCTCTGTAAAACTCTTGGAGAATATTCCCCTTGAATCCTCCCCTGTTTTTTCGCTCGCTCCCCCTTCAGCGACCACCCTGGGCTCAACATCATTTGACCATTTGTTTCTCTGTTCTTCCGTCATTCACCGTGACAAACCATATGTGAGCCTTTCTTCCTATACGGATGATTTAGGTAGCTTTTCCGTGTCATGTGGTTTCCCTTCCTCTCGTCATCCCCTCTTTTCTTGTTCGGATGCCCTCTTGGAAGCCTTCTTCACCCATGACCTCATCCCTCCCACCCATAACCAGGATAAAACCACCCGTATTTATGTTGACCTCCACAGCCCGAGTCCCAGCCATACCTCTTATAACCCTCATATACCACCTTTTAGTTCGTATATGAGTCATAGCCATCCTACCCATCAGACTCCCTTCGGCAGTTGCCGCTCGATGTCTACTATACACTCACGTTGCCATAATTTTTCCTCCCCCTCCCACTTTTTGTCTTGTAACACCATTCCGCAGGACCTCCCGTCCACCACCTATATCAGTTATGCCGATGGTGCAAGTCGTTACTCCCAGAATCTAGCCTTGGAAGGTTGGGCCATTTTTACCCCCTTGCATGCCCTTATTCTCTCAAATGGGGTCTACATTGGTACTGCCACCAACAATCAGGCCGAATATGATGCAGTGTGTGGTCTGTTAGCCGATGCCCTCTCTCATCGCATCCTCCATCTGCATGTTCATTTAGATTCCCTACTTCTTGTCATGCAACTAAATGGTGTCTATTGTGAGCATAATCCTGTGCTATTTAGACGATATTTACGAGTTAAACTCTTGAAACGTGACTTTGAAACCATAACTTTCAACCATGTACCTCGAGAACAAAATCACTAGATAGCATTGCAAACCATGTTCTAGATTGGCATTTATCACACACATTTTATACAAGACAATAACATTCATAATCATTGAAAAATATGAATATCCATAATATGTGTCGCAAAACATGTGTTTAGAGTCCATCTACTCTGATACATATGACATGCCCATAGCATGTTACAAAAAAAAAAAACTCAAAATTGGGGACACCACCTGTCCCTACATACACACTAGGGGGCACCACCTGTCCCACACCTAATCACTATCTGGCGGATCCCGAGCCAATGGCTCTTCTCCTGGAGCTTGTAGATCCTATATCCCCTGACTGGCCATCGCCATGCGCCGCATGACACCCCGTCATTCCGAGGGTAGACGAATACATGGCTCTATGTACTGGTCGTCTAAGTCTTGCCACCCGCTCTCTGAAACACCAGTCAGCAACCTCTCGCATCTACGGCGGATGTCCTCCAGGAGGGCGGCCACATCCTCATTATGCACCGCTCTCAATCCACTCGAGCCTGCAGCTGCTGATGCTGCCGGACGTCCCATATATCTGGCCGGTTTTACCGGAGCTATATCTGCATACCAAAAGTACATGAATCAGTATCATATCTACTATTCAATAACTTTAACATGCCCAAAAAAGAGTAGTCACTTGTCACTTACCATCGGGTCCCCATACTCGACCAGGCGGAACTGGTAGGTCCGGATCCCCACAATAACTCATCCCACTATAGGGATAGTCGTCTATGTATAACGACATCTGATCCCAATGGGCAAAGAAATCAGATCGAAACACCAGTTCGACTGCCCCTCCTCCTCCTCTGCACAGTAGTCGCCCCCATCGGTGCATCCTGGGCTCTCTCGGGCTCCCATCTGGGAGTTGTATACGAGGTCATAAGGTCGGGATCTTCTCAAAAAAGAAGGAGCACAACAAAGTCCCATACGAGCAATCGTGGTTCACTTGCCGCTTTCAAAGCGACAGCTGTCGTTTTAACGACACCAACATCATTTGGGCCCACCCATAGTAGGTCCCACTCAACACACTCTCCACAACCATCATCTGCCCCCCAGTGATGTGATGGAGCACTTGGTTTCCCAGGATCCGTAGCACTGCTGCGGCCACTGCACGGGTCTCTAATCTCTCTAGGTCCCCGATTGGTATCCGAGTCCCTTTAACTTGGAGACCCGGTCGATAATGTCGCTCCACAAACTCCATGATGTTCCGCCCCTGCGGTAACACTGGCTGCGTATTTCCTACCTTCCCAAGTGGTGGGAGACCAGTTAGGAAATACAGATCCTGGACTGTCAATTCGATCTTGTGCCCCTGCACTACAAAGAACTCATGATCTGGATCCCAATAATTGACAATCCGGGCCAACAAGGGCTCCCCTGATCTCATCAATGGGTTCTCCAGAAACTTTAGAACCCCAAACCTAGCCAATACACGATGGACACCTTGATCTGCCTGGATCTTTGACCGTAATGTACCCAGGTCTCTCTCTCTCCAGTTGACCCGTATATCTGCCATATCTGCGCAAACACATCATCTTTGTCAGTATACAGATAGGAAACACTATAACCAATCACAAAAACCCACATCTCAGCCCTAAAATAGCACTGAAATCTCATTCATCCTCCAGGTCGCACTTTTTTGCCCAATCCTGGGAAAGGTCGCAGTTTTTGGCTCAAAACCTGCTTCCCAGGTCGCAGTTTTTGGCCCAAAAAGTGTGACCCGGCCGTAGAGGTGAAAGAGGGTATGTTCCTAAGATTCTGGGCTCTAATCTGAACTTTCAATCCATCAAAATGAAAGAGTAAGGTTAGGCCTCTTACCTGCAACTAACGGATCTCAATTCCAACGATCGGTTTGTCCGCTACACTCGCCGTAAGATTTAGGGCCTTCTCTCCTCTCTACATTCACCACAGCAACACTAGCAAATGAGTGAATTTGGAGGGAAAACTGCCTTATTAAAAGAGAACCCTTGTTTTTTCTTTCGCCTGCTGCGACCACACCGTAGCTCCGTTTGACAAACCGTCTGCACCATTGGAAAGCTCTCACCGAGCCCTCAAATGGGTATCTGTTATTTTTTTGTGATTTGATACTTCACCAGGACACATTTTGTCCAAGATGGGTCACTTCACCTCCCCCCAAAATCGAATTTCCTCACTTACAACACTTGTACTTAGGGCACCACTTTGCCTCCATACTTGTCTTTGTTCGTGTCGATTTTCTTGATGAGATACCATCTTGTACTCATGTTTTCATGGTCCCCCATGGGACCTTTTCTGTGTGGTAGCACCATCGAGTCGCCCTTGTTTAGAGCAACCAAGTTGAGTCATCATCGCATTCATGGAGTCTATCCCGAGTCCCTTTGTACCTCACTATAGTCCTCCATCATTCATTGCTTGGTATCTCTCTTGTGTCGCACATTATGGACGTCAGTCCCACTGTCCCCTATCCCTTATGATACTGTGTCAGTCGCTGCCATGTCATTCATGCCCCTTATGCTCTAGCAAGGGAAGTCGTCCATTCTCTACTCAGTCCCCTCCATTCCATCATCATCATTGGTATTAGTCTATCCATCGCTCTACTATTTTCTCTCGTGCCTTAGTTGAGGATCTCTCATTGCCTCACCTATGGCGGACCTCCTTCTGTCGACATCAGCTCCTTCATTCCAGAAGACAGGTCTAGAGGGCAGTGTACCTTGGTTCCAGCTTCCACTCTTGTTCGATGCCTCGGATCAGGCAAAGGGATCTCTCATTTCCCTTTGACTTGATTGTTTCTCCACTCCAGCTCCTTTCAGCATGATCGAGATCCGTATACTTGATGGTTCAGTGATGCAGCAGCAGCTCTTGGTGATTCCCGGGTGTGTGTGAGATGTCTCAGCCCTCATGAGGGGGTGGCCCTGTCGGTAGCCCCCCACATACCCGGATGACCTCTTCATTGCAGCCCTTGATGTAGCTCCATATATTTGATGATGTCGGCCTTAGCCGCTTGCAGCGCCTCTTTGATTTGCATGTATCAGTCAGATTTTGTGAGCCCTTCCTCGCTTATAGGGGGAATTTGGGTTGTATTTGTATCTCATGTATTAAGATATTATTGTATAAGTCCTGGCTGTTATCCCAGGCACAACATGTATGTGGGATCCCTCATTGTATTTTTATCTGGCTCATGTTTATGCCGGCTGTACTTTATGGTTCGGTCCCTTGTTTATTGGACACACTATTCTTTTGTACTTTGTCTTGGCGGGCATAGGTATGCCTCCCCCGCCACCTTTAGCACAGGTACCCTCTCATAAAAAGAGACTTGTTGCACCTGTAAGTCTCGTCTCCTCAGGGTCTAGTTCTTCAGCACATTAGTCTACCTTACATTTCTCTCTCTGACTTCCCTTTTGATGTATGGTGATTGAGTTCTTACAACGTACTTCGGTCATACGATTTTCTCCTAACACTCGCACGCTGGGGGGCAATCTGTTACACCATTTTTGGTCATCTAACCTACTATCATTAGATGGACCCAAGTACACCATGTAAGACCAATTTTACCCTAAGTAAAATTTCCTTCACTATGTAAAATAACTTAATAAAACACATTTATTAGGTTGTTTATGGTCTAAACAGGAAACCCCAAAAGGAAATATTAAACAAACCTATATTTGTTTGATTTTCTTCAAGGAATAATTAATTAAACAATAATTTAATTATTATTCCTGGTCATGTTTAACCCAAAACAAAGAAATTAATTAGATAAACCTTTATTTATCTTATTATTTTCTAGGAATAATTATTTAAATCTTATTTAGATAATATTCCTTGTTAAATATGACCAAATCACCCGCAAATAATTAAATAAATCATTATTTATTTGATTATCCTTCAACCACTTCCTTAAAATGATAAATAAATCATTTATTTATTTATTATTGACAAATAAAGGGATTTGACCCAAGTCGAATACTTTTTCCCTCCAACAAATATAATAAAATATTCCATAAAAGGTGGATCTAGATTTGGTTAACATTATTTTAATCATGCACCAAGATCTAGAATGACCCAATATTTTGTTATAAATATGAGGGTTTTTCCTACCATTCTTCACCTTTTGTTGCCTATTAGATCACTCTGGATCTAAACTCTTGGTCTGACTTTGAGCCATTATCATTGTCATATTTTTCATTATTTGCTGTGTGAGCTCCCTTTGAGTTCTATCTTTGTCTGGGTTTTCTACACCAACAGGAGAGAGAAATGCTAGATCTGAAGTGCTGAGGACTTCCAAGAACCCATTCCATTGAGGAGAATTGGAAACACCTTCTTGTTTTCCTCCCAGGTGCCCTTAATACAAAAATTCTTTCAAAAAATATTGTTCTTGTCTTGTCTATTGGATGTATGGAGAAAAACCTTATTTTTACTGCTTAATGTCTCTTTATGCATAGATCTAGTTTTCTGCAGCACTTGTCTTGATCAACTAACTACAGATCTGAAGATATTGGCAGCCATATTTGATGTTAGGGCTATAAGTTATGCGTAGCTAAAGTGGTCTTTTTTCGTACACTTCGACAAAAGATTCATACTAACAGGTAAGGTTAAGGTTAAGGTTAAGGTTAAGGGTTTAGTTGGGTTAATGTTAAGGTTAAGGTTAAGGGTGTAAGGTTAAGGTTAAGGGTAAGGTTAAGGTTAGGGTTAAGGGTAAGGTTAAGGTTAAGGTTACGTTAAGGTTAAGAGTTAAAGTTAAGGTCAAGGTTAAGGTTAAGGTTAAGGTTGAGTTCAAGGTTAAGGGTAAAGATAAGGTCAAGGTTGGGGTTAGGTTATAGTTAAGGTTAAGGTTAGGTTAATGTTAAGGTTACGGGTTTAGTCAGGTTAAGGTTAAAGTTATGGTTAAGGTTAAAGTCAACATTAAGGGTTTTGTAAAGGTTAGGGTTAGGTTAAGGTGAAGCATAAGGTTAAGGTTATGGTTATGGGAAGGTTAATGTTAAGGTTATGGTTAGGTTAAGGTCAGGTTAGGTTAAGGTTAAGGTTAAGGGTTACCAGTTTAGTCAGGTTAAGGTTAAGGTTATGGTGAAGGTTAAGGGTAAGGGTAAGGTTAAGGTTAAGATAAGGTTAAGTTAAGGTTAAGGGTAATGTTAAGGTTAGGTTTAGGTTAAGGTTAAGGTTAAGGTTATATTTAAGGTTAAGTCAAGGTTAGTGTTAAGGTTAAAGGTAATCTTAACCTTACTCTTTACAATTAACATTGACTTTACCCTTAACCTTATCTTAATTTTAACCTAACCTTAACCTTAACATTGACCTTGACCTTAAATTTAACCATAATCTTAACCTTAACCTTAACCATAAGCTTAACCTTAACCTTGAACTTGACCTTAACATTAACCTTAACCCTAACCTTACACTAACCATAAACTTAACCTTACCCTAACCTTACCCTAACCTTGACCCTAACCTTAACCATACCCTTAACCTTATCTTAACCTTAACCTAACCTTAACCTTGACTTTACCCTAAGCCTTAACCTTAAGTTTAACCTCAACCTTAACCTTAACAATAACCTAACCCTAACCTTGGGTTAAAGTCAAGTTTAAGGTTACGTTAAGGTTAAAGTCAAGGTTAAGGTTAAGTAAAGGTTAAGGTTAAGGTTAAAGTTAAGGTAAATATAAGGTTAAGGTTAAGGTTAAGGGTAATATCAACCTTACCCTTTACCCTTAACCTTGACTTTACCCTTAACATTATCTTAACCTTAACCTTGATATTAACATTAACCTTAACACTAACCTTACCCTAACCATAACCTTAACCTTAACCTTAACCTAACATTAACCTTAACCTTAACCTTAAGATGAACCTTTACCCTAACCTTAACCTTAACGTTAACCTTGACTTTACCCTTAACCTAACCTTAACCTTGACCTTAACTATAACCTAACCCTTACCTTAACCAAACACTTAACCCTAAACCCTTAACCTCAACCTTATCTTACCCTTAACCTTAACTTATCCTTAACCTTAACCTTGACCTAACCGTATCATTAACCTTGACCTAACCACAACCTTAACCTTAACCTTAAACTTAACCTTACCCCCTTAACCTTAACCTTAACGTTATCTTACCCTTAACCTTAACTATAACCTTAACCTTTAATTTTCACTTAACCTAACCTTAACCTTAACCTTAACCTAACCCTAACCTTGACTTTACCCTTAACCTAACCTTAACCTAACCTTAACTATAACCTATCCCTAACCTTGACCAAACTCTAACCTTAACCTTAACCTTAACCTTAACTCTAACCTAACCTTAACTTTACCCTTAACCTTAACCTTAACCTAACCCTAACCTTAACTTTACCCTTAACCTAACCTTAACCTTAACCTTAACCCAAACTTAACTATAGCCTTAACCTTCACATTAACCTTAACATTAACCTTGACTTTACCCTTAACTTAACCTTAACCTAGCCTTAACCTTACTTAGCTTTAACCTTAACCTTAACCTTCACCTTAACCTTACCCCCTTAACCTTAACCTTAACCTTAACTATAAGGTTAACGGTAAGGGTAAGGTTATAGCTAGGTTAAGGTTCGGTTAGGTTAAGGGTAAGGTTATAGTTAAGGTTAAGGTTAAGGTTAGGTTAAGGTTAAGATAAGGTTAAGGGTAAGTGTTACACAAAAATTTGTCACTGTCCCTGCAATCCCCTTCCTGCACATTGGAGGGCCTTTTTCGTGACCTGTAAGCAGTGACATGACCTGAAACCAATTTCATGGCATCCCCCTTGATAAGGAAATTCATTACTTTGAAGATAGTTTCTTGTGAAAAAAACCTAAAAATAGCCCTTTTGGCCTTTGCGCGACTAGCTAGTTCAGCCCTCGCGCCAATGGGGGAAATCCACCAAAGAGGGCGCGCCAACTGGTGCTCTGTCCCAGTGTATTACTCGCGCCAAGCTTAATAAGGATTTAAAAAAAAAAAATGGTGGAAGTTTGATTCCAACCAACTCTTGAGCAAGTCTCTAAAATGAATTGGGAGGTTTGGTTCCGAATCTCCATGTAGGGGAAGTGGTTTTCCACCTATCATGGAAGCTTCCTTGAGGATAGGACCAATCCCACCATTTTAGGGATCCCAACTCCCCTTCCACCATCTATATAAGCTTGTCATTTTCCATTTGCAAACTATCATGAATAGAGATGAATGAGTAATAAGGATACTATCATCAAACAACCTCTAAGAGCCAAAGAAAAAGAGAGAGAGATTTGTCCCATTCCCAACGAGCTTTATCGAGACGTGCTCTGCTGCCGACCCGCCTAAGGAAGATCCAATGTCAGAGCTCAGGTTGTATATTTCTTTCGTTGTGATTAATAATAAATGACTTTGATTATGGTTCCATTTATATCTTCATGTCTTATGTTATGAATTATATCTTCTCTGACTGATGTATGGTTGCATGTATTAGGTTTTACGTTGTGTGTTGTTTCTTAGTGTATGTTCAAGCGTTCGAACGTGCTAAGTGGGAGGATTGTGATCTGCCAAAGTGAAGGACAGAAGCGCCATCTTCTCCGCAAGCAACAAAAATGTAGGACTTAAGGTGGGCCTCTTGTTGCATCTTGGTATTTTGTAACTAGGAACCTATGTCTTAGCATGACTAGGTTGTTGATAGACCCGATCTGGGCTAATAGGGATCGCCTCTGTCCACAGAGGGGATTTACCTCTCCAAAAATCTGGTGACTCCACTGGGGAGACATTGATTGGAGTTTTTCTTGTCTTTTTGGTTGATTTTGGTCTTTTTCTGCTTGATCAACTCTTTTGGTTTTCCTTTTTCTAGTGTTAAACCTTTGTTTAACCTCACCATACCTGATCTGATCCCTGTTTGCTCTCTTTTATTTTTGTCATTAGCAAACTCGATTGGCGTATTTTTTGCCTTGACAGTCATGCCAACGAGTGCTTTTTACTAGTTCAACCCCGGTGCCAATCCTGTTCTGGCGCTAGTTGCAGCCAGAAAATCGCGCCAATCCTGTGTGGTGCTAGGGTTTGCTTCTTTTTGAGCTTTTTGAGCTTGATTTGTGGTTTTGGCGTCATTTTTTCGACTGCCTAAGTTTCATGAAGCCTTGGTTGACTGTGTGTGACCTCTATCCTCTAGTTTTTTGCCCTCTACTATCAGTTTTACATTCTAGCCCTAGGGCATCTAGGTGCTATAGTGTGTTGAGCCTCCCGTGGGAGTTTTTGGTTTTCGTTTGATCAGTCAATTTCATTGTTGCTTCTTTGCATTCGTTTGGTGGTTTTCCATTGTTTTATTGCATTATTTGAGTGATTTCCTTCTTTCTCATTTGAATTTCACTTTTTTCTCGTTTCAAGCCTAGATTACATGGTTCGTATGAGTTTTGGGATGCCTCTTTGATTTGAGGGGTTTCTCTATCAATTTGAGGTCTGATTGTGTGTTTTGCATTGAGTGAACCTGCTTTTCTTTTCTCTTCCACTATCATTTCTCAAATGGATCTCTCCATTAGTTTCCATTTTTTTTAGTGCATCTTGCTCTTAAACATTGAAAATACAAAAAAATCAAGTCTTTTGCTTTTGATTAGTTAATGTAAATTGAACTCTTTTCTGTGTTATTAGTGTTATATAACTATAAAGGAAAAGATTTTAGTTTCATTAGCGTGCATTAAAGACACTAGTGGTTGTTTTTTGTAATCATTTTGTTATTGTTTGAAGAGCTCTCAACCCTCCCACAGTTAGCTATTCATCGAACAAAGTGATATATTGTGGCATGTAGTGTGCATTTAGGGGATTTTGAGACATAACATTTGGTAGGGACTGAAAATTGAAACATAATTGAAGATTAACTCTAAAATTTATTCAATTTACCTTAAGGTGGCATTGAAACATTAACGAAATATTTAGAGGTCTAGGCTAGTGACATGTTCCGGCGTCGTTAAACCTAGTAGCTGTCATTCACCTCTTGGCTTTAGACAACACTAGTATGGACTTGTGCTCCCCGTACCATCGCGTACATAAAGGGAGACCCCACTAGGTTGCTATCCTTTATTCGTAGGAAGCTGAGTCTACTGCCTTATACCCGTGATACACCGGACACAGTATTCAGGGAGATTTCCTGCACGTACATCAAGTCCTTGGTTGATTTCTCTTTCATTTTGAAACTAAGGTGTATATTGTAGTTCACGGATATCTGGTACACCCTTTGGCCTAGATTCCCAAAGTAGTCATTTAGATCTCTTCTAACTCATTAAATTTGAAAGGATCATCGAGCGCTTGTCCTTTCATGCTTTTTTCCAAATTGAAAGAGATAGATTCGCCTTTCGTCCATTTCTCGACTCTTAAAACATGAAATGGTAAAGTTTCTAAGTTTCAATGTGGTAAAATAAATCACCTGCGATCACACGCCCTTTTAGAGTTTTCTTGCTGGCCATTTGATTGTGTGCCTTGGTTTTTTCCTGTGTGCTTTTGTTTGATCTCTTCCTCTTTTCATTACTATCACAGTGGTGGAACCCTCAGTTTCGTCTACTAGTATTCCATACACAGATGATTCATTAGAGGTCTCTCAATCCTCTGCTAAACCTCAGCAGCCTATTATCTCTAAGTTTCCCGACGGGGGAGCGGTTCTGTCTGACCTTTCCTTTGGAGGACCAGTTCAGTTCAATTGGCCCTTATCAAATTCTTGGTTTGGATTTGGAGTAGGGGAATATTTCCCTCCTCTTACATCGGGTTCACCTTTTTTAGCTGCTATTATTCCTCATAGTCCTCACTGTCTTTTAGAAGATCTAGTGATAAGGTTAGATATGGACTCATCCAGTCCTTCTCCTAGTGAGGAAATCCCTACATCTGGTGAAGAATACTAGCTATTCCCAGAGAACAACCCCGAATTATCTGTCATGTCTTCACCTGGTCCTTCTCCTCCAGTGGGGTATAGATCCTTAAGTCAGATTGTGGTCGTTGATGCCTCTATGGGAGTATCAACTCTGTCTACGATGCCGGTTATTCCTTTGTTAGGGATGTCCCCAAGGAAACCCCTCACATCATCCCCTCAGGTCACATCAGTACCTGTTAGGCCTACTGTCCTTGTAGCTGCATCTACACCCACTGTTACTACTCAGTCCGTCAGGACCACGTCACTTCCTGAAGACGTCTACATAGCATCTACTATTCCAGAGAATATCTCTCCTGAGGAGTATCGGTTGTCTCTACAGCAGTCGAACTCCGAGGTTGGTCAGTCCTCTCAAGATCCCAACCATCCACCCATTTATATTTTTCCATATCAGTATGATAAGCAAGGAAACCCTCTATGTTTTCCTGCTCTAGAGGCTTACCAGTATGTTCAAGGTTTTATGTCTGCCCAGGCTGGGCAACCTTCCAAATTGCAAGGATAACCCTTTCAGGGTCAACCTTCAGGCCACCCTGGTTATCTATATGACCCGCAAGGTCAACCCTTACAGGGCCAACCTTCGGGCTAGCAAGGGTTGTTATATGGTCCGCAAGGACAGTCTTACAACCCTTAAGGTAAACCTATACAGCCTCACCCTGTGGTCCAACCAGGGAAACCTCAAGGACCCACAAGTCAACCGGTGTACCAACTGAGATCGTTGTATGGTCCTGGGGGGGAAATCCAACCCTCTCAACCTATGGTGCAATCTCTGCAACCTCAGTTTCCTATTGGTCTGAATGTTGCACAGCCAGGACCCTCTTATGGTCCTGTTATAGGTCAAACTGGTTATCAGGCACAGCCTAGCCCTATCCCGCCACCAGGCCAACCAGCTCATCCAGGGTAGCCTGGTGTCCCTCTTCAGTCAAGTCAGCCTATTCAACCAAGGAAACCTATTCACCCAGGTCAACCTATTCAACCAGGGTAGCCCGCTCAGCTAGGTCAACCTGTTCAACCAGGCCAGCCTGCACATCCTGTCAACCTTGCTCAATAGCTGATTTATTCTATGTTGCAGCCAAATCCACCTGTGCACCCAACTCATCAGGTTCAGCAGGGCCCCACTTACCAACAACCCGCTCAACCCCAAGGCAGTTATTACCTCTAAGGTCAATCTTGACCAGTTTACAACCCGCCCCAAGGTTCTAATTATTACCTTCAACAACTAGGCTATACCTATACTCAACAGTCAAATCCATATACTGCTCAAATGGGGCCGACATATAATCAGGGTCCATACCTCGGCTATCAACCCCCGTACACTGGTTATCATCAACCGTATCAATCTAACTATACGACTCACACCCCCTATGGTCAGAATCCCTTGGGACAAAACTCATGGGGGAAAAGTTATGCTCAACCAGGGTGGAGTACAGGTACAGGTCCTTATCGAGGGCTTGGTATACCTTTCAATCCTCAGTTACCTTTCCTTGCTAATTGGAATTTTTGGATGTTTCTAAATTGACCAATGATCCAATTCTTCACAATCCTTATTGGCCTCCGATTCCAACCAAGGTGCCCAGTGACTGTCCTAAATTTGAAGGTAAAGCTGGAGAGGACCCCCAAGCTCATGTGATAACCTACCATCTGTGGTGTTCTTCCAACTCTTGGGTGGATGATTCAATTCATCTACGTCTTTTCCAACGCACTCTTACCGGTGGTGCCACTAAGTGGTATATAGAATTACCCAGTGGTATCTTTCAAGACTTCAATATGTTAGCTATGACTTTTCTGACACATTTCCAGTTACCGATTCATTACGAAGCTGGGACTCATCTCCTGAATTCTCTCAAGTAGGATAAAGCCACCCACATATCTGATCATATTCATGAGTGGCGACATCGTCGTATACTGATCAAGTTTGATATACCTGATCAGCTACTAACTCATTGGTTCACTACCTCCTTCATTAGCAAGATCGCTCTAGATATTTCTATGGGGGCATGTGTGACTAAAGAACAAGCCATCTCACGTTCCCAATACCTTTATCTAGTGTACTCTCAGTCTGCCATGCTCTATGATATCTTGACTGATGCCCCATGGCCAGGGACCTCTAAAGCACCAGCTACCCCATCGGTAGACGGTGTTATTGGTTCCATTTCTTAGACTTCTTGGAAGTCCTCTAATGGGAAGTAGAAGTCAAATTATTCCAATACTTCTGCTCTTCCCCCCCTCCATATTCTGCTAAGACTACAGAGGTCAATGTCGTTCAGGCTAATCCTATGGAAAAGGCCTCCAAAATAAAGAAGAAGGGTAGAATCAAATCCAAACCCAATGCCCAAAAACCAAATTCTTCTAAACCTCATGCTGATGATGGTTCCCAATGTAAACCGAAGTACCCCTACCTTATCTGTGAAGGAGATCATTATACCAAATATTTTCCCCGATGATCTAAATTTAGTCAACTTCTAAAAGGCTCCAAAGGGACTCTGGCAGTTCTCAAGGAACCGTTCCCATCTCAGTAGACCCAGATGGTTGAGCAGCCTTCACCATCTGCACCATTTGGGTCCCAAGTTTTTATGATGAATGGTGCTGCACCTGTCTCAATTGCTACGCATTCAAAGGATTATTTTGGATCATGCCAGGCAGCTAGGAAGGAATTCATTGATGACCCACCTCCCCCACTTGTCTCTGGTCCTTTAGAAATTGAGAAGCCCAGCGTTGAACCTATTGTAAGGCCACCTTCTAAATGTGTTCTGCAAAAATCTTCCTATAATCCAAATGCCTGTGCCGCTCAGCACTATAGTATTGTTGAGGACTTGGCACAGGTGTCTTCTGCAATGTCTACATTGGAAGTGCTTCAAAGTTTCCCATCACAACAGAAAGCTCTATTGTCTGCAATCAGTGGAATCGATCCCGTCAATTCTAGTCTTCTCACCTTTGACCTAGAAAATTTCATCCCCCGACTTCCACATCAAATCTCTCTTGTCATCCAAGTCAGGATCAATGGCCTCAACATTCATAGAGCTGTTGTGGATGAAGGTGCTTCCACCTGTGCTATGTCATCAGCCTGCTGGAAGGCCATTGGCTCTCCAGCTCTTACTTCATCTCCCAATGGCATTTGATGGTCAGGAATCAAAACCCCTGGGTGTTCTTGAGAGTTTTCTGATCACGTTACAGGGTAAGGTAGTCAACGTAGAAGTAGAAGTGGTTGATGCCAAGCTCAACTACAATCTCCTTCTTGGTTGCAGTTGGACTCACTCCATGTTGTGCGTTCCATCCACCCTCTTCTGGCTTTTGAAGTTTCCACATGAGAGAAAAATTATCACTGTTGATTAGTTGTATTTCTTCACCTCATCCTCTAAGAACAATGTACCTTACATGGATCAGATCCCCAATCCCCCCAACAGTGTAGGACTTGGTCTTTTCAAGGACCCCGTCCTCATGGGTATTTTTCCCGCGCCAACACCGCACATCGTTCAAGTTAACATGATCTCTAGGTTTGATGACCCTTGGATCATCCTTTCACCTGAACAGGTGACCTCTTTCAGAGAATCGATGCCTTTAACTCTAGTTGAGATCAATTACTGCGAGATTGTCACTGCATCTGATCCTCCTCCTCCTGAGCATGCTCCTTCGAGCATGGATTTAGATATATATTCTCAAACCCCTTGGCTAGGTGATGCAGATTCACCTGACCCTTTAAGAGAAGTCTTCCCTTATGATGAAGCTACTATTGAAATGATGTCTCTTGAAGATCTACCATGGAGCGATGGACATCATCGTTCCTCGTTCATGCCCAGCTTGGGGGCAATGTCTGATTTTCTAGAGCACTTCACATCTCAGGTTCCCACTCCACCTCTTCAAACACCAATTTTGACTCATGAGGTCCTTTCGGAGGGAAACCTGAGTAATATCACTCAAACCATGCCTATCGACATCTCCATCAAACCGAGGGTAGTCGAGAACATTCATGTGGGATTGACTTGTTCTCCCGAAGAGATACAAGTTTATACAAACCTTTTTCGCGAATTCAGAGATGTTTTCACATGGTCCTATGAAGAGATTCCTGGGATTGATCCCAGCATAGTCGTGCATGAGATTCCTACCTATCCAGGTGTGAAACCTATGCGTCAGCATCTATGCCCACTGCATCCCCGAAAAGCCGCAACTATAAAGGTAGAAGTTGAAAAAATTCTTAACGCGGGATTTATCTATCCAATCCCCCTCACAGAATGGGTTTCAAATATCGTCCCTGTAGATAAGAAGCATGGCACTATATGGGTCTGTGTTGATTACCGAGACATTAATCGAGCCTGTCCTAAGGAAAATTAACTCACTCCCTTTATAGAACATATCATTGATGAATGTGTGGGGAGTGAGATTTATTCCCTTATGGATGGATTCTCTGGGTACAATAAAATTAATATTTTACCCGTTGATCAACATAAGATTGCCTTTATCTGTCCATGGGGTACCTTCGCTTACAAAAATCTCCCATTTGGCTTGAAAAAAATTGGAGCCACTTTCCAACGTGCTATGTCCTATGCTTTCCACGACATACGTCATATTGTTCAGCCATATCTGGATGATTTTTTGGCCCATTCAGCTCGATGTGAGGACCATCCTGAACACCTCCGCCATATTTTTCTCCGCTGCAGACGTTACAATATTAGGCTCAATCCTCATAAGTTCGTCTTCTGTGTAGATTCTGGTCATCTTTTGGGATTCATCATCTCCAAAGACAGGATTCACCTCAACCCCATAGAGGTTGAGGCTATCGTTAACCTCCCATCCCCATCCTCGTTACATCAACTGTAGAGTCTGTAGGGGAAATCCAACTTCTTACGGTGCTTTATTCCGAACTATGAGGAAGTGGCCAAGGGCTTTACATGAATTTTGAAATAGGACGTTCCCTTCCATTGGGACGATATTGCCCAGCAATCTTTTGATAAGCTTAAAACGTTGCTCGTTAATGCTCCGTTGATACGTCCTGCCAACTATCATCGCGATTTTACCCTTTATTTGGTCGTTGCATTTAGCACGATAGCTATGGTTCTAGTACAGGATGACAATGATGGAAATGAACACATATTTTATTACCTATCTTAGAATATTCTTGACACGGAAACATGCTATGCCCATGTAGAGAAGTTGGCGCTCGCTGCGGTTCAGGCCGTTCAGTGATTCCGCCATTACATCCTGTTGTGTACGATAACCATGGTTTCCAATTGCAACCCCATGACATATATCCTATCTAGACAATTGCTGGGGGGAAAGTACTCCAAATGGATTGTAATCCTTTAGGAGTTCGATTTAGAGTTCACCACTGCTAAGTCGACGAAATCATTGGTTTTTTCTGATCTTATTTGCTTTCTCCCGATAGACTCCGTTCCGTTCGAATCTGAGGAACATATCCCAGATAAAACACTCTTTCTTATCAGCACTCGTGATCCATGGTATGGTGACATCATTTTGTACCTTCAAATATCCATGTTCTAGTCTGAGTTGACAAAAGATGCTCGACGTCGTATTCGGCATCAATCTCAACCATACCGCATTGTAGGAGATACCTTGTATCGTGTCAGAGTTGATTCCATGCTCCGCTGGTGCTTGACCCTAGAAGAGGCTGAGAGAGTCTTGAATGAATGTCACAATGGTGCCTGTGGTGGTCACATGTCTGGATATGCCACTGCCCAGAATATTCTGCGTGCAGGTTACTTCTGGCCATCTATATTCAAGGACTGTATTGTTGCAGTTCGAAAATGTCATGCGTGTCAGGTCTTTCGGCGCAAGATGCACGCGCCACCCCTACCCTTGCATGCTGTCATTACCGTAGGCCCTTTTTCTAAATGGGGCATAGATTTTATGACATGTAACCCTCACTCAGTCGGTGGTCATGCTTATATAATCATTGCCATGGACTACTTCACTAAGTGGGCCGAAGCGATGCCTATATTAGCTGTTGATGGTAAGACAACTGCCCAATTTATTTTCAACCATGTTATTACACGTTTCGGAGTCCCTCAGGCCATTGTCACTGATCATGGCACTCATTTTCGGGATTACATGATGGCCAAGTTGACATCAAAGTTGGGCATATCCAATTATTCTCAGCTCTCTGGGCTTATCGAACGTCTCTAAAGAGTGCAACCGGATTCACACCTTTCCAATTGGTGTATGGTCTGGAAGCGAATTTCCTGGTTGAATGTGAAATTCCTTCTCTGAAGTTGGTTGTGGAACTATTTCCTGACACTTCTCCGGAGGAAGAACATCTCCTGTATTTGGAACGACTAGATGAAAGCCGCCACTTGGTTGCCTTGGTTATTAAGGCACAGAAAAAGTGGGTCAAAGCCAACTTCGATCAATTGGTTTCTCCATGTTCTTTCATTGAAGGGGACCTCATCCTCCTATATGACCAAGCACAAAATAAAATTGGAGCGGGAAAATTCCAGCCCATGTGGCATGGGCCCTATATCATCAAACGAGTATTAAAAAATGGGGTCTATGAGCTAAGCGACTACGAAGGTGTTCCTCTGGCACAACCTAGAAATGGGCCGTACCTCAAAAAGTACTACGCTTGAGTGATTCTTATGTGGTGTGTGTGCATAAGTGAGTGATTTCATTTTTGCGCATGTGTGGTGTGGTGTGATTTGTAAGCGTCTTTCTATTGATTGGGTCTTCCTAATTGTGCAGATGTCTATTACTCCTTTTGTCGGTTTCGCGGATGGTGCCTCCCGTAGTACTAGGAATCTGTCCTCAGCAGCCTGGGTAATCAACGATCCTACTGGTGAGTTGGTCAATTTGCAAGGTGTTTGTCTAGGGCCTACCACAAATAATGTCGCGGAGTATAGTGCCATTTTGGAATTATTAAACTAGGATGTTAACCTTGGTATTCGTGCATTACTTATATATCTGGACTCACAGCTTGTAGTATTACAACTTAATGGTCATTATTCAGTTAGAAACCCATCCATTTTACAACTGTATCTACATATTCATTTACTCGAAAGAAATTTTGATTACATTAGATATCAACACATACCCAGACACGTGAATGCGTTAACAGATGCAATAGCTAACATGGTTTTAGATACACATCTACGTAACTTGTAAAACCATCATCATATGTAAAAAGATCCATCCAGAAATATATATATATATGTGTGTGTGTGTGTGTGTGTGTGTGTGTGTCTAAATGTTTGCAGTTTGTGTACATCACATAAAATAAAAAATATACATGTCTGTTTTAATAATAGCTGGAGACAAAATTTCTCTCAAAAATATGCATATAAAATCCCTGGATGACTAATTAGTGTGGTGCTCATGGTAGCATGTCACCGCATGCACCAATCGCCTCAGTAATCGATGGAGGCGACTAGGCATCCCCACAGTGTGCCTCTGGTAAGCCATCGAGACGTCTACTAGACGGGCCTAATCCGGGATCCCCTGGGAGATACCCTCCAGGTTCTGGACTAGATCACTCCCCTTGACACCCTCAGCCTGAGGATCGTGTGTGAGAGGGGTCCTCCGTGCGATGGGCGACATCTCGGCGAGCCTCTTTGGGCCAACATCTGCATACATATAGGATTTTTTGTTAGAATAGGAATGTATCACAAAAAATCATAAATACATAAAAAATCAAAAAATATTCTTACCCAGCTCCTCATCCCAGTCATCCCCCTCCGAGAGTGGAAGATCTGGGTCTCCCGTGAAGTCGGTACCGGCATAGGGCCAATCCTCAATGACGATAAAATGTCGCCATAGCCATGTAAAAAACTTGGGACTCCATGACATTTGCTGGCCCCCTCCTGATCTAGGCACGAGTGTTGCCCATCGATCCATCCTTGGCTCCCTCAATTATGGCTCGGCGAATATCGCCCCCTGGCCCTGGAAAATTGGTAATTTTTCAAGGATAAACGATACCAGGATGGAATCGTACCCAAACTGTTTCAGTTTAGCCTTCTTGCACTTCGTCAGCTACCATTTGATGTTCATTGTTATGGCAGTGGCCTAATAAAAAAGTGTCGGGTTCATGCATTCAGATGATAGTAGGAGTTGTGCTTTGGTTTCCTCATGCGGTGCCTGCGACCCCGTAGCCTGTGTAATGGTGTGGAGCACTACTCAGAGTGCTAGATTGGGGACTGTGTGGATATCGACCTTCCCACTACCTGATCTTGTCCATGCCCCTGGGCACACTCTTTCCATCACCATTTCAATTTTCTCACTAGACGGCCTAGTACCTGTCAAGATTGGAAATGGACCTCTACGGGACAGTATAGTTATGAAATAGACATCGGATACTTGAAGTTCCAACACTTGGTCTCGAAGCCTGAATTTTTCTTCTTTCTCGTCCCAAATGCTGATCAAATACTGCAGTAGCTCAGGTTGTGCTCTCAAACATGGTGTTAGGAAGAACTTTTTCAGACCACAGTTTCAGAGAGCGTTCATGCATGCTTCATTCTGCATGGCCATTTCATCTTCTTCACCGTGCTACCTTTCCTTCCACTCGATCACCATTGTGGCCATGTATCTGCACCAACATGGTCATAAACACGTCATTAGATCTCTGGAACACTCATAAATTCATCTAGTTGGATTACATTTTGATAAATTTAAGCGGAAATTTCAGTTGCGCCTGTTAGACTCCTATACCAATAGGTGTCATTTTTCATGATTGACTTGATGAACTATGTAATATGTTCAAACCTTTTTCTTTTTGCAAAGGTGTAATATATTTTCAAAAAAATCAAAAAATAAAAAAATTTAAAAATTGTAAAGAGGGCATACCCTAAAAGAAAAATCAAAGGGTGAAAAAATAAAAATGGCCAAAAAAGTGAAAGAAAATGAACCCCAAGCAAGAAAAGGCCAAGGAAAGTGTGCAAGTCTAAATGCCACTGCTTATTGCTCTGATGTCATAAACAAATTGTGTGCAACTTGTATTTTATGCCACAATTCATGAATAGTCAAATTTTTTAAGCTTGGCTAGTTCATTTTTCAATTTCATGTTGTAGAATAGAGAATAAATATCTGGCCAAACAGTTTAATCTTGGCAGATAAGTAGGTAGGTAGAGTTAATAAAAGGAGCTCAACAATTTAATCTGAGCCCTTGGATGTAATAAGTGTAGACTTAGGTAGGCTTGCCATGTAAAAGAAAAAGAAAAGTGTGATAAGGGTTTGCCAGTCTAAGTGCACCCTAATAAAGAAGAGAAAATGGTAGGGTAAAGTAAGTAGGGTAGGTAGATGTTATTGTAGAATTACATGTGATGAATGATGGTTCTAAATTTTTTCAATTTTACTTTCATCACAAAGTGCAAAGGCAGATACTTCATTGGAAAAAATTCACTGCAAAGAAAATTCAATATTATTAACTTCCCCTTCATTTTTCCCTAAAGGTTTCACTAATTTCCCCTAAGTGTTAAGGTATTTGAAGATTAAAGGGGCTCAAGGCATTTCCTTGAATTTTGGAGGGACGGGACCCTCGGCCCAATAATTGAAAATACTTAAGTACTTGAAATCATCCATTATCACATTCCTTCATCTTTCAAAAATCTTTTCCTAAGTAAAATCCCATTTTACTTAGGAAAATCCTTCAATATTTCATGAAAAGCCCTCAAAATCACTTTTATTCTAATTCTAAGTGATGAAAGTATAATAATTCCATTTACTTTTGAATCTTCACTTTCTTGGTTATATTTAAGTATTTTGAGTTTACATTGTCCCTTTGTCATATTAACTCTAATTTATATATTAACTCCCTATGAAAATCACCTTTTCCTATTATATATAAATCATTTTATAGTAATATCCCCAAAACCCTTATATTATGACTTTTTAGCCAAAAGTATTTAACTCCTATTTATTCAAATCAAAAACCCACAATATACCTCCTTTTGGCTAAAATATAAAATTAATTCTATTCCCACCCCCTATGGTAAGAAAATCACATTGATTTAATTATCATATAATAAAATATATGAAAAAAGTTTAAACATATGTATATATGTTTAAAACAAAAAATAAACCCAAAGTTTAATTAAAACCAAACTTTGAAAATAATCCATCCCCGCGCATTTTTCATCTCCGACCATACAAAAGAGATTAATTAATTCTCACGATTAATTAATGAATTCAACCCGCCAATCAGATCCCGCCCGATGATTTTATTTAACGAATAATTACATTGGGCCCACGTCATTAAAACTCTGCCATCTCCCTGTCTCGTCGACCGTCCGATCGCCCCGTCAAAGATCTACGGCGCTCATCCATTTCGCTGGCCATCCACGTACAAAAGATAACGTGCGATGGCCAAACGGTTTTCAAACAGTTTCGTGCTACGTGTCAGTCGTTGTATCGCATCGCTGCCCTTCCGCCTAAAACCGCCTTCCCTCACAAGCGGTGTGATAGAAACCACTTACCACCTCCCCCCCCCCCCGGTGACTCATCTGTCATACATGCTGACGTCATTAATTAAAACCCGCCACCCTTTGAATTTGTAAATAAAATGAAAAGAACTTTCGTTTTTTTTATTATATCGTGCATAGTGAATGACCAGACTCCCATGCAGTAAAACCCTTTGTAACCCAGCCGCGCTACCTGAAGCCTCTGTTAACCAATTCGAGCATGGTTTACCTCCCAAAAATAATTTTAGATTCACTCCACAGACCTCTCAAAATAAAATGAAACCTTTTAAACCTCCCCTACAAACCAATTCTTTCTTAACAATTTGTTTTGTTTTACAGGTGATCATAAGACCACATCCTTGGATAAACAGTCTTAATACTAGTCATAAGACTTGTTTACTCTAAGAGTTTGATCAAATCTATTCAAACAGAGATGGAAGATAAAACATACAGTTGAAAGACAAGCAAATGATGTTAAACAATTTACTATTGAAACAGACAGTAAAAACCTAAACTACACATTGAAGGTAAAAGGACACAGTAAAGAACAGTTAAAGAGTATCAGTGGTTAAAGTGCATCAGGTAAAAGTCAGAGTGAAAGTTAAAATGAAGTTACAGAGCAGTCAAAGGTAAAACAGTAAAAGTAATTCAGAGGCAGTAAAATGGTAAAAAAAGATGAAAATACTTTCACCAACATTGAATTTTATCTAAAGTGAAAGTAAAACAATTAAAAGAACAAAAAAGTGAAAAGATGAAAAACACAACAAGAAGGAACATTTTTGCAGAAATTTAATGTTTTAGTCATTGTTTTGCAGAACCTATTGTGATCACTCCAAGATGAATTTTGAAAAACTGAAAGAGGTATATGTTCTTAAGAGTACCATCTACAAAAACCTCTCTCACTTTTCTAAAAACTATTATTGTTTTGGAAATATTAAACAATGATGGAAAGCACTTTTGCAGAAAATACCAGTTAAGTCATCATTGTGCAGAAAATATTGTGGTAAATAAAAAATATATCATACAAAACTGAAGGAGGTTTTTGTTCCTAAGAGAAATATCTACAAAAAAATATCTCATGTTTTGCACAGTGATTTCAGAATGAGAGATACATGCACATATTTATAGGCTATTTTTCAGACTCTGTAAAACTTTGTTTTACACATATGTTTACAGAGCCTTTTGTGCATAGCTGGAGAGGAATTTTGGGAAACGGAAAGAATTTTATCTCACCAACATATTAATATAAAATAACCTCTTTCCCTTTTTACATATCTATTACGGATTGAGAAATAAGAAGGTTTCATTGGACCACAAATTTGCAGAATTGTACAAAGAAAGGAAGCAGTTAGAGACTTGGATGCCTCATCATCAACTAAGAGTTGGATCAAATTCAAATTATCCTCTTTGTCATCACCTATCCATACAAAATAGTGCCAAATAGATAAATTAGTTTGAGTGTCCTTTACTTAATTTCTATTTATGTAAAATAGTTGGAGAGATTTGTGAACTAATCTTGATATTTTTTTAAAGATATTTTAGTTTAGAATTTGTATAAATACTTCACTCATGGAATTATTGAGGGTGGTTTCTTCTACTTTGCTGTAACATTGATTTTTGGAATAAAGTGCTTTTGGATAAATTTCTTTGTGGCTTTCTGGACGATGATTTGAAGCTCAAGACTTTTTGCAGGATTCATGTGTCAGACTACAGTTCAATAAGTCATTTCTACCCTGTGTTTTAAGTTTTATATATGTTTACTACATCACTGTGTCTCATTTCTGAATAAATAACAAAAAGGATTAAATTAGAAATTTCTTAAGTGTACTCTGATTTCAATTGTTATTATTCTAAATTTTTTCTTCTAAACTGGTTATAAACAATGAATTCTTAATTTCTCTTGTTTCTCTGGTTTAAGCATTTGATTACTTAGTAAAGAATTCTTAATTGATATTTATTGGTAATAACTCACTTTCCCTCATTTAAACATGTTGAAATATTCTTAATTTCCTTTCATCCATATAAAAAATTCATTCCATTCACTTTAATATCCAAAATTGTTCTTTATTTTGGCTATCTTGCCCTGCAAAGCCATCTTTGGTGTAAAAACTTAATCCAGTAAAGCCATCCTTTCGACTCCATAGCCCAATGGTCTGAAATAATCAATCTTGCCCTCAGTTGGCAGATTCCACCATTCAAATTCAGACAAAAACCCTGGACTTATAACTAGCCTAATATTTTCTAAAAACAAAGCTATATTTTATAGAGAGATCCCTCTCTGGATACATATTGGCTAGATTCTGTATCTGAAGGTTGGTTTGTGGTTACCTCAGACACCTTTCCTCTTCCAAAAAATTCAAGGAAAATCTAAGTGATAACAAAGTGGCGACTCCACTGGGGATCTGAATAATTTATTTGTCACTATTTTTTATTTTATAAACTACAGATGAAGCCTGAAGTTAGGCAGGTAGCCTTTGAAATTGCAATTGCTTTGCAATTGCAAAAGTAAATAAATGCTTCTTCAGTCTATCTCCGGTCTAGTTTATGGATTGAACATCTGGTTTCAAATACCTGATCAGTTCCTCTTGTCAAATAAGTCTTTAAGAAAGTTTAAATCTCATATCTAAAAGCCTTTGAAAGAAATCATAGAAGTTGTTTTGAAAATTCATAAAAAATAAAATAATCAGAAAATACTCAAAATTTGGTTTCCTGAAGAACTAACTTTTTCTTCAAAATTGTTTTACAGGTTTAGATCTGATCTATGATGGTGGACAGTGATCAGACACACAAAGGTTAAAATCATCCACCTCGCGACTCCAAATCAATTTCACAATCAAGACTCCACTGGAGGAATGAACCTCAAAGAACAATATGGAAAGATCAGGCTTTCAACTTGGATCTTAATCCAAGACATTATGTTCTTTCTCATTAAGAAATTTTTTCAATATATATTTTATTTTATAGAAGATCTTAGATTAGTTTTTAGTTATTTTCCTTTGAAGATTGTAAGTTATAATTATCCTAATCTCTTTGAGCGGCTTTCTTATGAATCTAATGATGATCATTTTCCAATTAAGAAGCCTCCAATAATCAAGACTGATCTTACCATCCCTGTACATATCCCCATGCCATATAAAGTTCCAGATAGATATAAGCCCCTTATTTTACCTCCTATACTCCATGATTTTCCTAAAAAATACTACAAGTATCTTCCTAGATTTGATGGAGAGAATGGTATCACTGCCCAAAAACATATTCAAGGTTTTGAAAATTATTTGGATTTATTTGAGATTTATGAAGATGGTGTTAAAATCGGACTTTTTTCTCTTTCTTTGCAAAATAGAATAAAGAGTTGGTTTAAAAATCTGCCTAATGCTAGCATCTCAAATTTCCAGCAGTTTATCAAAATTTTCCTTGATAGATGGATGATCAAAGTTAAACATTCTGTGATCATGGAAGAATATAATAAATTAAAAATAAATTCAAATGAAACAATACAACAATTTTCTGACAGATTTAATCAAGTTTATTATTCAATGCCAGAAAATATTAGACCTCCTCATGATTCAGCTCTCTTGAATTATCCAAGTGCCTTTGATCCAGAAATAGAATTTCGATTAAGAGAAAGAGATCAAAAAACACTTGTACAGATGCAGAACATTGCAGTTGATGTGGAAGTTAATCTCCAAATCAAACAGGAAAAGTTACAAGCAGAAGAAGAGGAAAAGAAAAACATTGCAGAAGTAAAACTCAACCTTTTGGTAAGAAAACTAGATGAAATAACACAGGAGATCACTATGGAAGAAGAATTTTTTATTCAAAATCACCATGAAGAAATAGAAGAGGTTGATAGCCATGAAAAAATTCCTCTTAATTAAAATTATCATAGATCGGAAAATAAATTTACAAATCAATATGAGGAAGAAGAATTTGTTGATCTAGTGTGTATGTTTGATGACATTCCTTCTTTTGATGATTTGCCTAAATATGATCATTATTATGATAGTTATGTTCTCCAAAATTAAGCTAACTTTACAGAGCAATCAGAAGCTATTTTGTGGGATGAAGAAACTCAGTTTCAGCAGATTGAAGACAGTGATCAGCTAGTACAAATCAACCATGAGAATGAGGAAGAAAGAGCAGAAAATGTGGAAATAAGTGAAGATTCTTTATCTCTTTGTCTTTCTTCATTTCAGTTCATTAGAGATAACTATCATGCCATCAATAATCATCAATCTTTAGGAATTGTGATTGACAACAAAGAAGATAATGAAACTATTGATCAAGATTTTTCAGTTTCACAATTGCAGTTATCAGTTCCCATTGAAATAAATGATCAAATGACACAAGAAAGTTCCATACCATTATTTTTTGAATCATTTCAATGTTTAAAGGAAATGTGGTATAACATATTTAATGAAAAGGATGAGAAACTTGGTGAATTTTATGAAGTCTCATGGAAACCTATATGCTATAGGTTGCAGCAATTTTCCAAAGTTTTTCAGGATCCAATAGCAGATATGTTGAATATTGAAGGCATTCAAAGCATTCCTCTATTAACTAACTATGATTTTCAGAATCAAGATGATAAAGGATTCAACACTCAGACATTACAATCAGTAGGAATATCATCACAAATCTTATTTGAAAGTTTACAGGAAGATAAAGATGAAAATAACATTTCATATTCATGGTATGGAGGCCATCCAGAACAGATGTACAGTTGTTCGGATCAGTTAAACATCAGTGTATATATTTTGGAAGATCCTTTTGTACAGTTTCTAGAGTCCACAAAGGAAATCAAGTGTTTCCTTATCCTCTCATTTGTTGACAAGTTTCTAATAGGTTGTAGAAGTACAATTTTGATAATCAACAAGAAAATGCAACAAAATCTATCAAAGTACATAATGATTGAATGGTTGCATTGGCTATTTCATTTTACCTAACTAGCAGTTGAACAATAGATTGAGTAGGTAGATGAGTGCTAATGAGCTCATAATTTTGAGCATTTTTTTTAGTTTTCAATTTTCAGCTAGTTTTTCATTAAGTTGGTTTGAAATTTTTGTGTATTGTTTTAGTTTCAGATTAGATTTCAGTTCGCAGAAGACATAAGACATTTACTGGTTCACCAAGGTCGATGGATGAGGACAACTGACCTGCTGTTCTTGACTTTTCACCAAGAAAAGCCATCCCCAAGTGGAGCCAGTGTTAGACTCCTATACTAATAGGTGTCATTTTTCATGATTGACTTGATGAACTATGCAATATGTTCAAACCTTTTTCTTGTTGCAAAAGTGTTCCATATTTTCAAAAATATCAAAAAATAAAAAAATTTAAAAATTGTAAAGAGGGTATACCCTAAAAGAAAAATCAAAGGGTGAAAAAATAAAAATGGCCAAAAAAGTGAAAGAAAATGAACCCCAAACAAGAAAAGGCCAAGGAAAGTGTGCAAGTCTAAATGCCACTGCTTATTGCTCTGATGTAATAAAAAAATTGTGTGCAACTTGTATTTTATGCCACAATTCATGAATAGTCAAACTGTTTAAGCTTGGCTAGTTCATTTTTCAATTTCATGTTGTAGAATAGAGAATAAATATCTGGCCAAATAGTTTAATCTTGGCAGATAAGTAGATAGGTAGAGTTAATAAAAGGTGCTCAATAGTTTAATTTGAGCCCTTGGATGTAATAAGTGGAGACTTAGATAGGTTTGCCATGTAAAAGAAAAAAGAAGATTGATAAGGGTTTGCCAGTCTAAGAGCACCCTAATAAAGAAGAGAAAATGGTAGGGTAAAGTAAGTAGGGTAAGTAGATGTTGTTGCAGAATTACATGTGATGAATGATGGTTCTAAATGTTTTCAATTTTACTTTCATCACAAAGTGCAAAGGCAGATACTTCATTGGAAAAAGTTAATAGTAGAGCAAAGTCAAATTATTAACTTCCCCTCTCATTTTCCCTAAACATTTCACTAATTTCCTTAAGTACTAAGGTATTTGAAGATTAAAAGGGCTCAAGGCATTTCCTTGACTTTTGGAGGGACCGGACCCTTGGCCCAATAATTGAAAAGACCTAAGTACTTGAAATCATCCATTATCACATTCATTCATCTTTCAAAAATCTTTTCCTAAGTAAAATCCCATTTTACTTAGGAAAATCCTTCAATATTTCATGAAAAGCCCTCAAAATCACTTTTATTCTAAGTCTAAGTGATGAAAGTATAATAATTCCATTTACTTTTGAATCTTCACTTTCTTAGTTATATTTAAGTATTTTGAGTTTACATTGTCCCTTTGTCATATTAACTCTAATTTATATATTAACTCCCTATGAAAATCACCTTTTCCTATTATATATAAATCCTTTTATAGTAATATCCCCAAAACCCTTATATTATGACTTTTTAGCCAAAAGTATTTAAATCCTATTTATTCAAATCAAAAACCCACAATATACCTCCTTTTGGCTAAAATATAACATAAATTCTATTCCCACCCCCTATGGTAAGAAAATCACATTGATTTAATTATCATATAACAAAATATATGAAAAACGTTTAAACATATGTATATATGTTTAAAACAAAAAATAAACCCAAAGTTTAATTAAAACCAAACTTTGAAAATAATCCATCCCCGCACATTTTTCATCTCCGACCATAAAAAAGAGAGTAATTAATCCTCACGATTAATTAATGAATTCAAACCGTCAATCAGATCCCGCCCGATGATTTTATTTAACGAATAATTACATTGGGGCCGCGTCATTAAAACTCCGCCATCTCCTTGTCCCGTCGACCGTCCGATCGCCCCGTCAAAGATCTACGGCCCTCATCCATTTCGCTAGCCATCCGCATATGAAAGATAACGCGCGATGGCTAAACGGTTTTCAAATAGTGTCGTGCTACATGTCAGTCGTTGTATCGCATCGCTGCCCTTTCGCCTAAAACTGCCTTCCCTCACAAGCGGTGCAATAGAAACCGCTTACCACCTTCCCCCCCATGACTCATCTATCGTACATGCTGACGTCATTAATTAAAACCCGCCACCCTTTGAATTTGTAAATAAAATGAAAATAACTTGCATTTTTTTTATTATATCATGCACAGTGAACGACCAGACTCCCATGCAGTAAAACCCTTTGTAACCCAGCTGCACTACCTGAAGCCTCTGTTAACCAATTCAAGCATGGTTTACCTCCCAAAAATCATTTTAGATTCACTCCATAGACCTCTCAAAATCAAATGAAAACTTTTCGACCTCCCGTGTAAACCAATGCTTTCTTAACAATTTGTTTTGTTTTACAGGTGATCAGAAGACCACATCCTTGGATAAACAGTCTTAATACTAGTCATAAGACTTGTTTACTCTAAGAGTGTTATCAAATCTATTCAAACAGAGATGGAAGATAAAAAATATAGTTGAAAGACAAGCAAAGGAAACAGGATATTAAACAATTTATTGTTGAAACAGACAGTAAAAACCTAAACTACACATTGAAGGTAAAAAGACACAGTAAAGAATAGTTAAAGAGTATCAGTGGTTAAAGTGTATTAGGTAAAAGTCAGAGTGAAAGTTAAAATGAAGTTATAGAGCAGTCAAAGGTAAAACAGTAAAAGTAATTACAAAGGCAATAAAATGGTAAAAAGAGATGAAAATAATTTCACCAACATTGAATTTTATCTAAAGTGAAAGTAAAACAGTTAAAAGAACAAAAAGTGAAAAGATGAAAAACACAACAAGAAGGAACATTTTTGCAGAAATTTAATGTTTTAGTCAATATTTTGCAGAAACTATTGTGATAAATCCAAGATGAATTTTGCAAAACTGAATGAGATTTATGTTCTTAGGAGGACCATCTACAAAAATATCTCTCACTTTTCTAACAGCTATTATGTTGGAAATATTAAACAATGATGGAAAGCACTTTTTGCAGAAAATACCAGTTAAGTCATCATTTTGCAGAGAATATTGTGGTAAATAAAAAATACATCATACAAAACTGAAGGAGGTTTTTGCTCCTAAGAGACATATCTACAAAAACATATCTCACGTTTTGCACAGCGATTTCAGAATGAGAGATACATGCACATCGTTATAGGCTATTTTTCAGAGTCTATAAAACTCTGTTTTACACATATTTGTGCAGAGCCTTTTGTGCACAGCTGGAGAGGAATTTGGGGAAACGGAAAGAGGTTTATCTCACCAACATATCAATCTAGAATAATTTCTTTCCCTTTTTACATATCTATTACGTATTGAGAAATAAAAAGGTCTCATTGGACCCCAAATTTGCAGAATTGTTAGAGCAGAATTGCACAAAGAAAGGAAGCGGTTAGTGACTTGGATGCCTCATCATCAACTAAGAGTTGGATCAAATTCGAATTATCCTCTTTGTCATCACCTATCCATACAAAATAGTTCCAAATAGATGCATTAGTTTGAGTGTCCATTACTTAAGTTCTATTTATGTAAAATAGTTGGAGAGATTTGTGAACTAATCTTGATATTTTTTTTTAAGATATTTTAGTTTAGAATTTGTATAAATACTTCACTCCTGGAAGTATTGAGGGTGGATTCTTCTACTTTGCTGTAACATTGATTTTTGGAATAAAGTGCTTTTGGAGAAATTTCTTTGTGTCTTGCTGGACGATGATTTGAAGCTCAAGACTTTTTGCAGGATTCATGTGTCAGACTACAGTTCAATAAGTCATTTCTACCCTGTGTTTTAAGTTTTATATATGTTTACTACATCACTATGTTTCATTTCTGAATAATTAACAAAAAGGATTAAATCAAAAATTTCTTAAGTGTACTCTAATTTCAATTGTTATTATTCTAAATGTTTTCTTCTAAACTGGTTATAAACAATGAATTCTTAATTACTCTTGTTTCTCTGGTTTAAGCATTTGATTACTTAGTAAAGAACTCTTAATTTCTCTTTATTGGTAATCACTCACTTTCCCTCATTTAAACATGTTGAAATATTCTTAATTGCCTTTCATCCATTTAAAAAATTCATTCCATTCACTTTAATATCCAAAATTGTTCTTTGTTTTGGCTATCTTGCCCTGCAAAGCCATCTTTAGTGTAAAAACTTAATCCAGTAAAGCCATCCTTTCGACTCCATAGCCCAATGGCCTGAAATACTCAATCTTGCCCTCAGTTGGCAGATTCCACCATTCAAATTCAAACAAAAATCCTAGACTTATAACTAGCCTAATATTTTCTAAAAACAAAGCTATATTTTATAGAGAGAGCCCTCTCTGGATACAGATTGGCTAGATTCTATATCTGAAGGTTGTTTTGTGGTTACCTCGGGCCCCTTTCCTCTTCCAACAACTTCAAGGAAAATCTAAGTGATAACAGCACCATTGGCGCGACTATTTTGCTAACAGTCGCGCTAGCTGGGGTGACCCCTTTGCAAAAAGGAGCCAATTGGCGCGGGTCCATGCCCGATACCCACGCCAATTGGTCAAGCCCTAATTTTGCAAAGGTCCCCTCAAGGATCCAAAAACACAATGGAAATCTATAAAAAATGAATCAAAAAAAATCTATGGAGAGCGCCTCTTACCTGGAACAAACGAGAACTGGAATGACGTACTGGATTGACCATAATCACCGTCACAACTTTGCACAGCAAAAGCTCACTGTTGCTCTCACAAGAGGTAAAAAGTAAAAGTGAATATGTTTTTACTATTTTTGGCATATTTATGACTTTTAAAAGTCAAAATTAAGTTTTGAAAGTCATTTTTCCAATTTTTTATTATATTTTGTCGAAAAATGGATTTTACGCTCGCTTTCATGTGCAGCAACAGGTTTTCACGCAGCTTGGACGACGATGCGAGTTGTATTTTATACTTTTTCGGACTGAGTAAAAACATGAAAATTTCATTTTTGGAGTCATCTTTCAGCTCTTTTCTGACTCTCTAAACATGAAAATATTGCTGAGTCCCTTGTCATTTTGATCTCGTTAAATTGGCTGCAAAACGATATCTACCCAATATACGTTTACCCCTTTTTCGGGCTGGGATATGTTGGGGTTCCCATGTTTTGGCAAGTTTGGAAATACCAAAAGATGAGACCACATCAAAACCACTTTCAGACCTCAGGATCTAGCCCTCCTAGGTCCAGAGAGGGATCTCTCTATGATAGGCAAAGGTATATGTCTTTGAAGCTTTGTTTTTAGGTTTTAGGCTAGTTATAGGCACGAGTTTATTTGTTTGATTGTTTGTTTGGTTGCCAGGAAACAAGAAATAGGGGTTCACTGTGAGACAGGATTGAATAAAGAGGGTTCTAGGCAAAGGAGGAATGATTTCAGGGAACAGTCAAGACCATTGGGCAATGGAGTCAAGAAAAGGATTTACTTGCTATTCAATATGCAGGCTTTCAGTTGGGCTAGTCATCTAAAGCGTTGGATCTTAAATATGATAGTGTGGCGTAAAATGGTAAGAAAGAAGGTGAAAGGCAAGGAAACCTCCAAGGTGACCATTCAAGAATCAGATCCAGGGACAGGACATGCCATTAGACACCTATGATCTAACTCCTAAAGAGTAAACTCTTCAGACAAAGGGAACATTAAAGATTCAAACGCAAAGGTGAAGACCTGAGATCAGAGAGAGACTTTGAACTCTCAATGCTTCGACATCCAGCTTAAGGGAACTTAGAAAGGTTCAATTAATAAAAAGGACCCTAGTGAGGTAGAAACAATTTTCTAAACTCCCAATATCCCAATTGTATCAATTAAAACCCAACAAGAACATCCAAAAGACTGATTCACTAATCCATACATCAGGTAACAGTAAATTACAACCACTACACTGGTTAAATCAACTTAAATCAACATTCAGATAACACATAGAGTAGAAAACATCAAAGGTAGGGAGAGCAGAAACATAGGTTACCATGCGAGGGTAAATCCTATGCCAGATTTCTGATGCATACCAAAAGAAATGAAATATGATGAATCAAAAAGGCAAACAAAGACAGAGATAGAAAAACATCACCACTGCTTTAAATCAGGATCCAAAGAAATGTGCTTGTCATATTAAAGAGCAACACCAGTCATGTAAAACATTTCCAACAGCTTTTTATTCAGTCTCAAAACATCCTCCTCAACCTATCTTACAACTTTACACAGAGAATTATATCTTAAGAGAACAACTTACAATTCACAGATATCCGATCAACAACCCTTACACTGAGTTTCTTCATGAGTTTTATAGCTAAAAGAGAGGTAGAGGGGTTAGGTGAAACACTAAATGAAACATTAAAAAAAAGTAGAAGAAGAGGGTCGAGGCCCATTCTATCTTAATATCTGATCATTAATCTTCAGTACTCTTTGGATGAAAGAGTGGTCTTCGACAGGATGCAATTTACTCCAGGTACGTTCTTGATGTGATTTCGCTGTAGTACTTGTAGTACTCTAGTGAATAAAAAAAGGAAGATAAATGACTATGAGGCTTGCCATACTGTGTAAAAAATGTTCTGGTAGCATTAGGATTACTGTCAGGGGGAGATATTCTCGGGGACACAATGTAGATTAAAGACAGTATGGGTAGTGTGTCCTTTCTCAGGAAGAAAATTTTGCGGATGTGAAACACTGTCAATATTGTTTTCTGTGCTATGGGCCTCTGTAGGCCTACTGTGATGATCATGAGGTCTTCAATTTGGTACAACTACCCTTTAAACAATGAATCAGAGCTAAAATTCTTTCATTACGAGCCTTAAACTCTCTGATTACCCACTAATACTCTTTGCCACTTCATCACTGTCTCTGTCTGTGAAATTGGGAACTTTAATGGTGCTGGGGGGAATTTTTAGAATTAAACTTTGTCCTTTAATGAAAATCACATTCTAACACTTTCCTAGGTTCTTCTCTATAATATAAGGCTCTGAAATTAGCCTTCTCTGTGCTTTGTGCCACTATGAAAGTGACTGTGAGCAATGGAGGATTTCACCGCCTGTAACCTACAAAAACACACAAAAATGTTAAGAAATCCATGCATGGAAGGATGGATGTGGTGGAATGTTGTGAAGATGGTAGCGAAGTAGAGGTGAATGCTGCAGATGTAATGGAACGCGGTGGAAAGATGCAGTGAAATGGTGAAAATCGAACTGATGAAAGTCGAGCAAAAAGAGAAACTTTAATGTAAAACATTAAAATTTTAATGTTTGGATAGTTGATACAATTTAATGTGAAATATAAGGTTTGGACCTTTGAATGAAATACACAGAAGATGCATCGAAAACATATGAAATGGGTGGATATGGTGGGACCCCGTCATGGGTTGAGGGAGATTTAATCAGGACCGTCGGATCTCAGGAGGAAATCGACGGCTGTGATTGGATCGGAGGAGCCCAATCGAGGAACATATGGTGGAATGAGGGTGAATCCTGGCTATTGGTTCTTATGGATTCAACAGCTAGGATCGCGTCAGAGGATCGCAATTAGGAGGGATGGAGGACGGCTCAGTTTAAACTTTTCGATTGTGATCAGAGCGGGGAAGCGAGGACCGTTGGATTAAAAGGTGAATTGATGGTGGAGAAGGCCATCGGAGGTTTACAATGCGGCGTGATCGGGGCGCGATGGAACAAGCGTAGGCTGTCAGATCTATTCAGGTCAACGGCGGGATTTATTTCAATGCCGATAGACCCAATACACTATCGCATCAGAATTTTTAGTTTACAAAGAAAATAGGCATGTCCCGCTCTGACTCTCCAATGTGATTAGTGCTTTGTGGGCTAGCGCTTGGTTTTAGCACCCGGGATTATGGAGGGGAAGTGTTCAGGGGCTAGCCGAAGCCTACACATGGAAAAATATGGTTTTTTAGCTAAAACAGAGCTTTTAGGGCTGGAATTAGGCTTTCGGTTAAGGGAAAGAAAAAAAAAAAGGTAGTTGCAATCAAATGAAAGGATTTCAGTTGGTTTAAAAGGAAGAATTTGATGGTTTGGGAAACTTTGGAGGGATTTTTGGGATTAAAGAGGAAACTTTACAAAGGGGAAAAAAATAAATGGCCAAGATGGGGTATTTTGTAGAGATACAAGGGCAGATGAAGGCTCTTTTAGGCACGATTTTTCACAGACAGTGAGGCTTTGGATGGAAACAATAGTGAGGATCATTTTAAAGGCAATGAAAACATAGAGGCTTCAAGGATGAGAGATTTTCCTGGGAAATATATCTCTTGAAGTGCCATAAAACAATTTAGCCACCTGTTTGCTTGAAAAAAATTTCATAGGTGGCTAACAGGATAGATTATTTACGAAAAAGGAATACCCTAGCCTATCAGGACTAAGAGGCTTTCTCAGACACAGTTTTATACCTTTTTGGATCTAAGGAACTATTTACAAAAAGGGACTGTTGGAGTTTAATTTTCCACCATCTTTCCAAACTCTCTAAACATGAAAAGACGTCGTGTTCTTCCTTTGTCAAATTCGTTAAACCCTGATGACATCGGATTCAGTCGTAATGATGATACTCGAGTTCCTCCTTCCTAGGGCTCGTTAAATTTACTAGGATGGATTTGTCCGAAGGACGAACTTATATCACAATCATATGCTATCCCCTTCAAGCTTGTTTTCAAAAATAATTTGGGTACTCGCCAGAAATGGTGGGGAAAATGGAACGAGTATCATCGTTGTGCCAGCAGTATGTCACTCTTGAACATGGCACTTGTCTACATTTGTGTCGGGTTGGGGACATCTCATCTCGTTCTCTATTTTCCTCCATGGGTTTGGGTAGTCCCTTTTGACCTCTCATATGCTCTTTGCCTCATCATCATGACCTATGATATTTTGATGTCAAATACTGCCAAATCCACTATCATGCCGCCGATATGTTCAAGAGAAGTTGACCTCTATAGTTTTAACCCTCCTCTGATTCTCATCTGATCCTGATTCATGAAAATTATGTTCCTCTATCTCACATCGATGATGTGGGAAAAACTATGGCCCACCTTCAATCAAGGTTACTTCCTGTCGATTTCAACTCATTATCCAGGAAGCTAATCTAGGGACTCTCTTCCGGTACCTTGGATCCTGCATGCCTCAATGGAAGGTTCTTCTCATTCGACGCAAGGTTTTCATCATTTACCTTCGATCGGATGATTCTACAGGTGTTTGATGCTAGCTCACTGTTTGCATTCCCTGGATTGTACCTGTAGTACCTTGAGGGCCATTATCATTATTGGTGGTTCCTCTTGCATCTATTAACAGCTTTCATCATTGGCTAGTAATCAGATGATGTTCTTACATGTTCGACTTCAGCTTACTCATTCACATGCTAGAACTTGTACTCTATTCGGGTTGAGATGGAGCGCAAGACCCTGGATTTTGTCTGTTGGAATCCAGGCTGCGAATTTTGTGGATTATCATGATTAGCTACATGACTCATTGATTGGATGGCTGCGACCATACCTGAGTCTATTTATTGATCCTCACTAGATGGCTGCGTCCATGCCTCAGATCTTGATTATTGTATACTCTATTATGGATGGCTGCACCCATACCACACATCATGTATTTGAGATATCAGCTGTACTTGTCTATGCAGGTTTTCCAATGGCAGTGTTTTCAGTTGGACACGTTCTCGTAAAGCTTTTCACCCCTCTCTCTCTCTCGGGCCTCATGCTTTAGGGGGCATATGTTACAAAGAAATTTGTCACTGTCCCTACAATCCCCCGTCCCACACATTGGAGGGCATTTTTTGTGACCTGTGAGTAGTGACATGACCTGAAACGACTTTCATGGCATCCCCCTTGATAAGGACAATCATTCCTCTGGAGACAGTTTCCTATAAAAATCCCTAAAAATAGCCCTTTTGGCCTTGGCACGACCAGCCAGTTCAACCATCGCGCCGATGGGGGGAATCCACCAAAGAGGGTGCACCAACTGGCGCTCTATCCCAGTGTATTACTCGTGCCAAGCTTAATAAGGATTGTTTTTAAAAAATAAATGGGCGAATTTTGATTCCAACCAACTCTTGAATGAGTCTCTAAAATGAGTTGTGAAGTTTGGCTTCAGATCTCCATGTAGGGGAAGTCGTTTTCCACCTATCATGGAAGCTTCCTTGAGGATAGGGCCAATCCCACCATTGTAGGGATCCCAGCTCCCCTTCCACCATCTATATAAGCTTGTCATTTTCCCTTTGCAAGCTGACCTGAATAGAGTTGAATCAGTAGTAAGGAGACTATCGTGAGACAGCCTCTGAGAGCCAAAGCCAAAGAGAGAGAGAGATTTGTCCCATTCCCGACGAGCTTCATCGAGACGTTCTCTGCTGCCGACCCGTTGAAGGAAGATGTAGCATCAGAGCTCAGGTTGTATCTTTCTTTTGTTGTGATTAATAATAAACGACTTTGATTATGGTTCCATTCATATGTGCATGTCTTATGTTATGAATTATATCTTCTCTGACTGATGTATGGTTGCATGTATTAGGTTTTACGTTGTGTTTTTTTTCTTCGTGTACGTGGAGGTGTTTGAACGTGCTAAGTGGGAGGATTGTGATATGCTGAAGCGAAGGACAGAAGTGCCATATTCTTAGCAAGAAACAACAACGTAGGACTTAAGGTAGGCCTCTTGTTGCATCTTGGTCTTTTGTAAATAGGAACCTACGTCTTAGCATGACTCAGTTGTTGCTAGACCCTATCTCGGCTAGTAGGGATCGCCTCTGTCCGCAAAGGAGATTTACCTCTCCAACAGTAAGGTTATAGTTAGTTTAGGTAAAGTTAAGGTTAAGGATAAAGTCAAGGTTCAGATTAAGATTAAGGGTAAAGTTAAGTTTAAGGGTAAATTGAAGGTTAAAGTGAAGGTTAAGGGTAAGGTTAAGCTTAGGGTTAGGTTATAGTTAAGGTCAATGTTAAGGTTAGGTTAAGGTTAAGGTTTGGTCAAGGTTAAGGTTAGGTTATAGTTAAAGTTAAGGTTAAGGTTAAGGTTCAGGTTAAGGTTCAGGTTAAGGTTAGGTTATAGTGAAGGTTAAGGTTAAGACCCATAACCTTAACCTTGACCTTACCCTTAACCTTAAATTTAACCCTAACCTTAACTTTACCCTTAACTTAAACTTAACCTTCACTATAACCTAACCCTCACCTTGACCAAGCCCTTAACCTTAAAATTAACCTTACTCTTAACCTTAACCTTAACTTTAACCTTAACTTAACCTAATCTTAACCTTAACCTAACCATAAACTTAATCTTACCTTAACCTAACTTAACCTTAACCTTGATCAAACCCTTAACCTAAACCTTAACCTTGACCTTGAACTTAACCTTAACCTTAACCTTAACCTTCCCATAACCATAACCTTAACCTTGACTTTACCCTTAACCTAATCTTAACTTTACCCTTAACGTACCCTATTGGCACCCTGTAATTAGCAAGATTCGAAAAAGTCCAACTACAGGGAGAACATTATTTCAACCACTTTGGGACTCTAGGATCTAGCCCTCCTGAATCCGGAGAGGGATCTCTCCAATAAGTGCAAAGATGGATTTGTCTTTGAATTTTGGGTAGTGATATTAGGCTAGTTATGAAGGTCGAGGGTTTTTTTTGTTTTTGGATGGTTGAGCATGATGATTGTTTGAGGGGAAAGTTCTAAATGCAAAGAGTTTCAAAGGTGTGAATTTGCAAGAAAATAGAACAAGATTTGACCAAGAAGATAGATAATTGTAGGTTTTAGTCCATTGGGCTATGGAGTCATAAGAGGGTTTAATTGAAACAATCAGGTTCAAGAGTGGTCCATGGGGCAAGTCATCTATGTCTAAGGATCTCTTTAAAGTTTGATTTATGGAATGAAATGAAATAATAAGAAGGGGAATTAAACAGATGAGTAACAAAGAGCAGCGCAGGATCTAGTAAGTACTTTGAAACTAGCCAGCCTTTGACAAACACTTAATAAAGACATAAAACAATTCAGGATCTGGTAAGCACTTCGAAAATAGCCAGCCTTTGATATACTTTCAATAGAAAAACATTTAAAAAAATAGAGGGAAACTTGAAAGGCATCTGTTGGAGTAGAAACTAGCGAGCCGGTCTTAGCACAAATCCTCTCCTAGCTCTACTTTACTTGGTTACTTTCAAGACAAACACAAAGATAACACAGAATGGCCTAAGATCTGGTAAGTACTTGGAAACTAGCTAGCTTTTGACACATTCCAAGGGAAACTTTCAGACAGTCTTTTGCGATAAAACTAGGACCAGGGCTCACCATATCTTCCTTAGTTCATCTCTACTTAACATAAACTAAAAATAACATTCAGGAATAATATTTAGCTAAACAAGAGGACGAGGGAACGCCATCATTCCTACTTCTTGAACTGAATCAGATCATTCCTAAATAACACAATTTGGAAGAAAACATGTAGATAAATATTTTCAGTCAGAGAAAGGTACTGATATACATTAGGTCTTAACTCTATGCATGATGTTCTTTATAAGAGAAGATGAACACAGTGAAAACAGAAATAAAAAAACAATTCACAATAAGAAATAACATCACCGTCGACATAGACTAAGATCCCATAAATCATCTTGTATTGATGCTCCAAATCAGTTACAGCTTTAAGTCCAATGCTTTAGTTTAGCAATCATCTACACTTCCTAGACTAACTTATCTATCACAAGCAGAGCTTCAAGAGCCAGTGAACACTATTTACAATCAAAAGTTTCAGCTCAAGTATATTTCAAAGTTCAGCAACCAACCTTTTTCTCATCTTCTCCAGTAGTATTTATAGGAGAATGAGGAGTTGGGATCTAATAAAAGATCGCCCAAGATAATTAATACAGATTAATGACTTGTCGGCCTTTGTGGGGCTCAATGGAGAAGTTTACATATGTTTTCTGTCTGTATTGATGTTTTTCATTTAAGATTAAGCTCGGTGGGATCTCTTATTGACTTTTGAGGCTCTGTGTTATTTTAAAGTAACTTTGCTGATATTTTGTCATTAAGTTTATTTGCAGAATTAACTCTCTGGCTACACTGAGGAAAATATCTAATCTTGATCAATAACTTCGACCTTTGTTTGCATGCTTTGAGGCACAGGTGGCATGGCGATAGCTAGGAGGAATCAATTTGCCTCAGATGTGGCGGTGGAGGCCTTCTATATGATAAACACTTAAAATTTTCTTTTAATTGTATCTTAATTGGGAGTATTAGGCTTTTGATAATCAATCTTAGCCGTAATCCCCACAGATCTGTCTTCAATCTCTCATTCTGGTGTGTTTTGTCTTCGACACTAATACTCTTTGATTGTGATTCATTTATATGTTTTTTGTTGTGCAGTTCTGCGCAGGGATCGTGAGGCATCAATGCCTTTGAAACATTGACGAGACGTGGCAAATTAACCCATGGATGGCTTCCTTTTAATGAATTGAAGACGTGAGAATTAAGCCCCAGCATTCGGCCTTTTTTAGTATAATGGAAAAAACCATTAAATCACCCTTTTTTACCAAATAATATATCCGAACTTCAAAACTTATGATAAACCAAGTTGCATAAACCATTTCGGGTCACAAAGGAGCCTACTGACGTCAGGGTGTTTGTGACCCGAAATTTTTATGAAATCTGCCATATAAAGCTCCCTAGGTCCGTTTTGGGGCATGCTGACATCAACCCAAGGGTGACCCAAAATTTTTATGAAATCCACCATATAAATCTCCCTGGGTCCATTTTGAGGCATGCTGACGTCAGCCCAAGTGTGACCCGAAATTTTTATGAAATCTGCCACATAAAGGTTATCAGGTCCAGATTTCTCGACTATGCGAGGAACCAAACCAGACCCACTCCAATCAGTTTCTATCACGTGGGTGCTGATGTGTATGCTGACTAGGCATCGAGGACGACCAGTACTGTGGGACTGCTGACTGCTATCTGTTAGTGTCGTTATCTTCATCCCTCCGTCAGTGATCAAATTCTCTTGTTGCATTTCAAATTAGATGTCTTGCTCAGTCAACTGCATTCCATTAGGAGCATGGATCATCTGACGATAGTGGCATGTTGTAAATTTTCCCTCATGTCCTTTACCTACTGGCCCATTTCCATTCATCAAGATCATCTGCAGTCACTTTTTGTCTTTAAATTTGCAAGAGTCATTTTTAGGGTTTTCAGTCGCATTAGGTCTAGGGTTTCATCAAAAAGGTCTTCAAAATGTCCCAATAACGATCAGCAGGCACATGAAGAGGTTGAATAAAGTTCCAGTACCAAATAAATTCCATCATCATATGCCCAGAAATTAATTTTTCCTCAAAACTCTATTTTGAGGAAAAACATAGTATTTTATCTTTTTATGTATAAATTTGATGTAATTTCAACTTCTCTCATACGTAAATAACTTCAATGGCAACCTTGGTCACCTTTTTCAAGCTTTAGAAACTCCATTCCCTGCAAGGCAAACAAAACATCAAATCATTCAGTTAATCAGAGGCACAAATAAAGTAAACTTCCCAAAAAACAGCGTTTGAAAAGAAAGTGTCAAATGTAAACATTACAAAGTGGGTTTTTGAAGTGAAAAATTAAAGTATTTTGTATATAAGTTATTTCTTGTGTTTAAAAGACTCATTTGAATCCAAAAGAGCAAGAGATATTTAGAGTAAGCTTGTGGTCACAAAATCACAGCCAATAGTTTCAGTTTCAGGGGCGCGACACATTGGGTGAGAGGCGCAGTGCATATAAGTGGCGCAGCGCATTGGGTCGGCCTCCACAGTGTAAGAAACACACAGGCGCGACACATACAAGTGGCACGACGCATTGGGTTTGTGGCGTGACGCATAGAGATACAAGCCATTTTCACCACAAATTCATCCAAATCTTCAATTTGCTTGGTTTCCTCCGGTCCAAAGTAAGTCAAACAACTCTGTAAATGCCAATGAAAGTGTGTCTTAAGATGTTTATGATGATTTAGTAAAAAAAATTCAAACCCTACTTCCTTGCAATTTTTGCTCAAGATTTTTTGTTTGTTAGTGTTATTTGTTTTATGAACTACAGATAGAGCCTAAAGTTATGCCAGGTAGCCTTCGAAACTGCACATTTCTTTACAAGTGCATAAGTAGATAAATGTTGCTTCAGTCAATCTCCGGTCTAGTCTTTTAAACATAACACCTGACTTCCAAATTGCCCCAGTACTTCAAATAATTCTAGACTTTTGGATGATGAGTTTAGAATCTGATAGGCTGAACAAGTTGATTTTGTCCGTTTGATTTTGGGAATAATTCAACACACTAGCTTCCAGACGACACACCAGAGCAAATCTGGATCCTGATCCACCTCTTGTGTATGAAAATCCAAATATTATTTCGAGAATCCTTCATCAAGAAAGTCCTATGATTCCTGTGTTCAAATCTCATTCATGTCCTGTTGTTTTTTAGTATCTTGAAGATCTTGAGTTTGACGAACAATTTGAGCTGTCATTGTTTGATACCAAGTCCGAAAGTGCTGTTGATTCTACTATCCTAAGTCCAGAGTTTGTCAAAGATCTTGAAATTGAAAATGCCAATAGATCAGTTGGCAGTTATATCTTGAATCTTCAGACTTCCATTATGGAAACAAACATTCCCAAATTCATAGAGTCTGCATCTGCAACTCTTGGGTCATCTGCAATTGCATCTAGTTCAGAAATTCCTACTGAGCCTCCTTTCATTCCCACCACTCCTTTGCAGCCTTCTATCTCTGATAAAAAATCTGCAGTAGTGTCACCTCCATCCACACCACATACACCATATACATCAGCTACTCTGACTCCTCCTATATCCCCAAGACCGGTTGTAAATCCACCTAGAGCAATGGCTGCCCGATTTGCACCCCTTGTGTTGCCTCAAAATTTGGATGACATGCCCGCCGATTATCAAAGAAAAATTCCATTGTTTGATGGCACTCCTCAAAGTGTTAAAGCTCAGCAACATGTGGATAGGATGACAGAATTTTTTGACCTTCATGAGATTGATGCAGAAAATGTGACAATGAGACTGTTTGTACAAACCTGTGGAGGTGAAGTGAGGAAGTGGTTCAGAGCTTTTCCAGCTGCAAGTATTACTACATTGCCTAATATTCAGAGACAATTCTTGGATCGATGGGAAGTGAAGAAAAATCCTCTTCAAATCCTTTCTGAATATGAGAATATCAAGCGGAACGTTGGTGAGTCTGTTCAAGATTATTGTATTAGATTCAATTCTATTTACAATGTAATTCTTGCTGATATAAAGCCACCTATGGGGTTGGCTTTGATTAAATTTCTGGACGGTTTCGATCCTGATATGGCCTATCAATTAAGAGAAAGAGATCCAGCCACTTTGGAAGACATGCAGAAAATTGCAGTCAGCTTTGAAGCAAATCTGCTTGCTAAGAGAGCTAGAACGAAATATGAAAATAAGGTAATAGTAAAGGAAGAGGTTTCCACTTCAGATCAAGTGCTATATAAGATGGAAAATATGTTTGACAGATTAAAAATTTACAATTCTGAACCGCAAGTCAGAAATCCTAATTTCCGTGGCCAGCAGCAACCACAATTTAGAATCAAGTAAAGAGAGCAACGAGCATAAGACCAAGCAGTACAACAGCAAGTGAAGACACCCTTACAGCAGAATTTTGTACATGGTCCGAAATCAGATGATGAGTAGAATGTAATTGGAGAGGAGAATCATTTCTTTACACCCTATGATATGCCATTTTTTATCACTGAAGACAAGGAGTATTCTGAGAACTCAGCTGTACAAAGGGATGAGAATTTCATCTTGGCAAATGAAACAGTTCTTGAAAATGAGTCTGATGAATATCAGAGGGGGTATATGAATGCCTTGATAGCCTAGCAACGACAATATTCACTCAGAAGTAGAGATGTACCCATTAATCCAATTCAAAAAAGAAAGGAGGCGACAACACCAAAGAATGATCCACTCGTTATGCAGAAAAAGGGAAAAGAGACAGCTGATCCCACCACTAGCAGACTGCCATCAGCAAATGAGAGATCCAATGAACCAAATATATCAAAGGAGAACTGAAAAGAAGGATTTACCAGCTAAAGAGGTAGAGAAAACTTCAGTTTTTAACTTAGAAAATGAAATTGCTAAGTTAAAAGTATCCATTCCTTTGACTAAATTGATGAAGAATAGCAGCTATAAGGGTCAGGTGTCTAAGATTTTGAGTTTAGATCCATTATCTGATATGGTAAATGTGGAGGATGATCGACCTGATTTGATTTTTGATCCAGCATTAGATGGTCAGTCTCAAGATAGTGATGTACCTCCTTTTTACATCATCCTTAGGTTGCACGACTATGTGTTACACAATGCTATGTTTTATTCCGGAGCCTATGATAATGTCATGCCTAAGGAAATCATGGAGAAATTGGGATTGGATATCACCAGAAAGTATCATGACCTTTATTCTTTCGATTCTAGTAGAGTAAGATGCATTGGTCTTTTCAAATATTTGGTGGTAAGTTTGGATCAAATTCCGACTAAAAATGTTTTGATGGATCTGGTTGTGGCAGATATTCCTCCTAGATTTGGCATGCTTCTTTCCAAATATTGGGGATTGAAACTTAAAGGGACATTGCATCTTTATTTATCCTATGCTACTATTCTCGTGTTTGGTCAGATGAGGAAATTATACCAGGAGAAAAATATGAAGTACATGATCACTAGCAAGGAGAAACCGACAAATCATCCAATCAACTATGTACATACTAATTTAGAATCATTTGTTTTATACTTAGATAGCTTTAATGATGTAAATATCCAAATAATTGAAGTAGAAGACATTCCAGAAATCACTAAAAATTTTAGAGAGGTCTTAAAGAAAGAAATAAAAAGACTTGATAGTACTGCTGAGCAATCAGCCTTCCAACAGGAGAAAAATATTGATGGATAGCAAGGAAAAGTAAAAGAGCAAACAGAATTTCAGCATTTGGAAGAGGACGAAGCTGGTTTGTGGACCATGGATTTTGATGGTGCGGTAGGAAGGGACGGTGTTGGAATTTGCATTTGGATACGTAGCCCTGTTTTCTCCCCAAACAAAGTGCCAAGTAATGTAAGGGTCTGTTCTTATCAATTGGCTTTTGACTGTTCAAATAATGAAGCTGAATATGAGGCTTTAATTGCTGGTTTGAAAATTCTTAGAAAGTTAAATGCCAAAAGGATTGTAGTGTATGGTGACTCCGAGTTAGTTATCAAGCAAGTGAAAGGTGAATAGCAAGCTAAGCATCCTTGAATGCGGGCCTACCACAATGCGGTACTAGATATCTTGAGATTGTTTTCAGATTATACTTTGACATGTGTCCCTCGTATTCAGAATGGCATTGCAGATGCACTTGCAACAACAACAAGTAATTTTAGAATTCCGATGAATTCAAGTAACAAGTTTTAAACTCATGTGAAGCATCGCTCAACTATCCCTGACAATCAAAGGCATTGGCAAGTGTTTCAAGATGATTAAGAAATCGATGAATTTCTGCAAAATGAAGGAAAATTCAAAGACACTTCTATTGATGGGGAGCATGATGATGGTGAGGTGGATATAGAAGTAAATCAGATGGAAGTTTTTTAGCTGAAGGAAAATGTCATTCATAAAGGTCTAATACCTTTACAGGAACTTTTCGACCAAGATGATGTAGCTCGAAAACTGATCTTGGTGCCAACCGAGAAAGGAGTTGAGGATGTGAACATTAGATCAGCAGAAAATCCTAATGGTGAAATTATCTAAGGCATTGTCCCCACAGGTAAAAGCAAAGTATATCAGTTTATTATCTTCGTTTTTTGATGTATTTTCTTGGGATTATTCAGATTTGAAGGCATATGACACAAACATAATTCAGCATATCATCTCGATCAAGCCAAATCAAAATCCCTTTTGACAGAAGTTAAGAAGAATAAATCCAAAGTTGTTGCCCTCAATAGAGAAGGAAGTGAATCAATTTTACAAAGATAGTATCATAGTCCCCATAAGATTTTCATATTGGATTTCTAATTTGGTGCCCATGCGCAAGAAAATAGGTGAGATTCACTTATGTATTGATTTTAGGAATCTGAATAAAGTATCTTTGAATGATAACTATCCATTGCCCAAAATGGATCACATACTTCAGCGAGTAGTTGGAGCATCCCACATGTTGCTACTCGATGGTTATTCTATATATAAGCAAATTCTGGTCCATGAGGATGACAGAGATAAAACAGCATTCACCACTTCGTGGGGAACTTTTCATTATGCCAAAATGCCTTTCGAATTGAAGAATGCCGGTGCAACCTTTCAGCGAGAAATGGATATTGCATTTGCAAATGAAAAAGATGTCTTTCTAGTTATTTATCTTGATGACTTGACAGTTTTTTCTAATTCAGATGAAGAGCACCTTTATCATTTGAAGATTGTATTTCAGCGGTGTAGAAAATATGGTATATCTCTCAATCCAAAGAAGAGTCTGTTTGCCATGGATGAAGGCAAGCTTCTTGGTCATATTATATCAAAAGATGGCATCCACATTGATCCAGATTGAGTGGAAGCCATTCAGAAAATTGATCTGCCCCAAAGTAAAAAGGAGATCCAATCATTCAATGGTAAGATGAATTTCTTACGTCGCTTTGTGCCCAATCTTGGAGAACATTTAAGGGAAATCACAAACATGCTCAAGAAAGATAGTGTAGTGAAGTGGACTAAGGAAGCAATAAAGTCTTTCAATTTGGTGAAATTGTCCCTTTCTTTAGCTCCGATTTTGATAAGCCCGGACTATACTGAAGATTTCATTTTGTTTTCATTTTCCTCGGATCATACTATGGCAGCAATCTTGATGCAAAAAAGAGCCCATCTTGAGAAACCAATAGCATTTTTCAGCAGAACCATAAGAGGTGAAGCTTTAAAGTATAATAATATTGAAAAGCAAGCTCTTGCCTTGGTAAAGGCATTGAAATATTTTCGATTTTATATTCTTCATTCTCACATCCTTTCTTATGTTCCTAATGCTGCTGTTAAAGATGTCTTAGTGCAAACTGATCCAAAAGGGAGACGAGGCAAATGGATTACTGCCTTGTTGGAATACGACGTGGAGATCAAACCAACAAATCTTATCAAAGGTCAGGGGCTAGCTAAACTAATGGCTGAGTCAAATTTTCATGCCTTGGATATTAATCTCATTGCTGCTATGTCTGAGGAAAATGAAGAAAGTTTTCCTGTTCAGGTATCAGAAATTTTTGTTCTTTCTCCTTGGTATTCAGACATTGTTTATGTACTCCAAAATCTGTCACCGCCACCTGGAATGGCTAAGAAAAAAAGTAGGACACTGAAATTGAAGGCTGCCAAGTTTTGTATCATGAATAATGTGCTCTGTTGGAAAGATCCCGGTGGTATCTTGCTCAATTGTTTGGTTGAAGAAGAGGCAAAACAAGTTATCGAAGACTTTGACAAGGGAGATTGCGGAGGTCATCTTTTCTAGAAGACAACAGCCAACGAAATTTTGAGAGCATGATATTATTGGCCAAATCTCTTTGTTGATGTGTAAAAAACTTTTAAAAGCTACCATGAATGTCAGATTTTTCAACGAAGGAGAAAATTTCAGCCTTTAGCTCTCAAGCCCATTGAAGTAAGTGCTCCATTTCAGCAGTGGGGTTTGGACTTCATTGGCGAGATTCATCCTAATTCTTCAGCGCAACATAAATGGATCCTTACAGTGACGAACCATTTTACCAAATAAATTGAGGCGATTCCCACTAGGCAGGCCACTAATTTGGTAATCATTTCATTTCTTGAAAACAATATTTTGTCTTGTTTTGGCTGTCCAAACAAGCTGATCACTGATAATGCAGCAGCCTTTAAATCTAAAATAATGATTGAATTTTGTAATAAGTATCAAATTACTTTGGGGCATTCAAACGCATATCATCCACAAGGCAATGGATTGGCCGAATCCTCAAATAAATCTTTGGTCAATATTATCAAAAAGCTGTTGGAAACGAATAAGAAAAGTTGGCATAAGAAACTGGTTAATGCACTTTGGGAAGACAGAGTAAGTCAAAAGAAATCTATAGGCATGTCCCCTTTTGAGCTCGTATATGGTGTTGACATTGTATTCCCAACCTCTCTCGCAGTTCTAGTGCTTAGAATTTTGTAGGAAGCTGACAGGGAGGATGATCATTTGCAACGAAGAATCAATCAAGTGATCCATTTACAGCAGACTAGAGAGGAGGTTTTTCAAAACACTTTCAGGCTGTAAGAGAGAATCAAGAAGATATATGATTGAAAGGAAACGGCGGATAAGTTTCAACTAGAAGAAGTGGTGCTAAAATGGGACACGAGAAACGAAGATAAAGGTAAGCATGGCAAGTTTGAGAATCTTTGGAAAGGACCTTTCAAAATTGCTGCATATCGAGGCCAAAATGCTTTCCTTTTGAAAGAAATGAATGGAGAATATTGTCCAGGTGGGCTGGTCAATGGTCGGATACTCAAATGGTACTATTTTTGAAATGTTCTCTGCTGTCATATGTATCACTGTACATACCAGTTTGTTTAAATTTCATTTCAAGTGTGTGTTGTCATCATTCTTTCAGTTTGGGGCCCGAGGTGAAGGCTATAAAACTGAGGGTTGATTTCAGTTTTGGTTTGGTTTGTTTGAGTCAGGTCTTTCAGTTGATTTCAATCTTGAAATTGAGTCAGTCTTGAGTCAGATTTCAGTCCTCAAATTGAGTCAAGAGTCTGGTTTTATTTTATCGAAGTTATTGACTCCATAGCCCATTGGATGAAGGCACTGCTTGCTTTCCCAGAGATCTGTAATTCTTGGCACCTCCAAGGAGCTACCATCCCCATTGGAGCCAATGTTAGTGTTGATATCTTGATCCCTCCGTCAGTGATCAAATTCTCTTGTTGCATTGCATATTAGGTGTCTCGCTCAATCAGCTGCATTCCATTAGGAGCATGGATCATCTGAGGGTAGTGGCCTGTTGTACCATTTCCCTCATGTCCTTTACCTGCTGACCCATTTCCATTCATCAAGATCATTTGCAGTCACTTTTTGTCTTTAAATTTGCAAGAGTCATTTTTAGGGTTTTCAGTCCCATTAGGTCTAGGGTTTCATCAAAAGGTCTTCAAAATGTCCCAATAACAGTCAGCAGGCACATGAGGAGGTTGAATAAAGTTCGAGTACCAAATAAATTCCATCATCATATGCCCAGAAATGAATTTTTCCTCAAAACTCTGTTTTGAGGAAAAACAGAGTATTTTATCTTTTTATGTATAAATTTGATGTAATTTCAAGTTCTCTCATATGTAAATAACTTCAATTGCAACCCTGGTCACCTTGTCAAGCTTCAGCAACTCCATTCCCTACAAGGAAAACAAAGCATCAAGTCATTCAGTTAATCAGAGGCACAAATAAAGTAAACTGCCAAAAAAGCAGAGTTTGAAAAGAAAGTGTCAAATGTAAACATTACAAAGTGGGTTTTTGAAGTGAAAAATTAAAGTCTTTTGTATATAATTTATTTCTTGTGTTTAAAAGACTCATTTGCTTCCTAAAGAGCAAGAGAGATTTAGAGTAAGCTTGTGGTCACAAAATCGCAGCCAATATTTTTAGTTTCAGGGGCGCGATGCATTGGGTGAGAGGCGCGGCACATACAAGTGGTGCGGTGCATTGGGTCGGCCTCCACAGTGCAAGAAACACACAGGCACGTCACATACAAGCGGCACGACGCGTTGGGTTTGTGGCGCGGCGCATAGAGCTGCAAGCCATTTTCACCACGAATTCATCCAAATATTAAATTTTCTTGGTTTCCTCAGGTCCAAAGTAAGTCAAACAACTCTGAAAATTCCAATGAAAGTGTGTCTTAAGATGTTTATGATGATTTAGTAAAAAAAATTCAAACCCTAATTCCTTGCAATTTTTTCTCAAGACATGATTGCTTAGGGTTTGTAAATTGGTTTTTTGTGGCCATCACTCCCTCACCTTTTTTCCCTCACGTCTTTCCTAGTTTCATTAACCCATTTTACTATCCCCCATATCCCTAAGATTCATTCACCCCTATCCCCAATTCCCATTATCCCAAACCCTAGCTACAAAATTCCCAAACCCCAATTGTTATCCCAAAAGCCTAAAAATTGTCCCTAAAACCCTTTAATTCCCCAAATTCCAGTAAGCAAAATTCCCAAAATCCCTCTTATCCTCTCCCTTCATAGTCCTTCATACATTTTCATACACTTGGCAGCAAAAGATCAAAGACACCTAAATCTCTTCATACTCATCTAAGACAACACAAACTTTGGCAAACATGGAGTCAGATTTTTCCTATGACCGAGATGAAGAGATACACAGTGACTCTCCAACCGAAATGCATGCACCAAGGAGACCTCACAAGGGGGGTAAACATGTAAGGGAGGAGCCTACTTCATTTTCCAAGCTGTAGGCTTGCCCTCTTGCTATCACATGTTTTCAACAACAACCCTATTATTAGTTCTATGAGATGGTTGCTAGAGTCCAGTACCATCATGAGTTGGCCAGGTTGTTTGTGCTTCATCTACATAATGGCCAAGTCACTCTTGTAGGTGTGACATTCACCTTGACACCGGAGTCTATTTCTCTAGCAACTGGCATTCCCAATGTCAGAGAGCAGTGGCATAAAAGGCAACAGATTGACAGGGAACATTATGAGCCATATATAAAGCCTAGTTATTTGAGGCAACTTAGCAGATTTTTTCCCTTCCGGTATCTCAAAGACTCATATGCTCCCTTCATAACACTCATAATTAAGTAATTCAGCTGTGAGGGCCAGTTTTCTCGCCTATATTCCTATCACATCAGATTGTTATGCATTTTACCAGGGTGAGAATGATGAATCTCCCCTACTTCATGTGCCGAAATATTGAAAAGATGACCACCCTAGTGCAAAAGAAAACTCCTCAGTAGTAGTTTAACAGTATATATCATTTTTCACTCATCAAAAGTATGGTCATGCATCATCTTGGTTTGCAGGACATCTCATGGAAGTATTTCACTTCTCATGAGTTCTTCATAGCTCCTTAGGTACCTCCAGAAGCTTTTCATGAGACAGGTGGACATTCACATCAGCAGGAGGGTCATGAGACAGAAACCGCTAGTGTGCCGGTGTTTGTCACCTATCAAAAGGGCACTAGAAGGTTGTTTGCAGCAGCCAAGCGAGTATTATCTCCACCCAGGGTGGAAGGGGTCTCATTTTCTCCATCATCAGAGTAGGTACGAGACAAGGGCAAGAGGCCATTACATGATGAGGGTCTCTCAGGAGGGCAGGAAACAAATTTCATTCTCATTCAGGATGTTGACACCGATTTGGGCTCACCAAGCTCAAAGCTTAAAGAGATCATTCGGGAGCAACGGGAAGAGATTAATGCTTTGTCCCTCAACCTACAAGGAGCCAAGTGGATAATCAAATATCTTGAGCAAAGAAACAAGTATCTAGTGGATCAACAAAACATTATGGAGCTAAAAAACATACATGAGAACCGGCAAGCCGCCAAAAGGACCAAAACCAAATTGACATCACTTGAGAAAGAAATTGAAACTGATCGTGAAACTTGGCTTGAAAGGGTAAATATACATTTGGAAAAACTATTAGAGAAGGCCAAAAAAGAGAAAAATATGTTGAGGCACATGGCCAACCATTACTGGGCGAGAAACCATGTGTGCAAAGCAATAATCAAAATTCTGAAGGCCAAGTTGAAGAAGGCATCGAGGAGGCGAAAAGAGCATGATAAAATTCAGATATTGGCTGAGGCTTCCTTGGCCCAACACAACACTTAATGGAGGACACTCAGCCCAAATTTCAAAAAATTTGGGACACTTTTTGCAATTTTGAAATTTTTGGCTTAAAAAACAAGTTTTTCTGCCCAATGCGCCGCGCCACTTGGCGCTCGCTTTTGATAGAGACCTAATTTTGAGGAAAACTCAGAATTTTTGGATTTTTCATGGAAAAATACTCATGCTCACAGATTTCTAGGAAATTTTGACAGGTTTTGGGCTTCCAAAAAGGTCAAAAACACCCAAAAAATGACCTTTCTGCCCCTTTTTTGACACATAGGAAGCAGTCTCGGGAGAACTCAGTTTTGGAGGGGAAAATGGAGGCCAAATTCATAAATTTCACTTGTGCTGGAAAGTAGACAGGAATACCTTTACAACAAACCCACTTGGAGCAAATTTTGATACCGTTAAGGCCTCCAAAATCAGCTACAAACAGGCACTACGGATAGGGAAATCAGGTGCAGTGCATTGGAGGAATCTTGCTCATTTTTGGTCAAAAACTCTATTTTTCGCCTAGTTTTTTCACATTTTGACTTTTTTCCTTCTAATTGTCAAACTCATGATGTAATTTAATGTGAAATAATGGATTTTAATGTAATTTTGCTAAATTTTCACTCATATAGGTAGATTCATCCATCAAAAGGTAGTTTGCAATTGAATGAATCCGTTTCCTAGTTTATAGAGGCAAGCTGTTCCACTGCCTACTTTCTAGTTCTCAGTTTAGATTTTGTTGGAATAGCTCCTAAACTCATGAGCTTGACCTATATAAGCTAGGATGAGTTTTTTTTTCCTATATCTTATGTTTTATCAGTCATTAGCATGGTTGGAATTTTGGGAATGCTTTGAGCATCATTGTACATTCATCTCTGCAGTTTGGCAAAGGAATAGACCAAGGTTTGCAACACTCTATGGGATTCATGTGGCCTCTTTCTTTGATATTGTGTTTCTTTTTGTAAATGTGAGTTTAATTTTGTGTTGTGTATGCCATTTTCTCTCTTTTTTATTCTTAACTTAAACAAACAAGGATAAAGGTAGAATCCATTGAAATTGCAGTGCTCTACCTAGGGTTTGTTTAGTTATTTATGTTTTTAGCTGTTTGAAGAGGATCCCTGAAGGTTTCTTGCCCTCTTCAACTCCTCACCTGTCTAAATCTCTTCGTTTCATTTAAATTGAAGTGTCAAATCAATTTCCTACCTTGCCCCATTGAGATCTCTACAAAACTAAGACTCATTCCCCAGACCCAAAATTTGCCTTTCCATTTGAGCCAACAAAACATGCTTAAATTCAATCAAACTCTTTTGCACACATACCTAGCCTAAAATCAGTTTTCATATTAAGTCATCTCAAGCCTCATTGATCATATTTTGCTGAGATTGACAAGGAGAGAGCCCTCTCCCGATCTGGTAGGGCTAGCTACCAGGTTAAGCATGGTTTGATGTTACCCTAGATTCTGCATTTCTTAGCCTGAGGTAGATTTAGGCCATAACACTATCATGGCTATGGGGACCAGGGTGATTGATTATGGGCCATGGATCATGCCTTGGATCAACAGCGGAGATGTTTTGAGAAATGCGCCGGCGGAAAACTCTTCAAACCCTATAAAAAACACAAAAATTAATATAAACAAAGGTTTTTATGTGTTGGGATGGTTTTATATATACGAAGTGGATAGGGGCCCGACTACAAGGCCTTGGTCTATATGGACTGATAATAGGCCCGGGGCTTAGAGAAGAGGGCTAATCAGCATTGGAGTTTTTGTTTAACGCAAACAACAACGCTCTGTGATTTGCTCCAATGCGATAAGCTCTCAAGACCTTAGCACTTGGTTCTAGCACTGGGGCACATGGATGGGAAGTGATTTTAAGACTTAGCCCAAGGGGGCTTAAGTATATGGTAAAAAAAAATTATTTTTTATGAATTTTTTCAAGTTTTCAATGGATTTTGGGGGTTTTGGCAAAGTTCAAAAATGAGTTTTAAAAATGGAAAATGATTCTCATGAATGGAAGAAGGGGAATCATGAAAAATAGAGGATTATTATGGAGGAAAAGGGGAGAAAAATGGAGGTTAGTTTTTCAAGTGAGGAAAGGGAAAAAAGGTGATTTTGCAACAGTTTCTTCTCATGAAATCAGCAAAATTCTAGAGTGTAAAATGGGCACAGTAGGGAAGATTTTGGACAGAGGCATGAGGCCTTCAAGATTCTTCAAGAGAAACACTTTTTTGCAATAAAATTTGTTCCTTGAAGGCTCCAAAAATGATTTAGCCAACATTTGATATAAAAAAATTTATAGCTGGCTAACAGTGGCTCCACTTGGGGATGGTGCCTTCTTGAAGGCATCAAGAACTTCAAACTTGCATTCTCTGGGAGGCTGATCAGTGCCTCATCCATTGGGCTCTCTTTCTTTCCTTGATTGATCTTATTTTGCTCTGAAACCTATTAGCAGCCATAAAACAATGTATATTTCATCAACAAGCTTTCTACCTACCCAATCCTACAGATCTAACATTTTTCTTCTTTAGAGTGCACTTGGATTGGAAAACTCTTTTCACAACATTTTATTCTTTTAAAAGCATAAAATCTAATCTATTTCAACTTCTTATTTCTCCATGGACTCAGATTAGATAGTTGAGTCCATATGATTCTCTACCTAATCTACCATCTGTTGGGATTCAACTATCAATAGATTTTATTCACTAAATTCTAAAACAGAAATTTAAAAGCATACAAGTCAGGATTGAACAGTCTGACTTGTTGTTGATCTATGGCATAAAAAACAAGTTGCACATACATATTTTTTTTTTGCATAAAATTTAAAAAAAAAATGGAAAGCTTAGGATCTGAATTTTCAAAGCATTCCCTTCATCTTTTTTACAGCTCTGTTTTGACTTTTGTTTGAGTTGTCTTTCCTTTGTCAACTGGTTCAGATTTGAGCTAATTGGAACCAGATTTACATCTTTTTTTACTCAAAATTTGAAACATATTTGAGTCACTCTCTTTTGGAAACTTAGGTTCATATTTTGAGAATGTTTGAACCTTTGATTTCTATCCTAATCTACCTACTGATAAGCCAAGATTAAACAGTTTGGAAAATCGAATTCACTAATCCTATCAGTAGTAAATTTAAAACTAATTAGTCAAGTTTAGGTTTTTTGACTAACTAGGAGTGTGTTCTTTAGGAGTGGCATTTGAGCTTGCACACTTTCAGATTTGTTTCTCTTTTTGGTATGGGGTTGTACCTTTCTTGTTTTTACAATCTGCCCTCTTTTATTTCTTTCTTTGTTTTTGTATTTTTGATTTTTATAACTTTGAACACAATGATGGGTGAAGTATTTATAATGAGAAAAAAGATAAAAAGGCTTAAAAAAATGACATGGATCAAGATAAGTAATGCTTAAGCATCCTACCATTCATAGGACCTCCAAACAATTCTGCCCCATTCAACTCTTGTAAGAAATAGGCATTATTACCAGCAGCTGCATGGATAGAGTAAGGGCCAAGCCATAAGTTGTCAAATTTTCCATGCTTGCCCTTGTCTTCCCTCCTTGAGTCCCATTTCAAAACTTTGTCCCCAATATTGAAATTGCTGGCCTTTGTTCTTCTATCAAAAATCTTTTTAATGCTATCCTGCTTCTGCAATGTTTTGTTATAAACCTCCTCTCTGGTTTGCTAAAGATGAATCGTCTGATTTATTCTTCTGATCATGTCATTATCTTCAGTTTGCAACTCTTGAATCAACTTCATCACTGGTACACCAAGGCTGGTTGGAAAAACTGCATCAGTACCATAAACAAGTTGGAAAGGTGACATACCAATAGATTTATTCAAAGTCAATCTGTCAGCACAAAGTGCATGAACTAGCTTTGTGTGCCAAGACTTTTTGTTGTCCTCCAACATTTTCTTGATTATTTTCACTAAACTCTTGGTTGAGGACTCTGCAAGTCCATTACCATGAGGGTAATAGGCCATAGAATGCCCCAATGTTATCTAATATCTATGACAGAATTCAACCATATTCTTTGATCTAAATGTTGTTGCATTATCGGTGATGATCTTGGTAGGACAACCAAATCTGGAGAGAATGTTAGTCTCCATGAATTTTATAATAATAGAATCATTGGCCTGCCTACAAGGTATGGCTTCTATCCACTTAGTGAAATAGTCCGTGGCAGTGAGAATCCGTCTATGCTGAGCAGAAGATGGTGGATGGATTTCTCCTATGAAGTCAAGTCCCCACTATTGAAAAGGAGCTTCAACAGTGATTTGATGTAGAGGTAGGGGTAGCAGTTTTCTTTTTCCCTCAAAAAGTTGACATTTATGAGAGGCAATGATCATCTTGTGTATATCAGGAAAAAGAGTAGGCCAATAGAAACCAGCCCTCAAAATTTTGTTGGTTGTTGTCTTCCAGTACAAATGACCTCCACACTCTCCTTCATGGAACTCGTGCTTAACCTTCTCTGCATCATACTTAGGAAAACATTTAAGCAATACACCACTTGCATTTTTCCAATAAAGACATCTATCTATAATGCAATAGTTTACAGCTTTTAACTTTAGGAACCTTGCCTTTGTTTTTTTCAAACCAAGAGGTGTATTTAAATTAAGCAAAACATAAATAATATCAACATACCAAGAGGAATTCATGAAATGGTCTTCAACAGTGGGAGTTGAGATTTCCTCTTGTTCGTCCAAAGCATTAATCATGTTAATATCAAGAACCCCAAAATTGGATTCAGCCATTAATCTAGCTAGACCTTGGCCTTTCATGAGTTTAGTGGGTTTTATCTCTAAACAATATTCAAGAATAAAAACAATCCACTTACCTCTCTTACCATCTGGGTCCTGTGTTAGAATGTCTTTAACAACTGAGCTTGGGACAAAGGCAATGATGTGTGAGTGAAGGATGTATATTCTAAAGTCTTTCAAAGCATTAAACAAAGAAAAAGCTTGCTTCTCCATAATGTTATACTTCAGAGGGGCATCCCTCAATGCCTTGCTAAATAATGCAATAGGTTTCTCTTGTCCTTGTGGATTTTTCTGTAAAAGGACAACAACTATGGTATGTTTTGATGCAAACAAAAACATATAAAAATATTTTGAAAAATCAGAATTTATTAGAACTGGTGTTTTGGTTAACGCTTGTTTCACTAGCTCAAAGGAATTCTTTGCTTGCAAGGTCCATTTTAGCCCTTTCTCTTTCTTCAACATTTTTTTATATTCCTAAGGAGCTCAGCTAAGTTGGGTATGAACCTTCTCAAAAAGTTAATCTTTCCAATGAAATATTGCAACTCCTTGATGTTTCGAGGATGAGAGATTTGAAATATGGCCTCAATCCTTTTGGGATCTATCTTAATACCCTCTTATGAAATAATGTGCCCAAGAAGTTTACCTTATTGTATACCGAAAAGTGTTTTCTTAGGGTTTAAAGATATACCAAACTTTTTGCATTTCTCGAAAACGTTTCTTAGGTGTTTTAAGTGCTCTTCATCTATTTTTGAAAACACAGTGACATCATCAAGGTATATAATGATGAATAATCTCATTTCTTCCAAGAATGCTATGTCCATGGCTCTCTGAAAAGTTGCTCTAGCATTCATTAGACCGAAGGGCATTTTCACATACATGAAAGTGCCCCATGGTGTAGTAAAGGTTGTCTTTAATTGATCAGTAGGGTGAACTAAGATCTGATTGTACCCTGAGTAGCCATCAAGCAACAAAATTCTTCTAGACCCTACCACCCTTTGCAAAATATGATCCATCTTAGGTAAAGGGTAGTTGTCCTTTTATGAAGCTTTGTTTAAGTCTCTAAAGTCTATACAAAGCCTGATCTCTCCAGTTTTCTTCCTAACTGAACAGATTAGACACCCACTCAGAATATCTAATAGGGACAATAATACCAGCTTCATACATTTTCCTGATTTCCTTCTCAACCAGAGGCAGTTGAACAGGGTTTATTCTGCACAGTTTCTATTTGACTGGTTTTTGGTTTTCTTTGAGAGGAATTTTGTGCTGGATTATTTCAGTGTCATAGGATTTAAGGTCTTCATAACTCCACGCAAAAACATCAGAAAATTCTTTAAACAGCTCTATGTATTTGAGTTTAATGTGATATGTTAAATTCTTAGACAGTTTGATCATTTTCGATTTAAGTTTATTTCCTATACTGCACTCTTCCACTTCAGTCTCTACAGGTTCTAGTTTTGCCTTCCTGGCCACATCGTTAAAATCAAACAACTCTTCTAAAGGTGCCAAACCACTTGGAAAACTTTGATCTTTAGAGTGCAGAGTTTCTAACTCCTCTATTTCTAACTCTGCATTCAATTCTATTTTGTTTTTATGTTTGCTAGTCAGAGGATTAATATTGACAAGCTTAGGAGATGGCTCTTCTTCACCAAGAAAATTTTCTTCACTGCAGTTTGTTTCATAATCTAAGTTTGAACCGTGTAGTTCGAATTCATTTCTGAACTGCATGAAATATTCTATTTTTTTGTCTCCATCAAACACCTGCCAATAATTTCCATTATCAGGAATGGCTGGTCTGAATTTTATCTGATTTGTGTAGTCTTTGGTTTCATATGGCATTAAGCATGTTCTAGCTTCAAAGGCTAAATTGTGGGCCACAATATTTCTTTTTCTTGGGAAAAAAATAATTTGGTACTCCTCAAAAGTTTTTAAAAGGTCCATGACATCGTTTCAGTAGGCCCTAAGTTTGGGATGATTTGCGTTACACTCCCCATTGACTTGCCTAATGACTAACTCTAAATCCCCATATGCTTTTATTCTCTTGGCTCCTAACTTTTTCAACAAACATAAGCCTAAGAGAAGGGATTCATATTCCACTATGTTATTTGAACACTGGAAGTTTAATCTACAGGAAAGGCTTTCTATGTGGTTATTATCAATGTTGCACATCCAAACACCTACACCAGCATTGGTCTTAGTGCAAGACCCATCGAAGTGCATACTCCATAGAGGACTAGTCTCGAGTTTATCATTTGGGTTACTATGCTCTTCAATAAGTGTGCTATCAAATTGTTCTTGGAGGTCAGCACAGTGTTGAACTTGTTCTAGCTCCTTAGATTTTTTATTGGGTTGGGGACTGATTTCTATATTCTTAATGTTTAAAAGCAAAGGACACATGATTTGTAGCTCAAGACCTGTGTTTGGTTTGCTAGAGTTTACAGGTTCAGCAAACTGTTCTGACACTCCTACATTATCTTCTTCCTCCTCTCTATATGTCATTAAATCAGGAAAGGTCACTTGTTCAATGACAGTTTCATCATTGAAAGGATAAATGAATCCAGGCCTGTGTTTACAGAATAAAGGGGAGATTTCTATGGTCTGTCTTGGCTTGTAATTGTGTATTGCATATGAGACTCCATGTAAAGTCTTCTCATCTGGTTGAAAACAGGGATAGTCGCATAGGTCATGTCCATTTACATAGTCCCTTGTAACTTAGCTCCCCAAGATCTTGATAATAGCATTCCATACTTTGGGGGCACATCAACCACAACAATGTCCATTACTAAGCATTTGGCTGGAATCTGGGCTAAGTTAACACAGAGGTCTTTGATTAATCCTAAACATTTTACTCTGCTGGAGTCAAAGGAGTAAAGGTCTTTATAAGGTATGGTGATTTGTAGACCAAGGCTTTTCATCACAACTTTAGGCATTAAATTATGAGAAGCCCTATAAGAATGCATAGATTTGTGCAAAATTTTGTCATGAACGTTTAAAATTACATAAAAGGGAGGAACAGGTCCCTCTTGATATCCACCTTCAATCTTAGGACCAAAAATAAGCTCTGGCTATTCATAATTAAGATTGACTGTTTCATTATTCTCTTCAATGTTTAAAGCCTTCAAAATTTGGGTCCTATATACATTCTGGGCAGCTAACTCAGTCAAGGGAACAAAGATTTTGATTTTGAAAATTTCCTAATCTAGGCTGAAAGGAACTTGATTCTTTGAAGTACTTGTCTCAGCCTTATTAGCTGTCACTCTATCAGCAAAGTTTGTTTGCTAATTTGTTCTATTTACATTTGAAAAAATGGTTTTAACAGGAGTACTAGCTGAAGTGTTAGTACTACTAATGTCCGCACTCTGTTTTTCATTGTTCTGAGTGCCTTTCTCTCTACCTTTATCAGAATTAACAGCCATTGTTTTTTCCCTTTGTTTGACAACTTTAGGCTTGGTTGCAGTGCTGTTTTGTGAAGATTTTTCAGAGGTTTTGTTGTTGGGGGTTTGTTGACTGGTTTTTCTTCTAAGCTCATATTCTCTTTGAGACTCTATGATGACATTTTCCATGTTTTGATAGTAATTTTCATCATAATCTCTTTTGTCATCATAACGTGTGTATAGACCTTATTTTCTATCATAATGAATCTCAAAGTCATCATTATCTACCCCCGGCATATTGATATCATCTTCCTCTGTTATCTCATCTATTTCCTCAACCTCACTTACATAGTTTTGATGAAAGGGAGGAGTGATCTGTTGATCATCTTCCCTAGGTCTGTTTGGAGGTTGGTTCCTTCTAAAATTCCGACTCTGGTTCTAGTTTCTATTTTGAAGAGTAGTTTGGTTTTGATTGGTTTGTGCTCTCTCAAGGATGCTCATTTTCTTCATCATCTCCTCCATCATTCTCTCCATATTTGAGTTGGAAGTAGAGGTTGTATTTACTTCTCTAAAGGACACTCTCTTCTCATTTTTCATTCTTTCTCTCTTCTCCATCAAGTTTACTTCCACAGAAAGAGCACCTTTTTGCATCTCTTCAAGAGTTGCAGGATCTCTCTCTCTCAGCTGATAAGCCATCTCAGGGTCAAACCCTTCAGGAAACTTGTTTAAAGTTGAGCCTTATGGAGGTTTTAGATTTGGGGAAAGTGAATTATATACACTGTTAAATCTAGTATAATAAGCTTGTACACTTTCCCCCGTGTTTCTATGGAGGTTCTTGTAATCAGAAAGGACTTGGAGAGGATTCTTCTTTACTTCCCATTTGTTTAAGAATGTCTGATGGAAGGCTTGGAGATCATTGATACTATGGGGGGTCAATCCTTTAAACCATTTTCTTACTTCTCCCCCTAGACTCTGAGAAAATAATCTAAGCTTGATAGAATCATCATCAATTTCACTTCTATCAAAGTAGTCATTCATCTTATCCACATGTTGTAATGTATTTGTAGCATTACTAGCATCATAAAATGGAATTTTGGACTGATAGTCCTGTGGAAGATTGACTAATGGTACAGGAAGGACTAATGGAGCATACCATGCAGCCATGATATGTGGTGGGGGTGGATTCACAAGAGGTGGATTAAAAAGAGGGAAAGTGGGCTGAAGTGGATGGACAAGGAGTGGATTGCTGAACTGATCTTGGATGAGAGACACCTAAGTTGTGAAGGAAATTTAAATCAGGAGGTGTTGTTTCTCTGCTACCACGATGTTCACTTGTTTCAGGAGATGAAAGTGAAAACTCAGAACCTAACTGGTCTAAATCATCAAGAGGCCTAGTTCTAAAAGGATTTACTAAGTCAAATTGTGATTTTTGTAGAGTTGAAAGATTTTTAGGAACTGAATTAGATCTCAAGGATGATCTGAAAATTGTTGATAATTTAATTCTAGGAGACTTCCTAAGGATACTTTATGGGTTATCAACTATCTCAGGTGGATTAGGGTCAGGATAGGCTCTAGTATGAATCTTTCTAGGAGCCACTATGTTGTTTTTTCAGACCCAAATAAACAAGAAAAGTTCAACTAGGTATGACAATCTTTTAAAAGGTTAACTAATCTATTTAGACAAATTTTAATCCTACAATCCTCTAACTGAGTTTGATTAATATTACAATGATAAGGGTTCTTACTAGTGGAGTATTAAGGTCTATTGGGGATTGTGGAGTTGCCAAGTGGAAGTTTTTAGCTCCTAAGGAGGTAAAAGGTTTTATAGTCCACCACCATGTTTATTGGATACCAATTTGAAATATTTTCATGTTTTTTGAGTTATTTTTCAGTTGTGTGGTTTCTAAGAGTGTCCTAAATCTGTTTCAAAACTTAGTTACGGTTATGAGACAAATACAGTGCATTCTTATGGCTAAGCCAGCTGATATTTCAAGGTTTAGATAACTGTTATGAGAATCCTAGGTTTTGCCTAGTTTTTCACAGATTCAAACAAGTTTTATCATGATTACCATTTCCTGGTAGTACTTGAAAAGGATGATTCTTACTCACTAAACAATGTTTGTATGAAAATTTAAGGGGAACTAGAGATTCTGCGTTCAATCCCCAGTGGAGTCGCTAGAAATGTTGGAACCCTATAATTAGCAAGATTGGCAAAAGTCCAATGTAGGGAGAACATTATTTCAACCACTTTGGGATTCTAGGATCTAGCCCTCCTAAATCCGGAGAGGGATCTCTCCAATAAGTGCAAATATGGATTTGTCTTTGAAGTTTGGGTAGTGATATTAGGCTAGTTATGAAGGACGAGGGTTTTCTTTGTTTTTGGATGGTTGAGCATGATGATTGTTTGAGGGGAAAGTTCTAAATGCAAAGATTTTCAAAGGTGTGAAGCTGCAAGAAAATAGAACAAGATTTGACCAAGAAGATATATAATTGCAGGTTTTAGTCCATTGGGCTGTGGAGTCATAATAGGGTTTAATTGAAACAATCAAGTTCAAGAGTGGTCCATGGGGCAAGTCATCTATGTCTAAGGTTCTCTTTAAAGTTTGACTTATGGAATGAAATGAAACAGTAAGAAGGGGAATTAAACATATGAGGAACAAAGAGCAGCCCAAGATCTGGTAAGTAATTTGAAACTAGCCAACCTTTGACAAACACTTAAGAAAGATATAAAAGCAATCCAAGATCTGGTAAGTACTTCGAAACTAGCCAACCTTTGATATAATTTCAATAGAAAAACATTTAAAAAAATAGAGGGAAACTTGAAAGGCAACTGTTGGAGTAGAAACTAGCAGGCCGGGCTCACCACAAATCCTCTCCTAGCTCTACTTTACTTGGTTACTTTCAAGATAAACACAAAGATAGCACAAAATGGCCTAAGATCTGGTAAGTACTTTGAAACTAGCCAGCTTTTGACACATTCCAAGGGAAACTTTCAGATAGTATTTTGGGATAAAACTAGGACCAGGGGTCACCATATCTTCCTCAGTTCATCTCTACTTAACATAAACTGACAATAACATTTAGGAATAATATTTAGCTAAATAGGAGGATGAGGGAACGCTAGCATTCCTACTGCTTGAACTGAATCATATCATTCCTAAATAACATAATTTGGAAGAAAACATGTAGATAAAGATTTTCAGTCAGAGAAAGGTACTGATATATAGTAGGTCTTAACTCTATGCATGTTGTTATTTATAAGAGAATATGAACACAGTGAAAACAGAAATAAAACAACAATTCACAATAAGAAATAACATCACCGTCAACATAGACCAGGATCCCATAAATCATCTTGTATTGATGCTCCAAACCAGTTACAGCTTTAAGTCCAGTGCTTTAGTTTAGAAATCATCTACACTTCCCAGACTAACTTATCTATCACAAGCAGAGCTTCAAGAGCTAATGAACACTATTTACAATCAGAAGTTTTATCTCAAGTATATTTCAAAGTTCAGCAACCAACCTTTTTCTCATCTTTTCCAGTAGTATTTATAGGAGAATGAGGAGTTGGGATCTAATAAAAGATCTCCCAAGATAATTAATATAGATTAATGACTTCTCGGCCTTTGTGGGGCTCAATGGAGAAATTTACAAATGTTTTCGCTCTGTATTGATGTTTTTCATTTAAGATTAAGCTTGGTGGGAGCTCTTATTGACTTTTGAGGCTCTATGTTATGTTAAAGTAAATCTGCTGATATTTTTTAATTAAGTTTATTTGCAGAATTAACTCACTGGCTGCGCTGGGGCAAATATATGATCTTGATCAATAACTTTGGCCTCTGTTTGCATGCTTTGAGGCACAAGTGGCATGGCAGTAGTTGGGAGGAATCAATTTGCCTTAGATGTGGCGGTGGAGGCCTTCTGTCTGATAAAAACTTAGGATTTTATTTTAACTGTATCTTAATTGGGAGGATTAGGCTTTTGATAATCAATCTTAGTCGTAATCCCCATAGATCTGTCTTAAATCTCTCATTCTGGTGCGTTCTGTCTTCAACACTGATACTCTTTGATTGTGATTCATTTACCATTTTTCGTTGGTGTGCAGTGATGCGTAGGGATTGTGAGGCATCAATGCCTTTGAAACATTGACAAGACGTGGCAAATTAACTCATGTATGGATTCCTTTTAATTAATCGAAGGCGTGAGAATTAAGCCCCAGCCTTCAGCCTTTTTTAGTATAATGGAAAAAACCATTAAATCACCCTTTTTTACCAAATAATATATCTGTACTTCAAAACTCCTAATAAACCAAGCTGCATAAACCATTTCGGGTCACAAAGGAGCCCGCTGACGTCAGGGTGTTTGTGACACAAATTTTTTATGAAATCCACCATATAAAGCTCCCTGGGTCCGTTTTGGGGCATGCTGACGTCAGCCCAAGGGTGACCTAAATTTTTTATGAAATCCGCCATCTAAAGCTCCCCGGGTCCGTTTTAGGGCATGCTGACGTTAGCCCAAGTGTGACCCGAAATTTTTATTAAATCTACCTTATAAAGGTTATCGAGTCCGGATTTCTCAATTATGGAGCAACCAAACCAGACCTGCTCCAATCAATTGCTGTCCCGTGGGTGCTGATGTGTATGCTGACTAGGCATTGGGGACCATCAGTACTGTGGGACTACTGACTATTGTCATGGCCGTGGGGACCAGGGTGATTGATTGTGGGCCATGGATCACGCCTTGGATCAACGACAGAGATGGTTTGAGAAATGCGCCGGCGGAAAACTCTTCAAACCCTATAAAAACAAAAAAAATTAATATAAACAAAGGTTTTTATGTGTCGGGATGGTTTTATATATACGAAGTGGATAGGCGCTCAACTGCGGGGCCTTGGTCTATATGGAATGATAATAGGCCCGGGGCTTAGATAAGAGGGCTAATCGACATCGGAGTTTTTGCTTAACACAAACAACAGTGCTTTGTGATTTGCTTCGATGCGATAAGCACTCAGGACCTTAGCACCTGGTTCTAGCACTAGGGCACATGGATGGGAAGTGATTTTAAGACTTAGCCCAAGGGGGCTTAAGTCTGTGGTAAACAAAACTTATTTTTTATGAAATTTTTCAAGTTTTCAATGGATTTTGGGGGTTTCAGCAGAATTCAAAAATGAGTTTTAAAAATGGAAAATGATTCTCATGAATGGAAGAAGGGAAATCATGAAAAATAGAGGATTCTTATGGAGGAAAAGGGGAGCAAAATGGAGGTTATTTTTTCAAGTGAGGAAAGGGAAAAAATGTGATTTTGCAACAGTTTCTTCTCATGAAATCAACAAAATTCCAGAGTGTAAAATGGGCACAGTAGGGAAGATTTTGGATAGAGGCATGAGGCCTTAGAGAGTCTTCAAGAGATAACACTTTTTTGGAATAAAATTTGTTCCTTGAAGGCTCCAAAAATGATTTAGCTAGCATTTGATATAACAAATTTTATAGCTAGCTAACATAACCTTAACCTTGACTTTACCCTTAATCTTGACCCTACCCTAACCTTAACCTTGATGTTACCCTTAACTTAATCTTAACCTTCACTATAACCTAACCCTCACATTGACCAAACCCTTAACCTTAACCAAACCCAAACCTAACTAAAACCTTAACCTTAACCTTAAGTTAATCTTAACCATGACCTTAACTATAACCTAACCCTAACCTTAACCTTGAATTTACGCTTAACGTAACCTTAACCTTGACTTTACCCTTAACCTTAACCTTACGCTTAACCTTACCCTTAATCTAATCTTAACCTGACCCTAACCTTAACCCTAACCTTACCCTTAACCTTAACCTTAACGTTTTGATAACCTTAACCTTAACTTTACCCTTAACCTGAACCTTGACTTTACCCTTAACTTAACCTTAACCTTCACTATAACCTAACCCTAAGCTTGACCAAACCCTTAACCTAACCTTAACCTTAACATTAACCTTCCCATAACCATAACCTTAACATTAACCTTCAACTTAACCTTAACCTTAACCTAACCTTAACCTTAACCTTAACTTTTACCTAACCTCAACCTTAGCCTTAACCTTAACCTTAACCTAACCTTAACCTTGACCTTGAGGGTAAGTTTTGGTCAAGGTTTGGGTTAGCTTATAGGTTAGGGTTAAGTTTAAGGGTAAGTTTAGGTTAGGGTTAGGGAAAGGTTAGTGTAAGGTTAAGGTTATGGTTAGGGTAACGTTAGGGTTAAGGTTAATGTTAAGGTCAAGGTCAAAGTTAAGGTTAAGGTTACAGTTAAGGTTAAGGTTAAGGTTATGGTTAAGGTTAAGTTCAACGTTAAGGGTAAGGTTAGGTTAAGGTTAAGATAAGGTTAAGTGTAAAGTCAAGGTTAAGGTTAAGGTTAAGGTTAGGGGTTTGGTTACCCTTAACCTTAAGTCAAGGTTAAAGTTAGGTTAAGGTTAAGGTTAAGGTTACGACTTTAATCAGGTTAAGGTTAAGGTTAATGTTATGGGTTTAGTCAAGTTAAGGTTAAGGGTAAGGTTAAGGTTAAGGTTAAGGGTTTGGTCAAGGTTAGGGTTAGATTAAGGCTATAGTTAGGTTTAACCTTAACCTTAACCTTAACCTTTCCAAAACCTTAACCATAACCTTAACTTTAACCTTAACCTAACCTTAACCGTAACATTAACCTTCACCTTCACCTTAACATTAACCTTAACCTGACCAAACCTTAAACTTAACCTTAACTGTAACCTTAACCAAACTGTTGTGTAGATTAATCCGTCTTGCGGACAAGACCGATCTCTCTAGTACAAAAGGTAACTAGCAACAAACAGCCAATTATACTAATCTCTCTCTAAGCATATAAGATTCATAAAAACACTATATAGGTGTAAGGCCTACCTTATGTCCAACGCTTGCTTGATTTTGTTGAAGTCCTTCCCATGCACTGAAAGAACGTTCCTCATGAAACTGCAGTCACAAACAAGCAAAAATATTAAGCAGCACCTGTATAGACATTATTACAAATCATACTTATCATAATGATCAAGGAATTTATGAAATAAACCATGAATAGACAGTTTAATGAGAGAAATGAGTATATTTTTATTAACTTCAAATATAGAAAACCTTTACAACCTGTGCCTTGATGTTGTGCAGGTCCTCCCGGGGTCCGAAGCAGGAATCTCTTCTAGTTTGACAAGCATTGCACTCTTTGAACCAAGACAAATGGAGATGAGTGATTTAACCTCACATAAAGTCTTAGTTAACTAAGTCTGAATCTCAACAGCATTTCACTTCAAATATCTAAAGCTTGAACTCCCTTTGAGGCTACCCAAGGCCTCTTTTTATAGTGGAAAAGAGGAGGTTTCTTGTTCCAAATATGAAGGGATAGAATCCTCCTTCAAAGGGATAAGCTCCTTACATCAAGGGGTTAGCTCCATCAAGTGACGGATGCATGAATCTTCTCAAAGCGTATCCATTCCCGAAAATTCCCATCCAGAATATTCTAGAATTCATCTGAAACTCACTTTTTATCTTTAATTTCTCGCCTTTTTATATTTTACAGGGGTCCGCACCCATTACACAAAGAACATGCGGTATGGTTCCGCAGGCAGGCTGAGATTTAGGTGCGGGACCGCAGGGAATGTATAGAGAAAGTGCGATACCAATTCTTAGGGGATTTTAGCGACTTTTCTCTGATTTTGAAGCTTGACATGAGGAGCTGGTATATTGGACTTGAAAAAGGAGGAAGTATGAGTAATAATGAGCTCATACAGTCAGCAGAATGTCAAGGTGACAGTTTTCAGTGTAACACAAACCCTGAACATTAACCTTAACTAATCCTTAACCTTCAACTTAACCTTAACCTTAATCTTAACCTAACCGTAACCTTGACCTTAACCTTAACCTTAACCTTAACTTTAACTTTACCCTTAACCTAACCTTAACCTTAACTTTAACCTAACCTTAACCTTAACCTTAACCTTAACCTTAGCCTTAGCCTTAACCTCAACCTTAACTTTACCCTCACCTTAACCTAACCTTAACCTTGACCTTAACAATAACCTAACCCTAACATTGACCAAATCCTTAATCTTAGGTTAAGGTTAAGGTTAGGTAAATTTTAAGGTTAAGGTCAATGTTAAGGGTTTGGTCAAGGTTAGGGTTAGGTTAAGGGTAAGGTTAAGGTTAAGGTTAGGTTAAGGTTAAGGTCAAGGTTAGGGGTAAAGTTAAGGTCAAGGTTAGGGTTAAGTTATAGTTAAGGTTAAGGATTTGGTCATGTTTAGGGTTAGGTTAAGGTTAAGGTTAACGTTAGGTTTGGATATGGTCAAGGTTAAGGTTAGGCTAAGATTAAGGTTACGGGCTTAGTGAGGTTAAGGTTAAGGTTACGGTTAAGGTTAAAGTCAAGGTTAAGGGTTTGGTTAAGGTTAGGTAAAGGGTAAATTTAAGATTAAGGTTAAGGTTAAGGTTAGGGGAAGGTTAAGGTTATGTTAAGTTTAAGGTTAAGGTTAAGGTTAGGTTAGGGTGAGGGTTATGTTATAGTTAAGGTTAAGTTTAGGTTAATGGTAATATAAGGTTAATATTAAGGTTAGGCTAAGGTCAAGGTCAAGGTTAAGCTTAAGCTTAAGGTCAAGGTTAAGGGTAAAGTTAACTTCAAGGTTATGGTTAGGTTATAGTTAAGTTTAAGGATAGGTTAAGGGTAAAGTCAAGGTTAAGGTTAAGGTGAAGGTTAAGGGTAAGGTTAAGGTTAAGGTTACATTAAGGTTAAGTTCAGGTTAAGGTTATAGGAAGTTTAAGGTTAAGGTTAAGGTTAAGTTAAGGTTAAGGTTAATGTCAAGGTTAAGATTATCAGAAGGTTAAGATTAAGGTTAAGGTTAAGTTAAGGTTAAGCTCAAGATTAAGGGTAAATTTAAGGCTAAGGTTACGGTTATGAGTAAGGTTAAGGTTAGGATAAGGGTAAGGGTAAGGTTAGGTTAAGGTTAAGGTTAAAATTGAAGGTTAAGGTTAATGGTTAATGATAAGGTTAAGGTTAACCTTAACCTTAACCTTACCTTAACCTAACCTAACCATAACCTTAACCTTAACCATATCCTTAACCTTAACCTTGACCTTAACCTTAACCTTCATCCTTAACCTAAACCTAACCCTAACCTTGACCAAACCCTTAAGGTTAACCCTAACCTTAACCTTAACCTAAGATTAACCTTGAACTAACCCTTAACCTTATCTTAACCTTAACCTTAACCTTAAACTTAACCTTGACCTTAGCTATAACCTAACCCTAACCTTAACCAAACCTTAACCTTGACCAAACCATTAACGTAACCTTAACCTTGACTTTACCCTTAACATAACCTTAACCTTGACCTTAACATTACCCTTAACATTAAGGTTAACCTTTACCTTAACCTTGACTTTACCCTTAACCTAACCTTAACCTTAACCTTAACCTTATCTTAACCTTAACCTAACCTTAACCTTAACCTTAACCTTACCCTTAACCTTAAACATAACGTTGACCTTAGCTATAACCTAACCCTAACCTTAACCTACCTTAACCTTGATTTTACCCTTAACGTAACCTTAACCTTGAATTTACCCTTAACATAACCTTAACCTTGACCTTAACCTTACCCTCAACCTTAACCTTAACCTTAACCTGACTAAACTCGTAACCTTAACCTGAACCTTAAGCTTACCATTAATCTTAAACTTAACCTTGACCTTAACCTCACCTTAACCTTAACCTAAATTTAACCTTAACTTTACCCTTAACTTAATCTTAACCTTAACCTAACCTTAACCTTAACCTAATATTAGCCTTATCTTAACCTTAATCTAACCTTAACCTTAACCTTCACCTAAATATAACCTTACCCTTAACCTTAACCTTCACCTTAACTATAAAGTAACCCTAACCTTAACCTTAACCTTAACCTTAACCTTCCCGTAACCTTAACGCTAAAATTAAGGGTAAATTAAAGTTTAAGGTAAAGTAAAGGTTAAGGTTAGGTTAAGTTTAAGATAAGGTTAAGGTTAAGGCTAAGTTAAGGGTAAGGTCAACGTTAAGGTTAAGGTTAAGGTTATGGAAAGGTTAAGGTTAAGTTTATGGTTAAGTGTTTGGTAAAGGTTAGGGTTAGGGTATATTTAAGGTTAAGGTTAAGGTTGTGGTTATCTGAAGGTTAACCTTAAGGTTAAGGGTAAGGTCAAGGTTAAGGTTAGGTTAAGGTTAAGGTTAGAGTTAAAGGTTAGTTAGGTTAAGGTTAATGTTACGTTTAAGGTTGGGTAAATGTTAAGGTTAGGTTAAGGTAAGGTTATAGTTAGCTTAAAGTTAAGGTTAAGGTTAAGATAATGTTAAGTTTAAGGTTAGGTTAAGGTTAAGGTTTAAGGTTATGGGTCTTAACCTTAACCTTCACTATGACCTACCCTTAACATTAACATTTACCTAAACTTATCCTTAACCATAACCTTAACCTTGACCTTAACTATAACCTTAACCTTAACCTTAAACTTCACCATTACAGGTCTTAACCTTAACCCTACACTTAGCCTTACCTTAACCTCAACATTAACCTGACTAAACCCTTAAGGTTACGGTAAAGTTAAAGTTAAGGTTAAGGTTAAGGTCAAGGTTTAGGTTAAGTTATGGAAAGGTAAGGTTATAGTTAGGTTAAGGTTAAGGTTAAGGTTAGGTTAAAGTTAACATAAGGTTAAGGTTAAGGTTAAGGTTAGGTTAAGGCTAAAGTCAAGGTTATGGTAAAGTTAAGGTTTAGGTTAGGTTAAGGGTAAAGTCAAGGTTAAGGTTAGGTTAAGGTTAAGGTTAAGGTTAAGGGTTTGTTCAAGGTTAGATTTAGGTTATAGTTAAAGTGAAGGTTAAGGTAAGGTTAAGATTAATGTTAAGGTTATGTTAAGGTTAAGTTAAGGGTTTGGTTAAGGTTAAGGTTAAGGTTAGGGGTAAATTAAAGTTTAAGGTGAAAGTTAAGGTTAAGCATAAAGTCAAGGTTAAGGTTAATATTAGGGTAAGGTTAAGGTTAAGGGTTTGGTCAAGGTTAGGGTTAGGTTATAGTTGAAGTCAAGGTTAAGTTTAAGGTTAAGGGTAAGGTTAAGGTTAGGCTAGGCTAAGGTAAGGTTAAGGTTATAGTTAAGGTTAAGGTCAAGGTTAAGGTTAAGTAAAGTTTAAGGTTAAGGTTAATGTTAAGGGTTTGGTCAAGGTTAGGGTTAGGTTATATTTAAGGTCAAGGTTAAGGGTAAGGTTATAGTTAGGTTAAGGTTAAGTTTAAGGTTAAAGTTAGGTTAAGGTAAGGTTAAGGTTATGGGTTTAGTCAGGTTAAGGTTAAGGTTAAGGTTAAGGTTATGGTTAAGGGGGTAAGGTTAAGGTTAAGGTTATAGTTAAGATTAGGGTAAGGTTAAAGGTTAAGGTTAGGTTAAGGTTAAGGTTAAGGTTAAGGAAAATGTTAAGGTTAATGTTATGGGAAGGTTAAGGTTAAGGTTATTTGGGTAAGTTTAAGGGTAAGGTCAAGGTTAGGGTTTGGTTAAGGTTAAGGGTTAATGGTTTGGTTAAGGTTAGGGTTAGGCTATAGTTAAGGTAAAGGTTAAGGTTATGTTATGGTTAAGGTTAAGGTTACAATTTTAGTCAGGTTAAGGTTAAGGTTAAGGGTAAATTCAAGGTTAATGTTAGGTTAAGCTTAAGGTTAGGGTTAACGTTCAGGTTAAGCTTAAGGTTACGATTAGGGGACGATTACGGTTAAGGTTAAGGTTAATTTTAAGGTTAGGTTAATGTTAAGGGTGAAGGTTAAGGTTACGGGTCTTAACATTAACCTTAAAATTAACCTTCACCCTTAACCTTAACCTTAACCTTATCCTTCATTATAAGCTAACCTTAAACTTGACCTTAAATATAACCTAACCTTTACCTTAACCTTACCTTTACCTTAACCTTAACCCTTAACCTTAACCTTATCCTTAACCTTAACCAAACCCTTAATCTTAACCTTAACCTAACCTTAACCTTACCCTTAACTTGTGTTGGAGTTCCAATGTTTTGGCAAGGTTGGCAATACCAAAAGATGAGACAACATAGAGCCACTTTCAGACCTTAGGATCTAGCCCTCCTAGGTTCAGAGAGGGATCTCTCTATGATTATCAAAGGATATATGTATTTTAAGCTCTCAATTGTGATTTTAGGCTAGTTATAGGCTCAAGGTTGTTTGTTTTATTGTTTGATTTTGGTTGTTGAGAATCGGGAAGGAAGGTTTCACCATAAGACAAGGATAGGTAAAGAAGGAAGCTAGGCAAGGATAGATAACTCAGGGAACATCAAGGCCATTGGGAAATGGAGTCAAGAAAGGATTTACTTATGTTCAATGTGTAAGCTTCAGTTGGGCTAGTCATCTAGAGCATTTGGATCTCAAATACTAATTGGTGGGATGGAACACTAAGGAATGAGAATGAAGGATGGAGAACCATCTGATTCCATCTATAGATCAGGCCAGAGGTCATTTAACTCTAGGCCTGCTTGGAAAAAACCATCAAGCCTGATGTAGAGAAGCAGATCCTATTACTCTGCCAATGGTAAAGAGAAGGATATTCATGTATAAATCCTTAAGATCTCTAATAGGAATCTGCATTCCTACTTTTTGTGCATCCTCTACGCAGTAGACTTAGACATAAAGGCAACACAAGGGATCTTGAAAAGGTTTATATGGAAGGGGTAGGTTATGAAGAGGCAGCGACAGGCTTTACACCTCCCAACATTCCTAACCTCTTTCAATTAAATCTTAACAAAAACATCTGAACATTGATTCTATTAACTTGCACATCAGAGAGCAGGTAATAATCATCCACTACACTGGTTTAGTCAATTAAAAACAATATTCAGATACACATATGAGCAGAAAACATTAAAGACTGAGAGAGCTGGGACATAAGGTACCTAACAAGGGTAAATATTATGTCATGCGTTCAGATGCCAGTCAGAAGAACATGCAATGAAATGGAAACAAACGCAGAGAGGAGAAAAACATCACCAACTGCTGTAGATCAGGATCCAATGAAAACTGCTTATCATGTTAAACACAATACTAATCAGGTACATCACTGCCCAAAGCTTTTACATTCAGCCTGAATACATCATATTTCTCAGCCTATCATACAATCATTACACAGGGAACTTGGCTCAGGACAAAAATGCTTGCAATTCATTGATAACGCATCAACAAACATTACAATGATATCCTTCTGTGCTTTATAGCAGAAGAGACACAGAGGACCGACTGAGGAGGTAGGTGAATTTTAAATGTTACATTTAAACGCATCAATGAATGCAGGGCCGAGGCCCATTCCGCTTGATACGCTGTATATTTAATCTTTGTCACCTCCCTTGTGAAATAGAGATCTGCTTCGGATATGATTTGACCTTTTGGCTGTAGTACTCCAGGTGATTTGAACAAAATGAAAGAAACTGCTGAGAGGTCTTCCTCATAGATGTTAGATTGTTTTGAACTACAACTGGGAAGAAAAACTCCTTCAGGGACACGGCGCATAATAAATACTGTATGGGAGACCTGTCCTTTATGGAAAAACATTCTGCTAATAAGAAAACCTTGATATTACCTCTTATTGATGTTCAGGATCTCCAGATCGATCCTCGGGGTCTTCAAAATGATGCTTTGCCTCTTTAAACCTCTGTTTCAGAGCTCAATATCTTCATTGACGTGCACTAATCCCCCTGCTCTGTACTGAAACTCCTTGCTGCTTCATTACTGCCTCTGTCGAGTTAGCCTTGAGCTTTAAATGGCGCCGGCATGATTTTCGTCGTTTGAACTCTGCTTTCCATTAATGTGAGTCCTGACGGCCCCATTCCTTGACTTTCCTGATGGTACTGGCTCATTAGATTTGTTCCTGACTGCGCCGCTCGCCATTGAGGTAGTACATTGAACAGCGGCGGTCTCATCTCCTAGAAACTCTACAACACAGCGAACTTATGAAGAAAACAGTGGATGGAGCAATGAATGCAGGGTGGACGAAATGGTGGTGCGGCGGTGGCGGAAACAATGCTATCATGTAAAAGAATGATGAAAATGAAGTGGAGTGGTGGAATGCGTGGAAAATAGGGTTTGGTAGAAGTATGCAGTGCAGACCATTGGATTCAAGCCTGGAGATGAAGATCGACGGCGGAGATTGATCGGCGTAACAACACATGAAACGAACAAAAAACAAACAAAATGCATGAAATGCGACGGGGACGAATGTAAGAGTGGGACCCAGTGGAGGCGGAGGGCGATTAGATCTGAGCCGTTAGATCCCAGATCCAATGGACGGTCAGGATCAAATCAGAGGATCGCAATCGGGGGGGGGGCAGGGGTGACACATTCAAAAAGTTTCGATTGCGATCGGAGCGATGTTGCGATTGAGCGATGACCGTCGATATGGGGGGAAAGGATAGACCAGATTGAATCAGAAGACAGAGAGAAGGACTTGCGATCAGCGATCGGGTGAAGGATGCAATTGAGCACTGGCCGTTAGATCTGAAGGCCAGATTAATGGCTCGGATGTAATCGGAGGGGCAGTGCGATAGGGGGATCGGGAGTTGCGATGACCGTCAAATCTGCGGGAGGATGGACGGCTAGGATCAAATCGGGAGATCGGAAGACAAGGTCGCGATTGATCGGAGGGCGCATACAACATGTTGCGATTTCGATGGAGCGATTGGCGCTGGACCGTCGATCTGCGGGAGGAATCAATGGTGGAGAACGCGATCGGAGGACTGTAATCGGGGCGGCACTGCTGCGACTTGCGATTGCGATCGGACAGGGGATTGGCGATTGGGCGATGACCGTTGATCGCGGGAAGGATGAACGGCCCTGATCGAATCGGGAGATCGCAATCGGGGGCAGGAAGATAAGACTTGCGATTGATCGGGGGTCGGGGCGGAAGAATTGCGATTAGCGCTCCGCCGTCGATCTTTATGACAGATCAACGGATCAAAACACGTCGCGAGACTTGGTTAATAAAACAATTGCATGGGGGATTTTCAATGATGCACGGGAATTTCACCCGCCCGACGCTCCGATTGCAATTAGCGCCTGGGGCTTTAAGCGCTTGGTCCCAGTGCCCGGCCATGTGGGGAAGTGGTTTGAAAGGGGCTAGGGGGAAAGGGGCTAGGCCTTTAATAAGGTCGGAAGATGGGTTTTTTGCCCATTTTAATGGATTTTAAAGGGTCAAAAGGGAAACGATAGAGGGAGGAAGGGGAGAAATGGCCAACAAAGGTGTAAGGATTGAATTTAAAGGGGAACTTGGGGGATTTGAGAGGTAAGAAGGGGAATTGATGTATGTTGCAGGGGTAAAGGAGGGAATAATAGGCCTTTTTTAGCAATTTACTAGCAGAGGGGAAATTGTATTAGGCACAACAATAGAGAGACTTCAAGGAGGATGGTTTTTCAGGGGAAAGGCATTCCTTGAAGACTCAACAATGATTTAGCCCCCTATTTTCTTGTCAAAAATTTCATAGGGGGGCTAACAGTGGCTCCACATGGGGATGGCTTCTTCTTGAAGGAGTCAAGAATTCAGAAATTGATCTCTTGGTGTAGGCTAGATGCATGTTGCTTGAACCATCCCTTCTTTCTTTAGATTAGCTGCCACAATATATTAGATACACAAATCAGTAGAAACATTTTCCAAACCAATCTACCTACCCAAACTAGAGCTCTAACAATTTTCCCTTGGGTGCATTTGAACTAGCAGACCCTTTACATTTTATTTTGCAAAACAAAGACAAACCTATTCTAATTCTACCCTTATTGCTCCATGAGGCCAGATTAGAATGTTGGCCTCATACGATTCTCTACCTAAACTACTACCTGTTGGGATTAAAATGTCCAACAGGTTTCTTCACCTACATCCTAAGACAGGAAATTTAAACACGGCCCAAGCCGAGATTAGACTGTTCGACTTCGTCGAGCGTAAACTTGAAGAAAAACAAAAATTGAGAAGGCATGGAATTCTACAAGTCGTGAAACATCCTTCTTTCTTTCTTGTGACTCGGGTTTTGAGCATATTTGAGTCACTTCTTTCCTTTGCTCGATCCGGATTTTGAGCTTGTTTGGATCAGCTATTCGCTTTCCTTTTGGCTCGGGTTTTGAGTTTATTAGAGCCAATCCTTTTGCCTCGGAGGTTCATGTTTTGAGCATGTCCGAACCTCTCTTTTCATTCCGTTTTTTTGGAACAATTTCTTCTCTTTTTGCCGAAAATGAAAATTTGCAACGGTATATACAATGGAAATGAAAGCTGAAATGGGGAATTAGCGAAATAGTGTTTGAGCATCCCGCCATTGACGGGACCCCCCAAAAAAACTCGGAACCATCAAGTTCTTGCAAGAAAAAAATGCATTAGGACCCACAGGTGGCTTGAATGATGAAGGGACCTTGCCACAAGCCGTCAAATTTGCCATGTTTTCCTTTATCCTCTCTTCTTGAATCCCACTTCGGGACCTTGTCCCCAACTTTGAAATTTGTCTGCTTTGGTTCTTTTGTCAAAGCTCGTCTCTTCATGTTTTCCTTCACTTTGACAACTCTCGTTATAAACCTCGCTCCCTTGTTTGCTCGAAGACGGATTGTTTCATTAATTCTCGTTATCATGTTGTCCTCTTCGATTGGATTTCTTGGATAAGCTTTACCATCGGTATCCCAAGGCTAGTAGGAAAAAGCTGCTCGTCCCATAAACCGACTGGAAGGGTGACATGCCAATAGATTTCTTTATAGTGAGCACTGTATCGCCCACAAGGCTTGTATCAAATTTTTATGCCATGACCTTTTTGTTCTCTTCCAACGACTTCTTAATGATTGTAACCAGAGCTTTTATTTGATGATTCGACTAGGCCATTACCACAGGGGGTAATAGGCGGTTGAATTTCCAAGTGCAATTCCATACACGTGACGTAAATCAATCATTCTTTTGGATCCGAAAGCAACAACATTGTCGGTGATTATTTTCCTTGGGCGACCAAACCGAGATAATATGAAGTCTTCTAGGAACCTAATGATGACGGAATCGGTGGCATTCCTAGTGGGTATGGCTTCAATCCACTTAGTGAAGTAATCGATAGCAGTCGGGGATCCATTTGTGTTGCCCACAAGAAGAGGGGTGGATTTCTCCAATGAAGTCTAAGCCCCATTGCATGAAGGGGCCTTCTATGGTGATAGGTTGCGAGAGGGAGGGGGAAGGAGCTTTCTTTTGCCCTCAAAAATTTTTGCATTTGTGGCGGTGTAAGGACCATTTTATGAACATCACTAAAGAGTGTAGGCCAATAGTACCCAACCCCCGAGTATCTTATTTGTAGTGGCCTTCCAACTCGAGTGGCCTCCACACTCCCCGAAAGCATGGAATTCTTGTTTGATTCTTTTAGCTTCGGTTTCGAGCAAACATTTCAGCAAAAGACCATTTGGATTTTTTCCAATATAGACTCTCATTCATAATGCAGTAATTTCTAGCTTTGAGTTTTATGAATCGGCCTTTGTTTTGGACGAGTTTCTGGAGGGGCATTGAGGTGTGTGAGCACGTAAAGGATATCGGTGTACCAAGGAGAGTTCTGAAACTCGCTCCTCAATAGTTGGATGGGGTAATCCTTCCCCGCTCATCCAGGGGGCATTCATCATGTTAATATCAAGGGCCTCGTAGATTAGATTCAGCCCATCAATTGGGCCAGGGCCTTGACCTTTGATCAGCTTGGTGGGTTTGATTTCAATGTCATATTCTAAAATTGTAGCAATCCATTTTCCCCTTTTCCCATCCGGGTCTTGGGACATGATATCTTTGACCACTATATTTGGCACATAGGCAATGGTGTGGGAGTGCGTGAATGTACACCCTAAAGTCTTTTAAGGCCTTAATCGGGGCATAGGCCTACTTTTCCATGATGTTGTACTTTAAGGGTGCGTCTCTTAAGGCTTTACTTGAAGAAGGCTATAGAGTGCATTTCATTACCTTCTAAATTTTTTCCGCAACAAAAGCGCAGACTATTGTGTGTGGGGAAGCAAATGAAAAGATCGGAAAATCTTTTGAAAAGTCATGGCCGATAAGGACGAGGGGCACAGGGTAAGTGCAAGCTTTACGACTCAAACGATTTCTTGGCTTTGACGAGTCCACTTAATTCTAGCATCTTTCTTCAGACATTTCGATCATTTTTCCTAAGATGCTCGACAAGGTTGGGGATAAATCTTCTAAGGAAATTGATCTTCCCAATGAAGGACTCGTAGCTCCTTGATGTTTCTTGGATGTATAATTTGAAGTATTCCCTCAACTCTTTGGGGGGTCTATCCTAATCCCTTTCTTAGATATAATGTGGCCAAGAAGCTTACCTTCTTGCAGCCCAAAAACAGTCTTCTTAGGATTTAGGGACAGACCGTACCTTCTACATTTTTCAAAAACTTTCCTCAGATGTTTTAAGTGTTCTTCTTCTGTTTTAGAAAAGACAGTTAAGTCATCCAAGTAGATAACTATAAAGTGTCCAATCTCATCTGCGAAAGCAATATCCATTGCTCTCTGGAAGGTAGCTCCAGCATTCATCAATCCAAAAGGCATTTTCACATACATGAAGGTGCCCCATTGAGTGGTGAAGGCTGTTTTGAGTTGATCTTCTGGGAGTACCAGAACTTGGTTGTATCCTGAAAAACCATCAAGCAGGGAGATTCTTTTAGAGCCCACTACCTTCTGTAGGATATGCTCCATTCTGGGCAAAGGGTAGTTATCTTTCAAGGAGGCTTTGTTAAGGTTTCTGAAGTCTATGCACAGTCTAATCTCCCCTGTTTTTCATCTGAGAAAGCAATATACATTGCTCTCTGGAAGGTAGCTCCAGCATTCATCAATCCAAAAGGAATTTTCACATACATGAAGGTGCCCCATGGAGTGGTGAAAGCTGTTTTGAGTTGATCTTCTGGGAGTACCATAATTTGGTTGTATCCTGAAAAACCATCAAGCAGGGAGATTCTTTTAGAGCCCACTACCTTTTGTAAGATATGTTCCATTCTAGGCAAGGGGTAGTTGTCTTTCAGGGAGGCTCTATTCAGGTTTCTGAAATCTATGCATAGTCTGATCTCCCCTGTCTTCTTCCTTACAGCCACTAAGTTTGAAACCCAATCAGAAAACCTTACAGGGACAATTATGCCTGCCTCATACATATTTTTAATTTCCTTCTCTACTACAGGAAATTGTTTTGGATTAATCCTACGGAGTTTTTGTCTGAAAGGTTTCTGATTTTCCTTCAATGGTATCTTGTGTTGTATGATGTTGGTGTCATAGGCCTTTAAGTCTTCGTAGCTCCATGCAAACACATCAATGAATTCCTTAAACAAGTCAATGTATCTTTTCTTCATGTCTGCAGGTATAGACTTAGCCAGTTTTATCATTTTGGGTTTGTCTTCGGTGCCTATGTTGCATTCTTCTACATCTGATTCTGCATGTTCTATTGTGGGCTTCTTTGCAACATCATCGAAATCAAAGAGGTCCTCTAAGGGTGCTAAGCCTCTTGGTATGTTCTTGTCTTTGGCTTGTAGCACCTCCATTTCTTCTTTATCTGCGTTTTCACGTTTTATGGCTGAATATCCAGTTTCTTCAGAAAAAAGAATTTATTTCTATACTACAAGGTGTTTCTAGTTCATCTGGGGAATCCTCACTTGGGTAGCTGTCATCAGATTTTCAGTCTGAATCACAAAATTCAAACTCATTTCTGCCCATCAGGAAATCTTCAATATGTTTGTCTCCTTCAAAGACCTACCAGTATTTTTCATTGTCTGGCACTGCAGGCCTGAATTTAGTCTGAATGATGATTTGCTGGTCAACTGGGGCCTTAGGATATGAGCTAGCTAGGCAGGCTAGTCCATTTGCAATAGCGTTTTGACCCCTAGGAATGGATACTAAATCATATTCAACGAACGTTTTCAGCAAATCTAGAGTATCATTCCTATATGCCCTAAGCCTGGGGTGTTTTGCCGAATACTCACCATTCATCTGTTTGATCACTAACTCAGAGTCTCCTCTCACGACTATCCTACGGGCTCCTAATTTTTTCAACAGATTTAAGCCCAAGATTAGAGCCTCATATTCTACAATGTTATTCGTGCATTTGAAATGAAGATTGACAGCGTGGCTCTCTACGTGGTCATTTTCGGTGTTACGCAGCCACACTCCTGCTCCAGCGCTTTGTCTAGTACAGGACCCATCAAAGTTCATTTCCCACAGGGGTTCTTTGTTTACTTCAACTTCATTTTCTTCCTTACAGCTGGGTTCGTCATTAGGTTGAGTTGGGAGGTCTGTACTAGGTTGTAAACTATCTTGTTGTTCATAGAGGCCATGGATGTTAGGAAGGTGGTTAGCTGGCTGTTCTTGTTTTGTTTCTGTTTCACTTGGGGTGAGAGGTCCACCACAGATCCTACAGGCTTCATTGTTGATTTCCTCTTCATTTTCAGTGTGCTGCCCATGGTTTTCCTGATCATATTCTTCCAGAGTGGCCATTATGTGGAGGTCCATAGGCTCGGTGTTCTCATTTGCATGCCTATTCTAGAACTCTGGCTCTTCTAAGGATTCATCATTACAAAAGATGAATGATTCAAGGTCGGTATGTACAGAATATAATGGTGAATGTTCAGGTTTCTCGGGGCTACTGACTAGGAATTTCATTTGGGATTCTCTATATAGTCTTTTTAATTGGTCAAATATAGGAATAGTGGCATATGAGCCATCCATCTGCATGGTGCCTTGTAGCTTAGCTCCCCATGATCTAGATTATAACATGCCATACTTGGGTGGCACGTCTGCTACCACTACATCCATGACCATACATTTCGCAGGAATCTGAGTCAAACTCACACACAAGTCTTTGATTAGGCCAAGACATTTTACTCTACTCAAGTCAAAAGAATACAAGTCTTTATAGGGTCTGGTGATTTCTAGGCCTAACCTCTCCATAACTACCTTAGGCATCAGGTTGTGTGAGGCTCCAGAATCATCCATTGCATTGTGGAGTATTTTATCATGAATGTTGAGACTAATATAGAAAGGTGATACTACCCCTTCCTGAAACTTTCCTTCAATCTTAGGACCAAACAAGAGGGCAGGCTGATCATCATTCAAGTTTACAGAATCAGTGTTTTCCCCTAAATTCAATGCTTTCAAAATTTGGCCTTTATATACATCCTGAGAGGCCAACTCAGATAATGGTACAGAGATTTTAATTTTTGCAATCTCACTTTCTAAACTGAAAGTGGATTGACTCCTGGAAGTGTTCAACTCTGTTTTATTTGCCACTGTTTTAGTGGCTGAATCAATTTGTGTTTTCTCATTATGTACATGTGTAGGAACAATTTTATCAGGAGCACTAACTGAGGTGCTAGTGCTACTGGCTGGTTGACTTTGTCTTTCATTGTTTTGGTTTCCTTTTTATTTGTTACTCTCAGAACTCTTGGCTGTTGAATTGTTGTTCACAGCAGTTACTTTAGAAGGTTTTTCAAGCCTTTTCTTGATGGTAACATCGGGAGTTTTGGTTTTGGAAGTGTCTTGGTTCTTTTTTCTCCTGAGCTCATATTGCTCTCTGACCTATAACATGGAATTTTGGAACCCAAGTCTGTACTCTTCAGTTTCTAATCTTTCCTCATCCCAACATGAAGATGAGGGTTGATCTTCCTCTGAGTCACAGTTCAGAATTGAGTCCTCTGTTTCAAATATGTTAATAGTATTCCCTTCAGACTCTTCTATGATTCCCTCATCCTCATCTAGGAAATTTTGAAACGGGGGAATGATTTGTTGATCTGACTCTTTCTGTCTGTTGGGAGTGTTGTTGTTTCTTCTAAAGTTTTGATTTTGGTTCCTGTTTGGAGAGACAACCATATTTTCCATCATTTGGTATAGCTTATCCACATTCTTAGACAATTTGTCAATATTGGGATCTGAAGTGGAGGCTATAGCGTCATCCTTGTATGTTACTCTCTTCTCAACTCTCAGTTTGGCCCTTTTCTCAATCAAATTTGCCTCTATGTTTACTGCTCCTTTCTTCATATCCTCCAATGTGGTATATTCTTTATCTCTAAGCTCATAGGCCATGTCAGCATCAAATCCATCAGGATACTTGGCCAGGGCCATTCCTTGTGGAGGTTTCATGTGTTGGGGAAGAGCATTATAAATACTGTTGAATCTAGTGGTATAATCATGAACACTCTCTCCTACGTTCCTCTTAAGGGACATGTATTCTGCTAGGAGCTGGCGAGGATTTGCTCTAGTTTCCCATTTGTTGATGAAAGTCTGGTATAAAGCAGGGAGATATTGGATACTACCAGCAGGTAGGTTTTTAAACCACTTTTTAACTTCTCCCCCCAGGCTCTGCGCAAAAATTTTCATTTTGATCGTTTCATCATCAATTTCCATATAGTCAAAAGAGTTTTCCATTTTATCAACATGCTGTTGTGCTGTCGTAGGCTCTTTAGCAGGGAAGTGTGGGATCTTTGATTGATAGTCATTTGGTAAGGGCAGTAGAGGCTGAGGTAGGACTAGAGGTGCATACCAGGCTGCCATGATGATGTTCTGGTGGGGTATAGGGTTGGCTTGAGCAGCTGGTATTTGGATGACATGGATGTTCAGACCAACAGAAGTCTGTTGAGCAGATCTCGGGTGAGAAAGCCCCAAGTTTTGGAGAAAGTGGAGATCAGGTGGTGTGGAAGGAGGGGTTTCACTGTCCCTAGGGTCTGACTGGTCTGAAACACTGAATGACCTAGTTCTAGGTAATCTATTTTGAAGGTCTAGGTCGAAGAAAGGGTCTAATAGAGCTGCAAGATCTTCAGGTGCAGAATTGACTCTATGAATGTTGCTGGAAATAGTTGATCTCCTACTTACGGGCGTTCTCTTGAGGATTTTCTCAAGATTATCAACTATTTTGGGTGGGCTTGGATCAGGGAAAGCTCTTGTATGAATGGTTCTGTGAGCCAGAGTGTAATTTTTATCCAAGCAGCTTAACCCTACTAGTTATTTCTGCTGTGGTTGATGTTGTCTCAGGGCTGGTCTCCCAGTGGAGCCTTCATTATGTTTTGAATCTGGTCTCCCAGTGGAGTCTTATGTGAAACCAAGGTAATCAGCAGGCCTACTGATCACCAGTGGAGTCTTTTCGTTTGGGAATAATGGAGTCGCCAGGTGGAAGGTTTAGGATGTTTCTAGAGGGTACACTGTCCACCGCAGTGATGAGGAAATATCCTTTTCAGGGATATCCCACAAAACACAGCAAACTCAAACCAGAGATGGATTGGGAGGGAATTTACCAGATGTGTCACCTCCTAAAGAGGATGAGATCCGGAGGCTACCTGGCCCTTACCAGGCTCTGTCTAAGAGTAAGGGGTAAAACACACCAGAGGTAATGAAGGATAAGTGTTTTACTGCCAGCCTAAACAGAGGTTCTAGGTTTTCCGAGGCTTGGAGATGAAACTAGATGAAAGTACTCAGAAATTCCCCAGTGGAGTCGCCATTATGTTGGAGTTCCCATGTTTTGGCAAGGTTGGCAATACCAAAAGATGAGACAACATAGAACCACTTTCAGACCTTAGGATCTAGCCCTCTTAGGTCCAGAGAGGGATCTCTCTATGATTATCAAAGGATATATGTATTTGAAGCTCTCAATTGTGATTTTAGGCTAGTTATAGGCTCAAGTTTGTTTGTTTGATTGTTTGAGTTTGGTTGTTGAGAATCAGAAAGGAAGGTTTCACCATAAGACAAGGATAGGTAAAGAAGGAAGCTAGGCGAGGATAGATAACTCAGGGAACATCAAGGCCATTGGGCAATGGAGTCAAGAAAGGATTTACTTATGTTCAATGTGTAAGCTTTAGTTGGGCTAGTCATCTAGAGCATTTGGATCTCAAAGACTGATTGGTGGGATGGAACACTAAGGAATGAGAATGAAGGATGGAGAACCATCTGATTCTGTCTATAAATCAGGCCAGAGGTCATTTAACTCCAGGCCTGCTTGGAAAAAACCATAGGGAACACAAGGGATCTTGAAAAGGTTTATATGGAAGGGGTAGGTTATGAAGAGGCAGCGACAAGCTTTACACCTCCCAACGTTCCTAACCTCTTTCAATTAAATCTTAACAAAAACATCTGAACATTGATTCTATTAACTTGCACATCAGAGAGCAGGCAATAATCATCCACTACACTGGTTTAGTCAATTAAAAACAATATTCATACACATATGAGCAGAAAAAATTAAAGACTGAGAGAGCTGGGACATAAGGTACCTAATAAGGGTAAATCTTATGTCATGCATTCAGATGCCAGTCAGAAGAACATGCAATGAAATGGAAACAAACACAGAGAGGAGAAAAACATCACCAACTGCTGTAGATCAGGATCCAATGAAAACTGCTTATCATGTTAAACACAATACTAATCAGGTACATCACTGCCCAAAGCTTTTAAATTCAGCCTGAATACATCAAATTTCTCAGCCTATCATACAATCATTACACAGGGAACTTGGCTCAGGACAAAAATGCTTGCAATTCACTAATAACGCATCAACAACCATTACAATGATATCCTTCTGTGCTTTATAGCAGAAAAGACACAGAGGACCGACTGAGGAGGTAGGTGAATTTTAAATGTTACATTTAAACGCATCAATGAATGCAGGGCCAAGGCCCATTCCACTTGATACGCTGTATATTTAATCTTTGTCACCTCCCTTGTGCAATAGACATCTGCTTTGGATATGATTTGACCTTTTGGCTGTAGTACTCTAGGTGATTTGAACAAAATGAAAGAAACTGCTGAGAGGTCTGCCTCATAGATGTTAGATTGTTTTGAACTACAACTGGGACAAAAAACTCCTTCAGGGACACGACGCATAATAAATACTGTATGGGAGACCTGTCCTTTATGGAAAAACATTCTGCTGATAAGAAAACCTTGATATTACCTCTTATTGATGTTCAGGATCTCCAGATTGATCCTCGGGGTCTTCAAAATGATGCTTTGCCTCTTTAAACCTCTGTTTCAGAGCTCAAGATCTTCGTTGACGTGCACTAATCCCCCTGCTCTGTACTGAAACTCCTTGCTGCTTCATTACTGCCTCTGTCGAGTTAGTCTTGAGCTTTAAATGGCGCCGACATGATTTTCAGCGTTTGAACTCTGCATTCCATTAATGTGAGTCCGGACGGCCCCATTCCTTGACTTTCCTGATGGTACTGGCTCATTAGATTTGATCCTGACTGCGCCGCTCGCCATTGAGGTAGTACATTGAACAGCGGCAGTCTCATCTCCTAGACACTCTATAACACAGCGAACTTATGAAGAAAACAGTGGACGAAGCAATGAATGCAGGGTGGACGAAATGGTGGTGCGGCGGTGGCGGAAACAATGTTATCATGTAAAAGAATGATGAAAATGCAGTGGAGTGGTGGAATGAGCGGACAATAGGGTTTGGTAGAAGTATGCAACGCAGACCGTTGGATTCATGCCTGGAGATGAAGATCGACGGCGGAGATTGACTGGCATAACAACACATGAAATGAACAAAAAAAAAACAAAATGCATGAAATGCAACGGGGACGAATGTAAGAGTGGGACCCAGCGGAGGCGGAGGGCCATTAGATCTGAGCCGTTAGATCCCAGATCCAATGGAAGGTCAGGATCAAATCAGAGGATCGCAATCAGGGGGGGGGGTAGGGGTGACACATTCAAAAAGTTCTGATTGCGATCGGAGCGATGTTGCGATTGAGCGATGACCATCGATCTGGGGGGAAAGGACGGCCCAGATTGAATCGGAAGACAGAGAGAAGGACTTGCGATCAGCGATCAGGCGGAGGATGCGATTGAGCGCTGGCCGTTAGATCTAAAGGCCAGATCAACAACTCGGATGTAATCGGAGGGGCAGTGCGATCGGGGGATCGGGAGTTGCGATGACCGTCGGATCTGTGGGAGGATGGACGGCTAGGATCAAATCGGGAGATTGGAAGACAAGGTCGCGATTGATTGGAGGGCGCATACAACATGTTGCGATTGCGATGGAGCGATTGGCACTGGACCGTCGATCTGCGAGAGGAATCAACGGTGGAGAACGCGATCGGAGGACTGTAATCAGGGCGGCACTGCTGCGACTTGCGATTGCGATCGGACGGGGATTGGCGATTGGGCGATGACCGTTGATCGCGGGAAGGATGAACGGCCCTGATCGAATCGGGAGATCGCAATTGGGGGCAGGAAGATAAGACTTGCGATTGATCGGGGGTCGGGGCGGAAGACTTGCGATTAGCGCTCCGCCGTCGATCTTTACGACAGATCAACAGATCAAAACACGTCGTGAGACTTGGTTAATAAAATAGTCGCATCGGGGATTTTCAATGATGCACGGGAATTTCACCCGCCCGACGCTCCGATTGTGATTAGTGCCTGGGGCTTTAAGCGCTTGGTCCCAGCGCCCGGCCATGTGGGGAAGTGGTTTGAAAGGGGCTAGGGGGAAAGGGGCTAGGCCTTTAATAAGGTCGGAAGATGGGTTTTTTGCCCATTTTAATGGATTTTAAGGGGTCAAAAGGGAAACGATAGAGGGATGAAGGGGAAAAATGGCCAACAAAGGTGTAAGGGTAGAATTTAAAGGGGAACTTGGGGGATTTGAGAGGTAAGAAGGGGAATTGATGTATGTTGCAGGGGTAAAGGAGGGAATAATAGGCCTTTTTTAGCAATTTACTAGGAGAGGGGAAATTGTATTAGGCACAACAATCGAGAGACTTCAAGGAGGATGGGTTTTCAGGGGAAAGTCATTCCTTGAAGACTCAACAATGATTTAGCCCCCTATTTGCTTGTCAAAAATTTCATAGGGGGGCTAACAACCTGGACCTAACCTTAACCTAAACCTAACCTTGAGTAAACCCTTAACCTTAACCTAACCTTAACCTTAACCTAATTATTACCTTACCCCTAACCTTAAAATTGACCTTAACTATAACTAAACCTAACCTTGACAAAACCCTTAACATTAATCTTAACCTAACCATAACCTTGACCAAACCCTTAACATTAACATTAACCTCAACCTTAGCATAATCTAAACCTTAACCTAACCGTAACCTTAACGTTAAACTAAACCTTAACCTTAGCCTAACCATAACCCTAAAATTAACCTTAACTTTACCCTTAACCCAACCTTAACCTTAACCTTAACCTAACCCTAACCTTAATTTTACCCTTAACATTAACCTTAACCTTAATGTTAACTTTAACCTAATCTTAACCTTAACCTAACTGTAACCTTAATCTAACCTTAACCTTAACCTTAAACTTAACCTGAACTTTAGCCTAACCATAACCTTAACCTTATCCTTAACCTAACCCTAACCTTAAATTTAACCTTAACCTAAAATTAACCTTAACCTTAACCTAACCCTAACCTTAAACTTATCTTAACCTTAACCTAACCTTAACCTTGACTTTACCCTTAACGTAACCTTAACCTTAACCTTAACCTAAACCTTACCTTAAGAATAACCTTAACCTTACCTTGACCTTAATGATAACCTAAACCTAACCTTGATCAAACCCTTAACCTTAACCTTAACCTTTACCTTTACCCTAACCTTAGCCTAACCTTATCTTAACCTTAACCTAACCTTAACCTTGGCTTTACCCTTAACGTAACCTTAACCTTAACCTTAACTTAAACCTTAACCTTAACCCAACCTTAACTTAACCCTTAACATTAACCTTAACCTTAACTTTAACCTTAACCTTACCTTAACCTTAGCCTTAACCTAATCTTGATCTTAACCTTGACCTTAACCTTAACCTTAACCCTTATCCTTAACCTTTACCTAACCTTAAACTTAACCTAAACTTGACCTTAACTATATCCTACCCCTAACCTTAACCTAACCTTAACATTGACCTTAACTATAACATAACCTTTACCTTGACCAAACCCTTAATGTAACCTTAACCTTGACTTTACCCTTAACCTAACCTTAAATTTACTTTTAACCTTAACGTTAATCTTAACCTAACCTTAAAATTAACCTTGAACTTAACCTAACCTTAAAGTTAGGTTAAGGTTATGGTTAAGGTTAAGGGTTTGGCCAAGGTTAGGGTCAAGTTATAGTTAAGGTTAAGATCAAGGTTAGTGTTAACCTTAACCTAATCTTTCCCTAACCTTTACCCTAACCTTAGGTAAATTTAAGGTTAAGGTTAAGGTTTGGCCACGTTAATGTTAAGGTTAACCTTACCCTTACCTTAAACTTACCCTTAACCTTTACCCTAACCTTAACGTTAACCTTAACCTAACCCTAAACTTAACTTTACCCTTAACCTAGCCTTAACCTTGAATTTACCCTTAGTGTAACCTTACCCTTAACCAAACCCTTAACCTTAACCTGAACCTTAACCTTACCCTTAACCTTGACTTTAACCTTAACCTGAACCTTAACCTTACCCTTAACCTTGACCTTAACCTTAACCTTCACCTTAACCTTCCCAAACCCTTAAGGTTAGGTTAAGGTGAAGATTAAGGTTAGGGATAACGTTAAGGTGAGGTTGAGTTTAGGTTAATGTTTGGTCAAGGTTAGGGTTAGGTTAAGGTTAAGGTTAAGGTTAGGTTAAGGTTATTATTGAGGTTAAGGTTAGGTTAAGAATAAGGTTAAGGTTAAGGGTAAGGTTAAGGTTAAGGTTATGGTTAAGGTTAGGTTAAGGGTAAAGTTAAGGTTAAAGTTAGCTTAAGGTTAAGGTTAATTTAAGGTTAGGTTAAGGTTAAGGTTAATGTTAGGATGAGGTTAAGATTAAGGGTATGATCAAGGTTATGGTTAGGTTAGAGTTAAGGTCAGGGTTAAGGTTAGGTTAAGATTAAGCTTGAGGTTAGGTTAAGGTTAAGGTTAATGTTAAGGGTTTGGTCAAGGTTAGGTTTAGGATAAAGGAAAAGTTAATGTTAAGGTTTGGTTAAGTTTAAGGTCAAGGTTAGGGGCAAATATAAGGTCAAGGTTAGGGTTTGGTTATATTTAAGGTTAAGGGTCTGGTCAAGGTTAGGGTTAGGTTAAGGTTAGATTAGGATAAGATCAAGCTTAAGGTTACAGGTTTAGTCAGGTTAAGGTTAAGGTTACGGTTAAGTTTAAAGTCAAGGTTAAGAGTTTGGTTAAGGTTAAGGTTAGGTTAAGTTAAGGTTAAGGTTAGGTTAAGGGTAAAGTTAAGGTTAAGGTTAGGTTAAGGGTAAGGGTAAGGGTAAGGGTAAGGTTAAGGTCAAGGTCGAGGTCAATGTCAAGGTCAAGGTTAAGGTTAAGGTTGGGTTAAGGGTAAAGTCAAGGTTATGGTAAAGTTAAGGTTAAGGTTAGGTTAAGGGTAAAATAAAGGTTAAGGTTAGGTTAAGGTTAAGGTTAAGGGTTTGTTCAATGTTAGGGTTAGGTTATATTTAAAGTCAAGGTTAAGATAAGGTTAAGATTAATGTTAAGGTTAAGTTAAGGTTAAGTTAAGGGTTTGGTTAAGGTTAAGGTTAGGGGTAAAGTAAAGTTTAAGGTGAAATTTAAGGTTAAACATAAATTCAAGGTTAATGTTAGGTTAAGGCTAAGATTAGGGTAAGGTTAATGTTAAGGGTTTGGTCAAGGTTAGGGTTAGGTTATAGTTAAGGTCAAGGTTAAATTTAAGGTTAAGGGTAAGGTTAAGGTTAAGGTTAGGTTAGGTTAAGGTAAGGTTAAGGTTATAGTTAAGGTTAAGGTTAAGGTCAAGGTTAAGGTTAAGTAAATTTTAAGGTTAAGGTTAATGTTAAGGGTTTGGTCAAGGTTAGAGTTAAGTTATAGTTATGGTCAAGGCCAAGGTTAAGGGTAAGGTTATAGTTAGGTTAAGGTTAAGTTTAAGGTTAAAGTTAGGTTAAGGTAAGGTTAAGGTTATGGGTTTAGTCAGGTTAAGGTTAAGGTTAAGGTTATGGTTAAGGGGGTAAGGTTAATGTTAAGGTTATGGTTAAGGTTAGGGTAATGTTAAAGGCTAAGGTTAAGGTTAAGGTTAAGGTTAAGTTAATGTTAAGGAAAATGTTAAGGTTAATGTTATGGGAAGGTTAAGGTTAAGGTTAAGGCTATTTGGGTAAGGTTAAGGTTAAGGTTAAGGGTAAGGTCAAGGTTAAGGTTAAGGTTAAGTTTAAGGGTTTGGTTAAGGTTAAGGTTACAAGTTTAGTCAGGTTAAGGTTAAGGTTAAGGGTAAAGTCAAGGTTAATGTTAGGTTAAACTTAAGGTTAGGGTTAACGTTTATGTTAAGCTTAAGGATACACTTAGGGGATGGTTACGGTTAAGGTTAAGGTTAAGTTTAAAATTAGGTTAAGGCTAAGGGTGAAGGTTGAAGTTACAGGTCTTAACCTTAACCTTAACCTTAACCTTCACCCTTACCCTTAACCTTAACCTTATCATTCACTATAACCTAACCTTAAACTTGACCTTAACTATAACCTAACCTTTACCTTAACCTTAACCTTACCTTTACCTTAACCTTAACCCTTAACCTTAACCTTAACCAAACCCCTAATCTTAACCTTAACCTAACCTTAACCTTACCCTTAACCTTGACCTAAACTTAACCTAAACCTAACCTTGAGCAAACCCTTAACCTTAACCTAACCTTAACCTTAACCTTAACCTAATTATAACCTTACCCATAACCTTAACATTGACCTTAACTATAACCTAAACCTAACCTTGACCAAACCCTTAACATTAACCTTAACCTAACCATAACCTTGACCAAACCCTTAACATTAACATTAACCTCAAGCTTAGCCTAACCATAACCTTAACCTAACTGTAACCTTAACTTAATCGTAACCTTAACTTCAAGCTAAACCTTAACCTTAGCCTAACCATAACCCTAACATTAACCTTAAATTTACCCTTAACCAAACCTTAACCTTAACCTTAACCTAACCCTAACATTAATTTTACCCTTAACATTAACCTTGACCTTAAACTTAACCTAATCTTAACCTTAACCTAACTGTAACCTTAATCTAACCTTAACCCTAATATTAACCTTAACCTTAGCCTAACCATAACCTTAACCTTATCCTTAACCAAACCCTAACCTAAAATTTACCCTTAACCTAAAATTAACCTTAACCTTAACCTAACCCTAACCTTAACTTTAACCTTAACCTTAACATTATCTTAACCTTAACCTAACCTTAACCTTGAATTTACCCTTAACGTATCCTTAGCCTTAACCTTAACCTTAACCTTACCTTGACCTTAACGATAACCTAACCCTAACCTTGATCAAACCCTTAACCTTAAACTTAAGTTGAACCTTTACCCTAACCTTAGCCTAACCTTATCTTAACCTTAACCTAACATAACCTTAACCTTAACCTTAACTTTAACCTTAACCTTAACCTTAACCCAAGCTTAACCTAACCCTTAACCTTAACCTTAACCTTAACATTAACCTTAACCTTACCTTGACCTTAACCTTAACCTAATCTTGATCTTAACCTTGACCTTAACTTTAACTTTAACCCTTATCTTTAACCTTTACCTAACCTTAACCTTAACCTAACTTTGACCTTAACTATAACCTAACCCTAACCTTAACCTTAACCTAACCTTAACATTGACCTTAACTATAACATAACCTTTACCTTTACCAAACCCTTAACGTAACCTTAACCATGACTTTACCCTTAACGTAACCTTAACCTTGACCTTAACTTTACCTTTAACCTTAACCTTAACCTTAACTTAACCTTGAACTTAACCTTGACATTATCCTTAACCTTAAGGTTAGGATGAGGTTAAGGTTAAGGTTAATGATTTAGCCAAGGTTAGGGCCAGGTTATAGTTAAGGTCAAGGTCAAGGTCAAAGTTAATATTATTCTAATCTTCCCCTACCCTTAACCCTAACCTTAGGTAAATTTAAGGTTAATGTTAAGGTTAACCTTAACGTAACCCTAACCGTAACTTTACCCTTAACCTAGCCTTAGCCTTGACTTTACCCTTAGCATAACCTTAATCTTAACCTTAACCTTACCCTTAACCTTGACCTTAACCTTAACCTTCCCAAACCCTTAAGGTTAGGTTAAGGTGAAGATTAAGGTTAGGGATAACGTTAAGGTTAGATTGAGTTTAGGTTAATGTTTGGTCAAGGTTAGGGTTAGGTTAAGGTTAAGGTTAAGGTTAGGTTAAAGTTATTGTTAAGGTTAAGGTTAGGTTATAGTTAATGTTAAGGGTAAAGTCAAGGTTAAGGTTACGTTAAGGGTAATTTCAAGGTTAAGGTTAGGTTAAGACTAAGGTTAAGGTTAAGGGTAAGGTTATGGTTAACGTTAGGTTAATGGGTAAATTTAAGGTTAAGGTTAGGTTAAGGTTAAGGTTAATTTAAGGTTAGGTTAAGGTTAATGTTAGGCTAATCTTAAGATTAAGGTTAAGGTTAAGGGTCTCATCAAGGTTAGGGTAAGGTTAGAGTTAAGGTCAGGGTTAAGGTTAGGTTATGATTAAGCTTGAGGTTAGGTTAAGGTTAAGGTTAGGTAAAGGTTAAGGTTAAGGTTAATGTTAAGGGTTTGGTCAATGTTAGGGTTAGGTTAAGGGCAAAGTTAATATTAAGGTTTGGTTAAGGTTAAGGTCAAGGTTAAGGGTAAAGTTAAATTCAAGGTTAGGGTTTGGTTATAGTTAGGGTTAAGAGTATGGTCAAGGTTATGGTTAGGTTAAGGTTAAAGTTAAGGTTAGGTTAGGATAAGATCAAGGTTAAGGTTACGGGTTTAGTCAAGTTAAGGTTAAGGTTACGGTTAAGGTTAAAGTCAAGGTTAAGGGTTTGGTTAAGGTTAAGGTTAGGTTAAGTTAAGGTTAAGGTTAGGGGAAGGTTAAGGTTAGGTTAAGGGTAAGGGTAAGGGTAAGGGTAAGGTTAAGGTTAAGGTCAATGTCAAGGTTAAGGTTAAGGGTAAAGTCAAGTTTATGGTAAATTTAAGGTTAAGGTTAAGGTTATGTTAAGGGTAAAGTCAAGGTTAAGGTTACGTTAAGGTTAAGGTTAAGGTTAAGGGTTTGTTCAAGGTCAGGGTTAGGTTATAGTTAAGGTTAAGGTTAAGGTAAGGTTAAGGTTAATGTTAAGGTTAAGTTAAGGGTTTGGTTAAGGTTAAGGTTAGGGGTAAAATGAAGTTTAAGGTGAATGTTAAGGGTTTGGTCAAGGTTAGGGTGAGGTTATAGTTAACATCAAGGTTAAGTTTAGGGTTAAGGGTAAGGTTAATGTTAAGGTTAGGTTAGGTTGAGGTAAGGTTAAGGTTATAATTAAGGTTAAGGTTAAGGTCAAGGTTAAGGTTAAGTAAAGTTTAAGGTTAAGGTTAATGTTAAGGGTTTGGTCAAGGTTAGGGTTAGGTTATAGTTAAGGTCAAGGTTAAGGTTAAGGGTAAGGTTATATTTAATTTAAGGTTAAGTTTAAGATTAAAGTTAGGTTAAGGTAAGGTTAAGGTTATGGGTATAGTCAGGTTAAGGTTAAGGTTAAGGTTAAGTTTATGGTTGAGGGGGTAAGGTTAAGGTTAAGGTTAATGTTAAGGTTATGGTTAAGGTTAGGGTAAGGTTAAAGGTTAAGGTTAATTTTAAGTTAAGGTTAAGGAAAAATTTACGGTTAATGTTATGGAAAGGTTAAGGTTAAGGTCAAGGTCAAGGTTAACGTTAAGGTTAAGGTTAATGGTTTGGTTAAGGTTAGGGTTAGGCTATAGTTAAGGTAAAGGTTAAGGTTAAGGTTAAGGGTAAAGTCAAGGTTAATGTTAGGTTAAGCTTAAGGTTAGGGTTAACGTTCAGGTTAAGGTTAAGTTTATGGTTAGGGGATGGTTACGGTTAAGGTTAAGGTTAAGTTTAAGGTTAGGTTAAGGTTAAGGGTGAAGGTTAAGGTTACGGGTCTTAAAATTAACCTTAAACTTAACCTTCACCCTTAACCTTAACCTTAACCTTAACCTTATACTTCACTATAACCTAACCTTAAACTTGACCTTAACTATAATCTAACCTTTACCTTTACCTTAACCTTACCTTTACCTTAACCTTAACCCTTAACCTTAAACTTATCCTTAACCTTAACCAAACCCTTAATCTTAACCTTAACCTAACCTTAACCTTACCCTTAACCTTGACCTAACCTTAACCTAAACCTAACCTTGAGCAAACCCTTAACCTTAACCTTAACCTTAACCTAATTATAACCTTACCCTAACCTTAACATTGACCTTAAATATAACCTAAACCTAACCTTTACCAAACCCTTAACATTAACCTTATCCTTACCCTAACCTTGACCAAACCCTTAACATTAAAATTAACCTCAACCTTAGCCTAATTTTTACCTTAATCTAACTGTAACCTTAACCTAACCGTAACCTTAATGTTAACCTAAAACTTAACCTTAGCCTAACCATAATCCTAACATTAACCTTAAATTTACCCTTAACCCAACCTTAACCTTAACCTAACCCTAACCTTAATTTTACCCTTAACCTGAACCTTAACCTTAACCTAACTGTAACCTTAATCTAGCCTTAACCTTAAACTTAACCTTGACCTTAACTTTAACCTTAGCCTAACCATAACCTTAAACTTATCCTTAACCTAACCCTGACCTTAAACTTATCCTTAACCTAAAGTTAACTTTAACCTTAACCTAACCCTAACCTTAACTTTAATCTTAACCTTAACCTTATCTTAACCTTAACCTAACCTTAACCTTGACTTTACCCTTAACGTAACCTTAACCTTAACCTTAACCTTAACCTTAAACTTACCTTAACATTAACCTTAACCTTACCTTAACCTTAACCTTAACCTAACACTAACCTTGATTAAACCCTTAACCTTAACCTTAAGCTAAATCTTTACCCTAACCTTAGCCTAACCTTATCTTAAACTTAACCTAACCTTAACCTTGGCTTTACCCTTAACGTAACCTTAACCTTAACCTTAACATTAACCTTAACCTTAACCCAACCTTAACCTAACCCTCAACCTTAACCTTAACCTTAACGTTAACCTTAATCTTACCTTGAGCTTAGCCTTAATCTAATCTTGATCTTAACCTTGACCTTAACCTTAACCTTAACCCTTATCCTTAACATTTACCTAACCTTAACCTTAACATAACCTTGACCTTAACTATAACCTAACTCTAACCTTAACCGTAACCTAACCTTAACGTTGACTTTAACTATAACGTAGCCTTTACCTTGACCAAACCCTTAACGTAACCTTAACATTAACTTTACCCTTAACGTGACCTTAACCTTGACCTTAACTTTACCTTTAGCCTTAACCTTGACCTTAACTTTACCTTTAGCCTTAACCTTAACCTTAACCTAACCTTAAACTTAACCTTGACCTTAACCTTAACGTTAAGGTTAGGTTAAGGTTAAGGGTTTGGCCAAGGTTGGGGTCAGGTTATAGTTAAGGTTAAGGTCAAGGTCAAAGTTAACCTTAACCTAATCTTCCTCTAACCTTAACCTTAACCTTAGGTAAATTTAAGGTTAAGGTTAAGGTTAAGGTTAACCTTACCGTTACCTTAAACTTACCCTTAACCTTAACGGTAACCTTATCCTAACCCTAACCTTAACTTTACCCTTAACCTAGCCTTAATCTTGACTTTACCCTTAGCATAACCTTAACCTTAACCAAACCCTTAACCTTAACCTTAACCTAAACCTTAACCTTACCCTTAACCTTGACCTTAACCTTAACCTTCCAAAAACCTTAAGGTTAGATTAAGGTGAAGATTAAGGTTAGGGATAACGTTAAGGTTAGATTGAGTTTAGGTTAATGTTTGGTCAAGGTTAGGGTTAGGTTAAGGTTAAGTTGAAGGTTAGGTTAACATTATTGTTAAGGTTAAGGTTAGGTTATAGTTAATGTTATGGGTAAAGTCAAGGTTAAGGTTACGTTAAGGGTAATTTCAAGGTTAAGGTTAGGTTAAGAATAAGGTTAAGGTTAAGAGTAAGGTTATGGTTAAGGTTAGGTTAAGGGGTAAATTTAAGGTTAAGGTTAGGTTAAGGTTAAGGTTAATTTAAGGTTAGGTTAAGGTTAAGGTTAATGTTAGGCTAAGCTTAAGATTAAGGTTAAGGTTAAGTGTCTGATCAAGGTTAGGGTAAGGTTAGAGTTAAGGTCAGGGTTAAGGTTAGGTTATGATTAAGCTTGAGGTTAGGTTAAGGTTAAGGTTAGATAAAGGTTAAAGTTAAGGTTAATGTTAAGGTTTTGGTCAAGGTTAAGGTTAGGTTAAGGGCAAAGTTAATGTTAAAGTTTGGTTAAGGTTAAGGTCAAGGTTAAGGGTAATTTTGGTCAAGGTTAGGGTTTGGTTATAGTTAAGGTTAAGGGTCTGGTCAAGGTTAGGGTTAGGTTAAGGTTAAAGTTAAGGTTAGGTTAGGATAACATCAATGTTAAGGTTACGGGTTTAGTCAAGTTAAGGTTAAGGTCACGGTTAAGGTTAAAGTCATGGTTAAGGGTTTGGTTAAGGTTAAGGTTAGGTTAAGGTTAAGGTTAGGTTAAGGGTAAAGTTAAGGTTAAGGTTAGGGGAAGGTTAAGGTTAGGTTAAGGGTAAGGGTAAGGGTAAGGTTAAGGTTAAGGTCAATGTCAAGGTCAAGGTTAAGGTTAAGGTTGAGGTTAAGGGTAAAGTCAAGGTTATGGTAAAGTTAAGGTTAAGGTTAAGGTTAGGTTAAGGGTAAAGTCAAGGTTAAAGTTACGTTAAGGTTAAGGTTAAGGTTAAGGGTTTGTTCAAGGTTAGGGTTAGCTTATAGTTAAGGTTAAGGTTAAGGTAAGGTTAACGTTAATGTTAAGGTTAAGTTAAGGGTTTGGTTAAGGTTAAGGTTAAGGTTAGGGGTAAAATAAAGTTTAAGGTGAATTTTAAGGGTTTGGTCAAGGTTACGGTTAGGTTATAGTTAACGTCAAGGTTAAGTTTAAGGTTAAGGGTAAGGTTAATGTTAAGGTTAGGTTAGGCTGAGGTAAGGTTAAGGTTATAATTAAGGTTAAGGTTAAGGTCAAGGTTAAGGTTAAGTAAAGTTTAAGGTTAAGGTTAATGTTAAGGGTTTGGTCAAGGTTAGGGTTAGGTTATAGTTAAGGTCAAGGTTAAGGTTAAGGGTAAGGTTATATTTAGTTTAAGGTTAAATTTAAGATTAAAGTTAGGTTAAGGTTATGGGTTTAGTAAGGTTAAGGTTATGGTTAAGGGGGTAAAGTTAAGGTTAAGGTTAATGTTAAGGTTATGGTTAAGGTTAGGGTAAGGTTAAAGGTTAAGGTTAAGTTAAGGTTAAGGTTAAGGTTAATGTTAAGTTAAGTTTAAGGAAAATTTTAAGTTTAATGTTATGGAAAGGTTAAGGTTAAGGTTAAGGTTAAGGTCAAGGTCAAGGTCAAGGTTAAGGTTAAGGGTTTGGTTAAGGTTAGGGTTAGGTTATAGTTAAGGTAAAGGTTAAGGTTAGGGTTAGGTTATAGTTAAGGTAAAGGTTAAGGTTAGGTTATGGTTAAGGTTTAGGTTAAGGGTAAAGTCAAGGTTAATCTTAGGTTAAGCTTAAGGTTAGGGTTAACGTTTAGGTTAAGCTTAAGGTTATGGTTAGTGGATGGTTACGGTTAAGGTTAAGGTTAAGTTTAAGGTTAGATTAAGGTTAAGGATTAAGGTTAAGGTTACGGGTCTTAAAATTAACCTTAAACTTAACCTTCACTCTTAACCTTAACCTTAACCTTAACCTTATCCTTCACTATAACCCGACCTTAAACTTGACCTTAACTATAATCTAACCTTTACCTTTACCTTAACCTTACCTTTACCTTAACCTTAACCCTTAACCTTAAACTTATCCTTAACCTTAGCCAAACCCTTAATCTTAACCTTAACCTAACCTTAACCTTACCCTTAACCTTGACCTAACCTTAACCTAAACCTAACCTTGAGCAAACCCTTAACCTTAACCTAACCTTAACCTTAACCTTAACCTAATTATAACCTTAACCCTAACTTTAACATTGACCTTAAATATAACCTAAACCTAACCTTGACCAAACCCTTAACATTAACCTTATCCTTACCCTAACCTTGACCAAACCCTTAAAATTAACATTAACCTCAACCTTAGCCTAATTTTTACCTTAACCTAACTGTAACCTTAACCTAATCGTAACCTTAAAGTTAACCTAAAAATTAACCTTAGCCTAACCATAACCCTAACATTAACCTTAAATTTACCCTTAACCCAACCTTAACCTTAACCTAACTCTAACCTTAATTTTACCCTTAACCTTAACCTTAACCTTAACCTAACTGTAACCTTAACCTTAAACTTAACCTTGACCTTAACCTTAGCCTAACCATAACCTTAACCTTATCCTTAACCTAACCCTAACCTTAAATTTATGCTTAACTTAAAATTAACCTTAACCTTAACCTAACCCTAACCTTAACTTTATACTTAACCTTAACCTTATCTTAACCTTAACCTAACCTTAACCTTGACTTTACCCTTAATGTAACCTTAACCTTAACCTTAACCTTAAACTTAACCTTAAACTTACCTTAAGATTAACCTTAACCTTACCTTAACCTTAACCTTAACCTAACCCTAACCTTGATCAAACCCTTAACCTTAACCTTAAGCTGAACCTTTACCCTAACCTTAGCCTAACCTTATCTTAAACTTAACATAACCTTAACCTTGGCTTTACCCTTAACGTAACCTTAACCTTAACCTTAACATTAACCTCAACCTTAACCCAACCTTAACCTAACCCTCAACCTTAACCTTAACCCTAATTTTAACCTTAATCTTACCTTGACCTTAGCCTTAACCTAATCTTGATCTTAACCTTGACTTTAACCTTATCCTTAACCCTTATCCTTAACATTTACCTAACCTTAACCTTAACCTTAACCTTGACCTTAACTATAACCTAACTTTAACCTTAACCTTAACCTAACCTTAACGTTGACCTTAACTATAACGTAACCTTTACCTTGACCAAACCCTTAACGTAACCTTAACATTAACTTTACCCTTAACGTGACCTTAACCTTGACCTTAACTTTACCTTTAACCTTAACCTTAACCTTAACCTAACCTTAAACTTAACCTTGACCTTAACCTTAACGTTAAGGTTAGGTTAAGGTTAAGGGTTTGGCCAAGGTTGGGGTCAGGTTATAGTTAAGGTTAAGGTCAAGGTAAAAGTTAACCTTAACCTAATCTTCTCCTAACCTTAACCCTAACCTTAGGTAAATTTAAGGTTAAGGTTAAGGTTTGGCCTGGTTAGGGTTAAGGTTAACCTTACCCTTACCTTAAACTTACCCTTAACCTTAACCGTAACCTTAACGTTAACCTTAACCTAACCCTAACCTTAACTTTACCCTTAACCTAGCCTTAACCTTGACTTTACCCTTAGCATAACCTTACCCTTAATCTTGACCTTCACCTTAACGTTAACTTGAACCTTAATCTTACCCTTAACCTTGACCTTAACCTTCCCAAACCCTTAAGGTTAGGTTAAGGTGAAGATTAAGGTTAGGGATAATGTTAAGGTTATGTTGAGTTTAGGTTAATTTTTGGTCAAGGTTAGGGTTAGGTTAAGGTTAAGGTTAAGGTTAGGTTAAGGTTATTGTTAAGGTTAAGGTTAGGTTATAGTTAATGTTAAGGGTAAAGTCAAGGTTAAGGTTACGTTAAGGGTAATTTCAAGGTTAAGGTTAGGTTAATAATAAGGTTAAGGTTAAGGGTTAAGGTTAGGTTATGATTAAGCTTGAGGTTAGGTTAAGGTTAAGGTTAGGTAAAGGTTAAGGTTAAGGTTAATGTTAAGGGTTTGGTCAGGGTTAGGGTTAGGTTAAAGGCAAAGTTAATGTTAAGGTTTGGTTAAGGTTAAGTTCAAGGTTAAGGGTAAAGTTAAGGTCAAGGTTAGGGTTTGGTTAGAGTTAAGGTTAAGGGTCTGGTCAAGGTTAGGGTTAGGTTAAGGTTAAAGTTAAGGTTAGGTTAGGATAAGATCAAGGTTAAGGTTATGAGTTTAGTCAGGTTAAGGTTAAGGTTACGGTTAAGGTTAAAGTCAAGGTTAAGGGTTTGGTTAAGGTTAAGGTTAGGTTAATCTAATGTTAAGGTTAGGTTAAGGGTAAAGTTAAGGTTAAGGTTAGGGTAAGGTTAAGGTTAGGTTAATGGCAAGGGTAAGGGTAAGGTTAAGGTTAAAGTCAATGTCAAGGTCAAGGTTAAGGTTAAGGGTAAATTCAAGGTTATGGTAAAGTTAAGGTTAAGGTTAAGGTTAGGTTAAGGGTAAAGTCAAGGTTAAGGTTACGTTAAGGTTAAGGTTAAGGTTAAGGTTAAGGTTAAGGGTTTGTTCAAGGTTAGGGTTAGGTTATAGTTAAGGTTAAGGTTAATGTTAAGGTTAAGTTAAGGGTTTGGTTAAGGTTAGGGGTAAAACAAAGTTTAAGGTGAATGTTAAGGGTTTGGTAAAGGTTAGGGTTAGGTTATAGTTAACATCAAGGTTAAGTTTAAGGTTAAGGGTAAGGTTAATGTTAAGGTTAGGTTAGGTTTGGGTAAGGTTAAAGTTATAATTAAGGTTAAGGTTAAGGTCAAGGTTAAGGTTAATTAAAGTTTAAGGTTAAGGTTAATGTTAAGGGTTTGGTTAAGGTTAAGGTTAAGGTTAAGGGTTTGGTTAAGGTTAGGGTTAGGCTATAGTTAAGTTAAAGGTTAAGGCTAGGTTATGGTTAAGGTTAGCGGAAAATTCAAGGTTAATGTTAGGTTAAGCTTAAGGTTAGGGTTAACGTTCAGGTTAAGCTTAAGGTTATGGTTAGGGGATGGTTACAGTTAACGTTAAGGTTAAGTTTAAGGTTAGGTGAAGGTTAAGGGTGAAGGTTAAGGTTACGGGTCTGTTGAGGAGGTAAATCCCCTCTACAGACAGAGGCGATCCCTACTAGCCCAGCAGGGGTCTAGCAACAATCAAACAATGTTATGACGCAAGCTCCTAGTTACGAATGGAAAGACTAGGAATAGAAGCCTACCTGGATTCCAACGCTATGATCTGAAGAAGAAGCGTCCCCGTTCCTCAGCCTCGGCAGATCACAATCCTTCCACGATCTCCGCGGATGAACACCTGCACATGGAAGAAACGAACAGATACAAGCATAGAAACCAACATACGTAACTAAACATCAGTCAGAAAGGACATTACTCGCATTAACATGATGGAAAACGAAGTGGAACCATAATCATAATCATCTATTAAATAACCAGCGAAGAAAGATTACAACCAAGTTCTGACGTCGCGGTCTCCTTCGGACGGGTTTCCAGTAGTCCACGTCTCGCAAAGCTCGCCAAGGAAAGGGAAAACCTCTCCGGAGTCTCGTGACAATGGTCTCCTTACTTGAGTCAGCCTTAAGGGAAAGAGAGGGTGCTTTACAACACAAAGGCTCTTGGGAATATGGAGATTCGGAGCTTAGGCACTTCAAGACTAGCTTGCCATTGATCTGAGCAAGCTTTTATAGATGGGGAAGGAGGAGTTGGGATCCCTATTATTATGGGATTGGCCCTATCAACAAGGAAGGTTCCATGGGAGGTGGCAAAACAACTTCCCTTCCATAGAACTCCCGCAGCCAAACCTCCCAACTCAAGATAGGCAATGGTTTGTGAGTTTGTTGGAACTCAAATTCCGCCATCCTTATTTAAAAAACAGTCCCTAAATTGGGTGGCACGACTACGGCTCTATGACAGAGCGCCAGTTGGCGCGACCTCTTTGCAGGATTTTCCCCATTGGCGCAGCGTCTTGGTATTGCTGTGGCGCCCATTGCCAAAAGGGATGTTTTCATGACTTTTGTAGGGGGAGATGTATCTCGAGGAAAATAAATCTCATGCTAAGAGGAATGCATTGATGATGTTTTCCAGGCTTGACAATGTTCACGGAGTCCCCAAAGGGGCCCTCCATTGTGCGGGACGGGGAATATGGTAAGGACGGTGACAAATTCTTTGTACTGCCAGATGCCCCCTAAAGTATGAGGCTTGAGAGAGAGTGAAGTAGCTGCAGGGAGCACATCTGTTCCAGCGAAGGCTCGCCGTCGGAAAACCTGTGAGAAGATACAAGCGATATCTCAAGTACATGGTGTATAAGTGGTATGGATAAGTGGTATGGGCATGACCATCCAAGAAAGCAGTATGCTATAATCCGGATCCAGGGTATGGGCGCAGCCATCCAGCTAGGATCAAATAAATAGACTCACGTATGGTCGCAGCCATCCAATCAATGAGTCATATGCATAATGATAATAATCCACAATCGCAGGCTTCGGATTACAAACGGACACAATCCGGGGGTCTTGCGCTCCGCTGCGACCCACGAGTGCAAGTTCAAGCATGTGAATATGTGAAATTTGAAGTCGAACATGCAAGACATCGTCTAATTACCGACCCAGTGATGGTGTTGGATGCGAGAGAAACCACCAATAATGACAATGGTCCTCAAAGTACTACGGGTACAATCATGGCGTGCGAATAAATGAGGCGGGAAGCATTGCCATGAGAATCACTCGATCGGAGGCCAATGATGTAAACCTCTCGTTGAAGGAATCGAACTGCCATTGAGGAATACGAGGTCCAAGATACCATAAGGAGTCTCTAACCAACTACTGGATAATGAGTTGAAGTCGACGGGGAGTGGACCTTGACCAGAAGGGTGGGCCATAATGATTCCCACATCATCGACCACAGACATAGGAACATGATGTTATGTTGTGAATCGGGATGCAATAGCCAGAGAGAAATAGAGGAAGGTTGATATTTGTAGAGGTCAACTTCTCTTGAACATATGAATGGCACGACAATGGACTTGGCAGTATTTGACATCAGCGGATCAGAGGTCATGGCGACGAGGCAGTGAACAGATGAGAGGTCAAAAGAGATTACCCAAACCCACGGAAGCAAAGTGAAGCAACGGGATGAGATGTCCCCAACCCGACACGAATGCAGACAAGTGCCATGTTCAAGAGCGACATACTGCCGATGACAACGACGATGGTTCCATTTTTTCCCCACCATTTCTGGCGAGTACCCCAATTATTTTTGATAACAAGCTTAAAGGGGATAGCATATGCTTGTAATATAAGTCCGCCCTTCGGGCGAATCCATCCTAGTGCATTTAATGAGTCCTAGGAAGGAGGAAGGAGGAGAACGTCATTTCGACTAGATCCGATGTCATCAAGGTTTAACGAGTCTGACAAAGGGAGAACTCGGTGTATTTTCATGTTTAGAGAGTTTGAAAAGACAGCAGAAAAGTAAACTCCACAGGTCCCTTTTCGTAAATAGTTCCTCAGATCCGAAAAGGTAGAAAACAATATCCGAGAAAACCTCCTAGTCGCGATAGGCTAGGGTATTCCTTTTTCGTAATCAATCCATCCCAGCCCGAAAAAGGGTTAAACGTATACTGGGCAGATGTCGATTCGTGTCCAATTTAAGGAGATCGAAACGACAAGGGCCTCGGCAATCTTTTCATATTTAGAGAGTCAGAAAAGAGCTGAAAGATAACTCCAAAGTGACTTTTTCATGTATTTACCGAGTCCGAAAAAGTATAAAATACAACTCATTTCCATCGTTAAAGTCGCAAAAACCTGCTGTTGCACATACCAAGCAAGCGTAAAATCCATTTCGACATAACATATATAAAAATATTTGATAAAAATGACTTTTTACAACTCATTTCATGTCAAAAAGTTATAAATATGTCAAATTGGTAAAAATAAAATTACATTTACTATTTACCTTGTGAAAGCTACGATGGTCCTTTTGGACGAGAAACCTGACGGTGATTAGAACAAATCCAGTCGAGTTCAACTAAATCTGTCACGATGTAAGAAGCGCTCTTTTATCTTCATTTCATTCATTTTTAATAACTCCCTTAGAAATTAGTTTTGTATGGTCATTTTTGAATTTTAGTCTTTGCTTCCCATTTGGCGAGTATCGGCTCGGACCGCCCGATGAGCTCTTTTTTATAAACTGACTCACTCATGTATGTGAAACTATTAATAGCTTGATCGCGCCGGTATTTATCAGACTTTCTAAATTTCGCCCAAAATTTCGACATTTAGACCAAATTGCATAGAATTTGAAGTTCATCAAAGATCTAACTAAGGGTTTTTTACCATGTGAATGCAGATAATCTCTCAAAATGGTAATCGAATGGAAGGAACGAGAGCACGGAGAAGAGGACGAACAGGCCATGCAAAGCCAAACTTGCATGAATGCACTTAGAAACTGTGGATTGAAAAAGTTCTTCCTCACGCCATGTTTACGGCTCGGCCGGGCTCCTCCGATGTCTCAATCGATGTCACGGGACGAACGAGAGCAGTGTTCAGATTCTGAGACCGAGGTGTTGGGCCCGGAGGTCAACGTGTTATTTCATCTGTGGATTGTCATGGGGTCAATCCATGCCTGACAGGCAGACATGCAGGAAAGATGGAGCAGTGTGCTTGGGTGTGCCGAGGGGCACAAACAGGATCAGGAAGCAAGAAGGTGGATATCCACACCATCCCTGATCTAGCACTGAGAGTAGTTCTCCATACCATTACGCGGGCTGCTGGGTCGCAGGCTCCGCACGAGGCCACGAAGACCCAACTCTTGCTGGCCTCAGAATGCATGGGTCCCTTACTGTTCAACTGGGCAGAAGCAGTAACTATCAATATGAAAAGGCAGCTCACAAAGTGCAAACAGGGAAAACTGAAGCAATTCGGTTATGGTTCCATCTTGGTATCGTTCATTCTGGAACGCATACCAATCTTCCAGGGCCAAGGAGCCGCAGTGGCGAGTCCGATACCACGAGAGCCACGAATGGTTCGCTGGGCAGCATTGATGCCCAGATCTGGAGGTGGCCAACAGATGTCCTGGAGGCCAGAGTTCTTTAGGTGGTTACGGCGCCAGCTGATCGTCGTGGAGGATTGGCCCTATTCGGGAACTGACTTTACTGGGGACCCAGATCTCCCATTACCAGAAGGAGATGACTGGGACGAGGAGCTGGGTAAGACCTCATATTTTTGATTTTATGTTTATATGTTTTTTTGTTAATACACATTCGTATTAACATAATTATATATGCATGCAGATGTAGGACCTGAGAGACCAGTCGGGATGTCTCCAATCTTCTGGAGGACACAACTCGCCCCTGAGATTCAGGGGGAAGGCACTGGAGGAGATGAACTGATCCAGAACCTCGAGGGGATTGCCCACGGGATTCCAGACTATGCCCGGCTAGCAGACGTACCGATGGCATACCAGTGCCACACGGTGGGAGTTCTGAGTCAGATCCACCGAATCCTGAGGCGCCTAGTGCGTGCAGTGACGTGCTATCATGAGCACCATGTGGATTAGTCCTTAGGATTTATACCACACCTATTTTTTGAGAGACATAGTGTCTCAGGATGTACTAAGATGATTATGTATATTTTTGACTTTGGTGATGTACACTGTGCAAACATTTCGACACACACATATATATATATATATACATACGACTATTTTGGATGGACCTTTTACATGTGATGATGTTTTCTATATGTTATGCAAATGTCTAATACAAATGCAATCTTAATGTATCAGTTACATAACAAACGACCCAATGCAAAATGTATTCACACAATGTATCTAATCACACATTTCATTTTTACGCAAGCTTAAAAGCACACATGAACACACACATATGCAAACTATGCTTGAAATGAGGAAGGCAGGCTGCTGACATGGTGTCTCAATTAAGTGCATGCCCCCATCATGGCGGCCTCAAGGATCCCGACATTGTTGATTGTAAATATAGGCAGGCGATATGACCGAGATAGCCTTCGAAACGCTTCTGCCTTGCATTAGCGGAGTAGATCAACGCTACTTCAGTCAATCTCCGGTTTGGTTTACGGACTGAACAACTTGGAGTCTTTGTCTTGCCTTGCCATTTGTATCTTGCTTTTCCTTGCTTGATGAACCTTCTGGGTTGGGTTCTTTGTTTGTTTTTGCTTCTTGGATTGCTTAGCTTGCATTGGTCTGTTTCTGGAGTAGCTTGTTTTTAATTTTTGGCTGAGAAACTCGACTGGCGCGGTTTTTAACCTGACAGTCGCGCCAATTGGCGCATGTTGCCTTTGTCCAGCCCGCGCCAATTGCTTTCTGGCGCCAGTTTCACACTTACAGTCGTGCCACCCCTGTAAGTTTTTTGAGTTTTCTCATTTTTGAGCTCTCTGAATTTGATCAATGTTTTTCTTCTTGATTTTCCAACTGCCTGAGTGTGTTGGAGTCCTATTTGACTGAGAATTCACCTTTGTCCTTTGGTTGTTTGCTTCTATCTATCGATTTCACGTTTTAAGCCCTAGGGCATCTAGTGGCTTGGTGTATCGAGCCCTCCTTGGGAGTTTTGGTGTTTGATTGTCCCGTCAACTATCTGATTGATTCTCCACATTCTCTAACCAGTTGTTCATTGTTTTGTTGTGATTTTTGGGTGATTATTCATTCCTTCATTCGAAATTTGTTTGGTCTTGCCTTGGACCTAGATCACACGGTCCATTGGAAGCTTTCGAGTCTTTTCTTTGCTTTGAGAGGCTTTGGTCGATTTGAGGATCTGATTGCTTGTATTGTTGAGTGAAATTTGTTTGTTTCGCTCTCTTGAAAATCGTTTCTCAAGTTGTTCCGTTTGTTTTCAAGATTTTTTAGTGCATATTGGCTCTTAAACATTGAAAAAAAAAAAAAAATCTCTTTTGCTTTTGTTAATTAGTGCAAATTGTAATCTTTTCCATATCACTAGTGATTAGTGTTTTGAATGAAAAGTTGTCAATTGCATTAGTTGCATTAGAGATCTCATTGTTTAGTTTCCGTTCATTTCGTTTGTGTAAAAGCTCTCAACTCTTCTCTAATTAGTTTTCATCGAACGAAATGTTGCACTGTGGCATATAGCTTTGCATTTAGGAGTCTTTCGAGACACTACATACGATAGGGCCTGAAAATTGAAACTTAATTGAAGATCAACTGTAAAATTTATTCAATTAACCTAAGGCAGCATTGGAACTTAACGAAATATATTTAGAAGGTCTAGGCTAGAGACGTGTTCCGGCGTCATTAAACCTAGCAGCTGTCGTTCGCCTGTTGGCTTTAGACAGCGCTAGTACGGACTTGTGCTCCCCGTACCGTCGCGTATATAAAGGGAGACCCCTCTAGGTTTTCAATCCTTTATCCATAGGAAGCCGAGTTTGCCGCCCTATACCCGTGATACACCGAACACAGCATTCGGGGAGACTACCTGCATGTACGGAAAGTCCTTGGTCGATTTATGTTTCATTATTGAAACCAAGGTGTATATTGTAGTTCACGGATATTTGGTACACCCTTTGTGCCTAGTATTTCCTGAGCAATCATTTGGTCTTTTCTGACTCCCTAAACTTGAAAAGACCGTCAAGCGCTTGTCCTTTCACGCTTGTGTCAACTCTGAAAGAGATAGAGTCATCTTTTTATCGTTTCTCGACTCTTAAAATATGAAACGGTAGAGTTTCTTACTTTCCAATGTGGTAAAATTAATCACCCACGATTACACGCCTGCTTAGATATTGCTTGTTGACCGTGTGACCGTGTGCCCTTAACTCTTTTTCAGCCCGTGTGTGGTTTTGAGTTTGATGGAAACTTTTTCAGAGTTTACCAACCAAGGAATCCCCTCAGAAGGGAATCCTGGTCATTTTTCTCCTTTTGGAAATGTTGGTGCTCCTTACATGGCGACGTTGTCCCTTCCTGGGTTAACGGTTGGGTTGCCTGTTTGGTTGTTCTCAACCTCTGTTGTCCCGAATGTCTCCACTACTGTTCAATCAGTTCCTCCGACGGAAGAACATCATTTTGATTCCAAGGTGGACCTCTCCCCTTCTTCACCTGTTTCTGTGTCCTCCTCGTCTACTTCTCCTCGTGAAAGCTTAGATTCGAGTAACTAGGTGGCTAAGAAGAAGAAGAAGAAGACAAAAAAGAAGAAGTCTGATAAGCGAGAGGCTAAATGTACAGCTACTGTCTCTGAGATATCTCCTCTTGATAAACCTTCCAACCCTCCACGGAAAGTCAAGTTCCCTTGCCTGTTGTGCACGGGAAACCATCTTCTTCGAGAATGCCCTGGCATCCCCAAGGTGCTCGAAGCATGGTCCGACGGCCATCCGCCGTTGCCTTTGACTTCCGGGAGCCAAGTTGGGGGCATGTCTTCAGCTGTTGTTGATAAGAAATCTAAGAAGCAGGGTAAGATCACCAATCCCTGTAAGTTGTGTGAAGGGCACCATGCCATTCACCTTTGTCCTTATATGGATGAAGCCAAACGAGTTTTGGACAACCCGACCGGTTCTACACCATGCCTTCCACCTGGTTATAATCGGCTTTCTTCGAGTCCTCCGCCAGCTGATCCAATGATTGGTCAAGAGTCATCCTTGGTCAATCCCACTCCCCCAGAAATTCAAATTCATGAATCCGTCCCTGACCAACCATTGGTCGTCGGATCGGTTGAATTGGCCCCGTCCGCGGTGCACTAGATCTTTTCTGTCGAGAGTGGATCTCACACCCCCCATGTCCTTCTGATCTCTTCAGATTCTTCAGACTTGGAGAAAGATTCTTCTGTCCCTGTACTTCAAGAGGCTCATCCTCCGCCTCCCATGTTTGAGGCTTCAGAGGATATCCCTCCCGCCTTTGAGATGGAGGTCATGGAGGATGCTTCTTCTACCGTAACATTAGGGGAAGACCTTCGCTTGTCGATGGTAGCCCCTCCGAGTAGTTTGGTCGCTTCCTTTGACTGGAATCGATTTGCAGGATTTCGCCTTCTGTCTTATGTGCCTTTCGAGATCACAGTATAGGCTCTTGGTCTGGTTGTACCCAGCACCATTATAGACGAAGGTACCTCTATTAGTATTCTGTCATCAACTACCTGGCAAGCTTTCGGTTCGCCGCTGCTTGTGCCCGTTACACAGAATCTGTTGACATTCAATAGAAGAACGAGTCAACCGTTGGGGATCCTTCCAAGGTTACCTGTTACTTTGGGAGGGAAAACCGTTCATATGGACGTGATGGACGTTCCCGGCCCCTTGGATTTCAATCTGCTTTTGGGGCGCGATTACACCTATGCCATGGGAGCGCTTGTCTCCTCCCTCTTTCGTGTGGTTTGTTTTCTGCATGAAGGACGGATCGTGACCATTGATAAACTGTCGTTCTTTGGTCCTAATGTGGCATCTAGCCCACCATCACCCCCTCCTGGTTTTTATCCACCCGTTGTATCTGCTCCACCGCAGGTCAACTATGTGTCTACCCACCCCGTGCCTGTGCTCAGTGATGATGCCGTTGTGCATAATGTGCTGGGGGCATTGGGTCTTGACTTCCAGGATGTTTCCCTTCCATCAGGAGTGGAACTCTTGGAAGTACTGCCTTCTTGTTCATTTTGATGTAAGTCGGTTAGAGCACGGTTTCCTCCCTGGGTCAAGCTCTTTAAAAAATGAAACCAGGATCTCGGAGCATAGTTCCTTCATTTGTGTCAAGCTCCTTAAAACATGAAACAAGTTGTTTGAGGATAGTTCTTTTAGGTGTGTCAACCTCGTTAAAATAATGAAACACGAGCATGTTCAATTCAACTTTTGTTTTGAACCTTCAGTCCATTTTCAATAGACTGAAGCTTGGGGGGCATGCACCTCGAATTGAGACACCATGCTGGGGGGCATGCCCGTCTTCCTCATTTCAAGCATAGTTTGCATATGTGTGTGTTCATGTGTGCTTTTAAGCTTGCGTAAAAATGAAATGTGTGATTAAATACATTGTGTGAATACATTTCGCATTGGGTCGTTTGTTATGTAACTGATACATTAAGATTGCATTTGTATTAGACATTTGCATAACATATAGAAAACATCATCACATGTAAAAGGTCCATCCAAAATAGTCGTATGTATATATATATATATATATGTGTGTGTCGAAATTTTTGCACAGTGTACATCACCAAAGTCAAAAATATACATAATCGTCTTAGTACATCCTGAGACACTATGTCTCTCAAAAAATAGGTGTGGTATAAATCCTAAGGAATAATCCGCATGGTGCTCATGATAGCACATCACTGCACGCACTAGGCGCCTCAGGATTCGGTGGATCTGACTCGGAACTCCCACCGTGTGGCGCTGGTATGCCATCGGTACGTCTGCTAGCCGGGCATAGTTTGGAATCCCGTGGGAAATCCCCTCGAGGTTCTGGATCAATTCATCTCCTCCGGTGCCTTCCCCCTGAATCTCAGGGGCGACTTGTGTCCTCTGGGAGATTGGAGACATCTCGGCTGGTCTCTCAGGTCCTACATCTGCATGCATATATAATTATGTTAAGACGAATGTGTATTAACAAAAAAACATATAAACATAAAATAAAAAATATGAGGTCTTACCCAACTCCTCGTCCCAGTCATCTCCGTCTGGTAATGGGAGATCTGGGTCCCCAGTAAAGTCAGTTCCCGAATAGGGCCAATCCTCCACGACGATCAGCTGGCACCGTAACCACCTAAAGAACTCTGGCCTCCAGGACATCTGTTGGCCACCTCCAGATATGGGCATCAATGCTGCCCAGCGAACCATTCGTGGCTCTCTTGGTATCGGACTCGCCACTGCGGCTCCTTGGCCCTGGAAGATTGGTATGCGTTCCAAAATGAACGATACCAAGATGGAACCATAACCGAACTGCTTCAGTTTCCCCTGTTTGCACCTTGTGAGCTGCCTTTTCATATTGATAGTTACTGCTTCTGCCCAGTTGAACAGTAGGGGACCCATGCAGTCTGAGGCCAGCAGGAGTTGAGTCTTCGTGGCCTCGTGCGGAGCCTGCGACCCAGCAGCCCGCGTAATGGTATGGAGAACTACTCTCAGTGCTAGATCAGGGATGGTGTGGATATCCACCTTCTTACTTCCTGATCCTGTTTGTGCCCCTCGGCACACCCGTGCCATTACCTGTTCCATCTTTTCCCCAGTATGGTCGCCAATTTGTTGAGGAGGTAAATCCCCTCTGCGAACAGAGGCGATCCCTACTAGCCCAGCAGGGGTCTAGCAACAATCAAACAATGTTATGACGCAAGCTCCTAGTTACGAATGGAAAGACTAGGAATAGAAGCCTACCTGGATTCCAACGCTACGATCTGAAGAAGAAGCGTCCCCGTTCCTCAGCCTTGGCAGATCACAATCCCTCCACGATCTCCGCGGATGAACACCTGCACATGGAAGGAACGAACAGATACAAGCATAGAAACCAGCATACGTAACTAAACATCAGTCAGAAAGGACGTTGCTCACATTAACATGATGGACAACAGAGTGGAACCATAATCATAATCATCTATTAAATAACCAGCGAAGAGAGATTACAACCAAGTTCTGACGTCGCGGTCTCCTTCAGACGGGTCTCCAGTCGTCCACGTCTCGTAAAGCTCGCCAAGGAAAGGGAAAACCTCTCCAGAGTCTCGTGACAATGGTCTCCTTACTTGAGTCAGCCTTAAGGGAAAGAGAGGATTCTTTACAACACAAAGGCTCTTGTGAATATGGAGATTCAGAGCTTAGGCACTTCAAGACTAGCTTGCCATGGATTTGGGCAGGCTTTTATAGATGGGGAAGGAGGATTTGGGATCCCTATTATTATGGGATTGGCCCTATCAACAAGGAAGGTTCCATGGGAGGTGGCAAAACAACTTCCCTTCCATAGAACTCCTGCAGCCAAACCTCCCAACTCAAGATAGGCAATGGTTTGTGAGTTTGTTGGAACTCAACTTCCGCCATCCTTATTTAAAAAACAGTCCCTAAATTGGGTGGCATGACTACGGCTCTATGACAGAGCGCCAGTTGGCGCGACCTCTTTGCAGGATTTTCCCCATTGGCGCGAGTACTGAACTGCCTGCCCGCGCCAATGCCAAAAGGGATGTTTTTCATGACTTTTGCAAGGAGATGTCTCAAGGGAAAATAAAGCTCATGCTCAGAGGAATGTATTGATGATGTTTTCAAGGCATGACAATGTTCACAGGTCACAGAATGGGCCCTCCATTGTGTGGGACGGGGAATGGTAAGGACGGTGACAAATTACTGTGTAACAGGGTCTTAAAATTAACCTTAAACTTAACCTTCACCCTTAACCTTAACCTTAACCTTAACCTTATCCTTCACTATAACCTAACCTTAAACATGACCTTAACTATAATCTAACCTTTACCTTTACCTTAACCTTACCTTTACCTTAAACTTAACCCTTAACCTTAAACTTATCCTTAACCTTAACCAAACCCTTAACCTTAACCTTAACCTAACCTTAACCTTGCCCTTTACCTCGACCTAACCTTAACCTAAACCTAACCTTGAGCAAACCCTTAACCTTAACCTAATTATAACCTTACCCCTAACCTTAACATTGAGCTTAAATATAACCTAAACCTAACCTTGACCAAACCCTTAACATTAACCTTATCCTTACCCTAACCTTTACCAAACCCTTAACATTAACATTAACCTCAACCTTAGCCTAATTTTTACCTTAACCTAACTGTAACCTTAACCTAACCGTAAATTTAACGTTAACATAAAACTTAACCTTAGCCTAACCATAACCCTAACATTAACCTTAAATTTACCCTTAACCCAACCTTAACCTTAACCTAACCCTAACCTTAATTTTACCCTTAACCTTAACCTTAACCTTAACCTAACTGTAACCTTAATCGAACCTTAACCTTAAACTTAACCTTGACCTTAACCTTAACCTTAGCCTAACCATAACCTTAACCTTATCCTTAACCTAACCCTAACCTTAAATTTATCCTTAACCTAAAATTAACCTTAACCTTAACCTAACCCTAACCTTAACATTAACCTTAACCTTAACCTTATCTTAACCTTAACCTAACCTTAACCTTGACTTTACCCTTAACGTAACCTTAACCTTAACCTTAACCTTAACCTTAAACTTACCTTAACATTAACCTTAACCTTACCTTAACCTTAACCTTAACCTAACCCTAACCTTGATCAAACCCTTAACCTTAACCTTAAGTTGAACCTTTACCCTAACCTTAGCCTAACCTTATCTTAAACTTAACCTAACCTTAACCTTGGCTTTACCCTTAACGTAACCTTAACCTTAACCTTAATATTAACCTTAACCTTAACCCAACCTTAACCTAACCCTTAACCTTAACGTTAACCTTAATATTACCTTGACTTTAGCCTTAACCTAATCTTGATCTTAACCTTGACCTTAACCTTAACCTTAACCCTTATCCTTAACATTTACCTAACCTTAACCTTAACCTAACCTTGACCTTAATTATAACCTAACTCTAACCTTAACCTTAACCTAACCTTAACGTTGACCTTAAATATAACGTAACCTTTACCTTGACCAAACCCTTAACGTAACCTTAACATTAACTTTACCCTTAACGTGACCTTAACCTTGACCTTAACTTTACCTTTAACCTTAACCTTAACCTTAACCTTAACCTAACTTTAAACTTAACGTTAATGTTAGGTTAAGGTTAAGGGTTTGACCAAGGTTGGGGTTAGGTTATAGTTAAGGTTAAGGTCAAGGTCAAAGTTAACCTTAACCTAATATTCCCTAACCTTAACCCTAACCTTAGGTAAATTTAAGGTTAAGGTTAAGGTTTGGCCAGGTTAGGGTTAAGGTTAACCTTACCCTTACCTTAAACTTACCCTTAACCTTAACCGTAACCTTAACGTTAACCTTAACCTAACCCTAACCTTAACTTTACCCTTAACCTAGCCTTAACCTTGACTTTACCCTTAGCATAACCTTACCCTTAACCTTGACCTTAACCTTAACCTTAACATGAACCTTAATCTTACCCTTGACCTTGACCTTAACCTTAACCTTAACTTTCCCAAACCCTTAAGGTTAGGTTAAGGTGAAGATTAAGGTTAGGGATAATGTTAAGGTTATGTTGAGTTTAGGTTAATGTTTGGTCAAGGTTAGGGTTAGGTTAAGGTTAAGATTAAGGTTAGGTTAAGGTTATTATTAAGGTTAAGGTTAGGTTATAGTTATTGTTAAGGGTAAAGTCAAGGTTAAGGTTACGTTAAGGGTAATTTCAAGGTTAAGGTTAGGTTAAGAATAAGGTTAAGGTTAAGGTTAGGTTAAGGTTAAGGTTATGGTTAAGGTTAGGTTAAGGGTAAAGTTAAGGTTAAGGTTAGGTTAAGGTTAAGGTTAATGCTAGGGTAAGGTTAAGATTAAGGGTAAGGTTAAGGGTCTGATCAAGGTTAGGGTTAGGTTAGAGTTAAGGTTAGGGTTAAGGTTAGGTTATGATTAAGCTTGAGGTTATGTTAAGGTTAAGGTTAGGTAAAGGTTAAGGTTAAGGTTAATGTTAAGGGTTTGGTCAAGGTTAGGGTTAGGTTAAGGGAAAAGTTAATGTTAAGGTTTGGTTAAGGTTAAGGTCAAGGTTAAGGGTAAAGTTAAGGTCAAGGTTAGGGCTTGGTTATAGTTAAGGTTAAGGGTCTGGTCAAGGTTAGGGTTAGGTTAAGGTTAAAGTTAAGGTTAGGTTAGGATAAGATCAAGGTTAAGGTTACGGGTTTAGTCAGGTTAAGGTTAAGGTTACAGTTAAGGTTAAAGTCAAGGTTAAGGGTTTGGTTAAGGTTAAGGTTAGGTTAGGTTAAGGTTAAGGTTAGGGGAATGTTAAGGTTAGGTTAAGGGTAAGGGTAAGGGTAAGGTTAAGGTTAAGGTCAATGTCAAGGTCAAGGTTAAGGTTAAGGTTAAGGTTAAGGGTAAAGTCAAGGTTATGGTAAAGTTAATGTTAAGGTTAAGGTTAGGTTAAGGGTAAAGTCAAGCTTAAGGTTACGTTAAGGTTAAGTTTAAGTTTAAGGGTTTGTTCAAGGTTAGGGTTAGGTTATAGTTAAGGTTAAGGTTAAGGTAAGGTTAAGGTTAATGTTAAGGTTAAGTTAAGGGTTTGGTTAAGGTTAAGGTTAGGGGTAAAACAAAGTTTAAGGTGAATGTTAAGGGTTTGGTCAAGGTTAGGGTCAGTTTATAGTTAACGTCAAGGTTAAGTTTAAGGTTAAGGGTAAGGTCGATGTTAAGGTTAGGTTAGGTTGAGGTAATATTAAGGTTACTATTAAGGTAAAGGTTAAGGTCAAGGTTAAGGCGAATTAGAGTTTAAGGTTAAGGTTAATGTTAAGGGTTTGGTCAAGGTTAGGGTTAGGTTATACTTAAGGTCAAGGTTAAGGTTAAGGGTAAGGTTATATTTAGTTTAAGGTTAAGTTTAAGATTAAAGCTAGGTTAAGGTAAGGTTAAGGTTAAGGTTATGGTTAAGGGGGTAAGGTTAATGTTATGGTTAAGGGGGTAAGGTTAAGGTTAAGGTTAATGTTAAGGTTATGGTTAAGGTTAGGGTAAGGTTAAAGGTTAAGGTTAGGTTAAGGTTAAGGTTAATATTAAGTTAAGGTTAAGGAAAATTTTAAGGTTAATGTTATGGAAAGGTTAAGGTTAAGGTTAGGGTTAAGGTCAATCTCAAGGTTAAGGTTAAGGTGAAGGTTAAGGGTTTGGTTAAGGTTAGGGTTAGGCTATAGTTAAGGTAAAGGTTAAGGTTAGGTTATGGTTAAGGTTAAGGTTAAGGGTAAACTCAAGGTTAATGTTAGGTTAAGCTTAAGGTTAGGGTTAACGTTCAGGTTAAGCTTAAGGTTATGGTTAGGGGATGGTTACGGTTAAGGTTAAGGTTAATTTTAAGGTTAGGTTAAGGTTAAGGGTGAAGGTTAAGGTTACGGGTCTTAAAATTAACATTAAAATTAACCTTCACCCTTAACCTTAACCTTATCCTTCACTATAACCTAACCTTAAACTTGACCTTAACTATAATCTAACCTTTACCTTTACCTTAACCTTAACCCTTAACCTTAAAATTATCCTTAACCTTAACCAAACCCTTAATCTTAACCTTAACCTAACCTTAACCTTACCCTTAACCTTGACCTAACCTTCACCTAAACCTAACCTTGAGCAAACCCTTAACCTTAACCTAACCTTAACCTTAACCTTAACCTAATTATAACCTTACCCCTAACCTTAACATTGACCTTAAATATAACCTAAACCTAACCTTGACCAAACCCTTAACATTAACCTTATCCTTACCCTAACCTTGACCAAACCCTTAACATTAACCTTAAATTTACCCTTAACCCAACCTTAACCTTAACCTAACCCTAACCTTAATTTTACCCTTAACCTTAACCTTAACCTTAACCTTAACCTAACTGTAACCTTAATCTAACCTTAACCTTAAACTTAACCTTGACCTTAACCTTAACCTTAGCCTAACCATACCTTAACCTTATTCTTAACCTAACCCTAACCTTAAATTTATCCTTAACCTAAAATTAACCTTAACCTTATCCTAACCCTAACCTTAACTTTAACCTTAACCTTAACCTTATCTTAACCTTAACCTAACCTTAACCTTGACTTTACCCTTAATGTAAACTTAACCTTAACCTTAACCTTAACCTTAAACTTACCTTAAGATTAACCTTAACCTTACCTTAACCTTAACCTTAACCTAACCCTAACCTTGATCAAACCCTTAACCTTAACCTTAAGCTGAACCTTTACCCTAACCTTAGCCTAACCTTATCTTAAACTTAACCTAACCTTAACCTTGGCTTTACCCTTAATGTAACGTTAACCTTAACCTTAACATTAACCTTAACCTTAACCTAACCCTTAACCTTAACCTTAACCTTAACGTTAACCTTAATCTTACCTTGACCTTAGCCTTAACCTAATCTTGATCTTAACCTTGACCTTAACCTTATCCTTAACATTTACCTAACCTTAACCTTAACCTAACCTTCACCTTAACTATAACCTAACTCTAACCTTAACCTTAACCTAACCTTAACATTGACCTTAACTATAACGTAACCTTTACCTTGATCAAACCCTTAACGTAACCTTAACATTAACTTTACCCTTAACGTGACCTTAACCTTGAACTTAACTTTACCTTTAACCTTAACCTTAACCTTAACCTAACCTTAAACTTAACCTTGAACTTAACCTTAATGTTAAGGTTAGGTTAAGGTTAAGGGTTTGGCCAAGGTTGGGGTCAGGTTATAGTTAAGGTTAAGGTCAAGGTAAAATTTAACCTTAACCTAATCTTCCCCTAACCTTAACCCTAACCTTAGGTAAATTTAAGGTTAAGGTTAAGGTTTGGCCAGGTTAGGGTTAAGGTTAACCTTACCCTTACCTTAAACTTACCCTTAACCTTAACCCTAACCTTAAGGTTAACCTTAACCTAACCCTAACCTTAACTTTACCCTTAACCTAGCCTTAACCTTGACTTTACCCTTAGCATAACCTTAACCTTAACCTTAACTTGAACCTTAATCTTACCCTTAACCTTGACCTTAACCTTAACCTTAACCTTCCCAAACCCTTAAGGTTAGGTTAAGGTGAATTAGGGATATGTTAAGGTTATGTTGGTTAGGTTAATTTTAGTCCAAGGTTAGGGTTAGGTTAAAATTGGACCGTTGGAGGTTAAGGTTATTTATTAGGTTAAGGTTGGGTTATAGTTAATGTTAAGGGTAAGTCAAGGTGCAAGGTTCGTTCAGAGATAATTTCAAGGTGAGCAAGGGTTAAGAACTGGAGATAATTTTAAAGGGTAAGGACAAATTGGAATTAGGTTAAGGTTATGGTTAAGGTTAGGTTAAGGGTAAAGTTAAGGTTAAGTTTAATTTAATTTTATGGTTAAGTTAAGGTTAGGTTAAGGTTAAGGTTAATGTTAGGGTAAGGTTAAGGTTAGGGGTCTGATCAAGGTTAGGGTTAAGTTAGAGATACGGCCAGTGTTAAGGTTAGGTTATGATTAAGCTTGAGGTTAGGTTAAGGTTAAGGTTAGGTAAAGGTTAATGTTAAGGGTTTGGTCAAGGTTAGGGTTAGGTTAAGGGCAAAGTTAATGTTAAGGTTTGGTTAAGGTTATGGTCAAGGTTAAGGGTAAAGTTAAGGTCTAGGTTAGGGTTTGGTTATAGTTAAGGTTAAGGGTCTGGTCAAGGTTAGGGTTAGGTTAAGGTTAAAGTTAAGGTTAGGTTAGGATAAGATCAAGGTTAAGGTTATGGGTTTAGTCAGGTTAAGGTTAAGGTTATGGCTAAGGTTAAAGTCAAGGTTAAGGGTTTGGTTAAGGTTAAGGTTAGGTTAAATTAAGGATAAGGTTAGGTTAAGGGTAAAGTTAAGGTTAAGGTTAGGGGTAGGTTAAGGTTAATGGTAAGGGTAAGGTTAAGGTTAAGGTCAATGTCAAGGTCAAGGTTAAGGTTAGTTTAAGGTTAAGGTTATGGTTATGGTTATGGGAAGGTTAAGGTTAATGTTATGGTTAAGGTTAAGGTTAGGTTAAGGTTAAGGTTAAGGTTAAGGTAAAGGTTATGGTTATGGGAATGTTAAGGTTAATGTTATGGTTAAGGTTAAGGTTAGGTTAAAGTTAAAGTTAGCTAAGGGTAAGGTTAAGGTTAGGGTTAAGGTTAAGGTTAAGGTTAAGATAAGGTTAAGGTTAAGGTTAAGATAAGGTTAAGGTTAAATTTAAGATTAGGGTTACGTTATAACTAAGGTTAAGGTTAGGTTAACGGTAAAGTTAAATTTAAGGTTGTGTTAAAGTTAAATTTAAGGTTAGCTTAAAGTTAAATTTAGGTAAGGGTAAGGTTAAGGTTACGGTTAAGGTTAAGGTTAAGGCTAATGGTATAGTTAAGGTTAAGGTGAAGGTTAGGTCATAGTTAAGGTTAAGGTTATAGTTAAGGTAAAGGTTAAGGTTAGGCTATAGTTAAAGTTAAGGTTAAGGTAAAGCTTAAGGCTAAGGTTAAGGTTATGGGTCTTAACCTTAACCTTCACTATAACCTTAAACTTAACCATAACCTTAGCTATAACCTAACTCTAACCTTTACCAAACCATTAACCTTACCCTTAACCTGACTAAACCTGTAACCTTTACCTTAAAGTTACCCTTAACCTTCACCTTAACCATAACTTTACCCTTAATCTAACCTTAACCTTAACCTTAACCTTACCCCCTTAACTTTAACCTTAACCTAACTAAACCTGTAACCTTAACCTTACCCTTACCCTTACCTAAACTTAACCTTAACCTTAACGTAACCTTAAGGTAGGGTTAAGGTTAGGTTATGGTTAATTTAAGGGTAAAGTCAAAGTTAAGGTTAGGTTAAGGTTAAGGTTATGGTTAAGGTGATGGTTTTAGTCAGGTTAAGGTTAAATTTAAGGGTTTGGTTAAGGTTAAGGTTAAGGTTAAGGTCAAGGTTAGGGTTAGTGTTGTGTAACCAGCTCCAAAAATAGAAGAAAAGAGATATCAATGCCTTAGAAATAAGCCACTTCGAGGGGGAAACCTCTAATACATTACATAAATGAAAATTTCTTGGATGATACAATTTAAAAAACCTACTTTCTATATATAGGAGTCCATGGGGCCATAATGTAATCCTAGTGTGCCACAATGTAATCCTAGCCGACCTAAGGACCTAACAATGGCAATTTAAAGGCATAATAATAACAAATGGGGGTTACAAGGGTACAATAATAACAATAAGGGGTTACACTAACAACAATAAGGGACTATACTAGTAATATAGGGAACTAACAGTCCCCTCTCCTTCAAAAAAGTATTTTCCTCAACGCTTGAGTAGCTCTGGGTGCTTCTATATAAAATTATCATCCTCCCAGGTAGAACCTTTAGTGGGTAAGTTCTTCCACTTGATGAGATACTCTGAAATTGATCGATTTCGTAGCTGTCGAGTTCTTTTTTCCGTGAATAAAGTTCTGTCAATATTGTTTGAACTAGAATTTTTTACCTATAACCTTCTTTAAGCACGAAACATGGAAAACTGGATGCACTTGTGAAGAAGCAAGAAGCTCCAATTTGTATGTCATAGTACCAATCTTTTGCAACACCTTGTAAGGACCATAGTACTTTGGTGATAATTTATTATCCTTCTTAGCTTACTTGAGGGACATTTTTTTTTATGGTTGTAGCCATAAAAATACCCAGTCTCCTACATCAAAAATTGTCTCGTTGCGATGTTGATCTTCTTGTTGTTTAATTTGATATTGTGCCAAATTCAAGTTATCCTTTAAGAGTTGGAGAACTTCTTTTTGATGCTCGATGTGATCTTCCACTGATTGAACCTTTAAAATTTCTCTTAAAGATTATGTGATGGATGGTGGATGATATCATAAAGTGCCATAAATGGGGTCATTTTTACTGCAGTATGGAAGGAAGTGTTATGCCACCATTCAACGAGAGGTAACCACTTGACCCATTGTGTTTTTTTATCAGATACAAAACAACGAAGATATCCTTCCAAACATTTCTGCAATCATACGTTCAATTTCACTCTTTTGGACGTAAGGATATCTATAAGGCCTGATGTTTGGAGGAACACTTCCTGGAATAAAATGAATAACATGATCATGATCATGAATAGGTGGGAGTCCTTTGGGAGTTTCAAACACCTTGGAATGATTGTCCAAGACTTGTTGGAGATCTGCAGAAATAGATGATTTTGATGTTGGAACTTCTAGTGAGCATAATTGTGCAATTACGCCTCGTTGTTCTTTCTTGAGAAGCTTTGTCATGACATTAGAGCTTATTATCCTTCCTGGCTTCCCTTCAATACCCCGTAATTCGACTTCCTTTCCTTCTGAAAAAAATTTCAAGAAAAGTTCTTGAAAATTAAAAGCTACCGTCCCCAAAGATTGTAACCATTGTACTCCTAGTACAACATCAGCACCTCTCATAGGAATGGAAAGCATTGGACTAGTCACAACATATTCCCCCATGGTTAGCTTGATATTATGGAATTTTCCAGAGAAATTTATAGTTCCTCCATTTGCAACCATCACTTGACATTCTGGTGCTGGGTATAGGAAACAATTTAATTCCTTGGCTATCTTACATTGAATAAAATTATGGGTGCTACCTGAAACAATCAACACTATTACCCTTTTCTTCTTGATATGTCCTTCTATCTTGAGAGTTTGAGGAGTGGTAATTCCTTCCAGTGCATTACACGATATGGTCAGATTCATTTCTTCCTCTTATAGGACTGGTTCCTGGAGTATATCCTCTTCTTGTTCATTTTCTTCTTCCTCTTCACAATCTATGTAAAATAATTTCTTCTCAGCACACTTATGCCCTTTAGTGTATTTTCTATCACAATTTTAGCAAAGCCCTTTTGCTCTTTTTTCTTCCAATTTTTGTGGTGTCGACCTTGTAGGTTGTGGAAATATAGGCATAGCAACACTTCCTTCTTTATAGAATTGAGTGGTAGGTTTCCTTGTCGCCATAATTTTACATTCAACTTTTCTTTCCAACTTGAATGCCTTCTCTAATGAATCAGGTTCCAAAATGTGAACTTCATGTTGGATGTTATCCTTTAAAGTGCTTATGAAGATGTTGATCACCATATAGCATAAGTCATTGATTTATTAAACATTGATAAGTCATGCATCAAAACATTATATCAAAAGGATGAAATATTTGAAAAATTGGTCGAAGTGAAACAAGGTAAGAAAAGTCACGTGCCTAAAAGCTAGAGGTGGAAGTAATATGAAAAGGCCGAGGTATAAAGTAAAAAGGATAATAGAAATACAAAAGTGAAAATATGTGGTATGAAGAGTGCTGAACAAATATATTAAAGGAATTTCCGCTTTACGAATATGCACACGAGGGAATACTACAAGTGGGAATGTCCGCAGGGGTCGAGCAGCGAGAGAGGGAAGAGACCCATACCCCCGCGGAGTTGCAATAACATGACGTGGTGGGGACCCAAGGCTAGAATGAAGTGGCAAGAGAAAATCACAGAGTTACGGTGACATGGAGGAATGCAAGGTGGGGCCCTTACGACTGGTAGGTTATGTATTTAATTCAGTTTGCAAATGATATATTTCAAGAATCATATGATGTATGCGGTAGAGAGGTAAGGTAAGTCCCTAGGTAAGCTGGTACTAAGGCCTGTACCAGTATTAAACCCGGCACGTGGTGTTCACCTGTCCCCAACTAATGCCCAATCCCTACACGCCACGTGCCCCACTGTTAGTGTCCTTACGACACTTACCCTGCTTATTTCACCTCTACGCCTTTTCGCCTCAGAATTACCAGTCTTAGACAGCAGTTTCCCATATTTTACTACAGTAAAAGTCACAGGTCTTCCAGTTACGGTATATATCAAGCGGGAACAAGTACCAGGTCTACCCAATCATCACCAGAATACCCCCTGCGTCGCTTTCCCAAGCAAGTTTACCTACTATACAGGTACTCCATCCCTTACATTCCCTCTGTTTCCCTTTCGTTTTTCTTTTCAAATTTCATATGTCAGTCATGGGAAGGGGCACACCCAAGAAAAACGAACCAGAGACCCCCCAGGTCCGAGAAGCCAGAAACCCTCCTGGGTTCAAGCCTTTCATTGACCAGCAAGCTGGAATATGTGATCACCAATACCCTTTCCCCATTAGTAGTATAAGACCTGAACTTTTTTCGCGACATGTCCAGAATAGGGATCGATATCGGGTGGTCGTATCAGGATTTTACCATCAAATTAACCCCCTAGTCTTCCCAGTGGTTGAGTTTATATGTTGTCTCAGAGACGCCTATGATTAGAACCGAGGCACGTTTACCTCCGCTCAAGGGAACAAGATTTTCTCCCTTTCGCCTGAAATCATCCGGCTAGCCCTCCATTTTCCCACCAGCGCCACCTACACTGCTTTCAGAGAAGAAGCTTTAACCTCCCAGTTTACCAAATTTCCATGGGAGCATCAGAAAAGCTTCATTGCTTATATTACCAACAACCAGGCTACTTCCCTTCCCGGTGCGGAACTTCTCCCATTAAGCCTATTTACGGAAGAAGTGGAACCCATCCTCACTCTCATTGCGGGTCTTTTAGGTATAGGCGGGTTGGGGGAAACTTCTAAAGTATGTTTTTTCTTTCTATGGTTAATGTCTCAGAAGGGGGTCATCCTGGATATCTCGAGTTACTTGTCTGCCAACATTCACACCCAGTTCCGAGAAATTTCAGAAACCAATCACTTTTGTTTCTGTTCAATAGTGTTCTATCTTTTCTTGTACAATCATGCTGATAGGTTGGAGGGTTTGGGTTTGGATAAGGTGTACGAGGTCAATTCTCAACCCCGACCTGTTTTTGACTGGAACTTTGCAGTGCGCCAATTTCCAAAAGGGGTGGGTTATTCAGGTTTCCTAAATGATTTCATGTCCATTGCTTACACCATCATCCATGATTCACCATCACCTAGGGTTTTTCCTGAAATGAAGAACTGGATGCAAGCTATTAAAACCCAGAGCACTGGGGATTGGTATCTCTCTGATAATTATACTGAAATTCGGGTCTATGGAGCCGAGGTCGCCCCTTACCTGCTGCCTGTGTTTCCCGCTTGATGAGTTTATGCTCTAGAGTATATTCGGCAAGCCCTCAAGGCTGCCCAGCTCCACTTTGTCCTTGCTAATAAGGGTTACATACCGAGGCTTCCTACCCATATTGACCCGTTCGTCGTGAATTCAAGACACACCCTTCCCATTTTTGAGAAGCTGTTGCAGGGCATGGACCTAAGACAGGGGCAGGCTTGGGTCTATGATCCTCGGGAAATTATTTCAAACAGAAGAAAGAGGAATAGATCCACCCCTTATGTTCATGAATCAAGACCGTTTATAGAGTGGAAGGATAACTTGGAAATTTGGCCTTTGATTTTGCAGATGGAAATAGATTCATCTGCCACAGGGGAAGAGGAAGACATCCATAAAATCCAAGAAGAAGAAGTGGGTCCTTCAGGAGCAGTTTCTCTCGCTCGTAAAAAGCAGAAAAAAGCCTCAAGTGAGGCTGAAGTGATAGGGGAAGAACAGCTGCTTGAACCGTTCACACCATATGCGTAGCTTGACAGCAGGAAGGCCGAAATCAAAGTATTGAGAGACAACACCACCTCCTCCGACTTCACTGAGGTCTCACAGGCCATTGGGGACTATACTTCACCAGTAGCAGCCAAAAGGATCAAGAGAAATAGGATAATCAGAGATAAATAAAAGCTGAGCTAGAAGGGTATGTAGAGAAATATCACACCAGGATTTCAGCCACCATGAATGTGGACACCGAACACCTGGTATTTTCTATGGCTGAAGCCATTTTGGACCCTGATATAGGTGCCACTAGCTACCGGGTGCTCGAGCATGCAATTGACATGGCTAAGGTGCCAGCAACCGATATGTGTAACCTGTTTCAGGTCGTAGGTGATATGCTGAAGGACAAGGTAATGAGGATTACCATTGCACTAAGAAAGCTCGAGAAAAAGCATGAACAAGTGAGGACTACCTTGAAGAGATATTAGGCAAGTACCCACACCCTGGAAAATCAAATATGCGGCCTCCGGGATCAAATAAAAGGGAAAGAGACCGGGGAAGCAAACCCACAGGGCTTTTTAATAGACCAATTACAGAAGGAAGTTGCCTCATTGAAAATCAAAGCCCGCATGCCGGACTCCCAGCATGTGCAGACAGCCGAATTGGCTCAAGTAGAGAAAGAAAAAACGGAATTGGCTGGCACATTGTCAAAAGAAAGATAAGAGAAGGATAAATTGGCAGGAACAATCGCTACCCTTCAAAGTAGGTTGTCAGAGCTACATAAAACTTGAGACATGCACAGCTGTGCCCTGATACAACACCACCTGAGACGAGTTCACTTTCGAAGAAGCTGAACGCAACAAAAGCTACAAATGATATACTGGAGAAACAGGCTTCCACCGCCAGGCAAAGGATCATGGATTTGGAAAAATCTCTGTCAGAGAATACTAGAAAAATAGAAGCATTGCAGAAAGAGATTGAACAAGAAAGGAAAACAAAGGCTGATAAGCAAAAGACCATAAACGATCTCAATGCATGCCTAAAATTTAACCTCACTCTCAGGGATGGTAGAAATATTATTTGGTCTGAGATCATTTCATCCGTAACAAAGCAATGGGAGTTTCTGAGAGTCATCGAGGAGATGAAATCTTCAGCACTCTATCTCAGGAGTAGATTTCAGGAAGGGGATCTCGATTTGGTCAACAGAGCCCAGTGCGCCAGGGAATATGTGTCATTCTTGAAAGGGCTAAGAGCTAACGAAGCAGAGCAGCATGGCATAGTCAGCCGGCATAAGGAAGCCTTAGAATGCCATAAAATCATTGATAAGGAATTGGCTCGTGTTGTGGCTTCGAAGGCTTTACAAAAGTTGGCATACAACGTGGACCAGTTTGATGCGGTTTGGGCCAAGATTACGACAGCAGGGCTCCCGATGTGATGGGACTCTACCACCCCTTCCATGCTGCGATCGTTACCGGAATATGAAGCGTTCCTGCAGAAAGAAAGGGATCGGGCAGATGTCCTGTCAGATAAAACCACTCGGCTAAAGGATGAAATAATTATTGCATCACTCCGCCCAGAGTTTTCCCTCCTTCACTTGTTAAAACATAAAACTCCTACCGAGGCAAATTCAAGTGATCTCACTGAGGCCTTCGTCAGGGTAGAAGGATTTGTAGCGATGCCTGAGCCTGTCGCGGACAGTCAGCAGAGGTGCATCCAGTTTGTCAGCCAAATTTCCAGTTCATCCGCAAACGTGCCACCACCAGTATTAGCAACGACCTCGACCCCTTATCACAAATGATGAGTTATTATTTCATGATTCGGCCCTCGCGGCCTTTTTACTTTTTACCATCAGTTAGTCTTTTTCAAGTTCCAGGTGGAATTTATATTTCACCACAGCAATTTAATTTTACTTAGACTGTTATATAATTTTGGTTTTAAAATGGCCGAGCGCCTAAAAGAAAAGGATGAGAGGTTTTTTATCCCTCATCATGATTTTTTTATTTTGACAAGGACTTCTAACAAATCCCTAACATGCAAAGAAGATATTTTCCCAAAATATCTTCTCGCCCATGTAGAGAAGTTCCTATATAAACAAGAACAGAAGAGAATACTAGGTTCTAGATTTTATCAGAAAATTATGCTGTAAGTGGATTTTGTATGCATGTTTGTTTAACTCTTGCATGAAGGTTCAGAGCTCGTTGGGTTTCAATGAAAAGGAGTTTTACCTGTAAGGAGGATTCTAGTCATTGATATCTAATAGAACGTAACTTCTCCTTTATGTGTCGATTAATTGTTCATCTTGTTTCATCCTCTTTTCTTGTATCATGTTTTGGAATGTGAGCAGCTCATTGTTTTTAATGTGAATTTATCCTAGTTGATACTCATGTTAGAATCAATCTAGCACTTTAAATATAGCTCATGCATGATATATTGTTCCATTATCACAGCATCCATATTTCTGCTATATTGGTTTCAGTGTGATGTTATTTTGGAATACGCTATTATTGTGAATGGATTCTTAAATAGATAAGCCCATTACATGGTGATATGTGTGTCCGGATATTATCTATACGACAGCTGATATTATCTCATCCCTTGTTACACTGTGTACATCTGTAGATTACTATTCTCTGTGAAGTATCATTGAACTGGCCCTCTTTACCGCGAACTGCCTTTGCATTGTCTGATTCCTTTGTGAGAGATTTTTACATCTTGTTTATGCAATATACCTTTTTCATGCATCAAACTTCTGAAAGTTCTGGTCCCATTCAAGCTGAACTTCCTGTTTATAAATAAATGGCATGAGAGCACTGTCCAGCTAGTTATCCCCATTATATTATATTAGTTTTTCTCTCTGCTTCTTAAGATTTCCTAGGCACTGGTCTTTCACAACTCAAGGCTGTCTCTAGGATTGACAACATCTTTTTGGCGTTGTTTCCGGGGAACAAAGTTGATGAAAAATTTAAATCCCTGGGCCTCGACAAAACCTTGTTTCACTCTTCAACTAGGTGAGCATGGAGAATTGAGAGTTGTATATCCCTCACCTTGGCGACTCCACATTCATTCTTTAGAAAAATCTAATTGCAGTCCTGGCTCCTCAGAAGCCACACCTTAGGTCAGATACGTCTCAGCCAAAGACCCCCTTTGTGTCTGATCCAAAGATAATTTTACATAGAAGAGGTTGGAGGGAGAGACAATTTGTTCATACTGAGATCCCACAATTTTCTCTAGAAGACTTTCCTTCTTCCTTTTCTCAGGTTGCCCAGTTGCAAGATTCTGACTCTGCTCTGGGTGAAACCGATTATTACTCAGACTACTTACCCCCAGGAAACGTCCCAGTTAAGGACGAGGCTGAGTCAACAGATACCACCTGTTATAAATTTCACCCTACTCCAGAGGCTGAAGAAGTTAAAGAGGTCACAGATATATCTGCTGTTAATACTCCACCCTTGTCTCCATCCTCCCAAGCTGTTGTTCACTGTATTCCTATCATCATCCACACCTCACTTCCACCTCCTCCCCCACTTGGTCACCAAACCCTCTTGTTACCTCCACCTCCTCCCCCAATGGCCAGCGTTCCGAGATTCTTGCTAAATAAATATGCTCCCCTGGCATTACCTCCAGTTCTAAATGATATGCCACAGGACTATCTAAAGATCCTGCCCCGCTTCAATGGAGAAAATGAGATTGATGCTCAAAAACACCTTGAGGTCTTCTATGATTTTGCAGAAAACTTTAATGTAGAACATCTGAACATAGTCCTAAGACTATTTTTGCAATCCCTTGATGGTGAAGCCAGAAAATGGTTCAAGACGTTGGGAGACCGTTCCATAAACACATGGGAAGCAATGGAAGACACTTTTCTCAAGAAATGGGGGGAGCGGAAATACCACAGACACTGTCTAACTGAGTTTAATACACTCAAGAAAAGACACAATGAAGGGGTGGCCCTATTTATTAAGAGATTTAACAAGATGTACCTGAGCCTACCCACCGAAATGAAACCGCACCAGACCGCTGCCAAGGTTGTGTTCGTTGCAGCTTTTGACTCAGAATTTGGCTTCTCTCTGAGAGAAAGAAAGCCAGCCACTCTAGATGATGCTCAGACTGATGCACTGGAGCTTGAGGCAAAATTTGCCTCCATTGGTAAATCCAAGGGTAGATCTGAGCAGGATACGAGAAGGAGGGGAAAGGAAGAGGTATCCACCTCGAGCCAAGATAGAGATTCAACTAATGATAGGATTGAGGAGATGAACAAGATGAACAAGAATCTCTCAAGAAAATTGGTGAAACTTGAAATGGAGGCCAAGAATTCATCCTCCAAGAATTTTTGAAATGCTCCAAACAGAGGCTTTAACCCTCAATACAGAAAACCACCCTTGCAGATAATGCAAAGGGGACAAAAGGAGCAGCAAGATCAAGTGCCGCATCCTCTATACTTGGAAGGGCAAGTAGAGGGTTCTACTGAAGACAATGCTTATGAGCAAGAGGAGGCATACCTTGCTTTCTCAAACAATGAGGATGTTGAATGTCCAGTACATGGAAGTGAAGAGGTGGAGGTGGCACACATAGAAGTGAAAGCTAATGAAGACACCGAAGATCCCGATATTGACGACTATTGCAAGCAGTTCATTGATTTCATGCAAGCGCAGTTCAATAGAAGACATGATCTCAGGTCTTCCAGAAAGAGAACCTGTACTCAGGATCAAGAGGAGGACACACCACAGGAAGAGGCACCTGCACAGAAGGAGGAAACTCCTCAAAAGATCCCGGACAAAGGTAAGAGGCCCCTTAACCAATCTTTACAATCTGCTGATCAATTACCTTCATCTTCACAAGTGTCTACACCTCTTAGTGTCAAGCCAATATTAAAAGAATTCAAACCTTCCCCTCAGAACAAAGACTCCAAAGATAAAGAACCAAAAGAAGTGTCAGTAGATAAGTCCTCCTCTACTTCAGTCTATAGAAGGAGCTTGAGAAAGTGAAAATCTCAGTCCCCTTGACCGAGTTGTTAAAACAGCCTGCATATTAGTCCCAGGTCACTTCATTTATGCTCCCTCTAGAAGTAATAAATATTCCAGATAGTCTTAACCTTCAGGAGGAAATACCTATGGTGGTTTTTGGCCCACATGTCGAAGAGTTAGATGCTGCCACCCCTCCTTTTTATGTGTCTTTGGTAATACATGACTTGCTGCTGCATAACTGCATGTTAGAATCAGGAGCCTCTTATAATCTTTTACCCCTCTCGGTCATGGAGCAACTAGGACTAAAGATCACCCTCCAATACAAATACCTTTACTCATTTGACTCCAAAAAGAGTTAAGTTCCTAGGCATGATAAAATATTTGGTGGTCAACCTGGCTCAGATCCCAGTAAAAAGTGTAGTGATGGATATAGTGGTGGCTGACATCCCAACTCGCTTTGGAATGTTACTGTCAAGATCTTGGGGGACCAAAATTGGTGGATCGATCAAGCTAGATCTGACCTATGCCACTATCCTTGTATTTGGTGGTCAAGAGAGGAGGTTGTATTGGGAAACCAGATTTGTCAAGATAATCGCCAAGGCAGATGATTCAGTTAATTCTCCAGTTTATAGCAGGGAGGAGGATTTCTCATGTCTAATGCTGGAGGAAGATTAGGAGTATGCACATGAACCATCATTTTTCCAGATCAAGACAGAAAATTTCATAGAAAGTCCTGAATCAGAAATCTGGACGCTTCACTTTGATGGGGCTAATTCTAGGGAAGGAAATGGAGTCGGGGTGTTATTGATTTCGCTTGCAGGTATATGGGTGCCTCTATATTTCAAGCTGGATTATGAAGCCACAACTAACATGGCCGAATATGAAGCACTCCTACTAGGGCTGTAGACAGCCAGGAGTATGAACATACAAATTTTAAAAGTTCTGGGAGATTCAGAACTAGTAGTCAGGCAGGTGAGAAATCAGTGCCAAGCTAGGCATCCTAGGCTGAGGGCCTATACGAACGAAGTGTGGGATTTGGTGGAGAACTTCTTCTTGGAATTTAATATCCAGTTCATGCCCCGAGAGAAAAATAGAATGGCAGACTCCCTGGCAGTGGCCGCCAGTACTTTTCGTCCACCTCAGAATCCTCTGTTGAGATATGAGATCGAAGTATGATATTGGCCATCAATCCCAGACAATATCAAAAAATGGCAAGTATTCAAATATGAAGAGAAGGTGAAGAGATTTTTGGAAACAGTTGGGGAATTTTCCAACATGGAGATTGATAGTGGTGAAGAGGAAGAGGCCGATGATGCTTCTGGGGACAAGTGGGAAGAGAAGGTAGCTGGCCACAAGTTTCTGCAGTTGAAAGGGAATGTCATTCCCTGAGGACTAGTGCCCTTAGAAAGGCTCTTTAACAAGAATGATGTTCCACTACAGATGAACAAAGTGGTGGAGGAGAACTAGGTAGAAGATCTGAATCTTGGCACTGAGGCTGACCCCAAAATTGTGAAGCTGTCTAAGAAGGTCCCGAAAGAATACAAACAGCTGTATCAGAAGTTATTTCAGTCCTATAAATATGTGTTTTCCTGGTCTTATCAAGACCTAAAAACCTTCGATGTCAGCATTATGCAGCATAAGATTCCACTGAAGGGAGATGCAAAACCACATAAGCAGAAGATCATACAGATCAATCCCCTATTATTACCTTCTATTGAGAAAGAAATTAAGAAACTGCTGAAGGCTAAAATCATTGTACCATTGAGGTATTCTGAGTGGGTGGAAAACTTAGTCCCAGTAAGGAAGAGGTATGGAGAAATAAGGTTATGTGTTGAACTTAGGAATCTGAACAGAGCATCCTTAAAGGATAATTATCCATTGCGAAAGATGGACCACATCTTGTAGAAAGTGGTAGGAGCATCCTGAATGTCAATGATGGATGGATTTCTGGGTACAATCAGGTGGCTGTACTACCAGAGGATCAAAAGAAAACGACCTTCACCACTCCTTGGGGAACGTTTATTTATGCCAGGATGCCTTTTGGGCTGATTAACGCAGGGGCCACTTTTCAGAGGGCCATGGATATTGCTTTTATTGGAGAACATGACCAGTTTGTGGTGGTATACCTGGACGACATTACTGTGTTTTCAAAGGATGATGCAGAGCACATAGAACACCTACGCAGAACCTTTGAGAAGTGTAGAAGGTATGGCCTCTCCCTTAACCCACAAAAGTCTTTATTTGCACTGGAAGAGGGAAAGCTCTTGGGGCATATAGTTGCCAGAGATGGAGTGAACATTGACCCCAAGAGAGTAGAAATTATAAACGGTATTTCCCTGCCCAGAAACAAAAAGGAAGTTCATGTGTTCCTAGGTCATATAAAATTCCTAAGGAGATTCATCCCTAACTATGCTGAGATAGTTAGGCACATAACTGATATGTTAAAAAATAATAATGAGGTGAAATGGTCACCAGAGTCAAGAGAAGCCTTTGCCAGAATTAAAAATGCATTTTTTGAAGCCCCTGTGTTAGCCAGGCTAGTTATGCCAAACCGTTTATGATCTTCTCCTTTGCATCCCCTCATACAGTAGCTAGAGTTTTGTTGCAGAAAAACGAAGAGGGGTATGAACAACCTATTGCCTTCTTCAGTCAGGTGCTTCGGGATGTTGAACTGAAATATAACATATTGGAGAAGCAAGCGTATGCTCTGGTGAAATCCCTCAAAGCTTTCCGTATGTACGTTTTGCAGTCCCATGTCACTTCATTTGTTCCTACAGTAGCTATTAAGGACATTATTTTCCAGGGGGATAGTGAAGGAAAAAGAGGAAAATTGATAGCCAAAATACATGAATATGAGTTAGATATCCGTCCTACAAAATTAATCAAGGGGAAAAGTTTAGCCAAGATCTTGTCTGAATCAAACTGTCAGGCCCTGGGCATCAATTTGTCTATGATAGCAAACGAAAACTCTAGGGGAAAGGAGGAAGCACAGAGAATAGAAATAGCCTCCCAGAAGATACATATGAAGTACCTCAACAGTACATGGTACAAATAGGTGGCAGAATATCTTCTAACCCTCAGTCGCCCACCCAGTTGTGACAAAACCAAGTACAGATCATGGAGGTTGAGGTCTCAAAAGTATGTCATTGCAAACGGTCGGTTGTATTGGCAAGATCCTTCCGGTATCCTACTCCTGTGTCTTACGGAAGAAGAGGTAGAAGGTATAATGGCTGAGATTCATGAAGGGATCTGCGGGGGGCCATTACAGTTGGAGAGCTACAGCTCACAAGATTCTAAAAGCTGGTTTTTTCTAGCCTAAACTATTTGGAGATGTGTTTACTCGAGTTAGAGCCTGTGAGAAGTGCCAGAAATTTGCCGAGAGACAGAAACTAGCACCCCTCCCCATGATACCGGTCCACGTAGATGAGCCCTTCCATCAGTGGGGAATTGACTTCATAGGAGAAATACAGCCCCCTTCAAGTGGATAGCATAAATGGATCTTAACCGCCACAGATTACTTTACAAAATGGGTGGAAGCTATACCTGCTAGGAATGCAACTGACGCTGTGGTAATAAAATTCATGGAGGAGCATATCATATCCAAATTTGGTTGTCTTGCTAAGATAGTAACTGACAACACACAAGCCTTTAAATCCACAAAATTTGTCAACTTTTTCCAGCAGTATAATATTGCACTGGGTCACTCTATGGCTTACTACCCCCAAGGGAATGGCCTTGCAGAATCCTCAAATAAAACTCTGGTCCAAGCACTAAAGAAGACTATCAACGAGAATTAGAAGAATTGGGATTCTCAGCTGAAATTCTCTCTGTGGGCAAACCGAATTACTAGCAAGAGGGTAACTGGGAAGTCCCCATACGAATTATTTTATGGGAGAGAAATAGTTTTTCCTGTGCAATTGGCTTTACCGGTAGCTCGATTCATGCAATAAAGTTAAGAGGAGCCTGACGATGTAACTAGGAGGATTAATCAGTTGGTGGAGCTAGAAGAAACACGAAATCAGGTGAGCCAGAAGCTGATCGAATATCAGAAGAAAATGAAGGATCTTTTTGACCAACATGCCAAAGACAGAAAATTACAAGTAGGAGATCAGGTGCTCAGATGGGACATTAGAAGGGCAGATAAAGGGAAACACGGAAAATTCGATCCCCTCTGGTTTGGCCCTTTCAAAATTGCAGAACAAGGTGGAAAAAATACTTTTAGGTTGGAGAATTTGTAGGGGGATTTACTGAACGCCCCTGTTAATGGTCAATTCCTCAAGCCTTATTTCCAGTACTGATCTAGGCCAAGAAAGCCTGATGTATCATATTTTATATTATTTCCTGTTTTAAGCGTTGTTTGAATAATGCGTGTTTGTTGATGAATCATGAGGAGAAGAGGTAAAAGTCGAAAGGAATGAGAAGTGGCATTCGCAGAAGATAAACAGGTGGTCTACGTAGTTCTCGAAACATTCAAGAATGAACGTGCCATCCCCAGGTGGAGCCAATGTTGATCACCATATAGCATAAGTCATTGATTTAGTAAACGTTGATAAGTCATGCATCGAAACATTATATCAAAAGGGTGAAATATTTGAAAAATTGGTCGAAGTGAAACAAGGTAAGAAAAGTCACGTGCCTAAAAGCTAGAGGCAGAAGTAATACGAAAAGGCTGAGGCATGAAGTAAAAAGGATAATGGAAATACAAAAGTGCAAATATGTGGTAAGAAGAGTGCTGAACAAAGATATTAAAGGAATTTCCGCTTTACGAATATGCACACGAGGGAATACTACAAGTGGGAATGTCCACGGGGGTAGAGCAGCGAGAGAGGGAAGAGACCCATACCCCCACGGAGTTGCAATAACGTGACATGGCGGGACCTAAGGCCAGAATTAAGTGGCAAGAGAAAAGCGCAGAGTTACGGTGACGTTGATCCGGATTTATGCAGGAATGCAACAGAATAAACACATAACCATAAATACAGAGATGCAGTGGAAATAACACTTCATTTCATTAATATCAAAGAACTGAAATTTGCTTACAGACAGAATGGAAATAAACCTAGCTAGGGCACTGGTAGCTATCTCTGAGAAGAGATGTGGCGGCTACAGGCCTCTGAACTGAGTTACAATGAGGCTTGAGGGCCTATTTATTATTTAGAAACAATGGAGAACCCTAAACATCCCAAAAACCTAACCCTAGGAGATGAAGCGCCAAAACTATGGGCCCCGTTTGGGTAAATTGGTGTTTCAACTTCCCAAGGATGTAACTTTGGCATACTATCTCCGTTTGACGCACATGATACATCATTAGAAATCTCTATCCGAGGACTACAACTCTCAGGACGAATTTGATGATCAAATTCGTTGGTAGTCTTGTACCCAAAAAACGTCGTTTAGAGCCTCAAAACGGCTCCGGAAGTTCAGGACCTGAAAACTGCTAAAAATAGTATGCTATGCCGAAACTGAAAAACTGAAAGAGACAATGGTGGGGGCCCAAGTAGAAAAGGTGGGTGGCCACCAATATCCACCTAGATCATTCCTCCCCCCTTAGGAAGCAATGGTCCCCATTGCGTTAAGTGCCTCCATGAGATGAGGAAATTTCTGCTGAACTTGGTCCCTGGTGAACCACTTTCCTTGGTGCAGGAGTTGGCCAGCTTTGACAACCCGATACAGTTGGATCCTCTGTTGGTGAGTGTTCTTAATTTGCATTTCCATGATACAATCTGTGGTGGCCTGTTCCATGCAGTCTGGGTTTAACTCTGTTGGTGTGAGTTGTTCTGCAATGTCCGAAGTGTCCAGTAGAGGTGGGAAGTAAGGACGAAGGCGATCCACATTGAAGACTAGGTGCAGACCAAGGAATGGTGGAATACTAAGCTCGAAAGCATTGTTCCTTACAGCCTTGGTGATGGTGTATAGCCCGTATCGGAGTGGGCGAAGCTTGCGGTGAGGTCCAGTGAGGCGCTCCTTCTGCAAATGCAGCCATACTTTGTCACCCACCTGGAAGTTGTGTGGCACCCGGTGTTGATCATGGCGCTACTTGTACTTCGCATTGGCTCTGTCCAATATATCATGAACCTGTTGGTGGATGTTTTGAATGCGCTCGATGAAGCTACTTGCCTTGTCAACTTTAGACTGGACGTGCGCTGAATCGGCCTGAGCAGCTGCAAATGGCATGGCTACGTCAATGGGACATAGTGGCTGGAATCCCAAGCCCACCTAAAAGGGGCTATGGCCAATTGAACTATGGAGAGCCCGGTTATAACTATGTTGTACATAAGGGAGGCTCTCGTCCCATGTGCGTGGATGCTTTGAATTGTACATGCGCAGAATGTGTACAATCATTATGTTGACGACCTCTGTCTGGCCATCTGTTTGGGGATGGAAAGCTGTGGACTTGGTGAGCTTTGTGTCCAACATTGACCAGAGGCTGGACCAAAATGTGCTGAGGAACCTGCTATCTCGATCTGATATGATAGACTTTGGGATCCCAAAGTGCACCCACACTCATTCAAAGAAGAGTTTAGCAGTGGCTTCTGTTGTGATATTCTTCTTACAGGCCGCCATAATGGCCATCTTCGAGAATCTGTCAACGACCACGAAAACACAGTCATTTCCATTCTTAGTAGAAGGCAGGCCCGACATGTAATCCATGGAGATGGATTCCCACGGTCGACAAGGGGTAGGTAGTGGAGTATATAGGCCTTGCTTCTTGATGGTCGGTTTGGCAATGGCACAAGCAGTGCAGGATCTGATGTGCTTCTCGACATCCTTTCGAAGGTTCGGCCAATAGAAATACTTCTATAGTATTGCTACTATTTTCTTGACCCCGAAATGCCTAGCGACTCGACTGTAGTGTGCTTCCCATATCATCTTGGCACGCTCGCTTGAAGGAACACAAAGGTGTCCCAGGTGACATAAAAGTGCATCTTGGAGGTGAAAATTTGGAACTTGCGTGCCCCCGAAGAGTGCCTTGTAAGTGTGGCCGAATTCTGGGTCACTCTCATAGAGAAGCGGCCAATCAGAAGTCTCGTGCCCACAAGAGTTGAGCACGGTGGTGAGTGCCACGATCGGTGGTCGGTTGAGGCAGTCTGCAACATTATTGGTGCTACCCTTCTTGTACTTGATGTTCAAATGAAATTGTTGCAGATATGTGGACCACTTCTGATGGCGATCATTCTGCAACTTCCCTTGTGTCTGTATGAACTACAGGGGCTGGTGGTCTGTGTGGATGATTGTTTCCTTCCCCAAAATGTAATGCTTCCATTGTTGATATGCTTGCACAATGGAATACATTTCTTTGTCATAGGTGGGATACTTGCGAACTGTCTCAGACAATGTCTCACTGTGATATGCCACTGGATGTCCCTGTTGAGTAAGAACTACCCCAATAGCATAGTCAGAGGCATCTGTCTCGATCTCAAACGGCTGCTGCAAGTCTGGTAAGGTGAGCACTGGGGCAGAACATAGGCGATTTTTCAATTCTTTGAACGCCTTCTGTTGAGGTTCCGACCAAAAGAATTTTGCTCTCTCTCCTCCTTTGGTGACTTGACTCAAGGGCCAAGTGATATGAGAGAATCCCAACACGAATCTACGGTAGAAATTAGCAAGACCCAGAAAGCTGCAAAGCTCTGTTATAGTAGTCGGGGCTGGCCAATCCCGAATGACTTGGATCTTGGATGGATCCACATGCACCCCCCTTTCATCAATAATGTATCCCAGATATTGAACCTGGGTCATGCCAAACGTGCACTTCTCCAAATTGGCACACAACTTGTGTTGCCGCAGTGTTTGGAGGACTTGTGGGATGTGATGAAGGTGCTCTTCCCAAGTCTTGTTGAAGATCAGAATGTCACCAAGTACACCACTACAAATGAGTTGGTGAATGGCCGCAAGATGTCGTCCATCATCCTCATGAAGGTTGCGGGAGCATTCGTCAACCCGAAAGGCATGACCGGCCATTCAAAAAGGCCTTCCTTGGCTTTGAAGGCAGTCTTCCACACATTAGAGGGTTCAATTGGTACCTGGTGATACCCAGACTTCAGGTCGATCTTGCTGAAATATTTTGCACCTTTGAGTTGGTCCAGAAGGTCATCAATCCGTGGGATTGGGTACCTATTCTAGACAGTGATCTTGTTCAGCGCCCGATAGTCAATACAGAGTCTCCACGTCCCATCCTTCTTCTGTACCAACACGATCGGGCTCCCACAGGGCGATGAACTTGGTCTGATGTGACCTTTCTGCAACAGCTCCTGAATCTGCCTCTTGATTTCATCATTTTCCAGAACAGAGCGTCGATAGATCAGTCCATTAGGTAGCGGCGCACCTGGGGTCAGATCAATCGGGTGCTTGACCTGGCAGTGCAGAGGAACCCCTATGGGTGAGGTGAAGATGTCCCCATACTCCTCCACGACCTTATCCATTTGTTGTTGTCATGCAGAGGGGCCCTGTCTGGAGGTCGTGGCCACAGTCTTCTTCTTGCCTTGGGGGCAGATCATCAGGAAAACGAATTTCCTGGTTTGGGAAATGAGCTTACTGCATTGTTTTGCAGTAACTAAAGAGATATTCGTAGGAGGTGGTACCTCTGGTATCCTGTACAACTTATTTCCAAAAGTAATAATAACAGCACGAGGTCGAGACTCATACATAGCATGATGCTTCCACAAGTATGGTTGTCTTAATAATACATCAGAAACATAAATAGGAGCAACATCACATAATACCTCATCCGTGAAGGGCTTGATGCTATAGGGAAGGTGGCACTGCTGGCTGACGCGAAGATCTCATCCTTGGTGAAGCCACCCGATGGTGTATGGATGTGGGTGAGCTGTGGTCAGAAAGCCCAACCGCTTCACAGCATCTGCTGAAATGAGGTTCTTTTGGCTCCCATTGTCGTCAATGAACTGGACAGGGGATCCCTTTACCCACATCTGGGAGTGGAAGAGACGTTCCTCCTCCTCTGGATCTTCCGGTTCCTCCTTCTGGACCTTTGTAGTGGCAACAGTGGCGTTGGGCTCCGCATCAATAATCTGTTTCCCTTTTTCATTCCCCTTTTCAGGTTCTGATTCGGAGTCGGAGCATGCATCTGACTCAGAAGCCCTCATCTTGGCCACTAGCGACTGCTTGGCCCGACACTCACTTGTGTTGTGAGTGGAGCTCTTATGGAACTCACACCACTTTCCCGTGTCCTTCTTTGGCTTTGCGGTGCTGTTCTTTTCTTGTGGCTTTGACGGGTTGTCTTTATCCGCCATGCCTTGGCTCTGTCCTTTGTTCTGCGGTTTGGAAGCACCTTTCCCTTGCTTTTGATTCACAGATCCAAAGTCTCGCTTCTTCTGTTTGAATTTATGCTCAATCATGGCAGCATACCGGTATGCCGTACCAAGCGAGGAGATGTCGAGGAACTCCATTTCCTCCTGAATGTATCTGTGCAGACAGTTGCGATACTTTAGCACCAAATGTTTCTCTGAATCTTTGATACCCAACTTTGTGCGCAGGGTATGGAACATATTCGTCAGCTCGTGCACATCTTGATCCCTTTGTTGTCGCAGCGTGGTCCATTGTATGTACTTGTCCTCATAGCTCCCCACGGGATAGTACTATTCCTTGACGACGTCTCGGAAAGAATTCCAAGTTGGTATGGCCGAGAACATAGAGGGTTCTGTCTGGTCCTTGTTCTCACAGTAGGTTTCCCACCAGTCCTTAACATGGGGGGTAGCTTTGAGGAGTGCAAAAATAATCTTCTCCCGGTCTGAAAAGTCATGAACAGAGAAATATCCTTCTAATAGATTCAACCATCTATCTACGACATATGCATCTATTTTACCCTCAAATATGGGAATGTCAAAATTTACTTGTACCTTAAAGGGAGTCGCAACTCCAGAGTGGCTACTGGATGCAGATGCGCCGCCGGTGGGTAGCCGTTGAAGGATCTGAGCAAAGCTATCCATCATCACGTTCCTTTGTTTTTCGAGGGCCTCCTCGAGCAATAACATTATTTCTTTGACAGATTCGTCTCTCCCTATCTTTCTTTTCGTCCCCATGGGCGTCCGTCGAGGTTTGCGAGGCCGATCTGCAAAGGTTCCACCCGGTACCTAGCTCCTAGCTCCTTATACCCCGACCTCGTTGGGGACATGCAAAGAAGGATCAGAAAAAATCAGATCGTTTTCCGATACCACCGATTCGTATTTATGCAGAACACATTAGTCAAAACAGATAACTGTTAAATACAGAGATGCAGCGGAAATAACACTCCATTTCATTAATATCAAAGAACTGAAATTTGCTTACAGACAAAATGGAAATAAAACTAGCTAGGGCACTGGTAGCTATCTCTGAGAAGAGATGTGGCGGCTACAGGCCTCTGAACTGAGTTACAATGAGGCTCGAGGGACTATTTATTATTTAGAAACAATGGAGAACCCTAAACATCCCAAAAACCTAACCCTAGGAGATGAAGTGCAAAAACTATGGGCCCCGTTTGGGTAAATTGGTGTTTCAACTTCCCAGGGACGTAACTTTGGCATACTATCTCCGTTTGACGCACATGATACATCATTAGAAAGCTCTATCTAAGGACTACAACTCTCAGGACGAATTTGATGATCAAATTCGCTAGTAGTCTTGTACCCTGTTGTAACTCCTAGAGACAGCCTAGAGTTGTTATAGACCAGTGCCTAGGACATCTTATACTGTGTAGAGAGCAGAGGATTAAAAACAGTGTTTAGTACTTGGACATGACAGAGCTCTCACACTACTTCTTTAGAAAGAGAGAGTAACACTAGAGTGGGACCAAAACTTCCGATAGTTTGAAGCATTAAGAGTAATACTGAAAGAATGTAATGCTACACTCAAATACTGCTCCATCAGACAATTTTAAGACAGTTCACTACAAACAGGGCCGGATTCATGATATATGGCAGAAGAGATATATATAAAGACAACTACAGAGACGTATAGCAAGAGGGAGATATCAACTGTCAGGAAGACGATACTAAGAAATACTTCATAGCATATGATGGGCTTAAATAGCTAAGAATCCATACATGCCGAGAACTCTCATCAATAGCATTTCATAACAGCTGATATAGCAGAAATACGTGTGAATTGAAAATGGAACAATGCATTACTCCTGAGCCATTTAAAGTACCAGGACGCTAATGATATAAGTATCAATGAGATAAATTCATATAAAAAACAAGGGATACTCGCATTCCAGAATGTAACACTAGAGACATGAATGTAAATGAGTTGAACACAATATTGCAATGAGCAAGAGAGAAACACATACTACCATAAAACCAAGTCCAGAATCCTTATTAAAATGAAACTCCTTATCATTGAGACCCAACGGGCTCTTCACATTAGTATCTGAGTCTTCACAAAACATACACACAGGAAATCCTTACACAATCAATTTCTTCTGAAGAATTGGAACCTTTCTTTCTTCTTTTCTCTGTCTTATATAGGATTCCCTTTTACCTTTCAGCCAGAAGATATTTTTGGGAAATATCTTCTTCGCGTGAACAAAATTTGTTAACAGTCATTATCAGAACAACAAAATTTCATGATGGGGAAACAACCCTCCCATCATGCGTAAACAGGCCCCGGGCCAATCTTAAAACAAAAACTTAGGCCAATGTTTGATGTAAAAGTAAAAATGCAAGAGTGGGGGAGAAACAACCCACTCGGAAATTTGAAAAACATAACTAAATGAAAGTAAAAAGGTCGTTTAGGCCATGTCATGAGTAAACTGAAATATCATGAGTGTTGCTGAGTTGAGGCTGTTGCAGATGCTGGAGGAGGTACGTTGGCAGAGGAACTAGCACGCTGACTCAGGAACTGTGTCAACCTCTGTTGGCTATCGGGAGTTGGTTCTGGCATTGCTGAGAGTTTCTCCACTCTGATAAACGCTTCGCCAAGGGTGTGAATGCTTGTCTTAGTTGGGAGCCGATATCTGATCATGTGAAGGAGACTAAACTCCTTATTGAGGACTGTGACGATGGTAGTGGCCTTGAGCAGAGTTGATTTCCCCATTTGAAGGTCGGACCGATCCCTTTCCGTTTCTAGAAGCGCTGTGTATTGATCGGGGAGCATGAGCACGGCCGGGGCATTTGGTTCCCAACAAGAAGGGAGGCCAGCTGTGATGATCTCATCCCACACCTTGTCGAACTGTTCCACACTGTCAGCCACCTATTGGAGGACCCTTGAAGCTGCTACTCGAGCTTCCTCTTTATCAATGATTTTCTGACACTCGTTGATTTCCATAAATCGACTGGGAATGCCATGTTTTCCCACGTCGTTCACCCTTAGCGCATAAAGAAAAGAGATATAGCTGCCGGCGTGTTGAACTCTATTAGACAGATTACCCCCTGCCTCCTGTAACCTTCTATTGAGATAAGGCAGGGTGGACTTGAGTTCCCCTACCATTGTCAAAAATTCCCACTGCTCGGTTACAGCGGTGATTATGTCTGACCAGATCAGGCTTCTGGCCTCGAGCAAGGTAAGATTTCCCTTCGCTCGACTCTTCAACTCAGCAATGGTTTGATGTTGATCAGCCGTGACCCTTTTTCCTTCCTCAACTTCTTTTTGTAGTCCTTCAATTGTTATGGCTTTTTCAGCCAGGGCGCCCTCCAACTCTGCCACCTTTTGCCTGGCAATGGATGTTTGCTTCTCCAACACTTCTATCTCAACCATAGATGTGGATAGTTGTGCTGTTGCTGAACCAGTTCCGCTTGATGTTTCGGCTGCATGGCAACTGTGTGTATCCCACCGGGCCTGTAGCTCAGTGGCTCTGCTCTCAAGCTCTTCAATCCTTTTAGCCATCTTTTCCTTCTCTTCTCTTTCTCTGAAAAGTCTAGCAGACAGCTCATTTTTCTCTTCCTCCACTCGCACCAATTCATCAGTCTGTACCGGATGTGAAGCCGGTAGGCGAGCCAGTTTCTTAGCAGCTGAAATGTCCTTCTGCAACTTGGCTATCAGTGCCGCTTGCATTCCCTTCCCTCCTTCGTCCGAGTTTCTGATCTGCTCCTGAAGAACGCGCACCTGATGTGCGTTGGCACGACAAGCACTCTGTTCTGCTGCAAAGGAATCCCTCAGGTTGTCATGTTTCTGTTCTGTCTTCCTTAGTGCGAGGGTGATCTGTGAAAGCTTGTCTTTCATCATGTCGCAGACTGTTTGGAACAGGTCAGTCATGTCCTGTACCGGTACCTTCTGCATATCGATAGCCAATTCAAGCACCTTATAACTCGGAACGTCTGAATTTGGATCCAGGATGGCCTCGGTCATAGACAGTACCAGGCTTTCGGTGTCTGCATTGACAGAAGCTGAGAGCCTGGTATGGTATTTCTCAACGAAACCTCCCAATTCGGCCCTGTATTTGTCTCGAACAATTTTATTTATCAGCTCCCTTTCGTTCGTCCTGGAAGGAGTGGGCTCAACGATGGCTTGCGTGACTTCAGTGTAGTCAGAGGAGGCGACACTGTCTCTCAGTACCACTATACCCGCTTTGCCCTTATCGAATTGCCCAAATTTCGTAAAGGGCTCCAATATTATCCCTTCCCCGATGACTTCAGCTTCGCTGGTGGCCACCTTCTACCTCTTGGGTGGTGGTGGTGCTGCTCCTGAAGTACCGACCTCTTGCTCATTGGTGCCTTTGTTCACTTCTTCTTCTTCTCCTCCTGTAGCAGACGAGTCCGTCTCCATCTGCGAAAACATAGGCCAGACCTCAAGGTTAGCCCTCCACTCCAGAAATGGCCTGGACTCATGAATGTAGGGCGCAGACCTGTTTCTCTTTCTTTTATTTGAAATGATTTCCCATGGGTCATAAGCCCAGCTCTCCCCCAACTTCAGGTCCATGTTCTGCAACATTTTTTCGGCAATTGGGAGGGCATATCTAGAGTTTACCACAAAGGGGCCAATTTGGTCAGGAAGCTTTAAGATGTAGCCTTTCTTAGCAGGAAAAAAATGGAGCTGGTCAGCTTTGAGGGCTTGCCGGATGTATTCGAGGGCGTAAACTCGTCGGACGGGAAAGGCTGGCAGCCGGTATGGGGCCACTTCGGCTCCATAGACCCGAATTTCAGTATACTCTTCAGATAGGAACCAATCACCGGTACACTGGTATTTCCCAGCCTGTAGCCAGCGTTTCATCTCTGGGAAAACCCTAGGGGAAGGCGCGTCGTGAATGATGGTATAGGCAATAGACATGAAGGTGTTCACGAAGTTGGCATAACCCTCTCCCCTAGGCAACTGACGGACAGAGCAATTCCAGTCGAAGACTGGTCTGGGCTGGGAATTCTCAGAATACATCCTATCTAACCCCAAATGATTGAACTTGTCCGCATGCTGGAACAGGAAGAGGTAGAACACCAACGAGCAAAAACGAAACTTTCGGACTTGGGCGAGCTCCCGAAATTGGGTCAGGATGGTCAAGGAAAGGAAGCCTGGAATATCCAATGTAACCCCATTCTGTGTCATAAGCCACAAAAATCGAATGCATACTGAAGAGATGTCTTCCGGGCTCCCTACCCCCAGGAGGCCGGCGATGAGGGACAGGACAGGTCGAACTTCTTCGGCAAACAGACTCAATGGAAATGGCTCCAATGGAGGCAAGGCAGTTGCCTGGTCGATGGTTATGGAGGCTATGAAGGCACGGCGGGCTTCTCTTGACAGCTTATTGAACTGAGCGAGCAAGGTTTCATCTTTGAAACTGAAGTATGTGTTATTGGAAGGGAAACGGAGGGCCTGTCTGATAACATCGGGGGAAAGGGAAAGAATTACGTTCCCTTGAGGAGAAACGAAAGCGTCCCGATGTGCATCATAGGAGTCTCTGAGCCAGACAATGAAATCGACACAGGAATGGACCTGGGGGGTGATATGGTGATAGAAGCCAGACGCGACAACTCGGAAACGGTCGGCATTTTTGCAGTGGCGACCAAACAGCAGGGGCTTGATACTGCGTATGTCAAAAGGATATTTCGGGTCGCAGATACCCGACTGTAAGTCGCAGAGGGGTTCAAAACCAGGGGGGTTTCTGGACTCATGGAGTTGGGGGGTTTCAGGTTCGTTTTTCTTGGGCGTTCCTCTTCCCATGGCAGACATTCAACAATTTCGAAAAGAGACAAAAGGAAAAGAGGGAAAACGGAAAATGGAATACCTGAACAGAGGGTGACAATGCTCGGGAAAGCGACGAGGGGAACCGTGACAGTGACTTGGATATACCCGGCGTTCTTCCCCACTCGGTATTCGCCGTAGAAAACTACCTGTGACGATTTACCAGAGAGAAATACGGGAGTTTGTTACCATTGGGGTGAACTGTTTGGGTGAAAAGGTGAATAAGTAAGACGACAGAAGGCAAGTGTCGTAAGGACACTGACACTGAGACACGTGGCGCGTGGGGATTGGGTGTATCAAGATGTAGGTGAGCACCTCGTGTCGGGTTAAAAGTTGGTACGGGTCTTAGTACCAGCTGCCCTAATGGACTTACCTTACCTTTTATCCACATACGCTGTCCAATTTTAACCGCACATGATTTCCCTTTGCCGGACTAACACTTGTCTTTCTTACCTGCGCGGGCCCATCTTTATTCTGCCACGAGATCACGTCCAGCGGCCCACCCTTACCATTCCTTTCTTACCGTGAGACCTTGCCATGCCACGTGTCGTAAGTCCGCGGGGGTATGGGTCTCGTCCTTCCCTCGCGGCTCGACCCCCTCGGACTTTTCTCCACATGCTTTCGTACATAACCCGAGGCCCTTTTTAATATGTGGGTTGTCATATAATGCCGCATCCCCTTAACTTTTATATTTGATGTTTATGTATTATTCCGCCTTTCACCGCTTAGTATTGTTTGTCCATTGGTTTTAATATGTGTGTGTTCACCACCCTTTCCCTTTTCGGCCCGATTTAATTTAATACTTGCCACTTGATATAAAACGTTTAATATAAGGCCTGTTCATCCTTTTGGTACTCC